>BSBM01001238.1:3325000-4525000 GCA_027924585.1 Larix kaempferi
CTTTGGGACACCAATAAAATCTCTAGATCTTTGCATCTAGAAGGAATTTGGTAATTTCTAGTATTTTTTCTAAAGTTTTTCAGGTTCTGAACTTCCAGGGTTGTTGTGAGGCCCTAAACGATGTTTTTTGGAGATTCGGGGGGGGGCACCAATGGTTTCCTAAATCATACATTGGCCCCTAATCGAAATTTTTAAATCTCGGATAGAAATTTCCAATGGGCTATCAAGCGCCCCAAACAAAGATCATATGCAAAATTTATGACCCCAGGAAGTTGATTGTTAAACTAACATCCTTGGGGCCACAAAATTTATGACTGTTCATCTTCTAGGGTTAGGTTTTTGGATGTTTAGGGTTCTTGCCCTCATGCTTATGATAAATAGGATCTTTCAGCCTCTTCTTGTATTCAAATTATCACGAATGAGCGTAGCCTCCAAATCTCTTCTCAGCGATATAGCTACCACCATTCTAGCTGCTCTTATTTTATAGTTTGTTATGATTCATTAATTTAATAGAATATGAGTTTACTGTATCTTTGTGTTTATTTCCATATATCTATGTATGTGAATATATATATGCTCCTTCATTTTGTTCTCACACAAATATGGATCAATGGTATTGGTGTCTCTTGCTCTGTGGTTTCTCTATGCATGTCCATGACGAGATTTGAATATCGAGAGTTGGGTCTCGAACTAGTTGAGCTTGGGGAAAACCCCCCTCATCGGCCCAAGCAGACTCACATGGCGGGGGAATAAAAGAGATATGACAGAGTAAGATATCCTATTAATCTGTTGCTCAAGGAATCTCTCACGCGACAGAGGAACGAGATGATGGATAATTTCACCCAAATCCTTCGAAGAATGCCGACATCGGCAGATGCACCTTCAACGAGCAACCGTTTTGGTGGTGCGAATCCCTTCAAGGTACAAGTTAGCTTTGAAATTCCGTTATTTGAAGGAAATATAGATGTATATGCTTTGGAGAAATGGTTAAATCTGTTAGAGGGTTACTTCTATGTTCAAAATTTTTCCAACAATGGAAAGATCACAATCGCACTCCTTAAGTCCCTCCCCCATATCAAATACTGGTGGGACAGGTACTGCAAGAGGCATGCAAGAGATGAGTCTGAACTATATAGTACAAACCCCACTTGGGTAGCTTTTTTCGATGCTTCCAAGGAGGATTTATACCCAGTCAGAAACTACGATGACCAATACACTAGGTGGACAATTTTACACCAGGAGAGAGACTAGACATTGCCATAGTTTACCAACATGTTCCATACCGTGCGATCCAAAATGGGTATCAGAGACTCTGAACAACACTTGGTCCTAAAGTACCGCAGTGGCTTGCACAAGTACATTCAAATGGAGATGGATTTCCTAGACATATCCTCACTATGAGTAGCTTATTGGTATGCCGTCAAGATTAAGCAGAAATTTAAGAAAAATAATAAGCGGTATTTTGGGTGTGCAAATCGACAGCAGAAGCCTGGAAAAGGTGGCCCTAATTCACAAAGAAAAGGACAGAGAAAGGATTTCCAAATCCCCAACAACCATCCCAATCCATAGGAAAATAAGGGTAATGGGAAACTGAAGGACACTCGAAAGTGGTACGACTTTCACAAGAGCCCCTGGCACAACACTAATGAATGCCGCTAAAAAAAATCCTTGGTGGTTGAGAGGAAATCCTCAGATCCATGATATGGCTTAGACCCTGATGGATAGAAAGAAAGGGGAAAGCAAATCGTTGATGCAGAACCTAGTGCCACCATTGTAATCGCAAAGATCCAATCGAAAGAATCAGAGGATCCTGAGGAAGGAGAGCGCCTCTTCCATTCACAATTGTGGGTGCAGGGGATGCCACTACATTTTATTATTGATAATGGTAGACATAGAAACTCATCTCAATTGAGGTCATCAAAATATTGAAGCTTTCGATGGTTCCACATCCCCAATCATACAAAAATGGTTGGTTGAGCCAGGGATGACACATCCGTGTCAGTCAACAGTGCTGCCTTTCCTACGGCATCAATCCATTCAAAGATGAGGTAATGTGTAATGTTTCCCCGCTTGAAGTTTGTGATGTTCTTTTAGGAAAACCATATATGTGGAAATATCATGCTTTGTATGATTTTAGACCTCGTAGTGTCATTATTACTTTGGAAAATAAACTCTACAGGATACTAGAGACAATTCCCACTACTATAGTGTCCCTCATCACAACTAAGTAGTGCATGAAGGTAATCTCCCAGATAGGGAAATTCATCCTCTTCATGGTTCATTTTGAAGGTGAACGAAATATCGGAACAACATCCACCACCTCCACACAGAACCCCTCTACGCAGCAGAAATAGGCGGACAAGATCGTGGAAGCATACAAAGACATCTTCACCACACCTTCCAGGGTGTGAGTACATTTCCAGGTCAAGCAATCCATTGATTTGATACCTAGCACGCCTTTACCTAACGAGCCAGTATATAGGCGTTTCCTCATGGAAAATGAAGAAATAAAATGCCAGATTCAAGATTTAAACCATAAGGGTCACATTCGACTCAGCTCATCACCTTGTGGGAGGCCAATTGTGTTGCTACAGAAGAAATATGGGACATGGTGACTTTGTATTGACTACCGAGCTCTAAACAAGATCATAGCCCATAATATGCATCCCCTTCCCCGGATCGATGACCTCGATGACCTTATGGATTAGCTTAAGGGTGCCAAATATTTCAGCAAAATTGATCTGAAGTCTGGCTATCATCAAGAAGACTGCCAATTGAGTAGACTGATGTATGGAAGACTGCCTTCAAATCTCGGGAAGGCCTTTTTGAGTGGTTGGTCATGCATTTCGGCTTGAATAATGCTCCAACAACCTTCACGAGGATGATGGACTATATCCTATGACTATTCACCAATTATTTTATGGTCATATATCTAGATGATATCCTCATATACAACATAACATCGGTGGAACATTTGCAGCATATCCACTAGGTCCTCAACACTCTGCGACAACACAAGTCATACGCCAACCTAGCGAAGTGCTCATTTGGCATGGAGAGGGTTTAGTATCTGGGATACATTGTGGATGAACATGGTTTTCATGTGAATCCAACCAAGATACAAGCCATCGCGATTGGACAACCTTGATAACTCTCATAGAGCTTTGCAGCTTCCTATGCCTTGCCAATTTCTATCGCATATTTGTGTTGGGATTCTCTAATATTTCTTGGTCCCTTAGCCAGGTGACCAAAGGGGGATCTAAGGCAATTTAATTTGTTCCAAGCCACAACAATAAGCATTTGAGGAGATGAATCAATGCTTATGTTCGACGTTCGTCCTTGCCTTACCGGATCTGCAACAACCCTTTGAGATTGAGACATATGCTTCGGACTATGCTGTTGGTGTAGTTCTCAATCAACATGGCCATCTAGTGGCATATCACAGTGAGACACTTTTAGATACAGTCCTCACGTACCCCACCTATGACAAGGAAATATATTCCATTGTCCAAGCCTTCCGCCAATGAAAGCATTACATACTTGGAAAAGAAACAGTCATCCACATTGAACAAAAGCCTCTAGAGTTCATGCAAAACCAAGGAAAGTTACAAAATGACTGCCACCAGAAGTGGTCCACCTACTTGCAGAAATTCCACCTGAACATTAAATATAAGAAGGGAACCACCAATCGCGTCAGCGATTGCCTCTGCCAACCTCCAGTATCAACACTGACCATGAAACTCAATGCTTGTGGCTACGAGACCTCTTGGTGGCCTTAACTATATAGAAATGATCTTGATTTTTCTCCCATCTATTAAGCTCTATGTGTAGGAAAATACTTGGAAGAATTTCATCTCCAAGAAGAATTGCTATGCCACCTGGGCCATCTTTGTGTTCCTTCAAGCGAGTGTGCGAAGCTGATTTGGGAATCGCATTACAATTGGGTGGCAAGGAACTTCGGCACCGAAAAGACAGTGGCCATATTGCAAAAGAATTTTTATTGTCCCAAGGTCCGACAAGATGTTGACCGATACATCAGATCATGCACTACCTGCGCCATTAGGAAACCTGCCATAAAAAAAGAAGGGGTTGCATACCCCTATTCCCACTCCTAATGGGCCATGGGAATCCATATCCATGGATTACATGTATGAAATACCTTCAACCAAGCATGGTAATGACAATGTGTTTGTGGTTGTGGATCGCTCCTCTAAGATGGACATTCTAATAGCTTGCAAGAAGAATATCTCTGTTGAAGCCACTGCTAAGCTCTTCTTTGAGCGTGTTTGGGATCATTTCTGGTTGCCACAAACTATCATTTCAGATCAGGACAATAGGTTCCTAAGCATTTTCTGGTCTAGCGTATGGTCATTGATGGATACCAAGATCACCAAATCGACTGCCTTCGACCCCTAAACCGATGGACAAACAGAGGTAGCCAACATGATAATTGTGCATATTTTGAGAATGTATAATTCTAAACATCCCTGCACATGGGATGAGATCCTTCCTTATGTTCAACATATCTATAACAGATCCCTTCATAGCTCTACCAACCATAGCCCTTTTCAATTTTGCATGGGGTTCCAACCATTGGACCCAATTGATGTAGCTCTGCCCATTGCATCCACATGAGAGGAATCTTCCCATGCTCATACTGAGGATGATAAGGCCACCATATTTTTTGAACGAATCCAACACATATGCCAACAGGTCCATGACATTTTGGAAACGAACAAAACTAAGTATAAGCAGCGACATGACCAACATCGGGTTCCGCATAAGTTCTAGGTGGGTGATAAGGTTTGGTTGCATTTGTAGAAAGAGAGGCTCACAAGACCCCATCGCAAGCTTCGTCCACTTCGATATGGGCCGTACACCATCACCAAGAAAATTGGTGACAATTCCTTCGAATTAAGCATTCCTCCATTCATTGGCCTGCACCTAGTATTCAATGTGGAGCTCCTTCACCCATATTTTCCACCATTGTTGGACACCTCAGAGGTAGGAGAGAAATTGACACCTACAGATCTTAATCCAGACTACATGGAATAGGAAACTATTGATCATATCATGGACACATAGGTTAAGGGAACTTTCCAACAAAAGATCCAACTATATCGGGTTGTCAAAGCATGGAAACTACTCCACCAAGGCAAGTGGCTCACCAGGAGTCAAGTTAAACATAAGTTTCCCTATTTGATGGGGGTACTCAAAGAAATGAATACCATTGATTCCTATGGGGGAGGACTAATCAAGATGGATATAGGTGGCCACCCACCTATTCCATTGGCTCAATGTTTTTTTCCATTTTGGTAGTTTTCTAGTAATTTTTCCACATTTTTTCAGGTCCCGAACTTCCGGGGCCATTTTGAGGCCCTAAACAACATTTTTCTACACCATCACCAAGGCAATTGGTGACAATTATTAACACCTAAAAAGTGCTCACTAGCTCATTCCCTTATTCACATGACCCATTTGTCCACTTTTCCACCATCTGAGCCTCTGAAACCAACAAAAGGTCACCAAAAGACCTTAGTACACCCCTTTTTCCATTAAAAAAAGATTATTTTTCCTGAAAAGCATAAAAAACCCTCAAAAAGGGTCCAAATTCCCAAAAATATTAAAAAGGGAATAAAAATATTAATTTTATTCAAAAAAGGAAAAAGGAGGGAAAAGTACCTAAACCATGTTGGTCAATACCATTTGGTTTCCACAAAACCACAAATGGTATTCCCCACCACCAAAACCTATAAAAAGGTGGTAGGGGCTCCTCATTTCACATCCATCCATTATCTCATCCTCATGCTGCCGAAATCTCCCTTGAGCATTTTGGCCATTGTAAGCAACCTTGGAGAAGGAGACCTCTTGGAGCTTGGAGCTACTCATCTTGGGAGTTGCTCAACATCAACCTTCACCATTGAACGTATTATCGAAGTGCTTGCGCCTCATTTTTTAATACAAATTCATTCTTTAATATTTTATTGTTCTTGTTTTTTAAATGTTTACACTATTTGCTTATATTTTTGCATATATCCATGAATAGTTTTGCTTAGATTAGTTTCTTGTTTAATTCTATTGAAACTGTTGCTACTAGTTAGCAGGTGCCCATAGCACTAAGCCTGGTTGCAAAACCGAGCCAACAGTTTTTGGCGACTCCGTTGGATTTGAACAATAGATCTCAAATTTTGCTTTTAATTTTAGTTTTTTATTAGTTTTTTATTAGTTTTTAGCCTTTAGATCCATAGATCTGCCATTCTAGATAGTAGATCCATTGCTGTTCTAGTTTTTGGCCCCATCTATTGCCATTAACAGCCCGAAATTCTCAATTTTCGGGTTCGTTTTTCGGCTTCCGTGCACGGCTTTCGCCTCGCGGTTTTTAGCTTGACAGTCGTGCGGTCCATCGCGACTTTTCGACTTTTTTCCGCGCGGTTCACCGCGACTTTTCGGACTTTTTCCGCGCGGTTCACAGCGGCTTCGCGACCTGTTTCCGCGCTGCACATCGCGGCTGCGCGGCCATTTTCCGCGCGGATCCCCGCGGCCTCGCGGCCTATTTGGGCGCTGCACATTGCGGCTTCGCGGACATTTTCCGCGCGGTCCATCGCGACAGTGCGCCTAAATCCCGCGCGGTCCATCGCGACTGTGCGACAGAAACCTGCGCGGTCCATCGCGGATTTTCTGTCAAAAGCCGCGCTGCTTATTTTTTCATTCGGCCATTCCGATTCAAAAAATTATTTTTTACTGTATTTTCTGCCCACATAGCACATTTTTACAGTATTAAATTCTGCATAATTTACAGCCATAGCAAAATTTTTACTATTTAAATGCACATCTAGAAGTCTTTTTAAAATTTTTTCAAGAAAGTGAAAGAAAGACTTATTTTGCAGTTTATCTAGGTTAAATTTTTTTCATGTTTACTTCTTTAAATATCTTGCCCTTAGCTATTTCCTTGAAAAGAAATCCATTTATTTCTTTTAGAAGTAATATTATTTGCTTTTATATTTCAAGAAATCCTTTGTTTTTTGAATAAGTCATTGAAAAGCATTTAATTTCCATTTATTGAAAAAGTCATAAATTTGCTTTTTTATTTTCGAAAGATCCTTTATTTTTTGAAATTTTCAGTAAAGCATTTACTTCTTTCAAGTTCAGTTTACAATACCACATGTGCACCCACTTGATCACTTAATTGAACTGAGCCTTAAAACTTACCCTAATTTCAACACACTTTTAACCCCACTTGGGGAACACTAAAAGAACTTTGTAGCTAGGTAGTATTGGGGGGATAGGTGTTCCAATAACACCCCTCAATTATTACATCTGAGACATAGTTGTTGTCCTTTAGGGAGCTAAAACCTCTTAGTATTTATTGGCGCGGTCACAACCGGTTTGTGGGAAGGCCTCTCCCCTAGGAGGGTTGAAGTCGCGAGGATGGTTCCAGAAGCCTGAGTGGAATACCGAAATCCATTCAGTAACCAAAGGGCTACCATTCGCAGTTCTCGGGATATCCCTGTAATGGGATATTGCGATCAAAGGACCAAATGGCAGATTTATCTTTTCTCGACGCGTCATGAACGGAGTATCCTAGTAGCCTTTCTTTAGGATTGATTACCCGGTGTCCCTCCCGGTAGGGGGATATCTAGCCGTTGTCTCAACACTCATATTGTCTGACTTGGATTTCATCACCTTGTAGAGGATATCGTTTGTTTGAGTCACAATACTTTTAGTTAGGTTTTTGCATGATTCAACCCACCCTTGGTCTAGTTACACCTATTTTTTCTAGAAGCCGTTTGCATGTTGGTACTCTGACCATTTGTTGCATTCCTCCGCTTATTGTAGCACAGCTGCTAGAATAAGTGCCTTTTTTGAGGTTGATTTTTTGGCCTGAGAGCCTTCTTTTTCACTCCCCTTCTTGCACCCTTGGTTGCATTAGGGTTTTGAGCTTTTATATATATATCACCACCTGATACTTAAACAGATTTTTTACACAAAAACTTAATTCTCACCATTGAGAATTTTAGACGCTCTCGTCGTCTCCAGGGCGAACTCCCAGAGTTTAGTCCACTTGGCTCTCCACGTCACTGATGCAGAGCCTTATCCCTTGACTCGACACATCGTCGGTCAACTAGACAGTCATCCGATTCTGACACGCCTCACTTCACTTCTGATTCTGAGGCAGAATCCGAAAATCCCACCGCGTTATTCCCAACCAACATTATGTCTGGAACACCATTTGATCCACTATTTACCAGCACCATAGGAGAGACGTCTACAGACCCTTCTACTACAGTGCTGTCCATGGCAACAACCACCCCCCTGGGTATGCCCAATATGGGCAACACTCCACATTTAGGAATGCCCAACACAGGGCCACCTCCTGTTATAGGAATTCCCAACACAGGGCCACCACCTGTTATGGGTATTCCCAACATAGGGGTCACACCCCATCTAGTTTCCACAAACCCTATCCCAGGAATCACCACTACTATTCCGAACCCTAGTATAACCCATGTTGCACTAGGAAGCGCTGGCCCTTACCAGACCACACCTATTGGAGGACATATACCTTCAATACCTAGCATACCTTTAGGTGCTGCTGGACCCCATACCACCATGACTAGACATGTCCCAGTCCCTACATCTGCTAGCTTACCATATATGGCAAGTCTGAACTTGCCAGATTTAGCCAGGCTCACCAATGACCCTATCAGACATGATCCTGCGTGGCCTCACATGCCCACCAAACTCCCCTCCGACATCCCTAAGTTTGAGGGTAAGGCAGGTGAGGACCCCAGAACCATATCATGTCCTTCCATCTATGGTGTTCCTCCAACTCCATAGTGGACGACTCTGTCTGCCTCCGTCTGTTACAGCGCACTTTCACTGGCTTTGTAGCCAAGTGGTATATCGAGCAGACCCATGGGACGCATGCCACCTTTACCTCCCTTGCCTCCACCTTCCTGCAGTTCTTTCAGTTACCTGTCCGCTATGATGCGGGCGTCGAGATCCTACTGTCTTGCAGACAGAACACGGCCACCCACATCACTGACCACATTCATGAGTGGTGTCGACGTCGAAGCCTCTGCAAAATCAAATTAGACGACCGTATCTTCTTAGATTGGTTTCTAAAATCCCTCCTCCCTCTTATTGCGAAGGATGTGGCATCTGAAAGACCCCAGTCTAAAGAAGAGGCCATCCTCAAATCCCAACAGTTTGATCTCATTTACGCCCAGTCGGGTTATCTATACACAATCATACCAGACGCCCCACGATGCGACTCTTCACGCAGTGACGCGCCGGGGGCATCTCATGCCGCCGATGGCATTATTTGCCAAATCACACCCCAAGCTAAACCTTTCAGCATGGTGAGTACCATGCCTGCCCCAGACCTCTCTAGGGCTACATCCAGTTCTGGAGTGACAACTTCTTACACTTCAACAAACCAGACACATCATATTCATGGACCCTCTTGTCCACAACATTGCTATGGACAAGCGCCATCAGCATATGTACCTCCTACATATTATAACCAACCTGCTACACAGAACTCCATTCAGTTCCCGCCACAACCGATGCAGTACCCACAGCAAGCTGCACCAGCTAATCCAACACATCCAATAGCTCAGGGGTACCAACAACACCAACAGGCAACTGGACCACCGCCAGCTCCACCTGCATATTACCCACCGCAACCTGCTCCCGCACCTGCGGCTCCCCATAATCCCCCCAATGCTCAAGGGCATGTGTACGCACAACAACATCAGCCCCAATACCAAAATAACCAATGCAACCAAGGTGGGAAACCAAACCATGGAAGAGGACGTAACCGTGGAAACAACCAAAACCATAACCAAGCTCCACACCCTCCCCATCCTTCGCAAAATAATAACGCGGCGCCTGCTCATCAGAATCCTGATCGGCCACCTAAGAAAGCCAAAAACGCTAATTTACGAACAAACCATCCTTGTTCTATTTGCGGGGTCTATGGCCACTATACCCACACTTGCCCACATCTAGAGCGAGCTCGGCAGCTATGGACAGATGACGCCCATCGTCAAGGACAGGTGGCTCCTCAGCCGCCACCCAACCCCCCACCACCTCAACAACAACCTTTGGTGCTACAAAACCATTTTCCAACACAAGGAGTGGTGAAAACTCAGCCGTTAGCTCCCCCACAGGGCAACGTGCCACCACAACAAATCACTTACGCCGCTCCTGATCAACCCATGTTTGATTCAGGCACTCACCACTTATTGATGATGTCCACTGCCGATGTCAACATTCAGACACGTCGGAACTAGTATGGCCCTACCTCCAAAGCCCCCCCCCGCCGATAAGGATACTAACGCTCATCCCACTGATCAGACGTTACGTATACCACCGCTTCCACTCGATGGCGCCTCTAAAGCACCTCGTTTCCCACTCCGATGTATCAACAACAACCCCAATGTACGGGCTACGTCAAATTACAACATCGTAGATGACTTAGCTCAATCTCCCGCAGCCATGTCTGCGTTAGAAGTCTTGAAAAATTGTCCTACGCAGCGCAAGACTTTACTTTCCGCTATTGGGGAGATTGACCCAAATGATTCGAAATTGATGACCTTTGATTTGGACCAGTCCGAACCACGTCTGCCTTCCACCACAGCAGTCCAAGTTTTTGTTTCTATTCGGAATCTTGTCATCCATCGGTGTATCATCGACGAGGGTGCCTCTACATGCGTCATGTCCACATTCGTTTGGCAGAAGTTGGGATCCCCTACTCTCCAACAATCCACCACTGCATTGCGGGCCTACGACGGTCGGTCAGCTCAACCTCAAGGTTTACTACCCAAGGTCCCCGTCCAATTAGGTGGGAAAACTGTGCTCATCGACATAGAGGTCATTAATGCCCAGCTCGATTATAACCTTTTACTTGGCCGTAGTTACATGTGCTCCATGAAAGCAGTCGCCTCATCCGTTTTTCGCACCATGATGTTCCCCCACGAGGGACGCGTGGTCAAAATTGACCAACTCACCTACTATGATCCCAATGCCCCTGCAGCACCGGAAAATGTTCTCCCCATGGTTGAACAACCCACTTCTAGTGCAACTACCTCCTTTGTTTCTTCTGTGGGGCCCGGACTTTACTCAGATACACCAATGAACTCTACATTCCAGGCCATTCCACCACCATCACCGGAGACCCACGTTGCAAACCTCTGTACTCTTTCACAGAATACACAAGCACCCGGTAGTCAACCACCATTGGTCCCTAGTCACATCAGTGTTACACCCATCCACACTATCCCCTTTCTATTTCCTCCTTCGGGTGTAGTAAGCGCCCCGGTTATGGCTACCCTTAGTCTACCCGGGTTAACATTGGGATTACCCGTGTGGTACATTTCGCCTCCCATTCCACCGTCGACACCAAATGTCATCCTCCAACCGGTACAACCTATTGTTACCACTACTCAACCTCCTCCTGGTGTCACAATCCCTTCGTCGTCGACGAAACCATCTCCTGGTCTCATGATCCCTTCGTCGTCAACCCATCCTCCTCCTCTTGTCAAGCCCACTGGGGGCAGAGGTCCACAACCATACACTGCTATACCACCCCCTAAGGCAGTCAAACCCCCACCGGTATTTCGAGCTCCTCCTAAATGCTCTTTGTGCGATGAGATAGGCCATCCGACTCATCAATGCCCACAGTTACCAGCACTCCAAGAGCATATGAATATGTTGGATGATGACACCGGCATCCCAGTCGTTAGACTTGAGCCACCTCCTCAGCCTCGCGACAGATCACTGCACACCAACCATCCTTGTGCCATATGCAGTGTTTACGGCCACTACTCTCATCATTGTCCTGATCTCCCTGACTATAGAGCAGCATTGTATGAGTTAAACAACGTTGATTTGGAGATATCTCCTCCCCTCATCGAGGAGATCTACCCCCCACCATCATCCTCGTCGGAAGAAGTCAATACAATATATATGATTTCAACAACTTTCAAACCAGAACCCCTTGATTTATGGTCTGAATACTTCAATACTGATGAGCAAATTTTGGAGACACTCACTGCACCCGACTACCCTTGGGATGATATGCATCATCGCTCGTATTTCCTCCCGGAAACAACTACATCCACCGCATCCAACCAGCTATCAGTCGAATCGAAAGATTTCATACCCACCAAAGTCGATTGGTTAAAGGACCCCATCCCAGCACCGGATGCCTTTGAAGAAGCGAACATGTCCAACATTTCCCCTACTATACAGATAGATATTTCCACAACACCTGGGAAACCTGAGCTCATCTCACTGGGCGCATCTTGCACTCAAGCAGAAAATCAGGCGTACAAAAAGCTCTTTCAAGAGTTCCATGATGTCTTTGCCTGGTCCTATACCGAGATGCCTGGTCTCGACCCCGCCATCATAGAACACCACATTGATACATGGCCGGAGGTACCCCCTGTTCGTCAGAAACAGCGACCCATTCATCCTTCCAAGCTCCTCGCTATTAAAGCTGAGGTCAAGAAACTTCACAAAGCAGGATTCATTTATCCTATTCCGTACACCACCTGGGTGTCGAACCCCGTTCCCGTCAACAAAAAGCAAGGAACCCTTAGAGTATGCACTGATTTCCGTGACTTAAACCACGCTTGTCCAAAAGACAATTTCCCCACGCCATTCATTGACCAACTCATTGATGAGTGTGCGGGCCATGAGGTCCTATCTTTCATGGACGGGTTTTCCGGATACAACCAGATTCACATCCGTAAAGAGGATCAGTACAAGACTGCCTTCACCACCCCATGGGGCACCTTTTCCTATCGCGTCATGCCGTTCGGCCTTAAAAATGCTGGTGCCACTTTCCAGCGAGCCATGACCTATTGCTTTCACGACTTGGTTCATATCCTGCGAGTCTACCTTGATGACCTCACAGCTCGTTCCCGAAAACGATCAGACCACCTTAACGACCTCCGGCAAGTTTTCCTATGTTGTCGCAAATATAAAATCCGCTTGAACCCACACAAGTGTGTCTTTTGCGTCCCGGCAGGCCGGTTGTTGGGTTTCATTTTTTCCCAAGACGGAATCACTGTCGATCCCTTGAAAGTCAAAGCCATCTTAGAACTTCCTCCTCCTCGCACGCTTCGACAGCTCCAGAGTCTACAAGGGCGATCCAATTTCCTTAGGCGCTTCGTTCCTGATTACGCCACCAAAGTCCACGGGTTCTTACGCTTACTTCATACCCACAAACCCTTTGTTTGGGATGAGAAAGCAGACACGACATTCGAAGCCCTCAAGAAAGCTCTCACACAAACCCCCTTGATATCCCCACCGGATTTCTCTCAAGACTTCACCCTTTATGTCTCGGCATCTGAACATGCCGTGTCCGGAGTCTTGATCCAAGAAGATGCCTCTCACCAAGAGCATGTGATTTACTACGTCAGCCAGACCTTGTCTGGCCCACCTCTGCGTTATCCATACGAGGAAAGATTAGCCCTAGCTGTAGTCTTTTCCGTACAAAAATTGCGACACTACATTCTACTCAGTCATACCATGGTTGTGGCCGACTCCAACCCGATGGTCTATCTCCTAACCCAGCGGCTCCTACAAGGTCGTGTTGGTAAATGGGTCATTATCCTCTAGGAATATGACCTTACTTTTAGAACTCCTAAAAGCGCCAAAGCCCTCGCGCTTGCTCACCTCATCACTGACCTCCCATCCTCTTCGTCATCACCCGCTATCCAAATGGATCTGATTGATGAACAAATCTTCATCATCTCATCTGACGACCCATGGTACGGAGACATTTTGATTTACCTCCGCACGCAAAAATTTTGACCACACGTCGATTGTGACAGACGCCATCGGATACGACACCATGCCCCCCGATACCTCTTGATAGGGGATGTACTTTATTGACGCGGCGTTGATACCATTCTACGCCGATGCCTATCCCATAGAGAGGCATAACAAGTCCTCAATGATTGTCATAGCGGTGCTTGCGGAGGCCATTTCTCCGGCATGGCCACCGCCCAGAAGATCATTCGGGCAGGTTACTTTTGGCCCTCATTGTTTACTGATTGCATCAACGTAGTCAAGCATTGCCAGAACTGCCAACTTTTTACCCCCAAAGCAAGAACCCCCCCCTTCCCCCTTCATCCAGTTATCACTGTTGGACCATTTTGCAAATGGGCCATCAACTTCCTCGATTGCAATCCCACGTCAGCCGACGGTCACAAACACATCGTTGTGGCCGTAGATTATTTCACCAAGTGGGAAGAAGCCATGCCGACTTACAATTGCAAGGCCGACACCGCCGCACGGTTTTTCTTCAACCATGTTATCACTTGTTTCGGAGTGCCGAAGCAACTAGTCTCTGACCACGGCTCTCACTTCGAAGATGCCGTCTAGAAAGAATTATCAACCATGTTGAAATTTGAACACCATTTCTCGTCCGCCTACTATCCCCAAGGAAACGGCCAGGTCGAAGCGATCAATAAAATTTTGAAGACCATCCTCCAACGAACGGTAGACAAACAAAAATCCAATTGGCACCACATGCTTTTCCTGGCACTATGGGCTTACCGCACCTCAACCAAAACCGCCACCGGTTTTACCCCTTTCCATTTAGTTCACGGTGTCGAATCCGTCCTCCCTATTGAGTGCCAGATTCCAGCCTTGCATATCGCCGTTGAACTCCTACCGGACACTTCCCCGATTGAGCAACGATTACTACTCCTAGAGCAGGCCGATGAAGATCGGCGCACAGCCATTCAAAACATGGAAGCAGCCAAACAACGATCAAAACTAAGTTACGACAAACACGTCCACTCGAGAACCTTTTCTGAGGGAGACCTTGTCCTCGCTTACGATCAAGCTCATGATAAAACCGGAAAAGGAAAGTTTGTATCTATGTGGCAAGGCTCTTACATCGTACACACTTGCCTCAGGCAGGGGGCATACATTCTGACCGATTCAGAAGGCAATCCCCTACGCAACCCACGTAATGGGTTGTACCTTAAACGATTTTACGCATAGAAAATCTGATGGACACCACCGTCCATTCTAGTATAGGATTACTTTCTTTTCTCACAAAAAATTCAAAAACCTAAATATTTTCTTTTCTCTGCATGACCACAGATGGATCCTCTTCCACTCTGCTATGTCGGTTTCGCTGATGGTGCAAGCCGTTGGTCTCCCAATCTCGCCTACGCAGCTTGGGTAATATACTCCCCTTCACATGAGTTAATTCACATTGACGGAGTATGTTTAGGTGCCGCCACCAATAACCAAGCTGAATACGATGCCGTGACCGGTCTCCTGGCCGCAGCTCTCCAAATGAGCATCGGTCACCTCAACGTTTTCTTGGACTCACAGCTCCTAGTTTCCCAACTCAACAATGATTACTAGGTACGCGATCCCTGTCTTTTCAGAAAATTCCTACGCACTAAACAAATGGTTAGACAGTTTGAATCCATTTCGTTCACACATGTCCCAAGACACCTCAACGGTGTAGCAGACCATATGGCCAACAATGTCCTCGACTGGCACACCAATCACATCATGTCATAACCAAAATGTGCATCTATGTGCATAACATGTGCCTCCACGGGCATATAACAAAATAAAATAATGCATCCACATGCATAACATGTGCCTCCACGGGCATATAACAAAACAAAATAATGCATCCACGTGCATAACATGTGCCTCCACGGGCATACACAAATAACAAAATACTGGACCCACGTGCATAACATGTGCCTCCACGGGCATATACAAAAAACAAATGTGCATCCACGTGCATACACGACCATATATCCAAATATATATACACATATATATATAAACCATGATAGTCAACATGTCATAGGTGCCCTCAGCACCCGATATACAAAAAATACATCAATCGTACAAAAATGCTTCCCCATATGCTCATCAGCATTTGGGGGCAGATACAATATCATCTACTCATCAGGATCCCTAGTCTCCTCCGGCCCCTCCTCCGCTGGCCCCGCCGGGTCATGGCGAGCCCGAACTCTGCGCTCCTCTGGCGCCTCCTCCGCTGGCCCCGCTGGGTCATCCTGTAGATGGATCCTCATCTGAGCCGGCTCTGCCGGGACATCCCGAGCACCACCCTTGTGCCCTGCCACAAACACCGCTGTCCTCAACAAGAGCGCCCGCCACTCAGGCGGCGCACCGAAGCAACCCTCCAAAATATCCCGATCCAGGTCTCTCCAACCATCCTCGGGGAGTCCAGCTAGGATCCGGTCAAAGGTTTGTCTGACACCCTCTATGGTGTCATCGCGAGGGCCAACCCCTCTCCCACAAGCTGCAAAACCTCCACCACGTGGAGGTGGAACCGCTGCAGGTGGATGAGCGACCACCATCGCCCGCCCCTGACGAGCCACGTAGCCGGCCGGTGGTACAGGCCCAATATCTGCACAATGCAAAATCAACCATCATATGCAACTATAATCATAAGACTGGTAAATCCAACAACACATGATATAGTATAAAGTAAAACACAAAACATACCCTCTAAACTCCAGGCCTGTCCTGGGGCACGAGGCATCTCCGGGTCACCTCGATAGTCCATACCGACGTAGGGGTAGTCCTCAATCACCAGGGGCATCTGCTCCCAATGCTCATAAAAATCCTCCATGAAGAAACCACGGACACCACCGCTGCCATGAGGCATCATCTGCCCCCACCGCATCATACGAGGCTCACTCACCAGACCAGCACAAATGGGTACCCGTGGCCGCAAGGTCGGCAAGCGCTCAAAGAAAAAACAGCATAGGAAGGAGGCATAACAGAACTCACCTCCCTCTCGAATGGCTTTGTCCAGATCTCTCCGGACACCAGCCAGAAACATCTGCCCCCACGCATAATAAGTCCCCCGGAGAACAGAGTCCACCATCATCGTCTGTCCCCCAGACATACGATGAGGCGCAGCAGCACCCAATATCCGCAAAACACATGCACCAACATCCCGCATATCCCACTCACGTAGGGATTGCAGACTAATAGAGCTGTTCTGCAAAACAGCATCATCAACACAGAAAGTCTATAACAAGTCCTCCATGTCTACACCCGGCGGGATCCTCGGCAAGAGATCACCCACCTCACCCAAACGAGGCAACCCAGTCAAAAAATAGACATCTGTGAGGGTGATCTCCAACCTCTCACCCCCAATAATAAATGCACCCTCCGCCGGCACCCACCAACTCAATAGCTTGTTCAGGAGCCGTCTCACTGAACGAATAGGTGGAATCTGAGCGAACTTCAAAAGTCCGCTCACAGCCAAAGTCTGTCGCACCCCCGGATCAGTCTGAATCCTCGCCATAAGATCATCATCGATCTCCCGCTCCCGCCACGAGGACAATGGTCTCCTCAACATCCTGCCAGAAAACAGAAATTTTTTTTTTTAGCCCCAGCACGAAATTTTTTGAAAAAAACCCATCGCGGCTTTTCCACCAAAAGCCGCGATGACCATCGCGGCATTTCCACCAAAATCCGCGATGACCATCGTGGCCTCCATGCAAAAACCCGCGATGAACATCGCGGATTTTGGCTAGACAGTCGCGATGAACATCGCGACTATCTCCCATGAACTCGCGATGGACATCGTGGGTTACAACCTCACAGTCGCGATGAACATCGCGACTGTCAGCCTGAAATCCGTGCGGTTCATCGCGGGAACAGACCCGAAACCCGCGATATTCCACGTTGGAGGGTCAACATGGAATTTCGCGGCCTTCGGGGGCCCGCCGCCAAACAAAAAAGACATAATTGAAAAGGCTAAGGAAAATAGAGTTACCTGAAACTCGCAGAATCGAAAACCAACGGTGAAATCTCCCGGAAATCAAGAAATAGCTTTGATAGCTCTATCAAACTCGCACGTAACAATGATAAGTGATTTGGGCCCCACGCCCTATTTATAGAAATTCCACCAATTTTCAACCAACCATTGCGGGATCATACGAAGTCCATTTCTCAAACCGTTCGTACCATTGGAATCAGCACAGCGAGAACTTCATGCAGGTTCCTTCCTTTTCCCGTTTTGACGGGGTCCATTTTTTGACCATTTATTGACCCCCCTCGTGGCCTCGATTTGCGTGCCACATCGGTCGTCGCCCATTTTCAACGTGCCTTATATCGTCGGATTCAGTTTTCCGCGCTCGTGATGATGCTTGAGATCATTTCTCGCTCTCACCTTTAGATTTTTCGGGCATTTTTTCCATGCCCCCTCGTCACCTCGGTTTGCGTGCCACATCGGTCGTTCTCCATTTTCGACGTGCCTTATATCGCCGGATTCAGTTTTCCGCGCTCGTGATGATGCTTGAGATCATTTCTCGCTCTCATCTTTAGATTTTCTGGGCATTTTTCCCATGCCCCCTCGTCACCTCGATTTGCGTGCCACATCGGCCGTCGCCCATTTTCGACGTGCTTTATATCGCCGAATTCAATTTTCTGCGTTCGTGATGATGTTTGAGATCATTTCTCGCTCTCACCTTTAGATTTTTCGGGCATTTTTTCCATGCCCCCTCGTCACCTCGGTTTGCGTGCCACATCGGTCGTTCTCCATTTTCGACGTGCCTTATATCGCCGGATTCAGTTTTCCGCGCTCGTGATGATGCTTGAGATCATTTCTCGCTCTCACCTTTAGATTTTCTGGACATTTTTCCCATGCCCCCTCGTCACCTTGGTTTGCGTGCCACATCGGTCGTTCTCCGTTTTCAACGTGCCTTATATCGTCGGATTCAGTTTTTCGCACTCGTGATGATGCGTGAGATCATTTCTCGCTGTCACGTCCTGAGTTTTAGGGCATTTTTTCATGCCCCCCATGTAGCCTCGTTTTGCGTGCCACATTGGCCGTAGCCCCTTTTCGACAATCCTTATGTCACCGGATCCAGTTTTTCGAACTGATGATGATGCTTGAGACCTTTTCTCGCCCTCATCAATCCCTTTTAGTTCGGTATAATTTTATCCCTTTTTCGGGCCGAGCAACCCCTTTTACGAAAAAGGCACTTAGGGAGTTTTTGTTAAGCTCTTTTCTGACTCTTAAAACAATGAAAAGATTGCCGAGCAACCTTGCTTCCTTTCATGCTCGTTAAACGTATCTGAAAGGGCGTCTACCTGGTATAAGTTTACCCCTTTTCCGGACCCTGTAGACTAATTACGAAAAAGGAATACTCTAGTCACATCGGCTAGAAGCGTTCTCCATCTGCATCATTTTATGCTTTTTCGGGCCTTGGAGACTAAACTTACGAAAAAGAAACACCAATAGAGTCCACTTACCGTTTTCAGACTCTCTAAACATGAAAGCAACCATGAGCATGAGCCGTCCTGGGCTCACAAAATCCACAGGACCGTACCATTTCAGAGCACACTTTTATCCCTTCTTGGAGCTCATTAAAACTACAAAGAAGGAATCAATGGTGCCTCTTGGCGCCACGACAGATCACATCTACTCATCAGGCAGCTTCCCCATTTTGGTCGCCTTTGTTCAGAGTATTCTGCAATATGTCACCTCGATAATCCCTCGACGACACCTATCAGCTCGTCCTCCCCCCCAGAGTCAATATATACCATTCAGTCAAAGCAATGATCCCCACACCTACAAGTCAGTTCCCC
The DNA here is from genome assembly GCA_027924585.1 of Larix kaempferi. Lineage (NCBI taxonomy): Eukaryota > Viridiplantae > Streptophyta > Pinopsida > Pinales > Pinaceae > Larix > Larix kaempferi. The sequence continues at coordinate 3,344,630 of BSBM01001238.1, forward strand.
ACGCTGCCAGGTCAACCATGTCATCATGCTCTGAACAAAGGAAGTTTGAGTCTACCCATTTTTTGACCCAGTTATTTCCCATTCCCACAAGTATGTCAGTCCTACCATCAGTACTACAACATTTCAGTTTTACACCTCATGCTCCTATCAAGGAAACATCATTGCCTTGTTAGTTGCTGGTCTCCCTCTGTCGACGACAACCACATTGATTCCAGAGGATAGACCTAGAGGTCCCTGTGTCTTGGACTCATCACCATTTATGATGAGTGCCTACGAATCATTTCGAGAGGAATCTTCAGTGCCTCTCCAAATGGTTGTTTCTCACATGCTCGACTTCAACACCTTGATCGCATCGTTGAGACTCGCATAGGGTATTCGTCCGTTTCACTTATTAGTCGAAGACCCCGGATACCGCCTGACTCCTCCACATTTGAGAGTCTTCCTATGGATAACACCAGTTACACTTTTTTCTATAGATATCCGGGTTGCGCATGGCGACAGTATTCAGATGTACCCCAGTTTCATACTCCCTTGAGTATACAGTTACATTATTTCTCAGAGATGACTCATAGTCTTTGAGTCCCTACAGATGTTGGACACCTTCAGTTTCAGTAGTTCCTCAGTTATTCCAGTGTATCAGTTATTGAGATCCGTTATGATCAGGAGTACATCCCAAAATAATGCCCCCCTGGACCATTATGGTGTACCAGTAGATTCTTTAGGTATTAGATCCCCCTTCTTGGGACTAATTGTTATGTATATGTCTTGATACGAGCATGGGAATGCCCGCCTCGTCCATTATCAGAGATTATACCTCATTCATATTGAGGCCATGTAATATTTTTTGTTTCTTGCAGCTTCCAAGGGCCGTGGCTCCAGTCTCCAATCGGTCTCTTCTCCTTCCCAAACCCCTGAAAAAAGACAAAAGAACTATGATGTCTATCGGCCATACGATAAGCTCCTGCCCTCACACATCAGGGGGCAATCTGTTAACACCTAAAAAGTGCTCACTAGCTCATTCCCTTATTCACATGACCCATTTGTCCACTTTTCCACCATCTGAGCCTCTGAAACCAACAAAAGGTCACCAAAAGACCTTAGTACACCCCTTTTTCCATTAAAAAAAGATTATTTTTCCTGAAAAGCATAAAAAACCCTCAAAAAGGGTCCAAATTCCCAAAAATATTAAAAAGGGAATAAAAATATTAATTTTATTCAAAAAAGGAAAAAGGAGGGAAAAGTACCTAAACCATGTTGGTCAATACCATTTGGTTTCCACAAAACCACAAATGGTATTCCCCACCACCAAAACCTATAAAAATGTGGTAGGGGATCCTCATTTCACATCCATCCATTATCTCATCCTCATGCTGCCGAAATCTCCCTTGAGCATTTTGGCCATTGTAAGCAACCTTGGAGAAGGAGACCTCTTGGAGCTTGGAGCTACTCATCTTGGGAGTTGCTCAACATCAACCTTCACCATTGAACGTATTATCGCAAGCACTTGCTTGCGCCTCATTTTTTAATACAAATTCATTCTTTAATATTTTCTTGTTCTTGTTTTTTAAATGTTTACACTATTTTCTTATATTCTTGCATAGATCCATGATTAGTTTTGTTTAGATTAGTTTCTTGTTTAATTCTATTGAAACTGCTGCTACTAGTTAGCAGGTGCCCATAGCACTAAGCCTGGTTGCAAAACCGGGCCAACAATAATGCCTTCAAATTAAGCATTCCTCCATTCATTGGCCTGCACCCAATATTCAATGTGGAGCTCCTTCACCCATATTTTCCACCATTGTTGGACACCTCAGAGGTGGGAGAGCAATTGAAACCTACATATCTTAATCCGAACTGCATGGAATAGGAAACTATTGATCATATCATGGACACACAGGTTAAGAGAACTTTGTTGGAATATTCTCACCATTATTTTTCAGATTTGCATGTCTGCATGCATCCAATCATCTGCATGCATCCAGTCATCTGCATGCATCCAGTCATCTGCATGCATCCAATCATCATCTTGGTGGTCCTCCCAACACCTAGAGCCCATTTTCAGCTCCCTAGAGCCTGTCTTCAGCCCCCAGTATCCCTCTTACCTACCTGATGCTCCCTCTTTGACTCTAATGCATGGCATGTGCGCCTTTTCTCACCTACCAAGAGTTATCGTTCAGTTAGAGCGCCTTATCTCACCTACCAGGTGTATGACAGTCAGTTAGACCATTGATTGAGCATTTCTTCCACTGATTGCTCATGCTAACTGCCTGTAGATTCTAGTTAGCTAGTTCCAGAGTGCCACTTGATATTCTGATAGCCCCATGCGCCCTCCTCGGAGTCTCCATCCTCTAATTTGTGTCTAGATGGTTCTGTTAGAACCAGTTAGACTCACTTGACTGACTATTACCATTTATGACTAATACTACTGACTGGATGATGTCTCCAATGTTATCCAAGCTATACTTTGAGCATGATTCGAATGACCTCCTTGGTTAATTTGAATTCTCTATCACAGTTATTGTATTATTGTATTCAATTTTCACAGTGCCATCTCACAGTTGATGTATGATACTGCTATTCTCCATTTTCTCTGTTCATGAGTGATTATTGAGTGCATTCTTCTCTTCTTCTCTGCACTCTTGAGAGTATTTTTTGTGAGGTTTGTTTCAATTTCTAGATCCTACTACAGATTATCACATGGTATCAGAGCTGTGAGATCTTCCTACAGATCATCACATGGTATCAGAGCTTGCAGCAACTATTTGAATTGCAGCCATTGCAACAACAACAATTGCAACATTTCTTTGAGCAACTGTCTTTCACTTGAGCACCAAAAGCCTCTGAGTTTCCACAACAAATCTTGGTGCCATTACCTTGAATTCACTGGAGAAATCCAGTGAGTTCTAGATAGGTGTGAAGGACTTAGTCATATGTGCTCAGTGTCCTAAGGCAATGTTCATTCGAAGTGTAGCAAATCTCCATCAACAAAACTCTTCTTGTTTTGCAGGTTTATTCATCCATTCGAATCCCTCTTCAGTAGATTCAAATTCAACAGCTATTATGGATCTCCATTGTTTTTGTAGGTTATTCGAAGTGTTCTGCAATTGTAGTAGTTTTGAAATATTCTGCACTGGTGATTCTGCACTAGTGATTCTGCACTGGTGATTCTGCACTAGTGATTCTGCATTGGTGATTTTGCACTAGTGATTTTGTACTTCTACACCAGTGCTTTCTGCACCAGAAACACACTAGTAGATTCGAATTGAACAAAATATTCTATGCATCTGGAAGGAGTTCCTTCTCTCTCTCCATTCAACTATGATGAGTGGAAACCAAATATGACATCATATCTGAAGATCCATGGTCTTTTTGATGTTTGTACTGGTATTAAGAGAGATTTTTCTTCCTATGAAGAGAAAGAAGATTGGCTTGATGCTTGTGACGGAGCCGCAGAAAACATATGTATTACTATGTATTCCAATATGTATCACCTCATTGATATTTATGAACATCCAAGTGATCTATGGACTAGATTGAACATATTATTTGGAAATCAGGAGGAAGAGGATGATGCTATCCATTTGGAAAACAAGCCCAGTGATACTTCCTCCAGTGCTCTCTCTATTCATGATTCATCCTCCATCATCTCCCATGATGAAGTTGTTCTAGATAAATTTGAAATACAACACATGGTTTCAGTTGATCCATCTTCTGATATGAATTTTGAGCAAAATAGGTCAGTTGCTACTCTAGAAGTTGAAGATACCTTCACAATATCTACTTCCCATGAGCCTACTTTTGTGGAAGATGATGACCTACTGACCATTTTGGAAGTAAAATCAGATTTGGGAGGCAATGCATTTGCCCTCCTTGATCAAAATATTCCTATGGACTCCTATTTGGTCATTGGAACATGTTTTTAGAGTTTCACCAAAGATGGAAGACTCTATCATTCGCTTGAGTTCAAGTCTCATGCATATCCTTTTGATTTTGGTTTAGATCTCACCCTTGTTGGTTCAAAGGAGATCATAAGAAACCATCCTCAAATTCTTGGATCTGATTTGAAGTTCAAGTCAGCACCATTATGGCATGGTTCATTTGATTTTGATCTCACCCCTGCTGGTTCAAAGGATATATCAAAGAACTACATACACTTTCATGGAGTTGATGCACATGTTGATGTGCAAGATGATGACCTACTGAGTATTTTGGAAGTAAAATCCGATTTGGGAGGCAATGCATTCACCCTCCGTCATCAAATTATTTCTTTGGACTCCTATTTGGTCATTGGCACATGTTTCAGAGTTTCACCGAAGATGGAAGATTCTATCATTCGCTTGGGTTCATGACTCATGCACCTTTTTGTGATTTTGGTTTTGATCTCACCCCTGTTGGTTCAAATGAGATCATGAGAAACCATCTTCCAATTCTTGGATCTGATTTGAAGTCCAAGATACCATCATTTTGGTTATGATCTCACCTATGTTGGTTTAAAGGAGATATCAAAGAACTCTCTACACATTCATGGTTTTGATTCTACCTCAATTGGTTCGAATCACATGTTCCATAATGATCTTCATATTATGTTTTTGGAGCATGATCCACTTCTTCCCAAGAGGAAGATACCACCATCACTGCTTGATGAGCTCCAAGAGATCAAAGCTTCATCACATGAGATTTTAGATTTAGAGTTTGGAAGTGATGATGAGCCAGTTGCACTTGCTTCTTCACATGAGATTTCAGGTTAATAGTTTGGAAGTGATGATGAGCCAGTTTCACTTGCTTCTTCACATGATATTTTAGATTCAGAGTTTGGAAGTGATGATGAGCAAGAGAGAAAGCCTTCATCACATGAGATTTCAGATTCAGTATTTGAAGATGGAGATGAAGATGAGAGAATGCTAGACCTAGATCCAAAAGAACATGAAGGTCTAGCAACTGATGATGAAGGTGAGCGAATGGGATATCTAGATCCACAAGAACCTGATGATCTCTCACCTGATGATCCTCCTCTTCGTCGATGGGAAGCCACTACTCTTCGATCTGTCAGTGATTTGGTTGGTGATCCACATTATCAGAGAAGAACCAGATCAAATTTTCAGAATGGAAGGTTTCATCCTTCTCACATTACTGATCCATTTCAGATCGATCGATCCTTCTTCAGAAAAGAAAGACACTTGCCTCCTTCTGGGGTGAGTGATGACATGCTACATTAGCATCCTTCAGTCTATTTTGATTGAGGGATTTCTTCACACTGGATTTTCCCTCTTTCCTCACTTAGTTTATTTAGATTGATTGTACGGGGTGACCTTTTGTCTCAGTCACGAGGGCCCTATTTTTCAGTTTTCAGTTATTCCCTCATAGTATAGCTTGCAGCGGGGTGTTGGAATATTCTCACCATCATTTTTCATATTTTCATGTTTGCATTCATTTTACATGCATCCAGTCGTCTGCATGCATCCAGTCATCTACATGCAATTGCATGCATCCAGTCATCATCTTAGTGGTCCTCCCAACACCTAGAGCCTATTTTCATCTCCCTAGAGCCTGTCTTTAGCCCACAGTAGCCCTCCTACCTACTTGATGCGCCCTCTTTTCCTATCCTACATGACATGTGCGCCTTTTCTCACCTACCAGGAGTTATCATTCAGTTAGAGCTCCTTATCTCACCTACCAGGTGTCTAACAGTCAGTTAGAGCATTGATTGAGCAGTTATTCCACTGATTGCTCATGCTAACTGCCTGTAGCTCCTAGTTAGCTATTTCTAGAGTGCCACTTGATCTTTTGACAGCCTCATGCGCCCTCCTTGGAGTCTCCATCCCCTGATTTGTGCCTAGATGATTCTGTTAGACCCAGCTAGACTCACTTAACCGACTATTGCCATTTATGACTGATACTACTGACTGGATGATGTCTCCAATGTTATCCAAGATAGATTTTGAGAATGATTCGAATGACCTCCTTGGTTAATTCAAATTTTCTATCACAATTATTGTATTATTGTATTCAATTTTCATAGTGCCAGCTCACAGCTGATGTATGATACTGCTATTCTCCATTTTCTGTGTTCATGAGTGATTATTGAGTGCATTCTTCTCTTCTTCTTTGCACTTCTTGAGAGTTTGTTTTGTGAGGTTTGTTTCAGTTGCTAGATCCTACTGTAGATTATCACAAACTTTCCAATAGAAGATCCAACTATATCGGGTTTTCAAAGCATAGCAAGTACTCCACCAAGGCAAGTGGCTCACCAGTAGTCAAGTTCAACATAAGTTTCCCTATTTGATGGGGGTAATCAAAGCAATGGATACCGTTGATTCCTATGGGGGAGGACTAATAAATATGGATATAGGTGGCCACCCACCTATTCCACTGGATCAAAACAATTTTCCATTTTGGTAGTTTTCTAGTAATTGTTCTACAGTTTTTCAGGTCCCAAACTTCCGGGGCCATTTTGAGGCCCTAAAAAACGTTTTTTGTAGATTTAGGGGGGGAAGGGGGGGGATGGTTTCCAAAAAAATGCCTCAAATTATAGTCTACATTTTTAAATCTTGGATAGAACTTTCTAACGGTCTATTGAGCGCCCCAAACGAAGATCGCATGCAAAAGTTACAACCCCTAGAAGTTGACTGTTCAACTGAGCACCTTGGGGCCACAAACTTTATGACGGTTAATCTTCTAGGGTTAGGTTTTTGGATGTTTAGAGTTATTTCCCTCATGCTTATGATAAATAGGATCTTTCAGCCTCTTCTTGTATTTATCTTGTCACAAATGAGCGTACCCGCTACATCTCTTCTTAGAGATATAGCTACCACCATTCTAGCTGCTCTTATTTTACAGTTTGTTATGTTTCATTCATTTAATAGAATTTGAGTTTACTGTATCACTGTGTTCTTGCCGTATATATGTGTATGTGAATATATATATGCTCTTTCATTTCGTTCTCACATAAATCTAAATCAACAATAATATTCAACATGGATTAATACCCCTCCCAAAGTTAAGAAAAACATTCTAGGGGTCCTGGAAACCCTTATTTGTGATCTATCTCAACATAATACCTCTAATAACCCTTTTTGAGTGGAATTGTGACACCCTTTTTGGAGACCTAAATCAACACAATCCTTGCATTTTTTTGATCATATTTATGTACATCCTCAACCCTTTTTACATGGACCCACCAATTCTCCGTTTGGTGTTCATACTTTTCAACTGCCATGGTACACACCCTTAACTAGAGATACATGGAGGAAACCAATTAGGATCATCCCCAAGACATTAAATAATTGACACCAGTGGTCATATCCTTGAAGCAATCATTTGATCAACAACTCCCCCCCTTGAGGCACTCAGTTGACCAACTCAAACTCAATGTGGCTGAAAACAACAACTCTTTGACTAACCATCAATATGTGATGAATGATATTTCTTAGCATGTCAGTTTCACTCAGAAATTTGACAATCCAACCACTAAAATAGTTGTCACTAAAGAATAGGGCTCTTACACCCTCTTCCCATAAACCCAACCTCACTCCTTTGAGGATAAAAATTTATGGCACCACTTCAGACTGGAATGTGAGAATTTGATGGCTCTGACCCTTCATGTTGGGTTACCTAAATGGAGCATTAATTTTCTCTCCATGGCATTCAGGATGATCTTTCGAAGTTAAAAATTGGGGTTTTATATTTAGAATTAAAACATTGGAAATGAAACCAAAGTTCTTATCACTGTTAGGTTCCTTGGAGCAAATTTGTGAAGATCCTTCATGATCATTTTGACCATGACACTCAATACATGGGCTATATGACCAAAGTACACAAGAGTGACATAGTTATGGACTATATTATAACATTTAAGCAATTGGAAATCTACATAGAGGGCCTCTCTGATTTTTTTTTTTGGGAATGCTTCATCAGTGACCTCAAGGAGGAAATTTGAGCCCATGTCATTATGCAACAACCCTCCACTTGGTTTGAGGTTGTGATAGAGTTAGAGAAGTTTAATTGGCGATTGATGCCTAACCCAAACACCCTTCCTTTCCCACATGCATAGTGTCTTCCTGTTGATGCCTCGAAATTTGTAGCACCAGCAGTTAGGGATTCTCCCCAGTAAGCAATCTCAATTAGATCACACACCGTTTGGTGTGTGGAATCCGTTCGTTAATAGCCTGGTTACTGTGTGTGATTTAAAGTTTGGTTTTACTGGTTGCGTCCCAATCCACCGTTTATACATTTTAATTTAAGGATGAAATGAAAGTGCTCTAATTAAATGCATGAAATCTAATCTAATCTATCTAAACTATCCTTGTGAGGAGCAAATTTTATTGAAGAGTAATAACTGGAAATGCACATAAAAGCCTCACATATAGCTATTTCAACATAATAAGCACATTTACAGCTGAAAGAAAAGATACCAAAGGTAACTCTGATATAATTAAAGCATTCTATTACTCAATAAGCACATCAACATTTACACAGGAAAAAAGAAATCATTCACGACCATGAAGTAATTCAAGACATTTTAGAACAATCTCATAGTATGCATATGAATGTATGAAGAATTAGTTCCACAATGGCATTCCACATATTCCAAGCAAAAATCTCTGTGCTAGCTTTCCCCAAGGCAACATATCCTTCTTTATTAAGCAGAAAAGTAGTTCTCATACAAAACAGTCCAGCTCTATTGTACCTGCCAAAAGTCCCCCTATCCTTATTCTCTTCCTCTATTTATAAATTTACAAAATTTGTCTTCTAGTGTCTCTTCATCCATCCTAACCCTAAGATTCCCAAAACTTTGTCTTGTAGTGCTTACATCATAAAATATAAAAGATAATTACAAATTCGAATTTATGTGGGCCCAGCTAAACTAGAAAAATAATCCCCCCACACATTAGCTCCTTCAGTGATGACATTCATCCTTTTGGGCTCCAATACTTGCAAAGAGACTCAATGGTATGACAACTGGGTCTCAACATGCGCCAACCTTGCTTCTGCTATTGTACAACTATCTTCTAGGAAATATAGATGTATGGATGCTTTCCCTATAAAATGGTGGATGTCTTCCTCTGTAGGAACATCCAACTTTCTGATGTATTCTAACTCCTCTTGCAATCCATTTTGCAGCTCTTTGATGCATAGATATCTTGAATGAAGCTCATTCATTGGAAAGAGTGGAGAGAGATGACACTTTTCATGAACTTATTGGATCTTCTCATAAAACTCCTGACACTTATGCATAGTTTTTAGGATGTCATTATTCAGTTTTATGGAAGCTCTCCTGCAAAATTCTAAAAGTTCCAATTCTGACTTCAAATCCGCTGTTGTCTTAGGAAGCAAGTTGCTGGGATACTTAGCGTTTGTCTCTATCCAGGTCATTTGAATTTTGATCTTTTTTGCAACATCAAACATGCTTTGTATGACTTCCTGGGACTCAACAAATATCTTGTCCATTCTCGTCATTATTAGCTTAATCTTGTATATATTTTCCGTGAGAGTCACCTGAGAATGATGTATTTGTTCTTGTATTTTACAGGCTTGATCCTAGAACGGAGACATATCTAGCTTTCTCTTGTCTGTAGTCTCCAACTTTTCTCCTTTTCCATTCCTTCCATCTTGGCTTTTAACTCTTCAACTTGTTAGTTGGCCGCTGCCTCCCTTGATCCCAGCTAAGTAGTCTGAGCTTCAAGATCATTCTTTTATCCTTCCAGTATCATTAACTGAACAATTAATGCCTCCTTTTCTTCATCCAATCTCTGGTATTCATTTATTATTATTTCTTTCTCTGATAGCAGGGTGTGATATTTCCTTTTCCATTCTATCCCTTCTGCTCGCTCTTTCACTAGATTATCCTTTAATTTAAGCACTTTCTCCTTGTTGTGCTCAACATCATTCATTATCTTCACTTGCTTGATCAGCAGCCACACTGACAGATGCCATGAATCTGGGGTCTTTGTGTGTATCCTCCAGGATGGTATTCTCCTGTACAGTGATGACATCCGGTTTGGAGCCCACTTTCAGTCTCTTTTCACTTCTTCTTAAGATTGTTTTCCTATTGCGGTCAAAGACAATTGTGTCCAATTGAGCCACAGTGTATCCCTTTGACGGGGTAAATGGCACGAGTCTGAGCTCCTTCAATGAGAGGTGGCCTCCTGTGATTATCTCACTGGATGATTGGGGTGGGTCTATATCCACGTTTTGCATGCTCGAGCTTCCCATTTCCACAAATTTATTGGACTTTTCTTCTTCATCTGCTTTCTTTTGTAGTTCAACCGCTTCTTTTTCTGCTTTGTCTCTCATTTCTTGCAGTTTCTCGGCTTCTTCTCTCTGCAATTTGTCGGCCTCTTCCTTCTGATCTATTTTTGCTTCTTCCCTCTAAACTCTGTCAGCTTCTGCTTTCTGAATTCTTTCAATTTCCTCTCTTTGAGCCTTTTCAGTTTCTTCTTTAAGCCTCTGTTCTGCTCTTTCTAATTGTAAAGCTACTGCCTACTGTGCAGCTTTGGTAGCAGTGCTGGAACTACCCCCACTTCTGGGACAGAAGCGCTTGTTGAGCTCAGTCATATTGCTAGCTCTTTTGAATATTGCTTCATCCTTATCAAAGTGATTACCATAATCACAATGTACCTTGAATGCTACGCAATGCTCAGCCACCTTGCCTTGTTTATCATTCCTAGTGAAACTCTTCTCACCAAAATGGAATGCTTCCAAATCTTGGACAAAGGTTTCAGCTTTCTTGACCTTGGAGAATTTGCATGCTCCGATGCAAAAGGGTAGAGGCAGAAAATAAGATTTCTTTTAATTGTGCAAGATTTTTCCCATCCCATTAATAAAAATCTGTCGTACTGCTTCCTTGTGAACTACATAATCAGTTGCATACTTGGGAAAAAGAGATGGGGTTTGGAACCTTCATACATCCTGATATATGTAGCCTCCTGTGAAAAATAGTAATCCCTATACTGTTCTACAACTGCCATGGCATTTTCAGATAAGCAGTTGGGTTCTTTGTTAAAAATTAACTCATACAGAGGCATGATAAATTCCTCGCATATGAGTTTATATTGGCTTGCATACTTATGAGCATACAAGATACGATAGGAAACATAGACAGTGGACTCATATGAATTCTAGATGCATCCCAACTTAGGGAAAGTATGCCTTGATAATATACAATCCACCAACCTTATGAAGACATGTAAAATTATGCCTTCTTCTGGGTCAAGTTTCCTTTTGCAGCTGCTATTGTTGATTACAAACTATCTAAGATAATGTCTGCCCAGTTAAAGATCGTACCATAGAAGGCTACGTGGTGAATTAGGGGTATCCAATTTAGTTTGTAGACAGTCCCGTCTTCCCTACCGAAAATCCCGCTCAGCATCAGGGCTATGATACTAAAGGGAGGCCTCAGTCTTTCACTTTCATATTCTCCGCTTTCCTTTTGCCTCAACTGTTTTTCTGTTATTAATAACTTCTTGGCGTAGTCGAGAGTGTCCATGTTTAGACTTTCTAGCCATTCTTCGGTCAACAGAACTTGAGCACACGGTAACTTGTACGTTGTTGCTATGTGGGACAAATGGAATGATGCAAAAGCCTCTCCTTTACTATCAGAAAGGATCCTTGATTGGGAATCAACTTGCGATAGAATCCACCCAATGACTTCTGAGCAGGGAAAAAAATCTGGGCGCGTGGCTGCTTTAGCAATGCTAGACTTCCTGATGTTTTGATATAAGAACATCTCCTCAAGAATTAAACCAGGGACATCCTCGTCTCAGATCATCTGATATGATTCTCCCCATCTGAATTCAGGGAGAGCCCTTGTCACTGCTTTGGTATCTTCAAACACGGCCTCTACCTTGGTTTCCAATAGAATTTCGACATCTGACCCCGATTCAGTCACCTTGGATTTCCTCTTGGATCCTTTCTTAGTCATTGTTTAAATTTTGATAAAATAAAGCCATGTATAAGCAGAAATCAAACAAAATTCTGTCAAACATTTTCTTTCTTGTTACTGCTGATAGGCAGAGTTTGAAAAAACAATTATTATTATGCTTGTTAAGCTTTGTGTTTCTCTATCAATGTGCAGGTGGGAAAACATAGTATATGTACGCTAATTCAAAACCACTCTGCCTACCAATTTTAACAAAACAACCAACTGCTAAGTGTAACTTTTGAATGTAACTTGGGGAAGCAGTCGAACAACATTTAAAAAGTTAGTTTACAAGATTAAAAACAGTGTTGATTAGGTCCAAAAAACGAAACACAGGTGTGAAAAAAAAACTTAAGGGCACGACTGGTTAGTTCTACTGGGAGCAAGAGTGTGGTTCTGGTTCGCGCAATGACAGAGTGGCCATCATGGGTCCTTTTTGGTCTCATGGCCACGAAGGTTCAGTTCGCGCAACCGACAGCATGTGTAATACCCAATGCTTAACAACTCTATGACACCCAAGATAAATTAGGCTTAGGAGGGTCGCCACAAGGTTCAACGCAAGCTTGAAAACGAGGCAGGGTGATGGCCTGGGTAGGAAAAGAGTGAGTGAGTAGGGTTTAAATCCTTTCCCCCCGACTTTTAGAAAATATAGAACCCCCCCACCTAGACTACCCCTTTGCGGGTCAGGATGGCGTGGATCAACCGTTGGTAAGGAAGAAAAACAACAGTATGGATGACCTTTCCTAACTACCAATAAGAAATGAAATAAAACGAAAAGGATGGCGTACTTGTCAAATGCTAACTGGCTGCAAAGCTTCAACGGAGTTGGGAATCCCGGTGCTTGGTGAGCGGTGGAGACGACAACAAACTCGATGACATTCTTCAAAGATCAAAACAATAAAAGAAGAAAATGCCCTAATGACCTATAAATAGTTTTTCAAAAATGAAGAAAAATTAATGCAGCACGAACAAGGTTGGCAGTTTTTTAAAAGCGTAATTAATGCGGTGGGTATGTCGCTGCCAGTAAGGGTATGTTGCCGACTATTTCGGCGGGACTCGTTGAGTTTGCGTGAAACGTATCGACGATGGAAATCAAACTACACCGACACAGGATTTCGGCTAACTTCTTTCGGAGCTAATCCGTGAGACTTAGCTTTTTGCTTGCGACCATTTCGGCGGTTACTCCCGAGTGAAGCTGAACGCATCGCGCTAATGTAACTTGTTCGACGCCTCCTTCCATCAAGTCCCTTTTCAAATCATCTCAGCACTTGCCGACGATCATTTCGGGACAGACACTCCAGTCTTCCGAAACTGGTTGCAACGAAAAAACTCCTTCGCCGACCTAAAAACGTTTACGCTGAAAAATATAAGGGCAAAAAGATGCCAAACGATAGCTTCCAACCATTTTAGCGGATTTAACCAAGTTCCTTCGATCATTTCGACAAAGTTGGGCAAGTTCCGCCGAAAAGGGAAAGGCCTCCAAAGTCAAAAGAACCTCTAACCATTTCGGCGGATCTCACTAAGTTTCCCCAAACGTGTCGGCCGAGCTCGTCAAGTTTCTCAAAAAAACAAAAGCGACCAAGATTAATCAGTAACCCCGACTGTTTCAGCCGAACTGGATGAGTTTCTCCGTAACACACACACAAACAAAACTCGAAAAAATAAACAAGTCAAGAGACACAACCATTTCGGTGAATATGGCCAATTCACGCCGACCGTTTCGGCGAAACAAGTTGAGTTTTACTTAGTGAGAAAACTTTTCTTGCTTGAATTTTTTGGAAAAATCTAAGTATGAAAACGGGTTTTCTAGAAAGACTTAAACTTTTAAAACTCTCTTAAGAGAAAAGCAGGGGCCCCATTATTTTTTCAAAAAACATTTGGGGATCAGGTTGTGGCAACAACACTTCCCTATCTACTACTTTCAATAATTCCACCACACCACCCTTACAAATCCAAAAGTTGACCTTAGATGCCATGGATGAACGTCAATGCCTTGGACTTTGTTATAACTGTGATGGAAAATATTTTTGAGGGCATATATGCAAGTAGTATAAATTATTCAAAATAGAGGAATCCCCACATGATCCCCTTAAGGAAAACACCTTGGAGTCTCCACCAGAATCAGACGTGGATGATATTATGCAACCCATGGAAGATGTTCTTGGTATGCCAATTCTTGAGAACACTAGTAGAAAAACAAAAATATGTGATTAAAAAAACTGCTAAAAATTGCATATAAATGACTAATTGGTCAATTGACTATTAGTAGTTTATTTTTAGTCACTTATAATGCGGCTAAATTTATGACTAAAAAATTTTAGTCATTTATTGGTTGTTCTAATTCGTCAACTTGGTAGTATATTTAGTAGTTTTCTTAGTCATTGATTGTTGTTATCTAGTCATTTATTTAGTAATTGTAGTCATTCATTACTGTCAACACGTAGTATAGTCATTTTAATAATTAATTGCCATCAAATGGTAGTGTATTTAGTAGTTTTCTTAGTCATTGATTGTTGTTATCTAGTCGTTTATTATGTAGTTATAGTCACTGATTGCCTTCAACAAGTCGTATATTTAGTCATTTTAATCATTAATTACCGTCAACTGGTAGTATATTTAGTCGTTTTTATTCACTAATTTATGTAGGTAGGGCACAGAGGAATTGAACCACCAACCTCCTACCTGTAAGGAAGGTGCTCTTCCATTGAGTTAGTACCCTTAAATAGAATGTATTATATAATTATACACCAATTAGCTGATATTCTATCAAAATTGAAATTAAAAGAAATAGGAGATAACACTTGTTTTGAATAGGCTAGATTTATGGAGATCGGGAGGTTGGAAAAATGTCTCCCTTGGTGATTAACATATCCTTTAAAGAGATGAACGTAATATACATAAGACATGATGTCTGTAATATATAAAATATAGGTAGTGCTAGGCCTATAAAACATAAGTCAAGAGTTAAGAATTGCCAGAATATTGTTTTGATTTTGCTAGCTTCGTTGTTCAAAATATTTTAAAAAATATTTTGATGACTAGTTTAACACCTCATGAGGACATGAATTTGATGGATAAACACAGTCCTATAAGAAATACCTACATGAAATCCCTTGTGAATAACAAGCCAACCATATTCACACACAACTATGTTATGTCATTGATACAAGCTTACACTATTAATGCTTACAGATATAATCAATACTTAATAAAAACCCATCATATTTATATGTACATAAGCAGAGCAAAACCTCACTTGCAATCCAATTGGGACATAACTTGCAGAACCTAGAGCATAAGGACTACCTACAAATTTTTCAAAATATAAATGCTGATCATTTGAATATGCTTATGTGCTAAAATTTGATGCACATGAACACAAACCAAAATTAAACATAAAATTTGATTGAAAATCAATAGACATGCCTAATGCAGGTCCAGTCACTAGGTTTTTAGTACCCAAAATCCAACGGCACAGATGTCCGATTTTTGACATCATGCTGTCGACCATCTGACAAGCATCTTCTTTTTTAAATGTTGGTGGCACTTCGGTGGATATCCGACAGTAAAATTAACATGTTAGATATTCGACATCACCCTATCAGATCTCCAAAAACTCCTCTTTTAATATTTCCATTGGATATCCGCCACTGCGGGCATAATATAGTGTCGCATATCCGACCCTACAGACATAATATAGTGTCGGATATTCGACCCTGCGGGCATAATATAGTGTCGGATATCCAACAAAGAGGGCATGACATAGTGTCGAATTTGCATTGTAAGAAGCCATATATCCGATGTTGTTAGCCGTCGGTGGTATGGCAACTTCGTCGGATATTTTGGATTGGGGAGTTGGATCTATGACAATGCAGGCATAATATAGTGTCGAATTTGCATTGTAAGAAGCCAGATATCCGACGTTGTTAGCCGTCAGTGGTATGGCAACTTCGTCGGATATCTTGGAATGGGGAGTCGGATCTCCGACAACACGGGCATAATATAGTGTTTGATATCCAACCCTACGAGCATAATATAGTGTCGAATATTCGACCTTGCAGGCATAATATAGTGTCGGATATCCGAAAACATGAGCATAATATAGTGTCGGATTTGCGTTGTAAGAAGCCAGATATTCAACGTTGTTAGTCGTCGGTGGTATGGAAAATTCGTCGGATATCTTGGAATGGGGAGTCAGATATCTGACGACGATGTGTAATTTAAAAAAAAACACAGAGATCCTAATGATCTTATCTATGATATAGAAATCATATTTAAATCATATTTGGGTGAACGATCTAGAAATCATATTTAAATATTTTGAAACAAATTGTTATAAATCAAATTGATTTTTGACCAAATTTATCTATGGGAGACCTCTTTTTAAAAAAAAAATCCAAATTACTTTTAAGTAGATTAAAGTTATTTTTTTATAAAAACCTTGATGCATATATCGTTATCATTAGTGGGAACCCTATAACATCTAAGGCCAATTCCATATTCAAAACTACTTTCCCTATCTCTCGCAAAGATGAGTTATGGTAAATTTCTTACTTGGAAATTTTATTCAATCCATAGAAAGCATTCTACTCTACTAAATCAAATTGAGTCCTTGGAGGAAATAAATTAATGTTTTTTTGTTTCATGGGTGGAGACAAAATTCTTGTCTTCACCTACAACTGCAAAATTGGATGGGAAAATTCTAGAATTGAAACAAAAGGAGCAATTCAATCCAAATTGAATCAACAAAAGGTAGTAGTAAGTGCCAAGAAGATGTAACAAACTCAACCAAACAATTCCATTACTTTGTTGCTTCTTCTAGACACGAGGACACTAATTCACTAGCACGCCAACATGGTTAGGAGCCCATTATTCACCAAACATCATACACTAAAAAATTCACATCCATGCAAGTTTTTTTACATAATCTAAGAAGTGACGTGTGTGTTGAATATGCCACGGTTAGGATTTATGGGCTACAATTGGTAGAACGTTGACAATTATGGGCGAAGGAATTGACACTTTCAAACATGTCCATCTTTAGTTATCTGCAGATTAATAGGAGTTTCATATTTTATATGTATGTAGTTTTGATTAAATTTTGATCCTAATGAACATAAATTGAATGCATCTTATTAAATGAAGCATGCTATTTTACATATTTATTCTTTGAATACCATCAAGTCAAGATGAAAAAATAGGACAACCAAAATACCTCCTTTACCATTGAATGGAGTTTTTTTGCTTGCAATGTTAGCCATTCATTGAGCTCCTCTCTGTTTCGAGAATAATTTAATATTCTCTACTGAAGAGGGCCAACCATGTGAAGGTGGAAGCTATTATGGCCCCTTCCCCCCCCTCACATCACTCTCAATTGCCCATACCCAATGCATATACTTGAAAAAACAGATTACATGCAAATTCATGCAGATTTCATCATAAACAAACATTTACCATTCATTCAATAAAATATAACATTCATCAAACCATTCATTCAGTCAGTCATCACATCCATTCAATATAAGCTAACATTCATTAAACTATTCATTCATTCATTAGGCCAAAAATCATGCAGGACATAATATTATAAAAAATAATTACACAATATTTTTTCAGTCACTTCTTTCTAATTTTTCTTCTCTTTACATAATCAACAAGAAGCTCATCTTCTGGAACTTCTCCTCCAGGTCTTGGTGCTTCATTAGCTTGTCATGCTGTCTTCCTCGTAGAGTGCTCATGATGTGTATTTTGCGGCAAGGGGTTCGGATTTGCTGCAATATTGTGAAAATGTTACATCGATATATTTTGTTATTATAATGACAAGTATTTCATTTAAAAAAACATTACAAATGTGTTTTTTTACCTATTGTGGCCACATCTTGTCTTCATATTCCTATCCAGGCTCAACCTGTACAGTGTGACCCTTTACACTAACTTGATCAACGTATAATTACCCGGGATCTTCTCTATATTTATTGGAACGAGATCTTCGTCCACCAAAAATGTTGTCTCGATTGTACCCGTGCTAGTGACACGGGAAGATCCAAGAAATGCTAGTTCAACATTATCAATACTAGGAGGCTCGGTGTCGATCCCTTCTTCTGCATGACCTGGTGTGCGTCGGCCACTAGAGGCCGATGCACTCATAGCTGGCATCTGGGGTGTTGCGGAACGTGTTGTTGAATGTTCAGTTGACAACAATGGAGAATGAGTCGATACATGTGGAGTCGTTTTCTCATGATGCGACGTCTCTCCATGAGCATCACTAGGGCCAACACTGCATTGACCACTAGTGTGTGGTCTTAGAAAATCCTGTAAATACAAAACACATTTTATAAGTTCACTATCATATAAAATTCAAAATTATAAAGTTATAAATGAATTTATATTATGATTCAAGATTCTGCAACTTACTTGCAAGGCATGAGATCTCTTTGTCAACACTTCAATCCTGGCTTTAATCTCGTCTGTCTACGGAATCTTGAATAACAGACAAAGGATATCCACACTAATTTTTTTCAAGGTGTTCTCTATCAGCTTAACCGAATCTAGAGAAGAATCAGAAATGCCAGCATTGCCCAAAAACTCATCCACTTCAAAAGCTATTGATTGCTATGATGCTGTTTCATACACCAAATCATTGGTCTACAACAAAAATATATAAACACTACTGAGTTCTATCATGATAGATTCCTAAAATGATATTAACAAAAAATATCTATCATGATAGATTCCTACAATTACAACTAGGTTTTCCTGACGCCTGGATGACGGTGTCGTCTGATCCACAGCTGGGGGATTGCCCCGATCATCCCCCTGCAAAAAAAAGTAGAAAACATTATCATAATGAAACTAGTATACACACGAAAAATACATAACAAAATAAACATTATGCTACATATTATATTGGTACAATTCCAATGAATTATAATTGCTGCATTGAGGATCATGATCTACTCATTAGATCAATGGTTATAGGTGACCTGCCCCGATCTAATAATAGGGAGGTGCCCCTTACAGAACCCTGAATAAAAAACATAGAAAAAATCACCTAAACGAATCCAAAATACTCAATGAAACAATATAATAACAAAAAATTTTGACGTATTTAAATTGTACAATTACACTCAGGTTTACCTATTGCCCCGAGGTTGCCATCGTCTGATCAACCGCGGGGTGGATTCCTCGATCAACACTCTGTATCAAATATATATAACATTATATAAACCAAATGAATATACTCATGAAAAAACGCAGCAAAAAAACCTATTCTTCATATTATATTTTTACTGTTACAAAGATGTATACCTATTGCCTCGAGGCAAGTCTGGTATGATCTACTGCTAGGGAGGTGCCCCTTACAGAACCGGCCTGCATAAAAAACATAGAAAAAATTACCTAAACGAAACCAAAATACTCACTGAAACATTAATATAATAAGAAAACATTTTGACATATTTAAATTGTACAATTACAACCAGGTTTACCTGT
Organism: Larix kaempferi; assembly: GCA_027924585.1. Lineage (NCBI taxonomy): Eukaryota > Viridiplantae > Streptophyta > Pinopsida > Pinales > Pinaceae > Larix > Larix kaempferi. Next base: position 3,364,038 of record BSBM01001238.1, read on the forward strand.
TGCCCCGAGGCTACTATCGTCTGATCAACAACTGGGTGGGTTCCCCGATCAACATTCTGCATCAAATATAGATAACATTATATAAACCAAACTAATATACTAATGAAAAAACAAAGAAAAAAAACTCTTTTTTATTATTATATTTTTACTATTACAAAGATGTATACCTACTCCCTCGAGGAAGTTGTACTCCTCTAACCATCTACTGGTCAGGATTTTCCCCGATCACTAGCCTGCAAAGTAAATATAGAAAATTTAAATGAAATAAACTAACGAAAAAATCCTTAAGATGTTAAATTCATTAATAAAAGTTTGGGTAAATTGTTATATGTACCACTCCCATAGTAACCGTGTTTGTATCTACTTGATTCAAATTGTAATTAATAAGCAAGTCTTCCCCTGTAGATATTGATTTAATGGCACATACAAAAACACGATTTCCTTCACACCCCTCAAATTCGCAGTTGGGTTGCTTAATTGTAGAACCTGGTTGTGTACTGTTTATAAACCCCTCAATATTCCCTGTGGCCTTTGGCCTTTCGTCGATGTACAATGTTGCTCCCTTATTTTGATCTTTGTCTTTCAACTGTAAATAGTTTGCTGACAATACATATCTACGCATACTTCATGTATATTGGACTAGGCACATCCAATCTTTGTAGTTGTAATAGGGTCCAACATACTCCATCAATTTTGTACATCTGCCGTAACCGACCTTTATGCCATCCATCCAAAACAACCCCAAACCATGTAATGACGATGGTGCAATTCGATATATCCACTCGTTCACACAAAAATCTGTGTTCAGTTGAGGAAGATCCTTGGGTACCCATTGTTTTACTATATGTTTCTAACTCAAGGGCACCTCGATGTCACCTATTGTCTCATCATCATAGGAACATGACCCCCCTTCAGTGAGAAAAAATTCCATGCGTTTATGGAATTTTCTTCTGATCTTTTGACATCTAGTTGATAAAAATCTTGTAGACCTACTGGATGTCTCACTTTCTGCTATCCTTCCTAAAATCCCCTCACTCGAAGAAGACAGATATTACAAATACCTATTTGGTTCTACCCGCACCATGGGAAATTTTTTTAGATAGGACCTCAAGGCATAGCGTCTTTTAAAAGGTGATGCGTAGCGCCTTTTATAAGGTGACTTGTAGCACCTAGGTGCAACTATCGGTTAAGGGTTGCACATTAAGTTTATGGGCTATCTGTTCAGCCTTGGGTCCTAGGATTTTAGTTGCAGTTTTTGGCAGTGAATATCAGTTTCAGGTTCATTTTTCAGTTTCAGTTTCAGTTTCATTTTTAGTGTCATTTTCATTTTTTGTTCCAGTTTCAGTTTCAATTTCATTTTTAGTCTCATTTTCTATTTTTGTTATTGTGGGCGAAGAGAGCGAGTCAAGGAAAGGTTGGTATTACAACCTTCTGCAACTGATAATAGTACGGCTCCAGAGTCGCTTCACGCCTCTTACAAAAGGCGCTACAAGGCATATGCATAGTTCATATTAGAAAATTGCAATGCAATAAGGCATGCATTTTCCACTATCATCATATGTAGTTAGCATGCCTCCACCAATTGTAAACTGCTTTCTTTTATTACATCTAATAAACAAGTACCATTGAAACTAAATAAAACAACAGTAACAAAACTAATTTTCATCTCTTTTGACTTTTCCACATTAACACGACCAGTTGGCTCATTGTGTTAAAGTAATATTCAGTAACATCTAATTTCTAACAATATTTAATCAACATTAACATGATTAAAGAAGATGGGTACTTTAGGTTACTTACACCGTAATGTGGAACGTTCTTGTCGGATACTCATAATTATTACTTCAGTGAAAACTGTACCTCTCAGAGGTCAACCAACACTAGGAACCCACTGACCCTACTAAAGGTTAAGTACAAACCAGAGAGAGAGAGAAAGTTTGTATGCAATAGTAGTTATAAGACAAAGACAGTTACATTCGTAACATAAGTTAAATAAAGCACAAAGAATGATTACAACAAAAGTCTTAGTGCAAGTAAAATATTAACATAAAAACACATAAATCATAAGTGGGGTACTAGGGTCATTTAGAGGACAAACAAACATAGTACCCAAAGGACCAAAAACATTAAAGGGTGGTATGAACAACTCAATATGGGAGAAATGGACCTATCAACCACACACCAAGGACAAGGTACCACAAGACCAATAAACAACAGGGTGTAAGGACCAAAAGTAAACCAACCATTGTGGGGAAGGTACAAATAAGGTCAAATATATTATATTGCAATTGCTCCTTGTAACTACCTATTGTATGCAATAGCTCATTGTAACTACCTGTTATTTGACATGCTAAAGAGATAGAAGGTCAAATAATGTCAAATATATGCAATAGCTCCTTGTAACTACCTCTTATATGCAATAGATCCTTGTAACTACCTCTTATTTGCAATAGCTCCTTGTAACTACCTCTTGTAACTACAATGTATCAGTGTTTTCCAATAAACAATAGGGTGGAAGGACAAAAATTAAATCAACCATTGTGGGGAAGGTACAAATAAAGTCAAATATATATTGCAATAGCTCATTAATGTAACTACCTCTCGTATGCAATAGCTCCTTGTAACTACCTGTTATTTGACATGCCGAAGATATAGAACAAATAATGTCAAATATATGCAATAGCTCCTTGTAACTACCTATTATATGCAATAGCTCCCTACAACTACCTCTTGTAACTACAATGTATGAGTGCTTTCCAATACAAAGTAGTAGAATTAAAATCTTGTATGATAGTGTGTGGGGACTATGCCTTTCACAATATGAAACAAATTATTATGTATCTCAGAAAAGGAAGTTATGATGCAAGTTTTAAGTCACTATTTGACACTAGAGAATACTTGATTTTGACAACCAAATCTGCAAAACTATTGGCACAAATGGTAAATGATCTCATTTTATAAGGATTCAATAGGAATTGCAAAATATACAAAGTAAAGCGCAAAGAATGATTACAACAAAAGTCTTAATGCATGTAAAAGCTTAACAGAAAAACACATATCTGATCACCAACAATTTTGTCTGACAGGACAAGTCTTAACTACTTAATACAAAAAATAAAAAATAAAAATAAAATTCAACTTCTCACCTTTAACACTACCAGATGGTCACTCTGTTAAAGTAATCTTCAGTAACATGTAATAATAAACTTTTTTAATTTACAAGAAAATAAATACGTGAAGATACTTACCTAGGTGTAGACATTTCCTGTAATATACTTAGAAGAGTTACTTTCAGAAATGATTGTTCCTCTTAGAGGCCAGTCAACTCTAGGAACCAAGTGACCCTATTAGAGGGTTAGTACAAACCAGAGAGAGAGAGATAACTGGGCTATGGTACAATCAATCAAATAAAATCAATGACAGTCAAAAGGATCAGTAAAATCACAATAAAGATCAGCCCTTAATAAGTCTCAGCATCACAAATAAAACTCAACAAATATATATAACCACAGATCAAGAACTACACACAAAATTTGAGCATATAAAACAAAGGTCGGTAAAAAACAACAAAATAACTTAAAAACTCAGTCCAAACTGCCCAAACAAAATTTTGGCCCTCATAGATGAGCTGATAGCCAGCAGACTGAGGCCAAAGAGACTCATAGCCTCCACATATGAGTACACAGAAGGGTAAAGCAAACCCTTAAGACCTCACGACCCTTACTAAAACAACCAGCAGAGAAAAACTAGGGCTCACGACTGAGTTTGAGTGTCACAACCTCCCCAACAGGTGGAAGGAGAGAAGATCGAAAACACTGCAGACAGAAAGGATACCAATCAAATCTCAATAACCTTCAAACTTCAAAAACAAATCTGAAAAATAAAAGATAAAAAATAAAAATAAAAATAAAAGTAAAGTAGAATGTCTTAAATGGGTAGGAGGGTTACACAATTAAATAGGTGAGGGTACAACGACCAAGCAGTAAGGTACAAGTCAAAAAGAAAAGAGTGGGTATAAAGACTCATAACCATTTGGACTAATGGGGTGTACCTCAAATGTGAACAAATTACCATAGTACCCATAAGACCAAAAACATAAAAGGTGGTACAAATCAAAATATAACTCAAGATGAGTAAAAGACCCAAAAGGTAAAAGGAAAGGTACCACAAAATATATTATCAACAAAATGAAAGGACCAAAAGTTAATCAATGAAGGTGGTGTACAACCAATCATCTCTCAAATGTACTAGTGTTCCATATAACCTAAAAGTCCATCACCACTGTAAAAGAAAAAATCCACACGGATAATGTGATCATGTGGTCCTCTAGACTACTCCTAAGTTCAAGCGTTAGTGGCTTGTTGATTCCCCAAAAATTGTAGCATCAATCAGCAAGGGATTCTCCCCGGTAAGAAATCCCAATTAGATCACTCACCGTTTGGTATGGGGAATTCGTCCAGTTAACGGTCCGACTATCGTGTGAGATTTAAAGATTTGTATTCTTTGCACCAGTTGCGGCCCAATCCACCGTTTATGTATTTTATTTTAAAGATGATATGCAAGTGCTCTAAGCTAAATGCAGGTAATTAAGCAAAACTAATCTAAAACTGTTTAAGCAAATCTAATCTATCCTTGCAAGGAGCAAACTATAGATATGAGTAATAAACTGAAAGAAACATCCAAAGATTCCATAGATAGCTATTTAACCATAAATATGCATTTCCAACAGAAGATAAAATATATCAAAGATAGCTTTGATTAATTAACACATTCCATTACTCATTTGAGATAAACATCTTTGCACAAAAAAAATATGATAACATTCATCACAAAGAAACAATTGATAACAGCAAGGAATGATCTCACAGTAATGTATAAATGACATAGGAACAATCCAGCAAACATTCAACACATCCTTAAGAAAAAAAAGTGGTCTCCCAGGCTTTCTTTAGGCAAAAATCGAATTTCTTATATATGCAGCAAATCAGTTCACGTACAAGAAAGAAATTTCCTTTCACCCGCCAAAAGTCCTTTACTAATCTCTATTCATATATATATAGCTTTTACAAAATGCTTCAAGCGCTGCCACGTGTCCCCATCCCAAAGAATCTTCTAATTTGTCTTTTAATGCTCTTTACAAAATTGGAATAATTCCCAAATGTTTTTTAAAAGAGAGAGAAAATCTAGCTGTCCTTTTATCTTTACAACCGAATAAAAGCAAAAAATAAAAACCCTGGCTCAGTATTAGATATCTACGAATGCTAAGTCAACTGCCAGATGGTGCTTCTATCTCTCCTGGTACTGCTGGCGTTGCCTCTGTAGCCTGCTTATCAGCTTCTGCTATATAGCTAAGCCAAATGCCTGTGTCTCGCACAACTGTGTTAGTAGGGGTAGGGAGCATGATTTTTCAGGAAATCACATGCTTGTCCAGCTCTACTTCAATTTCCTATACCTCTGCTGCTATGGTCTGGAGAATCTCTTGAAATAGATGAGCATGTATGGAGGGTTACATGATGCATTGATGAAGATCATCTGTTGCTAACATATCTATATTCCTTACGTACTCCATTTCTGTGTTTTGTTCACCTTTCAAATCAGACAGGCGCTGCTCTTTGCTCGGAAAGTATTCAAGAGTCTAGGGTATCGCCATTTTGCACCTTCCATGAACCTCCTGGATCCTATGATAAATACTGCTGTATCTTCCGATAGTTGCTTGGATCATAGAGTTTAATTTCACACCGCAGTTCTTACAGAACCCCATGAGGCCTATATCTTCTTTAAACTCAGCCACAGATTTGAGAGGGTGGTGTTTCAGAAACCCTGACTTCCCCTCTCTCCACTCAATATGATTTCCAATATCTTCTTTTACCTGCACATATTTCTTCTTGAGCCTAATGGCTTCAGAGTTAATTTCCTTCATCCTTCCCACCATTGCCTTCAACTTGAAAATTTATTCAGTGAGGAGTTCCTGTGACTTGTGCATCTGCTTCAGTATGTCATAGGATTGCTCATGAAGAGGGCTTAAATCAATGGCCTTCCTGCTTGCTTGTTCTAACTGCTCTGCCATCATCTCTTTCTCTTCTTCCAATTGACTGATTCTGGATTCAAAATCATTTTTCTCTCGTTCTACTATCATCATTTGGACCGCCATGTTTTCCTTTTCATATTCTAGGTGCTGATACTTATCTGACAATTCTTTCTGATCTGACAATAGGCGATTATATTTCTTCACCACTAAGTCCCTATAAGCCTACTCATTTACCACAATGAGCTGTAACATGCGAGCCCTTTCTTGCTTGCATCCAACTCATTTACTATCTTGTGTACATTGTCTTCGCTTGCCTTGGCAGCATCTATAGTAGCGGATGCCATAACCATTGGAGCATTCTATGTACCCTGCATGACAGTGGCTTCTCGTGTGCTAATGATGTCTGGGTGGAAAGGCTTCTTCAATCTTGCCTTTGTCGTTCATACAATGGACTTCCTTTTCTTGTCAATTTTGTTTTTGTCCCAGTGGGTTATAGTATGATCCTTTGATTGAGTGAAAGGGACGAGTGGAATATCTTTTATAGGGATGTCATCTTCCATGGGCGGGGTATCAACCATTTGGGACAAGTCTATGTTCATGTATTGCGTGTTTGAGCCCTCAGCTTGTGCATGTTCTTTGGCCTTCAATTGTCTCTCTTCTTCTTCGGCCTTCACCTGCTTTTCAACTTCAAACTTGATCCTTTGCTCTTCCTTTGTCAAAGCCTCGGCTTCTTCTTTCTGTCACCGCAATTCTGCTTCCTTAACAACTTGGGCTGCGGTGGAACTAGTGCAAGCTCCACTCTTGAGGCGAAGGCACCTTTGGAGTTCGGTCATATTGTTGACCCCTCTGAAAACTTCTTCGTCCTCATCAAAATAGTGAGCATACTCAAAGTGTGCATTGACAATTCTGCAGTGATCTGTGGCCTTATTAAGCTGGTCATTCTTTGCGAAGATCCTTTCCCCAAAGTGAAACTCCCTTAGCTCCTGAACAAACTCTTCAGCCGAGCTGACTTTAGAAAACTTGTACGCCCCAATATAGAAGGGTAGTGACGGGAAGGAGGATTTCTTCAATTTCTTTAGGACATGACCAATTCCATCTATAAATACTTGCCTCATTGCCTCTTTATGGACGACAAAAAACGTAGCATACTTAGGCAGGAGGTATGGCGGTTTGGAACCTCCATACATTCTTATGTAAGTGCCTTATTCTGACAGATAAACATCACCATACTTTTCTAAGATTGCCATGGCATTATCAGATAAGCAACTGGGTTCTTCATTGAACATGAGTTCATACAGTGGCATGATTAATTCTTCACAAATGATATTGTAATGCCTTTGTAATTCTGGGCCCATAATATCTTGTAACGAATATAAACAAGGGTGTCGGCCTTGTTACAAATGCATCCTAACCTTGGGAATGGATGCCTTGCCATAATAAAATCCATAAGGTATGATGACATGTAGAACCATGATTTTCCCTGGGACAACCTTTCCTTAGAAGCAGCTATGGCTGACGATATATTATCCGAGAGGACATCTGCCCAATTGAACATCGTGCCCTTGAATGCTACATAGTGGATCAGAGGGGCTCAAAATTGATAAGCGGTTCCATTAGCCCTGCCAAAAATTCTGCTTAGCATGAGGGCAATAATTCTGAAGGGAGGCCTGAGTTCCTAAACTTCATAATCATCACTCTATTTCACCCTCAGCTGCCTACCTTGAATTAACAATTTTCTGGCCATATTCACGTAATCCATGTTAAGACTTTCTAGCCATGCGTCGTTCAACAGGTGCTAAGTGCGGGGCAATTTGTAGGTGGCCGAGATATGGGCTAGGTGGAACGAGGCGAATGCATCTCCATTGCTGTTAGATAAGACTCTTGATTCGGCATCTATATGCGCTAGAATCCACCCGATAACTTCTGTGTAGGGGAAGAGCTCGAGGCACGTTGCTGCTTTGGTGATGCCAGAGCTTCTAATGTTCTGGTATAAGTACATCTCTTCCAGGACTGACCCGAGAATTTCCTGGTCTCTGATCATGTGATGTAAATCTCCCCATTTCAATTCAGGTGCAATGCCCATAACTGGCTTGTTGTCTTCGTATAACGTCTCGATTCTTGCTTCAATGCCATGTGACTCTAGTTCGGCCATATTTTCCTTCCTCTTGCCACCTTTCGACATTGTGGTTGAACTTGGCCAAAACCATATATGAGTAGGTACATGATAAAATGAGCATGCAGACAAAGCATTGGAACGAAAATTCATCATTACAGCAAGCATATCCTGAATGAGAAAATACTATCAAACACCTTTGAAAGTGATGTTACGCTTTGAATAGGTTCAAGCAGTAAATGACAACACGATGAGAAAAACTACTTTCTTTTTAAAAAACTAGTGAAACAAGCTTTCTCTAACAGCATAAAAAAGTAACTTATGAGGCTAAGGCTCGTCTTTCTAACTAGAACTCTGGAATGCTAACGATAGGACGTAGGCGAGAGCAACCGAGATGTTGTGTTCGGGGCTGATAACTATGTTGGCTTGGGTGCTATAAATTTAGACCGAGCAAACAGACAGGGTAGTGAACGGGGTTGAGTCGTGTTGCTTAAGTAGCCTTGGGAATTGACCAGACAGTTATAGAAAAAATTCTACATGGACGAAGGTGGCCGTGGTGATGGACTGCTAAAACGGTGCTTAACCAAAATCTTTAGCTACTGAGAACTTGTGACAACTGAAAACAAGGCAAAAGGCCTGGTTCAGTTACTTACTTGGTGGTGGACAATTGGGTCCGAAGTAGACAACTGAATGCAGACCTGGCTATCCTTCACTGGCTAGCATGACCTCGAACGGGGTTTAACAAATAAACAAAACGATAATAAAACCCCAAACTCCACACTTTCTATATATAGAAATGCGGCACGTGTGGGAAATTAACTGGGTTGGTAGGGCATTAAAACACCATTACGGTGATGTGACCAATGTCCTTTTAGCGTCGTTTGTGTATTAAATGTGAGCCATCAAATGAAAGGTTTTGGAGAGTTGGAGGGACTGTTTCGGCGACTCTCACTAAGTGCTTCTGCAATGGATAAGCACAGTTTGGCAAGTTCAGCGTTAGCTCGAAACTGGGCGTCTTCTAACTTGTTTCGGCGAGTCTCGCTAAGTTTCGCCTTCGGCCTTTACAACGCTTCTTATCGGCGGGACTCAGGGTTTAGAGGCGACAGTTTCGGCTGTGTTGGCTGAGTTCTTCCAAAGAAGCTTTGAAAAAGCTTAAGTTTGGCAGAGCGTCTAGCCGATTCAGATCACATCCACGAGTTATGTCGGTGTAACTTGGCGTGTTTTGCCGCAATGTAAAAAATTGGAAAAGGACAAGGCAAAGGCCATGTTTCAGATGATCAGGGTGAGTTGGAGCGACCGTTGCGGCGGTACTGGGCGAGTTCACCCGAAAAAAAAGACTTTAAAAAACTTAACTAAAATGATCACTTGTTGCAGCGGAACTGGGTGGGTTGCACCGAAATGGGGAAAGCTCAAAAAAAACTTTAACAAAAAGGTCCGAACATTGCGGCTCAACTTGACACGTTCAACCGTCGTTTCGGCCATGAAAGCTGAGTTTTACTTAGAAGAAAAAGGGAAAAAACAGGCTTAAGTATTTGCTTTCTCCAGAAAATTAAGTATAAAAGACTTTCTAAGCAAACTTCTCTAACAACAAAAGGAGGGGCCCCAATATTTACAAAATTTTGGGGGGGATGTTGCAGCAACAACAATTGGCGATTCCTTGGGGAGCATAGATCTCTGAAACAAATTCTCCTTAGGGGAAGAAACTTGCAAACTGCTGATTTATATGGGTAACAAAATGTCCTCATAGTTTAGCTTCTGTGAATGCAGTGATCACTCTCATCATCATGGTCAAATCAGGAGAAGGAAACTTAGAATCATACCTCATTACAACTCTAATAGGGCTAGAGTATAGAGTTCATTTTGAAACTCTGTCTTTTAGATGTCAACTAATAGAAGACTCCACATGATCGTAACAATATCTCACAGACACATTTGTTTGTTCCCCATTCCCATGCTATTTGAATCCTTTTGGATGTTTCTTAATTGATGACTTTTGCCATTTGAGCCTTCCATAAATGAATTTCTTCAACTTCCATATTTGATTTAGTTTCTTCCATCCATAATGTCCTTTTGTGAGAGCGAGAGATTTATTTGATTATCATGCTTCACAGACAGAGAAGAACCTTCTTGGGCTGATTTATTTGAACAACTTCCTTAGTTGAATGCATTTTTCTTTTCTCTACCATGCTTTAATTGAGGCAAAAATTTCTGTAAATCAGACTCTTTAACATAAGCTCTTTTGGATTTTATTTGCAGCATGGGATCATTTTAAATACCATACGTTTGTGAGACATGCTTCCTCTCCATGGGTCTATCATAGTGAACTCTTTGAGACATGGATTAATCTCAGAGTGGATGGAGCCTCGAGATAGTAAGAAAGAAATGATGAATCTTAGTTATTAAAACAGGGTTATTTTGACTAACAGAAAAATGATCTCTTCATTCCTGGAAACTCAATAGTGAAAACAAAGTCACAAAAAACATTTCTTTGTAAGTAGGTTTTCTTCCTTACATGATTTTGAGTATTGTTCGAAGCTCTATCTTACCTCTACACCAAAAGTTAGGCTCGGATTTATTAAAGAAAGAATAAAGAAAACTTTGAGCATAGAGCAAGGTGGAAAACAAACAAATTTAACTAAAGAAAATGATATAAAACAAAACAAAAACAAAAACAAAAACAAACAAACAAGAAAAGAAACAAGAGCGCTTATTTATGTACACAAACCCTCATAGGGCTAAGCGAAGTACTACTTTAAGTGAGGCCGTTGAGAGGTAGATTCACTTCCTCTCTTTGTAAGTCTTTCAACTTGTATGTCAACGGGCCAAGCTTTTCATAAATTTTGTAAGGGCCAACCTATAAATGTTGAAACTTTGTGTGCATTCCCTTACCGTCATATGGATGGTCCCATTTAAGAACTAAGTCACCTACTTCAAAAATTCTTTTGCCAGAATTTATTTTATCAAACCACCTTTTGACCATGTCTTGGTGCTGGGGGAAACGGTCTTTGGCTTTCTGCTGGGATTCTTCAAGTTTTAGCAGGGTGTCAATCCTAGATTGCAATACTTGACTGCTGGAATCTCGAGAGGCTTGGGCCAATTGCAAGGATGGGAGTAAGATGTTTGGAGGAAGGATGGCTTCTCTACCCTAGACAAGGGTATACGGAGAAACTCCTAAGGCATTCTTGGGGGTGGCTTTGTATTCCCATAAAGCATTTGGGAGATCTATGTGCCAGCTTCTCTGATTTTCAATAACAGTTTTCTTAAGGATCCGGATAAGGTTTTTGTTCATCAATTCAGCTAATCTGTTTCCTTGGGGATAGTAATTGGCTGAATAATGTAACTTAATTCCTCTCTCATAAACAAATTCGTTGATCTTAAAAGATGAAAAATAAGTCTCATTATAAAAAAATAGGGAAATTGGAACCCCAAACCTGGCTATGATCTCCTTTAAGGAATTAATAACCGCATCCTCATTGATTTTGCGCAACGGAGCAGCTTCTGTCCATCTTGTAAAATAGTCTATGGTCGTCAAGATGTACCGGTGCTGCAGAGAAGAATTTGGGTTTATTTCTCCAATGACATATATGCCCCATTGGTCGAATGGTTCATAGCTAATGACTGGCTGCAGAGGTCCTACTGCTTTTGGCAATTTCCCTGCACTCCTTTGGCAATGATAACGATTCCTTGAATAGGATTGGCCATCTTTGAACAAAGTGGGCTAATAATATCTAGCTCTCAGTATTTTCTGAGCTGTTGTATCTCCAGAATAAGGTCCCCCAGCAGGGCCATCCTGTAATTCCTTGACCACTTTATTTGCATCTTCCTTTTCCAGACATCTAATAAAAATGCCATCATAATTTCTTCTAAAGAGTACCCCATCAATGATTTGATAAGATGCTGATTTCAAACGGAGTGCCCTTCTTTGCTTAGAACTCCAGCGCTCCGGTAAGTACCCTTGTTGCAAATAATGCACTAGGTACCTATACCAAGATTCAGGAGCTATGAAAATGGGACATACCTCAACGATGTTTAGTTCAGCTTCATTTTCCCAATTCAGCTCTTCATCAGCTGGATGTTCAGTGAGTAATTTACATAAAGCTTGACCTTTAATATTGGTGGCAGGTTTAAATTCTAAATCATACTCCTGAAGAGAAGTAACCCAGTTTCCTCTTCTTTCTCCCAATTCCTTTTGAACGAAAAGAGATCTGACGACAGGGTGAGGAATTACAACTTTAGTTATGTTCTTAAGAATATATGGCCTGATCTGATTTACTACTTTGAATACAGCATATGCCCGTTTGTCTACAATAGGGTAGTTCAGTTCAACGCCTTGCAGACTAGTGCTCATAAAAGAAATTGGGTATTTATTTCCTGATTATACCTTTTGTGTGAGCACAGCTGGGAGAGAGTCATCTGAAGCAAAGGTATACATGATGAAATGTATCAAAGCCTGGACTTCTTAAAGAAGGAGCATTAGCTATGGATTCTTTGATTTCTTTAAATGCAACTTTCTCTAATTTTGTCCATTTGAACTGTACACTCTACTTCACCATTTGCTGCGAAGGTTTAACGGTCTCAGCGAAATCGAGAACGAACCTTCAAACAAAATTAATGGTGCCCATAAATGATTGCATAGATTTTTTGTTGTGGGGCATGGGAATTTTGTTATTAGCTTGCACTCTCTCTTGATCTATTGAAATTCCCCTTTTTGATATGATGTGACCTAAAAGCTTTCCTTCAATAACATCGAAAACAATTTTCTTGGGGTTTACAGAAATACCATATTTCCTGCAGCGATCGAAAATATGTTTCAAATGGAAAACATGGTCTTCCTTCTTCTTTGAGAAGACTGTCACATCATATAGATAGATTACAACACAATTACCTCCCAATCCTCGAAAGGCAATGTCCATTGCTCGCTGGAAAGTAGCTCCTGCATTTATCAAGCCGAACGACATCCTTCGGTATGCAAATGTTACCCACTTAGTGCGGAAGGTAGTCTTGAGGCGATCTTCTTTCGCATGGGAACTAGATTAGCAACCCATTCAGAGTGACGGACTTTAAAAATGATCTTGGCATCTAACAATTTCTTCAACTCCTTTTGTATTAAAGGTTCAAGAGTTAGATGCATTCTTTTTAATTGCTGCTGAAATGGATTAACGCCTGCCTTCGTTGGTATTATATGCTGAATGATGCGAGTATCATATGTTTTCAGATCCTCATAAGTCCATACAAAAACATCTTTATATTGCTGAAAACATTTAATGAACTTATCTCTTTCGCCTGGCGAGCAACATTTACCAAGATTGACATACTTTGGTTTAGCTTATGTGCCCAAATTCACCAATTCATGCTGCATGGAGGAGCTATGAGTTTTAACATTTGCTGGCCTCTTGAACTTGTTATGCAAATTGAGCAAACTTTCGAGAGATCTCACTCCTTTCGGCATGAAGTTTCCTTTGACCGCTTCCTTGCTTTGCAGATCAGAATAATGCTTTTCTTCATCTATAATAGCTTCCTGGAAAACTTCTTCATTTGTGAGGAAACTAATGATCTGATCATCGTCATCAAACCCTCTGAGATTTGTAACATTATCTGGAACAGACGGCCTGAAAACCATTTCGATAGAGCACTTGTTATTAGTGGGAACTAACCTAGAAGCAGAAGTAGGTAAGAAATCAGCTACAACATTCCGTAATTTAGGAATATAATTTATATTAAAAGCTTCAAAGTGCGAAATTAAATGCCATAGCTCAGACTGATAACCCTTTAAATGTGGCGAAAGACAATGAATTGTATCCCTCACCTGTTTGACGATAATTTGTGAGTGACCAAAGACTTTCAAGTATTTGACATTCAAACCAATAGCTTTCTTTAACCCATGGACCAGGGCCTCATATTCAATAGTATTATCAGTACATTCAAACTCTAATATACAAGATAGGAAATGATTTTTGGTTTCAGGCTAAATCAAAACACAACTAGCTCCGAATCCTTCCTGAGTTTTGGAACCGTCAAAGTATAGAACCCAAAAAATATTCTCCGATTTAACTAAGTTAGTATCATTATCATCTAAGTTAGTAACTAATCTAACTATGTTACAGTCAATATCATCATTCCGAGATAATTGAAGGAGATCAGAATGTTCATCTGATTCATGGCTAACATTTTTGATTGATAATTACTCGGTTCAATTTCTAAGAAATAATTTCCCAAAACTAAAGATGAGAAAGCTACAACTTCATTTTTTTCTTCTAACTGAGTTACATTTTGCTTCATGTGAGGCTCTCTCAGTATTTTAATCCGATTCTTCCTATTCTGATATGGTAACCATAAGTGAGACCAGTCCGTTGCGAAATAACCATTTAGTTTTGTAGACCAATCTCTACTCAAGATCAAACCATAAGCCTCAGGAATATCAACTACCATCATATCAATAAATTGGAAAACTCTTGGATCTGCTGACAACCTAATAATCACATCCTTCATTTCTCCAATAACTCTAACAACAGTTCTATCTAACTATATGATCTGAGCTGGGGATGGAATTGGATTCCCATTAATCTTTTTGCAAATTGATAGTGGCATGACATTCGAGGAAGCCACAGAATCTACCAAACAGTTATGCACATTATGATTAAATTTTTGAAAGTTAAAAGAAAAGGAAACATTTGGGATTTAGACTTCCCGCCAATACAAGCTTCATTTATTTCAGGATCTTCCTGAGTGCTTGCTAATGGAGTGCTAGATTGGGGATCAAGAGCTTGTAATAGATTCTTTCGTTGTTGAGGAAAACTACACATATCGAATATGGAAATATTCGCTTTTGCTTTCTTTATGTTTTCGATTATATCATATTCCATGTCACATTCTTTTGCAACTTTTGGATTTTCCTTGGGCTATGGTGGAATAATAGTGATGTGCCTTTAGGTAATTCCTTGGAGGCCTTAGGCTTGGGAGCAGTCGGGCTTGCATCAACGATTGGACCCTTACTACGAGTAGTGACATTCACAGCTGAAACTTGACTTTCTTCAAGATCGTCTTCAATTAATTTGGTTAAAGGTACCCAATCTCATAATACCATAGTGGTGTCTAGAGTGGGTTCTTCTTGTTCTAGGGTTTACTCCTCCCGAGGATCTTCCTGATCTGTTATTTGTGCATCTAGCATTTGGTTCATGATTAAACTCATTGAATTTATCCATTACAGACAACTTTTCTCAGAGTGTGGTTCCTGATGAAAAGTGCAGAAATGATCCATTCCTACCTCATTTAGATTCAAAACAAAAAAGTTATTTATAGGTGGAAGCGGTTGACCATTTTATTCTTTTTTCTTGTAGAATGGCTTAAATGGATTTCTAGATGTGTTAGCTTCCTTATCTTTCTCTAGATCTACAATTTTATTGGACAACTTTTGCATCATTTTAACCACGTTTTCCATATCTGCTGATGGCTCTTCTTTATTCCTGGTTAGCAACAGGTTTTTTTTAGTAGTTGCTGGTTTTGTATCCACGTCCATGGAGTGTTTAGAAATGCTGTCCGCTTCTTCTTCTACCTTCTTGGTTTCTTCGAAGTTTTCTATTAAGGTAGTTTTCTTAGTTCTTTTGACAAACATTGGTATTGGAGGGTCAAGAGCTGTTGTATAATATTTGACTAAGGATTCTTCAGCTGGTCTAGCTGCAAAACTAAAATTATTTAATAATGTGGTGAATCTTTGGTTGAATTATTGAACTTTCTCTTTCTTTTCCATTCTCATGGATAGTAATTCTTTCATAAGTGTAGCAACTTTCTTCCGGTTTCCATATTTACCTAAGAAATACTTCTTGAATTCTTCCCAATTTGATATGGAACTGGCTTGTAAGCTAAAGTACTAGGAAGATACCATGGGTTTGAATGTATAGGGAAAGAGTCTACATACTACATCTTCGTGCTGCACATTCAGAAGGCTTAGATCCAAATAAAAGCTCTTAAGTTGATCTTCAGCAGAGATACCTTTCCCAGGATCATACTCGGGTAAAACCTTTTCTGGATTCTTAGGCAGATCATGAAATGGCCTAGCCAAATTGAGTGCTCCTCTTTCCCTCCATGCAGGTATAGCCATGGCTCGATGTGGAGAGTGTGGTGGAGTGTTATGTGGAGAATTACGTGGAGTGTGAGGTTCTTCAAGATCTAGAGGGTTTTTTAATCCAATTTCTCCAAGAGGCTCTGTGATTTCTTCCAAGGATAGATCTACTAACTCTTCAAAGTTCTGAACAAGAAATGAATCTCATGTGTATTGCCTTTCCCTTCTAGGAGCTCTTCTTCTATGGAGAAAGGGAATTGTATTCAAACCACCGAGATACCTAACATAAGCATGGGTATGTCTTCTTAAATTTGCTACTTCAACAAAAGGTATAACGTAAAACGTTTCTTACTGTTCAATCTCAAAATTGGGATCTTCTTGATTTATTAATTCCAGATCTAAATTGTCTGGGATAGCTATTTCAAGTAGGTCTTCAGTGGGATTTATTCTAACAGAAGGATCTCCTCTGCCAGCCATGCACTGTTGGCCCACCTTCTAGCACAAAAAAATGTTGATGCCCCAAAAATCGTAGCATCAATCAGCAAGGGATTCTCCCTGGTAAGCAAGCCCAATTAGATCACTCATCGTTTGGTATGGGGAATCCACCTAGTTAATGGTCCGACTTCCTGTGAGATTTAAATATTTGTATTCTTTGCACTAGTTGCGGCTCGATCCACTGTTTATGTATTTTATTTTAAAGATGATATGCAAGTGCTCTAAGTTAAATGCAGGTAATTAAGCAAAACTAATCTAAAATTGTTTAAGCAAATCTAGTCTATCCTTGCAAGGAGCAAACTGTAGATATGAGTAATAAACTGAAAGAAACACCCAAATATTCCACAGATAGCTATTTAATCATAAAAATGCATTTCCAGCAGAAGATAAAAGATATCAAAGATAGCTTTGATTAATTAACACATTCCATTACTCATTTTAGATAAACATCTTTGCACAAAACAAATATGAGAACATTCATCACAAAGAAACAATTCATAACAGCAAGGAATGATCTCATAGTAATGTATAAATGACATAGGAACAATCCAACAAACATTCAACACATCCTTCACGCAAAAACGTAGTCTCCCAACCTTTCTTTAGGCAAAAATCAAATTTCTTATATATGCAACAAATCAGTTCACGTACAAGACAAAAACGTCCTTTCACCTGTCAAAAGTCCTTTACTAATATCTATTCATATATATATATATATATATATATATAGCTTTTACAAAATGCTTCAAGAGCTGCCACTTGTCCCCATCCCAGAGAATCTTTTAATTTTTCTTTTAATGCTCTTTACAAAATTGGAATAATTCCCAAATGTTTTTGAAAGAGAGAGAAAATCCAGCTGTCCTTTTATCTTTACAACCGAATTAAAGCAAAAAATAAAAACCCTAGCTCAGTATTAGACATCTACGAATGCCAAGTCAACTGCCGAATGATGCTTCTGTCTCTACTGGCACTGCTGGCATTTCCTCTATATCCTGCTTATCAGCTTGTGCTATATAGCTGATCCAAATGCCTGTGTCTCACACAACTGTGTTAGCAGGGGCACGGAGCATGATTTTTTGGGAAATCACATGCTTGGCCAGCTATTCTTCAATTTCCTGTACCTCTGCTACTGTGGTCTAGAGAATCTCTTGAAACAGGTGAGCGTGTATGGAGGGTTGCACTATGCACTGATGAAGATCATCTGTTGTTAACACATCTATCTTCCTTATGTACTCCATTTCTGTGTTTAGTTCACCTTTCAAATCAGACAGGCGCCGCTCTTTGCTCGGAAAGTCTTCAAGAGTCTAGGGTATCACCATTTTGCACCTTCCATGAACCTACTGGATCCTTTGATAAAGACTGCTTCATCTTCCGATAGTTGCTTGGATCACAGAGCTTAATTTCACACCGCAGTTCTTACAGAACTCCATGAAGCCTATATCTTCTTTAAACTTGGCCACAGATTTGAGAGGGAGGTGTTTGGGAAACCCTGACTTCCCCTCTCTCCACTCAATATGCTTTCCAATATATTCTTTTACACGCCCATATTTCTTCTTGAGCCTAATGGCTTCAGAGTTAATTTCCTTCATTCTGTCCACCATTGCCTTCAACTTGCAAATTTATTCAGTGAGGAGTTCCTGTGACTCATGCATCTGCTTCAGTATGTCACAACATTTATCATGAAAGGGGCTTAAATCAACTTCCTTGCTGCTTTCTTGTTCTAACTACTCTGCCATCAGCTCTTTCTATTCTTCCAATTGACTGATTCTGGATTCAAAATCATTTTTTTCTCCTTCTACTATCATCATCTGGACCGCCACGTTTTCCTTTTCTTCTTCTAGGTGCTGATACTTATTTGACAATTCTTTCTGATCTGACAATAGGTGATTATATTTCTTCAACACTAAGTCCCTATAAGCTTGCTCATTTACCACAGTGAGCTGTAACATGCGAGCCCTTTTCTTGCTTGCATCCAACTCATTTACTATCTTGTGTACATTGTCTTCGCTTGCCTTGGCGGCAACGACAGTAGCGGATTCCATAGCCACTGGAGCGTTCTGTTTACCCTGCATGACAGTGGTTTCTCGCGTGCTAATGATGTCTGGGTGGAAAGGCTTCTTCAATTTTGTCTTTGTCCTTCGTACAATGGACTTCCTTTTCTTGTCAAAAACAAATTTGTCCCAGTGGGTTATAGTATGATCCTTTGATGGAGTGAAAGGGACAAGTGGAAGATCTTCTATAGGGATGTCATCTTCCGTGAGTGGGGTTTGAACCATTTGGGACGAGTCTATGTCCATGTCTTGCGTGTTCGAGCCCTCAACTTGTGCATATTCTTTGGCCTTATTTTCCTCTTAGGCCTTCAATTATCTCTCTTCTTCTTCGGCCTTCACCTGCTTTTCAACTTCAGCCTTGAGCCTTTGCTCTTCTTTTGTCAGAGCCTCGGCTTCTTCTTTCTGTCTCTGCAATTCTGCTTCCTTAACAACTTGGGATGCAGTGGAACTAGTGCCAACTCCACTCTTGAGGTGAAGGCACCTTTGGAGTTCGGTCATATTGTTGACCCCTCTGAAAACTTCTTCGTCCTCATCAAAATAGTGAACATACTCAAAGTGTGCATTGACAATTCTGCAATGACCCGTGACCTTATTAAGCTGGTCATTCTTTGCGAAGATCCTTTCCTAAAGTGAAACTCCCTTAGCTACTGAAAAAACTCTTCAGCTGAGTTGACTTTAGAAAACTTGTATGCCCCGATATAGAAGGGTAGTGCCGGGAAGGAGGATTTCGTCAATTTATTTAGGACATGCCCAACTGCATCTATAAATACTTGCCTCACTGCCTCTTTATGGATGAAAAAATAAGTAGCATACTTAGGCAGGAGGTATGGTGGTTTGGAACCTCCATACATTCTTATGTATGTGCCTTCTTCTGATAGATAAACATCACCATACTTTTCTAAGAATGCCATGTCATTCTCAGATAAGCAAATGGGTTCTTCATTGAACATGAGTTCATACAGTGGCTTGATTAATTCTTTACAGATGATCTTGTAATGCCTTTTGTAATTCTAGGCCCATAAGATCTTGTAACCAATATAAACAGGGGTGTCGGCCTTGTTCCAAATGCATCCTAACCTTGGGAATGAATGCCTTGCCATAATACAATCCATAAGGTATGTGCTATGAACATAAAAGTAAATAATTAATAATAAACATAATTAATTATCCTTAAGAATGAAAGGGCATGACCTTTCATTCACAATTCCCAAAGCCTTATTTAATAGGTGGGTTATCAACCATTGTAAATATCTTTGATCATATCATCAATACAAATATATTATTATTATGGCTTATCTGGTTTACCAAGTCTTTTGGTAAATTATTTGTGTGAAGGAACTATTGTTCGCTTCATTTGGTATCAGAGCTTGGCTTTGTTCTGGCCTTTGGCCAATCATTGATTAGAATTTTTCTGAATCTTCATCCTTGACAAGAAATTCGGTTTTTGGCCCCTCCATACTCCCTATCCACACTCTCGCTTGCTTGCCCCACCCCACCTCCCCTTCGCCAAGCCTCCTCCCTCCATTTCCGCTACACACTTCCTTCACTCCTCCCTCCATCACTCTACCATTTGCCTGCCGCTCCACCAATTCCCCATGCCCTCCTGTGCTGCACCCCATCAACGATGCCTCCAATTTCTGATCTCGATCGCTTGGACTCCCCTCCCCCAATATCCAACCTACGCTTACCCCCTCCTCCTGCACAACTCCCTCCACCCACGCCAGAATACGCATGCCTCTCTACGTGCTCCCACTTCTCCTTGAGAGCCTCCTCCCTAGCATACTCACTGTCACGTCCCACCTCCTGCTACCTCTGCGCTACTCCTTGCGGCAGGCTTCCCTCCTCACCGGACTCATCCACCGCTAGCACCAGCTTCCACCATCTCCCCCCTTTCCTCTGTTCCCACCCCCCCGCGTTTCACCACCTCCCACCTCCACCCAACGTCATCAACTGGCTGCTCCTCCTCCATGCCCTCCAACTCCACTTCCCCTAGCACCTCCTAGCTCTCCACATCTCCCCATCTCCCTCCCTTTCCCGCGCCCAGGCTCCTCCTTCTCTCTCGTGCCGAATTATTTCCCTCCCGCGCAAGCCTCTGCTAGAACAGCTGCCACCACCTACGTCCTCAGCTCCATGCCCTCCTCCTTCAGCCACCCACCCCCGTACTTTCCAACTCCCACCTCCACACCATACTCCCTCCTCCCACTCCCGCCATCTCTCCCACTCCCACCTGCACGCCATTTCTGTGCTGCTTCCTCCACTCACACCGCCACTCAGCTTTTCCTCCACCCTCCTTTCAACCTGCCACCTCCGCTCTCAAGCTCACTTTCCACACTCCAATCCATCTTCCGCCACCATTCTTTCTCCCGCTTCAAACCCTAATTTGTTTCAAAAATTAAATATATTGGAACATTATAATAATATTATTATATTAGTTTTAATATTCTAATTTTGAAAAAAAAACTATATATATTAATTTATAATAATAACATTTATTATTATAAAATTATTCAATTCCAAATTTTAAAAAAATATTGTTATTATTTATAATAACATATATTATTGTTATGAGAGATATAGTTATTATTTTGATAATAACTTATAAAAAAAAGAGGAGCACAAATAAAAGTAAAAAGAGAGTCAAAGACAAAATAGAAGAAGTAAAAGAAGACTCACTCATAAGTCGAGGCTATCTATCACCAGAGAAGTTAAAGTCAAGGAAGACTCATCAAAAAGTCAAAGGACCTCTATGATCGAAAAATTCAAAGACTATCTATCTCTGAAGAAATCAAAGAAACACCATCCATCACCGAAAAAGTCGAAGACCATGGAAGCCAGTTTGCGACTACAAATAGAGAAATTAGAAGCCAAGTTAAAACGTTATCGAAAAGACAATGAAGAATTGCGCGACATAAATAACAGTTCAAAAATAAGAATTGAATTACAAGAAAGGTGCAATGAAATAAAAATCTCTAACCAGGAAAGGCGTATAGAAAAATTGTGTGTGCAAATTGATGAATTAAAAGCCGAAAATGAATTCAATCAGAGGTTAGGAAATCAAGATATAAAGAAGGAAATAAATAATTACGAAGCAGAAATAATACGCTTGAACAAAATCGTTAGCGACAAAGATGAAGAACTAACGCTACTAGGCATATTACTGATTCTGGCTACTGGCCACGCTTCGTTTGAGCTTCTCTGGATCAGCGTTTTTAACCGATAAGTAGACTTTTTCCACAACACTCTCCTTCCACGCTCCTCCTTACACACTCCTCCAGCCATTGCACGGGTTCTCCTCAACCCTATTCCCTCCACTCCTTCGTCGTCCTTCACCTCTGCGCGTCTGCCTCACACACCACATCGAGCAGTCCTCTCTGCTACACCCTATCTCCCACGCCATGCTCACCATCCACGCAGCGCTCAATTCACCCCGGCCACCTCTCGCGCTCTCTTTTCCCCACACTTACATTTCCCCACACCGCCCCCACTCTCCAAGCGTCCCTCCTTCCCAAGATCCGCTCCACTACAACCCCCCACACCTTCGGGCTACACCATGTTCCTCTTCTCGCGCCACCTTGCACTCCTGCCTGCCCCCGCTTCTGTCTTCCCTGCGTCCACCTTCCTCTCGCTGCCCCTTCGTCTGATTCCTTTCCTCCTACTCTCCTGCTGCATCTACACTATAAAACCCTACGTCCTACGTCCCACCCCCGCCTCTGTCAACCTCCCCGCCACCTCTGCCATCTCACCCTCTCCCCCACTATTCACCTCCCCATTTCCCATCCTCCTACCACTTCCTGCTACGCCACCCTCCTCTGTCCAACCTCCACCACGCCTCGCTCACTCCTACCCTCCACCACCTGCACCTCTCACACTCCCTCCAATGCCTCCCCAGCTGCCACCATTCCGACCCATCTTGCCGTTCCCTCATTTCCTCAACGCAACCCTCCTCCCATCTACCACGTCGCCCCCCTTTGCCATCGTGTCCAACTCCTCCACTCTTCCCCATATCCATATCCTCTAGCATATTCCCCTGCCATTTCCTCCTCCCTTCCGCCATTGAAACCCTAAACAATTTTTTTTTTTAAATATTAAACATTATAATACTATTATTATATTTGTTTAAATATTTTTAATTTTTGAAAAAAAAACTATATATTAAAAATATAGTTTATAAAATATTGATAATAATATTATTAATTACTTAATTAATAATTATTATTAAAAAAAAAGAAGAGAAACAAAAAAAAGAAAAAGAAATAAGATTATTATTTTATTAAAATAATTATTATTTTTGGAAAAAAAAGGGGGTTATTTAACCTAATATAAAGAGAACAAAATTGAAGAAAACAAATCAAAGAAAGCAAAAATCAAAGAAAAAAAAGACAAAACCAAAGAAGACAAAGGAAAGCCAAAATCAAAGGAAGACTCCTTGTCAAATGAAGCCGAAGACCAAATCGAAGAAGTCAAAGAAGATCATCGCTCGTTAGAGAAGACAAAATTGAAGAAGTCAAAGTCAAGTCAAAGGAAGACTCCTTTTTTAAAAGAATTGAGGCTATCTATCATTAGAGAAGTCAAAATCAAAGACCTTCTATCATCAAAAAAGTTGAATACTATCTATCTCCGAAGAAGTCGAGATCATGGAATCTGGTTTGCGATTACAAATAGAGGAATTAGAAGCCAAGTTAAAACGTTATCGAAAAGACAATGAAGAATTGCGTGACATAAATAACAGTTCAGAAATAAGAATTGAATTACAAGAAAGGTGCAATGAAATGAAAATCTTTGACCAGGAAAGGCATATAGAAAAATTGTATGCACAAATTGATGAATTAAAAGCCGAAAATCAATTCAATCAGAGGTTAGGAAATTGAGATATAAAGAAGGAAATAAATAATTACGAAGCAGAAATAATACGCTTGAACAAAATCGTTAGCGACAAAGATGAAGAACTAACACAGATACGACATAAATTAAAAAGTCAAGAAATAGAGGTCGGCCAATGTCGACAACAGATAAAAGTTCTTCAACAACAAAATGATGACTCTAAAAAGACACATAAGTCAGAGATCACAAAGAGTAATAAAGCATTATCCAACAATGCTGAAGAAATTTTTAGACTAAGAAATCATAACAAGACACTAGTCACAAAAATTAAGAAGTTGAAAAATAGTCGGAAGACAAAACAATCTACAGAAGACATTGAAGGAAAACTTCTAGACAAGTATGAAGGAAATAGCTGTATCAGAAGTCATAATGAAGACCTTAAGGAACAACTTAAGAAGTCTGAAGATAACAGAAAATTGCAAATCAAATTGATTAAGAAGTTTCAAAATGATAACAGGCAGTTAGAAAACAAGTTGGAAAAGATACAGAATGAAACCTTAAAACCTCAAGAGATGAAAATAAAACTTCCAGCTCAGATCAATGCTCAAAAGACGACACTTGTACAAGAAAATGACATTGTGAAAATTCCCTATCGACACCCCAACCATAAAAACCAATATTCTAAAAAGTGGGAAATGTTGAAAGATAATGGTACTAATGTGATCAAAGCTCATGACGATAGATCAATAGGGAATCCCAGCAGTCAACAAAAAATCAATTTGGGATGGATTGACCCATCCACATATCGGAAGTTATGCTCTACACTTAGCAGTTCGTATCGACATGTTTCGTCAGCCACAACGTCACAAGGAATGATACGACAACATTATAAGGCTTTGAGAACAAAGCCTTTCTAAGAGAGTGGCAATGCTATGAACATAAAAGTAAATAATTAATAATAAACATAATTAATTATTCTTAAGAATGAAAGGGCATGACCTTTCATTCACAATGCCCAAAGCCTTATTTAATAGGCGGGTTATCAACCATTGTAAATATCTTTATCATATCATCAATACAAATATATTATTATTATGGCTTATCTGATTTACCAAGTCTTTTGGTGAATTATTTGTGTGAAGGATCTATTGTTCGCTTCAGTATAATGACATGTAGAACTTTGATTTTCCTCGGGATAGCCCTTCCTTAGTAGCAGCTATGGTTGACGATATATTATTTGAGAGGATATCTGGCCAATTGAACACCGTGCCCTATAATTCTACATAGTGGATCAGAGGTACCCAATGCAACTGATAAGTGGTTCCATCAGCCCTGCCAAAATTCTGCTTAGCATGAGGGCAATAATTATGAATGGAGGCCTGAGTGCCTGAACTTCATAATCATCACTCTCTTTCACCCTTAGTTGCCTGCCTGGAATTAACAATTTTTTTGGCCATCTCCACGTAATCCATGTTAATACTTTATAGCCATGAGTCATTCAACAGCTTCTGAGTGTGGGCCAATTTGTAGGTTTCCAAGATATGGTCTGGGTGGAACGAGGCAAATGCCTCTTTGTTTCTATCAGATAAGACTCTTGATTCGGCGTCTGCATGTGCTAGAATCCACCCGATAACTTCTGTGCAGGAGAAGAGCTCGGGGCGCGTTGCTGCTTTGGTGATGCCAGAGCTTCTAATGTTTTGGTAATAGTACATCTCTTCCAAGACTGACCCAGGAATTTCCTGGTCTCTGATCATGTGATGTAAATCTCCCCATTTCAATTCAGGCACAATGCCCATAACTATCTTGGTGTCTTCGTATAACATCTTGACTCTTGCTTCAATGCCACTTGTTTCTAGTTCAGCCATCTTTGCCTTCCTCTTGTCACCTTTCGGCATTATGGTTAAACCTGGCCAAAACCATATATGATTAGGTACATGATAAAATGAGCATGTAGACAAAGCATTGGAATGAAAATTCATCATTACAGGAAGCATATCCTAAACGAGAAAATACTATCAAACACCTTTGAAAGTGATGTTATGCTTTGAATAGGTTCAAGTAGTAAATGACAACACGATGAGCAACGCTACTTTCTTGTTAAAAAACTAGTGAAACAAGCTTTCTCTAACAACGTTAAAAAAGGAACTTATGAGGGTAAGGCTCCTCTTTCTAACCAGAACTCTGTAACGCTCATGATAGCACACAGGCGAGAGCAACTGGGATGTTGTGTTTGGGGATGATAATTACGCTGGCTTGGGTGCTATAAATTTAGACCAGGAAAA
Organism: Larix kaempferi; assembly: GCA_027924585.1. Lineage (NCBI taxonomy): Eukaryota > Viridiplantae > Streptophyta > Pinopsida > Pinales > Pinaceae > Larix > Larix kaempferi. Next base: position 3,389,887 of record BSBM01001238.1, read on the forward strand.
CGGACATGGTAGTGAACGGGGTTCAGTCGGGTTGCCTAAGCAACCTTGGGAATTGAGCAGACAAGTATAGAAAAAATTCTACATGGACAAAGGTTACCATGGTGATGGACTGCTAAAACGATGCTTAACCAAAAGCTTTAGCTACTATGAACTTGTGAGAACTGAAAACAAGGCAAAAGGCCTGGTGGAGTTACTTACCTGGCGGCAGACGATTGGGTCCGAAGTAGACAACCTACTGCAGACCTGGCTGTCCTTCACTGGCTAGCGTGACCTCGAACTTGACCTTGAACGGGGTTTAACAAATAAACAAAACGATAATAAAACCCCAAACCCCACACTTTCTATATATAGAAATGCGGCACGTGTGGGAAATTAACTGGGTTGGTAGGGAATTAAAATGCTGTTACGATGATGTGATCGATGTCCTTTAGGCACCGTTTTTGTATTAAATGCGATCCATCAAACGAAAGGTTTCGGCGAGTTGGAGCGACAGTTTCGGCTACTCTCGCTGAGTGCTTACGCAATGTGTCAGCAAAGTTTGGCGAGTTCGATGTTAGCTCGAAACTGGGCGTCTTCTAACTTGTTTCGGCGAGTCTTCCTGAGTTTCACCACCAACCTTTACAACGCTTCTTATTGGCAGGACTCAGGGTTTAGAGGCAACATTTTTAGCGGCGTTGGATGAGTTCTTCTGAAGAAGCTTTGAAAAAGCTTAAGTTTGGCGGAGCGTCTAGCTGATTTGGATCACATCCACGAGTTACGTCAGCGTAACTTGGCGTGTTTTGCTGCAATGTAAAAACTTGGAAAAGGACAAGGCAAAGGCCACGTTTTGGATGATCAGGGTGAGTTGGAGCAACCGTTGTGGCGAGACTGGGTGAGGTCACCCGAAACAAAAGACTTTAAAAAACTTAACCAAAATGCTCGTTTGTTGCGGCAGAACTGGGTGAGCTGCGCTGAAACGGGGAAAGCTAAATTTCTTTTTTAACAAAAAGGTCCGAATGTTGCAGCCCAACTCGATGAGTTCACCCATCATTTCGGCTACGAAAGCTGAGTTTTACTTAGAAGAAAAAGAGCAAAAAAAGGCTTAAGGACTTGCTTTCTCCAGAAAACTAAGTATACAAGACTTTATAAAAAGGGGCTTGACTTCTCTAAGCAAACTTATCTAACAACAAAGGGAGGGGTCCCAATATTTACAAAATTTTGGGGGGAATGTTGCAACAACAACAATTTGTGATTCCCTGGTGAACACAGATCTCTGAAACAAACTCTGCTTAGGGGCATAAAACTTGCAAACTGCTAATTTATATGGGTAACAAAATGTCCTAATAGTTCAACTTCTATGAATGTAGTGATCACTCTCATCATCATGGTTAAATCGGGAGAAGGAAACTTAGAATCATACTTCATTACAACTCTCTTAGGGCTAGAGTATGGAGTTCATTTTGAAACTCTGTCTTTTAGATGTCAACTAATAGAATACTCCATAGGATCGTAACAATATCTCACAGACACATTCATTTGTTCCTCATTCCCATGCTATTTGCATCCTTTTGGATGTTTATTAATTGACGAATTTTGCCGTTTGAGCCTTCCATAAATGAATTTCTTCAACTTCCATATTTGATTTAGGTTCTTCCATCCATAATGTCCTTTTTTGTGAGCGAGAGATTTATTTGATTATCATGCTTCACGGATGAAGAAGAACCTTGCTGGGATGATTTATTTAAACAACTTCCTTAGTTGAATGCATTTTGCTTTTCTCTGTCGTGCTTTAATTGAGGCGAGAATTTCTGGAAATCAGACTCTTTAACATAAGCTCTTTTGGCTTTTATTTGCAGCTTCGGATCATTTTAAATACTATACGTTTGTGAGACATGCTTCCTCTCCATGGGTCTATCATAGTGAACTATTTGAGACAAGGATTAATGTTAGAGTGGATGGAGCCCCGAGATAGTAAGAAAGAAATGCTAAACCTTAGTTATTAAAACATGGTTATTTTGACCAACATAAAAAGGATCTCTTCATTCTTGGAAACTCAACAGTGAAAACAAAGTCACAAAAAACATTTATTTGTAAGTAGGTTTTTTGCCTTACAGGATTTTGAGTCTTGTTCGAAGCTCTATCTTACCTCTACACTAAAAGTTAGGCTAGGATTTATTAAATAAAGAATAAAGAAAACTTTGAGCATAGAGCAAGGTGGAAAACAAACCAAGTTAACTAAAGAAAATGATATAAAACAAAAACAAAAACAAACAAACAAGAAAAGAAACAAGAACGCTTATTTATGTACAAAAACCCTCATAGGGATAAGCGAAGTACTTCTTTAAAGCAAAGTCGTTGAGAGGTAGATTCACTTCCTCTCCTTGTAAGTCTTTCAGCTTGTATGTCGACGGGCCAAGTTTTTAATAAATTTGGTAAGGGCCAACCCATAAATGTTGAAACTTTGTGTGCATTCCCTTACCATCATGTGGATGGTCCCATTTAAGAACTAAGTCACCTCCTTCAAAACTTCTTTTGCCATAATTTCTTTTGTCAAACCACATTTTGACTATGTCTTGGTGTTGGTGGAAATGCTATTTGGTTTTCTGCCGGGATTCTTCAAGTTTCAGCAGGGTTTCAATCCTAGATTGTAAGACTTGACTGCTGGAACCTTGGGAGGCTTGGTCCAATTGCAAGGACGGGAGTAAGATGTTTGGAGGAAGGATGGATTCTCTACCGTAGACAAGGGTATACTGGGAGACTCCTAAGGCATTCTTGGGGGTGACTTTGTCTACCCATAAAGCATTTGGGAGAGCTATGTGCCAGCTTCTCTAATTTTCAATAAAATTTTTCTTAAGGATCCAGATAAGGTTTTTGTTTGTCAATTCAGCTAATCCGTTTCCTTGGGGATAGTAATTGGATGAATAATGTAACTTAATTCCTCTCTCATAAACAAATTCATTTATCTTAAAAGACGAAAAATAAGTCGCCTTATCAAAAACTAGGGAAATTGGAACCCCAAACCTGGTTATGAATTTCTCCTTTAAGAAATTAATAACCGCATCCTCATTGATTTTGCACAACGGAGCAGCTTCTATCCATCTTGTAAAATAGTCTATGGCCGTCAAGATGTACCGGTGCTGTAGAGAAGAATTTGGGTTTATTTCTACAATGACATCTATGCCCCATTACTCGAATGGTTGAAAGATAATGATTGGCTACAGAGGTCCTACTGCTTTCGACAATTTCCCTGCACTCCTTAGGCACACATCACAATTCCTTGAATAGGTGTGGGCATCTCTGAACAAAGTGGGCCAATAATATCCAGCTCTCATTATTTTGTGAGCTGTTGTATCTCCAGAATAATGTCCCCCAACAGGGCCATCGTGTAATTCCTTGACCACTTTATTTGCATCTTCCTTTTCCAGACATCTAAGAAAAATTCCATCATAATTTCTTCTAAAGAGTACCCCATCAATGATTTGATAAGCTGCTGATTTCAAATGGAGTGCCCTTCTTTTCTTAGAACTCCAATGCTCCGGTAAGTACCCTTGTTGCAAATAATGCACTAGGTCCCTATACCAAGATTCAGGAGCTGTGAAAATGGGACATACCTCAACCATGTTTAGTTCAGATTCATTTTCCCAATTCAGCTCTTCATCAGCTGGATGTTCAGTGAGTAATTTACATAAACCTTGACCTTTAACAATGGTGGTAGGTTTAAATTCTAAATCATACTCCTGAAGAGCAGTAACCCAGTTTCCTCTTCTTTCTCCCAATTCCTTTTGAACTAAAAGAGATCTGACGGCGGGGTGAGGAATTACAACTTTAGTTATGTTCTTAAGAATATATGTCTTGAACTACTTTACTGCTTTGAATACGACATATGCCTGTTTGTCTACAACAAGGTAGTTCAGTTCAGCGCCTTGCAGACCAGTGATCATAAAGGAAATTTGGTATTCATCTCCTGAGTCTACCTTTTGCGTGAGCACAACTGCGATAGAGTCATCTGAATCAAAGGTATACATGATGAAATATTTATCGAAGTCTGGACTTCTTAAAGAAGGAGCATTAGCTATGGCTTCTTTGATTTCTTTAAATGCAACTTTCTCTAATTTTGTTCATTTGAACTGTACACTCTGCTTCACCATTTGCTGCAAAGGTTTAACGGTCTCAGTGAAATCGAGAATGAACCTTCGAACAAAATTAATGGTTCCCATAAATGATTGCATAGATTTTTTTTTGTGGGGCATGGGAATTTTTTTAATAGCTTGCACTCTCTCTCGATCTATTGAAATTCCCTTTTTTGAAATGATGTGACCTAAAAACTTGCCTTCAAGAATAGCGAAAACACTTTTCTTGGGGTTTAAAGAAATACCATATTTCCTGCAGCGATCAAAAATCTGCTTCAAATGGAAAACATGGTCTTCCCTCTTCTTTGAGAATACTGTCATATCATCTAGATAGACTACAACATAATGACCGCCCAATCCTCGAAAGGAAATGTCCATTGCTCACTGGAAAGTAGCTCCTGCGTTTATCAAGCCGAACGGTATCCTTTGGTATGCAAATGTTCCCCACTTAGTGCGGAAGGTAGTCTTGATGCGATCTTCTTCTGCTACTAGCACTTGATTATAACCAGAGAAACCGTCCAATAGAGAAAAAAGATTTGATCCTCATACCATTTGTAGAATTTTTTCCATTGGAGGTGCAGGATAATTATCTTTATAGAGGCTTTGTTCAAATTTCGGAAGTCCACACATAGTCTTTATTCCCCTGATTTCTTTCGCACGGGAACCAGATTAGCAACCCATTCCATGTGCCGAACGTTAAAAATGATCTTGGCATCTAACAATTTCTTCAACTCCTTTTTTATTAAAGGTTCAAGAGTCGGATGCATTCTTCTTAATTGCTGCTGAAAGGGACTATTGCTTGCCTTCATTGGTATTATATGCTGAATGATGCAAGTATCATATGTTTTCAGATCCTCATAAGTCCATGCAAAAACATCTTTATATTGCTGAAAAAGTTTAATGAACTTATCTCTTTCGCCTGGCGAGCAACATTTACCAAGATTGACATACTTTGGTTCAGCTTCTATGCCTAGATTTACCAATTCATGCTGCACGGAGGAGCTATGAGTTTTAACATTTGCTGGCCTCTTGAACTTGTTCTACAAATCAAACAAACTTTCGAGAGATGTAACTCCTTTGGGCATGAAGTTTCCTTTGACCGCGTCCTTGCTTTGCAGATCAGAATCATGCTTTTCTTCATCTATAATAGCTTCCTGGAAAGCTTCTTCATTTGTGATCATCGAACACTCTGAGATTTGTAACATTATCTGGAACAGATGACCTGAAAACCAATTCGATAGAGCACTTGTTATTAGTGGGAACTAACCTAGAAGCAGAAGTAGCTAAAAAATCAGCTACAACGTTCCGTAATCTAGGAATAGAATTTATATTAAAAGTTTCAAAGTGAGAAATTAAATCCCATACCTCAGATTGATAACCCTTTAAATGTGGCGAAAGATAATGAATTGTATCCCTCACCTGTCCGACGACAATTTCTGAGTCACCAAAGAATTTCAAGTATTTGACATTCAAACCAATAGGTTTCTTTAACCCATGGACCAGGGCCTCATATTCAACAGTATTATTAGTACATTCAAACTCTAATCTACAAGATAGGAAATGTTTGTTGGTTTCAGGATCAATCAAAACACAACCAGATCCAGATCCTTCCTGAGTTTTTGAACTGTCAAAGTATAGAACCCAAAAATATTCTCCGATTTAATTAAGTTAGTATCACTATCATCTAAGTTAGTAACTAATCTAACTATGTTATAGTCAATATCATCAGTCTAAGAGAATTGAAGGAGATCGGACTATTCATCTGAGTCATGGCTATCATTTTCTGATTGATAATTAACCGGTTCAATTTCTAAGAAACAATTTCCCAAAACTGAAGATGAGAAAGCTACAACATTTTTTTCTTCTAATTGAGTTACATTTTGCTTCACGTGAGGCTCTCTCAGCATTTTAATATGGTTCTACCTATTCTAATATGGTAACCATAAGTGAGACCAGTCCGTTGAGAAATAACCATTTATTTTTGTAGACCAATCTCTGCTCAATATCAAACCATAAGCCTCATAGAATATCAACTACCATTATATCAATAAATTGGCAAACTATGGGATCTGCTGACAACCTAATAAGCACATCCTTCATTTCTCCAATAACTCTAACAACAGTTCTATCTAACTGTATGATCTGAGCTGGGGATGGAATTGGTTTCCCATTAATCTTTTTGCAAATTGATAGTGGCATGACATTCGAGGAAGCCCCAGAATCTACCAAACAGTTATGCACATTATGATTAAAAATTTCGAAAGTTAAAAGAAAAGGAAACGTTTGGGATTTAGACTTCCCGCCAATACTAGCTTAATTTATTTCAGGATCTTCCTGAGTGCTTGCTAACAGAGTGCTAGATTGGGGATCGAGAGCTTGTAATAGCTTCTTTCGTTGCTGAGGAAAAATACACATATCGAATATGGAAATATTCGCTTTTGCTTTCTTTATGTCTTCGATTATATTCCATGTCACATTCTTTTGCAACTTTTGGTTGATTGTATGTTTTGTTTAAAGTAACTTTCGGCTGCCTAATTATTTCTATGTTTGGTTCTTTGGTGGGTGTTGGATTTGCCTTGGGCTGTGGTGGAATAATAGTGATGTTCCTTTTAGGTACTCCTTGGAGGCCTTCGTATTGGGAGAAGTCGGGCTTGGATCAACGATTGGACCCTTACTACGAGTAGTGACATTCATAGCTGAAACTTGACTTTATTCAAGATCGTCTTCCATTAACTTGGTTAAAGGTACCCAATCCCACAATACCATAGTGGTGTCTGGACTGGGCTCTTCTTGGTCCAGGGTCTGCTCCTGTTGAGGATCTTCCTGATCCGTTATTTGTGCATCCAACATTTGGTCATGAGAATTTATCCATTGCAGACAACTTTTCTCAAAGTGTGGTTCTTGATGAAAAGTGCAGAAATGATCCATTCCTACCTCATTTAGATTCAAAACAATCGAGTTATTTATAGGTGGAAGAAGCTGACCATTTTCTTCTTTTTTCTTGTAGAACGGTTTAAATGGATTTCTAGATGTGCTAGCTGCCGTATCTTTCTCTAGATCTACAATTTTCATGGACAACGTTTGCATCATTTTAACCACGCTTTCCATATCTGATGATGGCTCTTCTTTATTCCTGGTTAGCAATAGGGTTATCTGACAATGGAGAGGTGTCCTTAGGAGCTAAGTGGAGTGCGAAATTCCACAAAGTCCATCCGGAACCAGTTCTTGTTGGTTATTTTGTATCTTGAAGTGAGGTTAGTATGTGTTGAGTTAGGGAGATCAATTTTAATGGTTTGTTGTCTTACTCAACCGCCTAACGGAAGTGTAACTCAATGGTGTTATGACTCGACTCAAACCATGCATAAGTGAATGAATCAATGCACTTCTCTTTTCGATGAAAAACTAGCTACAAGAAGGAGAGAGTTCTTCGATCCAAAAAGAAAAATAAACACAAGCACAAACTTTTCAAAGAGAAAAACTACACATTTTTGTATTTTTTCCTTCTATGCCAAACTAGAGCTACTCTTTCAAATTAAATGAATCCAACAATTACTTTATTCTACTTCTAATGAGTAAAATGCATGACAAGTAAATGGAAATATGGCTTCTATTTGCAATGAAACTTGTGAATTTTAAACAAAGGAGAGGAAAGGGTTTGAAAACAATTTCTATGTCAATTGTATGAATATGATAATTTGTTGAGCATGGATTTTCCTTGTGGTATGAGTTTAATGATAAATGAAACAATAAACACAATGTGTATTCACATGAAAACAATAAACACAATGTGTATTCACATGAAATAAGTAAAGACAATGTGTATTCACATTAAATAAATAGGAGAGGACGTAAAAAATTATGAGTATGAAAAGAAGACTAAGTCTTACTACAAGAGCTATCAGTTTATATGTATATACAAGGTGATTAACATAACATAGGTATGAAGCCCGACTTAGAGAAAAATGCCTCTATTCGTGATAACACAATTTGTTAAATTGGGGCACTCTTATGTTAAAGCACGTTGCATGTATACATCAGGTCACTCATTGGACATTGGACATTGAACTTTGATTTGTGCATTGATCTATGTACTATATAGTATTAATTTATTAACAATTTCATAGTTATTTAGGAGATTTAGATTGAAGGGGAAGCTAGTGTGAAAAGACTTATGGCTTCAACTTCCAAAATTGTCCCTTGAGCTATTACCACTCATATTGAATAAGGCCTTGTAGTTGTACTAGTTTGAAGACCCTTACCAAGCAGGTTATGTTTGGAGTATATTGGGTATAAAGGCATTGTGTTTCTATTTGTATGTATATACATCATGGCCATAATTTATTTGGAATTTTCATCACACATGTTAGAGGCATACAGGTTGGTTTGATGGAGCACTTAGCTTAGTAAGGGGCGTACCACTTGCGTACACTATCCTCGGATGCCTCCCTTTTGAGAGTTGTATATGCTGAACACTTTGTGGGTGTTGAGGTGTTTTAGTAAGTATGGTTCACTATTTTACATGTTCACTTTTGTGTTGACCCTTAAAACACTTCATCTTGGAGATTCTGCCATGTCTTTTTTATGGATTCTTCATCGTGATTCATGGCATATACATCAGAGAAGTCCTCATTACACACATTCCTAGATGGTCTATCCTTCCAATTGCTACATTTATTGACCTTCCGTGTGATCTTTTCCTTGATGGATGAGTGCCCTAGTAGATTTTATATACTTTAGCATGGGGTTGGCTTGTTGAGGTAGTTGACTCCTCCATTTGGTGGAAAAATCCCTTTATCATTACTCTTTGGCACATTTATTAAGGTATAACTAACTTGCATGCACATTTCTCTAGAATGCTTACCTTATTTTGTGAATTTAGGAGTTGATTTTATGCTTATGCACATGGATTTATGCACATTGTTTGAGATCCCCTTCATCCATGGAGGTTGTTATAACAGCTAAGAGTACCTTATTTGTTGGCTTCTTGGATAAAATTCCCTAACTAATTGTACTATTTTAGTCATGTTTGTTGTGGACAAGTTTGTTGGCTTCTTAGAGAAAACATCCTAACTCATTGTACTATTCTAGGCATGTTTTTGGTCTTTCAAAAGCATTGAGTCACAAATATAGGGGGGTGATCCCATAATATGAATTCTTTGCACTTTCTTGAGGTATTTTGGATGAGAACTCCATAAGTAGAGTTTTCACAAGGCATCACGGATGAATTTGTATGGTCAAACAAGCCAAGTTCAAGGAGATACCTTGCTTGGAAGAGGAAAAGTGGCACATCTACTCATTTGTACCTTTATTTTACTATCCATTTTTTACTTGTCTTTAGGAAGTTGTTAGGAGATATCATATTTTATGTTTCCCTAGAAGAGATCATGTTTCTAGAACTTGGATATTCTAATTTATGTTTGAGGGATGTGGGCTTAAATTCTAAATAAGAGAAGCTCCCTCAGATTGTAATCATTGTTGAAAGTTTGAGTAAAAAGACCTTAGAGCCGTTGTTGAATATTTTTTGAAGGCTTGGAAATTCAAGGGTCCTTTCTTGCTAATGTGTGGCTTACGTTTTCATCTAAAATTATTGAATGTTGATTTTGTTAATTGCTTGAAGGGATAATTGTAAGTTTGTAACACCCAATTCTACTCCATTAGAAGGGACTAAGTGTGGGTCTTCCCCTCTTATGTTGCTTTGTTGCTTTATTTCTAAATGTGTTAAGTTTTGCAGGCTTCATCTTAGTTAGAGTTCTTGTAGTTTTTATATTCCATTGTAAGGAATACCCTCAATGCACGTTTTAAGAGGTGCACCTTGGGAATCCCAAACCTCCCAGGAATATTTTGCATTATAAAACAACAAATTAGAGCTGGTTGTAGCATGCTTTTGAAACTCTGTTTTTCCTTAATCATTAATAGTAAAGAAGTATGGGAGAATAAAATAGCCCTTTATTATTCTAGGGAGTCTTAAATGTACCTATAAACATAGATTCATGGTATAATTAGCTTGAGTAGTATTTGCAACACAATATCACTCCCAATTTTCTAAATTTGAAACAAAAACTGAGCATTGAGGCTCAATTCCTCATAGAATCAATTAAAAAATGGAATCTTGTTATGTAGGAACTACAATGGAGTATTTCTAGGGTGTCTTGAAAAATATAATGTTGATAAATTCCTTACATAATTGCATGCTAGACTTGTCGAAGGTTTCACAGGTGATATTATTACAACACATAATATCATGAAGGTTGGATACTATTGGCTGACCATTTTTAGAGAGACACACACACACACATATGTTTGGATATGTCAAATATGCCATAAGTGTGTTAGATGCAAACAGAAACCATCCATCCCACTACAACTTGTTACAATTGAGGAATCATTCAATCAATGTGGTTTGAACATTATAGGGTGAATGCCTGTAGGGGTGTAGCTCAACCGACGATTCGCTTGATATAAAGGAAATGTTGTAAATGGAGGTCATGAGTTCAAATCGCCCCGGCTTACCCGTGCCCCATGCTTGTGGCCTGTGTGGGTGCACCTAGGGGTATAGTGGTAGCGAACGAGATTGGATCCCTGGACCCCATGTCACACAAGTACCAGCCCCTTCCCAGTTGCTGATTCCCCTAGTTACAAAAAAAAAACATTATAGGGTGAATAAATCCTAACTCATCCAAGAAACACAAGTACACATTGAATGCTACATACAGATTCACATGATAAACTGATATTTTTCCTTTGATCAATATCAATAAAGTGACAATCATCCAATTTCTAGAGCAACATTTGATTACAATTTTTTATGTTCCATCAACACTCATTTTTATAATGCTACTTACTTTTCTTCTTTGAAGTTAATAAATTTTTCTTTAGATAGAAAGATTATTTGATGACACTCATCCAACTATTAACCTTAAAGAAATAGTGGTGCAGGATGAGTAGCATTCTATAACAAAAAATAGGCTAACCCAAAAATGGATTGCCCCATCTAAATTTATCAAACACTTATAAACTTGACCCAATTGCTAAATATAGAAGAGTAGGTGCCTAACTAAATATGGGCATTACATGTTTAACATTGCTAACAATTAAGAAGTGAATGCTTGGCTTGCATTCAACCTTCATGACAGACAACTAATTATGCTTTTGAGCTCCTCAACTCACAAGAGATTAGATGATAATGTTGACAAGAGTTCAAACTGCTTGTGAAATGTAGGTGTATTTGTAGCCTTTCTTGCAGATAGAAAGATATGTAATTAAGGGTTTGTTTAAGTAGGTTAATCCTTCTTTTAACCCATAGAATTCATAACATTATTTACTACTAAACTTGGTTGAGTGACAAATTAGGTAGTTTATTGTCACATAGAACGACGTGGGAGATCATTAATCTTCGTTTATTACTCATAAACAAATTGCTCGACACAATATCTATGCATTCTAAAATTCTCGAATCGCTCCAACTAGCCTCTTGATCTCTACACGTTTTATACCCAATTTATAGATTCTACCCACCATTCCAATGTTTTGTTACAAAACTGTCAACTGAATCTAGTTTGTTACTGGCATATAACTTATTATTAGATTAAAAGTTCGTGCGTTTTTTACTTCAAAAGTTACTTGGTAGTTATTGTACTTTGCCTCGTCTGGAAAGGGTGGAATTGTGAACTTGATACAATTTCTTATGGTGACACCTTCCTTGGGTTTGTTGAACTAAGTGCCAGTGCTCAAACTTTCTTTCCCAAAATTGAAATTTATCTTGTTCCTACTCTACCCTTCAAGCAATGTACTTATTTAGTTGTTAGATTTTACCTGGTTTAGCTCGGATAGTCTTCTCCACTCCACCGGGGAAGAATAGTTTGTAGGGACAGCAATAGTTCTATACAACAACAACTATGGAAACACTCTGCCTGGGTTCATGTGCGCAATGGAGTGTGAAGGAGGCGTAGTTATGTAAAGGAGTAAAAGGTGTAGTTTATTTCCAGTTTTTCCACCTTCAATTAAACTCAGTTTACTATTCTAGATTTTAGAAAATTTCAGTTTCAATTCAGTTCAGTTCAATTTAGATTACATGCATGATCCCTTCTTAGAGAAGGTCACATATCGCCATGTAGTTAGAACACTTTAATGAAGTGCTTAATGAGGGCACTGATCCCAAGGAGGATTCTGCATACATACATGCTACAATTATCCTCCAGTTGGGGCAATCGAACTATAGCACTGTTATTCATGCCAGAGAGAAAACTTACTGTATTGATTAGAGTTCGGGTTTGACGTTGTTAGTTGGTAGAACTTCTTGCAAGTGTCTTATCCCAACCAACACCTTCCACACATAAAACCTTTTATAGTTATTAATAATTACTAGTTGTCTTTGTATTTTATTTTGATTGAGTTTACTCTTGTTATGATGCGCTTTTGGTTATGATGCATGAGTATGACATGACACATTGAGAATTAGAAATATAATGATTCATTCGATATAAAATGCCAAAATGCGCAAATGAAATGTGAATTGTGAACTCTGATTTATGATTCATCATGTTATTGCTTTCATGGTTTTCATTTTTCAATGGAGATTGGAGAATGTTTAGTTTAAATATTGAATGTTAATCATTAGTAATTTAGTATATTTTATATTTTTATATATTTGTGGCAGTGTCCCCTATGTTTTGTACCCCTACCATACTCTGGTGTATCCTGATTATTTTTCACTGACTTTGTTTCGATTATACTTTTACTTGCAATCTTTGTTTATTAATCTTTGTTTATATTCATTCTAAATGGCAGGGTTTGATTACATTTTGTTCCACTAATTTCCTTGTGTGTTTTTTACTCACTTTCATCATCTGAAAACTTTGCTCAGGAACACCTAGAGGAAACAATGGAGAGAGCCCCACATTTGAGGAAACTTCTACATTATTATAGTGGTCATGGTAGAATGACTGTTCGACAGGAGAAAAAAGAACTAGAGTCTATTGCAAGTCGCCTTCCTGATAATGTCCATCCATCTGTAAAAAAATTTACAGATCGTGCTCTTTTATCTCTTCAGGTTTGTTTATTCATCATAAATTTATTACCTAGTATGTGAAAGATGAATGATGTTGCTAAGCCGTTCCTATACTTTTTTTTTTGCTTCTTGATCTATTTGATCTTACACAATTTTTGTTTATCTATATTAGTTTTAACTAGATATTTGTATGCATTGTTGCATTCCAAATTGTTTGAGACTTTACCCCATGTGTTTTAGCACAATGCAGTCAACTTATACTTTTTCCCAGCCAAATTGTTCAAATTCAAGGTATGGAACTATATGTATCAATTTATGTTGTGTTAGTTAAAAGTAGAAGTTACTAAATGAATATACATTTAATCAGTCTAATGCAGTGTAGTTGTGCTCCACAGAACACTACGAAGTTGGAAAACCTAGGATAGCCTAAGAATTAAGTTGGAACTTGGAGGTTGAGATAGCTTCCTTTTTACAGTCTCCAAGGGCATCACTGAAAAATTATGTTTAAATATTGAGGCAGAATAATTTTAATCATTCCAAGTGAACCATAACTAGTTTTTTACAGCAGCAGTATCTACATATGGGTCGGATTATACATCTTGGGGATCTTTTTTTTTCTGAGACGGTGCTTGGCGGGGGTTATTTATCTTTTTGGGGGACTTTCTGGGATCTTTTCGAGTTGATGTTGGTGTACTCCTGTGGTGTTTTGTCTGGTTGTGGTTGCCCCACATGTCTAAGGGGGCATTTTTCCCAGTCTTGTCATTATGTTTAACTCCTAGTTTCTAGTAGTGATTATAGGTCATAATAAGTGTGAAAGATAAGTGAAATAGGGTAGGACAAAGAATCCAAATGCTGGACTACTCGGCTTGGATCCCGACTCGACTGCCGGACTACTCAAATGTTAGGTTGTCTGTCCTCAGAAGGTTGAGGTCTTGAGCTGAAGGGTTCCAAATAAGAAACCTGTTTTACGCTCTTCTTACTTAGGAAAGAGACTTGCAGTTGTGTGAAGCATTAAGGTTCCAAAATCCCATTGATGAATGTGTGGAACATTTCCAAACCCTGATCAATGTCCTCTGTAGAGAAGGATTTTTTTTCGGTTCGGTGTTTGGGTTGAAGTTCATACTTACCAAAGACATCTCGACCTCCTTTGCAATGGTCTCGATCTCGTCTAGGAACAAAATTCTCCTCTGCAAAGGGTGCACGTTCTCGACATCATCCAGAAATAGAAGTCTCCTCTCCTTTGCAATGGGTGCGTGGTCTCGATCTCCTCCAGGAACACAAGTCTCATCATCTCTGCAATGGGAGCATGGTATCCTCTGGGCATGGGGTTTCTCTACATGCGGTGCTCCTCTACGAGTTTGATCCGTGAGTTCAGGAGTTTTTGGTGGCAGCTTGTGGGCATAGTGTGCAATGAAAATGGCTCTAACTCATGGGTGTAGTGTTACGCTGGTTTCCTATCACGGGAGTGTTGAAACCATATCCAAGTTCTGCTTCTTTACAATGAAAATTTCGAGGGTTTTGGAGTAGTGAATATCCCTTCAATTAATGGTTATACAAGTGGAAACATCATAAAACAAGGATGAGGTGGGTAACATTGTCCCGAACCCTTAATCCTTAAGTTAAGAAACATTTAATCACATTTAATTTTTTTTCAAGTCCTTTCTTTATGGTCAACGATTCACACATGAACATGACCAAATCCATTTTGTGTCTATAGGTTTAGGATTGTTAAGATTTCCACACCCATCTGCGACATCATATATTACAGAAAACAAAGGAATGTTTCTTTATGGTTTAAGTAGAGTAACTTCCTATTTATTTAAGAACACCAGTATTATACTTCTTTGTTTGTTGGATTGACCTAATTTGGGTATAGTGGGATTCTAAGCTATCTCCAGTTCTCAATGTTTCCGATAAGTAATTCCTAGAGGGAGCACCATCAATATGCTAACATGGATAAGAACCCTAACAAGTGGAAATCTAAGATGGTTGGATTGACCTAATTTGGGTATAGTGGGATTCTAAGCTATCTCCAGTTCTCAATGTTTCCGATAATTAATTCCTAGAGGGAGCACCATCAATATGCTAACATGGATAAGAACCCTAACAAGTGGAAATCTAAGATGGTTGATGAAATGTTTTCCAATCTGGGCCAAGTGAGGCAAGCCGTCATAATGTAATCAAACTAACAAGGTTAACTCCTACATGAATCCCACCAACGTTGAAATGGAGGTTATCATTGCAATAAGAAGTTATTGGAGTAGGTTTCCAAACAACATTAAATATTTTCATATGAAAGAGTCAAGAATAATATTTTGGTGGAATGGACCACAATTCCTTTAGAGGACATTGTTGTGAAGCTAAAACACTAAAAACCTAATATTGGTTTCTCTAGAAGCTAGGGCACCATGTATTTTAGATAAAATTATCTTACTATTAAACTAGGGCATAATGGTTGAAATTGTTGAAGCGCAGGGCATCCATAGAAAATCGATATTGGAAAACTAGAAATTTTTGATCAAAATTATGAATCTTTAGTTAAGAAAATATTCTACATGTAAGTGATGGATAAGGATAAAATATATGAGGAGAAAACCCTAGTTACACACATGGATTGAAAATACAATAGAAATGACTAGGTGTTGTCCCCTTTTTACTTTTTTATTTTTCTTATATGAAAATTTGAGGAAGATTAGAGTCACTACAAGAGAAATATTAAAACTATCACCATTTCACATGATAGTATAGGCTATAGTTTATGATATTTGTTTCTTGTATTTTCTACTCTAACATTCGATAATTTTGAGCTCTAGGAATAGGCATAGCACAATGTGTGGAAATTCTACATGAACATAATGGCAGATGTTTTGGTTTTAGGAGCAAAAATGGTAATTTTGATCCACTATGGACTTGGTTTTCCTAGTGGAATTTTTCATTAGTGAATAATGTATATTTTTGTACAATATTAATAATATAGTTAGCTAGATTAAAATAAAAATATTGTACGACAATGATGATGATGATGATGATGATGATGATGATGATGATATTGTATGATGATGATGACGACGATTGTAATGTCCCCATTTTGACCCCCTTTGTATTAAATCATAAATGATGTAAATATTGTAAATTGATCATGGTGAGGAGCTCAAGGCCAAGGCCCCACCGTGGATTTAGCGTTTCATGTATCGGCAATTAAAAATAGATGCCCATGGTTCTTGTGCGAGATGGGCACAATGTATATAAGACATCATGTAATTATGAATTTTTAATGAAAAACCCACAACCGGCTATGCAATGCAACAAAAGAGATGGGGCATGACTCTACAAGGAAAAGGGAGGGAAATTACTCAAACCCTTGAGCCAATGGTATTAATCCATGTGTCAATGGGGAAACCCATAAAAACCACCAACTACCCATTTTGTCTCATGCACCCAATCATTTAATTCTTCCAAGAAATTGGTTAAGGCAGTTAATGTCTTGGGATGGGAGAGGTATGGCAGTCAGATTTTCGTGCATGGGCAAGCTACCAACCTGAAAATCGTATTTTTGGATTGCTGGGCAAGAAAACCCCCACGAAATGCTTCCTAAGGCAAGTATTCATGCATTACGTTCTTCCTCTCATGCAGACTGAGCTCACAGGAAGTTATCCTCACGTTTTTCACCATAACCCTGCATTTTTCCATGCCCAGGAACTCGTTTTTGGATTATGCAACAGTTGGGGAAGGAGGGACGCGAATTGGGACTGAGGGAGAGGTCGTTTTTGCCCTGGGGCATTTTTCTGGAATGGGTTTTGCTTCCCCAGTCGATTTTCCAAGTGCCAATACGTTTTGAGTCTACCCACGTTTTTTCTGAAGTCCAGGAAACCCCATCTCATGCATCCCACTGTTGAAAACGTTTTCTCATGCTCAGCAAGTGCAGGTTGCTGTTAGGTGCATCCCTGTTTTGTTTGGAACCCATGAGCAAGAAACTAGAATGGTAGTGGACAGAATTGGCTTGATAAACCTAGTGCCGGGAGTATCCTCTCAAGAAGATTAAGAGGGCTGGCTACTTTTCTATGCACACCCTGAGAGCACTAGAAAGGAAGGTATGGCTTGAGGGACTGTGTGGCAGTGAAGAGAATACTTCCTTGTGTTGGGTGTGTAGGCATTGTGAGTGCCAAGCTAAATAGATCTGGGAGAGGTACCCATAGCTCTGTGGTTGAGCTCACTAGCTTAGCAATTCTTCCCTTCCATGTCCTAGCAGCCTGATAAACCCAATTGCAGATTGGCTTGGCTCATCTTGGTGTATGCTTGGCTATGTGTGAGTCTGTTGTTCCCTGGTTCCTTGTAGAGATCATTCCCAGCTCGGGGGTGGCAGTGATGCTGAGAGATTGAGGAGCACACTGGCCTATGGTTGGGTGGAACGTTGCAGATGCATAGCCAGTTGCTTGGGACTGCCTTATTGAGATAAGTATTCTCTTGTGTAAATGGGCAATTATCATTTGATGAATATTATGAATGTATGTGGATGTGTTAAACGAATTTACTTCTGCTATGTTTTTAAAAGTTTATGCATTTCCATATTCTCTTGTATAATTCTGCAAAGGTCTCTATTTAATGGCTGTCACAGAATAGTTTGAATGTATGTTAGATATCAACAAAATTTATTTAATTTTCGTTGTGTTATATAGCCTGCACATATACATGTCTTGTGTCAATGAGTTAAATGAATGGATATGGGGCTAATTGCCCGGATTGAGCGTCAATGTCCTCTCTATCCTGCTGATATGGTAGGAGGGGACATTACATTATGGTATCAGAGCCGCGTTGCAGCATTGGGCCTCTATGGGCCAAATATGATAGCAATTAGGAGGGAAGATTTTAAATTTTTCCTTAAGAGTTTTGAAAAATTTTGGTTTAAGCCTGTTTCTGGAAATTTTGATTTTGAGTCTGTTTCGAGGAGTCCTCCCAAAACTGCGGAAAGTTTCCGCGAACCTTCCCGCAATTGCGGAAGAGTTCGGTGAACCTTCCCACAATTGCGGAAGAGTTCGGAGAACCTTCCCGCAATTGCGGAAGAATTCAGCCAACTGCTCCGAAACAGCGGAGAAAATTTTTAAGTGAAAAATTTTCTAAGTGTCGGCATCGAACGGAAACTTTTTCGGAAGGAATTCTCTTCCGAAATTGCGGAAGGAATTCCCTTCCGAAATTTCGGGAGGATTCTGCGAATCGTTCTGCAACGCGGAAGAGTTCGGCGAGTCGTTCCGATGTTGCGGAAGACTTTGGAGAATCGTTCTGCAACTGCGAAAGACTTCGTCGAATCGTTCCGCAATTGCAGAAGACTTCGGCGAATCGTTCCGAAATTGCGGAAGCATTCCTCAAGTCATTCCGCAAAAGCTTTTCGCAAAAAAAACCACCCGAAACCCCCGGAAGCATTCTGCGCAACGGCGGAAGCATTCCGCGAACGGCTTTGAAGCTGCGGAAGCCTTCGCCGAATGGCTCCGCAATTACGGGAGCATTCATCGAATGGCTCCGCAACTGCGGAAGCCTCCGCCGAATGGCTCCGTAATTGTGCGAGCGTTCGACGATTTGCCCCGTCATTGCGGAAGCGTTCGACGAACAGCTTCGCAATTGCAGAAGCGTTTGGCGAACTGCTCCACAATTGCGGAAGCCGTTGCCGAACTGCCCCGCAATTGCGGAAGGGTTCAGCCAAGCGCCCCGCAACTGCGGAAGCCTACGACCAACCGGCCCACAACTGCGGAAGCCTACCGTCAACCGGCTCGCAATTGCGGAAGCCTACAGTCAACCGCCCCCCAATTTCGGGTGCGTTCCGTGAACTGCCGTTGCGGCATGATTCATATATAAATTAAAAAAAAAAAAAAAAAAAATGAGGGCGCTGCCCTCGACCCGCCCTGCTTTGGCGAGCCACAAGGGGGCAAGCCCCCTTGAACCCCTTTTTGTTTTTCTCCTCGTATGTTGTTGGTTGTAATAGAATTCTATGATTGTCAACGTAATGTTTTCCCACATGCATGAAGTACTTTGTGAATTCTGAGAATGTAATGCAGCTAACAATTGTGTTGATGAACACATTTCAGAGAGTCACAGTTACAGCAGGGTAACACTCTAGATAGTACAGTCAGAGAATTTTGGATCTTGGTTGGGACAAGAAAATGAACATCATGAATGATGCACAGGATCCCTATGAACCTGAGACAGATGCCATGGGGGAAAACATACAGGTTGAGAATGCTGAAACAGAATCTAATGGGAGAATAAATCAAGAGACCCCTCCAGATGTTGCAGCCACCATGAGAAGCCTAAGGGTGGAATTACAAAGCTGTAGGGAAGATAATGAAAGGATGATTAAAGCTCAAGAAGAAAAAAATCAACTGAATGCAGCCATGGTACAGAGTTTAACAGACATCCAAAGGCAAATAAACTCTGGGCATCAGATATCAAATCCAGAAAAGGGTGGGAGTAGCTCTAGAAGGAATTCCCGTAAGAGGGCCAGTAGTCCAAGAAGAGTTTCTACAGACAGGACATATACTCCAGAAATATCTTCTAATGAATCATCTGACTCTGAAGAATCCATTGAGGGTTCAAGCTCTTCATCTCACATGAGTAAGAGGAAGAAACACTACAAGAACAATTCACATGGGGAATTTAAGAAGGAAAAACCTCCTACATTTGACGGAGAGGTAAAATCTGGTCAAGAAGCTGAAGCTTGGCTTCTTGGGATGAGAAAGTATTTCCAAGTCCAAGACTACTCGGGAAATATGAAGGCAAGGGTAGCCATCTTCAACTTGAATGGAAAAGCATCTATATGGTGGGAACACACCAGGCAAGTGAAGAAGATCAACGAAAGGAAGATCATGTGGAAGCAGTTCAAGAAATACTTCAAGCAGAAGTACCTCTCTGATAGGTACTATGATAATAAGATCAAAGAGTTCCATGAGCTGAGATTGGGACAATCGACCATGGAAGAATATGCAAACAAGTTCTTGGAGCTGCTGAGGTATTTCAAGTATATTCGAGATGATAAGGTCAAAATTCAGCGTTTCCTAAGTGGACTTCCCCAGTCATATAAAGATAGAATTGAGTTTGATGAACCTCGAACTCTGGAGGAGGCCATAAGAAAAGCCAAGTATTGCTTTGATCAGAACAGAAGCAAACCAGAATTCCATAAGGCATGGAAAGATAGGAAAAATGAAAAGTTTGATCAAAGGAAGAAGGGGTTCAAGCCTCCTCAATTCAGGAATCAGCAAAGGCAGCCATCACAGGTTGTGACTAAGCCAACTAGGATGATGGGAGACAAGCCAAGAGATCCAAAGGAGCCAAGAGAACCACTTCAATGTTGGGGTTGTGGAGGAGACCACATGCTTAGGAACTGTCCACATAGGAATGGGAATGCAAATCAAGTTCACAACATCCAAGGAGCTGGAACTGTGGGTCAAGTGGCGAGGAAAATCCC
Organism: Larix kaempferi; assembly: GCA_027924585.1. Taxonomy (NCBI): domain Eukaryota; kingdom Viridiplantae; phylum Streptophyta; class Pinopsida; order Pinales; family Pinaceae; genus Larix; species Larix kaempferi. Next base: position 3,410,456 of record BSBM01001238.1, read on the forward strand.
TAGAATCTATGCCACAGTAGACGACCGCCAAGCAGATCATCAGTCAACTGTGGTTGAAGTTGAAGGTAAGATTGCTAAGAAATTTGTTTCTATTTTGATTGATCCTGGATCCACTCACAGTTATGTCACTCCTAGAATTGTTGAGGTTTGTGCTTTCAAGAAATTAAAGCATAGTAAATCATGGTTAGTTCAACTAGACACTGGAACCAAGAGAAAAGTTAGTGAAATAGTAGAGAAATGTCCATTAGAGATGGATGGGCTATTCACCTATGCAGATCTGAATATTCTACCACTGGGTTCCTATGATGTTCTCATTGGAATGGATTGGTTAGAAGCACACTGGGTTAAACTTGACTGCTACAATAAGACATTTGAATGCATGGACGAAGAAGGAAACCCGAGGTTTGTAAAAGGCATTCCAAAGATGACTTCTGTTAGACAGGTTTCATCCATGTAGCTGAAGAAGTTCTGTAGGAAGGGATGTCAACTGTATGCAGCTCACGTTTTAGAGGCAGCAAAGAGTGAAACCCTTAGATTGGAGGACTATCAAGTATTGCAAGAATTCAGGGATGTTTTTCCTGATGAGATTCTAGGACTTCCTCCAAAGAGAGACATTGAATTTACAATTGAACTTGTGCCAGGAGTGGCACCGGTGTCTAAGACACCCTACAGGATGAGTACACCAGAATTGCTCGAATTGAAAATGCAATTACAAGAATTGCTGGAAAAGAAATATATTAGGCCAAGTGTGTCCCCGTGGGGAGCACCTATTCTATTTGTGAAAAAGAAAGATGGAACACTCAGGTTATGTATTGACTACAGGCAGTTGAACAAAGTCATTGTGAAGAACAAATACCCATTGCCCCAAATTGATGACCTTTTTGACCAAATGAGAGGAGCAAAGGTATTTTCAAAGATTGACTTGAGGTCTGGTTACCATCAGGTAAGAATCAAAGAAGAAGATATTCATAAGACAACCTTTAGAACGAGGTATGGACACTATGAATTTGTAGTGGTACCATTCGGTCTCACAAATGCACTAGCTACATTCATGTGTCTCATGAATAATGTTTTCAGCAAATATCTGGACAAGTTTGTTCTTGTATTCCTAGACGACATTCTCATATATTCTAAGAATGAAGAAGAGCACGAAGAACATTTGAGAATGACAATGCAATTATTAAGGGAGCATAAGCTGTATGCCAAGTTGAGCAAATGTGACTTTTATAAAGATAGAATTCATTATTTGGGTCACATCATCTCCGACGAAGGAATATCTGTAGACCCTGAGAAGATTGAAGCCATTATGAATTGGCCAACTCCAAGGAATGTGACTGATGTGAGATCTTTTATGGGCCTTGCTGGTTACTACAAGAGGTTTATCGAAGGATTCTCCAAGGTTGCAAACCCGATCACTTCTTTGCAAAAGAAGGGGGTAAAGTTTGAATGGTCACCAAGATGTGAAGAAAGTTTTCAACGGTTGAAGAATCTTCTTACAAGTGCACCAATTTTGAAAATTGCAGACCCAGGAAAAGACTTTGTGGTGTGTACCGATGCATGCAATCAGGGACTTGGAGGAGTTCTTATGCAAGGCAACCACGTGATATGCTATGATTCAAGAAAGTTGAAGGAGCATGAGAAGAACTATGCTACTCATGATATAGAACTTGCAGCCATAGTGCATGCCCTAAAGATGTGGAGGCATTACTTAATGGGAAGGAAATTTGAGTTAAGGACAGACCTTTGTGGTCTGAAATACTTGTTTGATCAGCCAACTTTAAATGCTAGGCAAGCTAGATGGTTGGAATTTTTGTGTGTATTTGATTTCGAAATCAAACACATAAAAGGGAAAGAAAACAAGGTGGCTGATGCACTCAACAGGAAGGTGCGTGAAATGCATGTAGCAGCACTCAGTACTTGCCAACCAGATTTGAGGCAGCAGATTGTTAACCATATGATTGAGGATGAAGTGTATGAGCAGATAAAGGGCGAATTGCAGTAGCAAAACCTTGAAAAGAAGTATGAGGGCTATCATTTGGAAGAAGGTGGACTTCTTACTTATAAGAATAGAGTCTATGTTCCAAATGCGGCAGATTTAAGGAGAATTGTTATGGATGAAATCCATAAAGCTCCATACTCTGGTCACCCAGGATATCAGAAAACAATTACTACAGCAAGAAAATATTATTTCTGGCCAGGCATGAAGAAGGATGTTGCTGAATACATTTCTAAGTGCATGGAATGTCAACAGGTGAAGAGTGAACACCAACATCCAGCAGGTTTATTGCTTCCAGTGCCAATTCCAGAATGGAAATGGGAAGTAATATCCATGGATTTTATTACAGGATTGCCAATGACTAAGAGACAACATGATTCCATCATGGTTGTGGTGGATAAGTTAACAAAGGAAACACATTTCATACCGGTTAAATCCACACATAAAGCCGATGCCATTGCAAATATTTTCATGAAGGAAATTTTCAGATTACATGGGCTGCCTAAGGTAATAATTTCTGACAGGGATACCAAGTTCACTTCCAATTTTTGGAAAGGTCTCTTTGCAGATTTGGGTACACAGCTAAGCTTTAGTACCACATACCATCCTCAAACAGATGGGCAAACCGCATATATGTAATGGACAAACCATCCAAGTGGGAGGATTATCTACACTTGGTAGAATTTGCATATAACAATGGGCAACAAGCATCATTGGGGATGAGTCCTTATGAGTCTTTGTATGGCAGAAGGTGTAGGACACCAGTGACTTGGGACAATCCAGTGAACAGAATTGTACTTGGGCCAGAATTACTTAAGGAAATGGAACAAGAGGTTGCAAAGATCCGACAAAATTTAAAAGCAGCACAGGATAGACAGAAAAGCTATGCATATAAACATAGAGTGCATAGGGAATTCAATGTTGGGGATCATGTATATCTTCGAGTGAGATCAAGGAAGAGTTCCTTGAAGCTTGGGAGCTGTGCCAAGCTATCGCCTAGATATTGTGGGCCATTTGAAGTACTTGAAAGAATAGGACCAGTTGCATATAGACTTGCATTGTTTGCTAGCACTAAAGCTCATAATGTTTTTCACGTCTCTTTGCTTAAGAAATATGTACATGATCCCAACCATGTGATTAATTGGGATGTGATCCAGGTGGAACCCGAGGGAGAATTCCAAACCGATCCGTTGTGCATCCTAGACAAGAAAGTAACATTGCTCCGGAACCGAGCCATCGGACAGGTAAAGGTGCAATGGAAGCACTACAGTCCCGATGAGGCTACATGGGAGCTGGAGGATGCCATGAGGGTGGCATATCCATTTTTGTTCAATTTTGATGAGCACCGAGGACAGTGCTAATGTAAGGGGAGGGGAATGTAATGTCCCCATTTTGACCCCCTTTGTATTAAATCGTAAATGATGTAAATATTGTAAATTGATCATGGTGAGGAGCTCAAGGCCAAGGCCCCACCGTGGATTTAGCGTTTCATGTATCGGCAATTAAAAATAGATGCCCATGGTTCTTGTGCGAGATGGGCACAATGTATATAAGACATCATGTAATTACAAATTTTTAATGAAAAACCCACAACCGGCTATGCAATGCAACAAAAGAGATGGGGCATGACTCTACAAGGAAAAGGGAGGGAAATTACTCAAACCCTTGAGCCAATGGTATTAATCCATGTGTCAATGGGGAAACCCATAAAAACCACCAACTACCCATTTTGTCTCATGCACCCAATCATTTAATTCTTCCAAGAAATTGGTTAAGGCAGTTAATGTCTTGGGATGGGAGAGGTATGGCAGTCAGATTTTCGTGCATGGGCAAGCTACCAACCTGAAAATCGTATTTTTGGCTTGCTGGGCAAGAAAACCCCCACGAAATGCTTCCTAAGGAAAGTATTCATGCATTACGTTCTTCCTCTCATGTAGACTGAGCTCACAGGAAGTTATCCTCACGTTTTTCACCATAACCCTGCGTTTTTCCATGCCCAGGAACTCATTTTTGGATTATGCAACAGTTGGGTAAGGAGGGACGCGAATTGGGACTGAGGGAGAGATTTTTTTTGCCCTGGGGCGTTTTTCTGGAATGGGTTTTGCTTCCCCAGTCGATTTTCCAAGTGCCAATACGTTTTGAGTCTACCCACGTTTTTTTTGAAGTCCAGGAAATCCCATCTCATGCATCCCACTATTGGAAACGTTTTCTCATGCTCAGCAAGTGTAGGTTGCTGTTAGGTGCATCCCTGTTTTGTTTGGAACTCATGAGCAAGAAACTGGAATGGTAGTGGACAGAATTGGCTTGATAAACCTAGTGCCGGGAGCATCCTCTCAAGAAGATTAAGAGGGCTGGCTACTTTTCTATGCACACCCTGAGAGCACTAGAAAGGAAGGTATGGCTTGAGGGACTGTGTGGCAGTGAAGAGAATACTTCCTTGTGTTGGGTGTGTAGGCATTGTGAGTGCCAAGCTAAATATATCTGGGAGAGGTACCCATAGCTCTGTGGTTGAGCTCACTAGCTTAGCAATTCTTCCCTTCCATGTCCTAGCAGCCTAATAAAACCAATTGCAGATTGGCTTGGCTCATCTTGGTGTATGCTTGGCTATGTGTGAGTCTGTTGTTCCCTGGTTCCTTGTAGAGATCATGCCCAGCTCGGGGGTGGCAGTGATGCTGAGAGATTGAGGAGCACACTGGCCTATGGTTGGGTGGAACGTTGCATATGCATAGCCAGTTGCTTTGGACTGCCTTATTGAGATAAGTATTCTCTTGTGTAAATGGGCAATTATCATTTGATGAATATTATGAATGTATGTGGATGTATTAAACGAATTTACTTCTGCTGTGTTTTTAAAAGTTTATGCATTTCCATATTCTCTTGTATAATTCTGCAAAGGTCTCTATTTAATGGCTGTCACAGAATAGTTTGAATGTATGTTAGATATCAACAAAATTTATTTAATTTCCGTTGTGTTCTATAGCCTGCACATATACATGTCTTGTGTCAATGAGTTAAATGAATGGATATGGGGCTAATTGCCCGGATTGAGCGTCAATGTCCTCTCTATCCTACTGATATGGTAGGAGGGGACATTAGAACGATGACGACGATGACGACGATGACGATGACGACGATGACGACGACGATGATGATGATGATGATGATGATGAAGATAATGAAGATGAAGAAGATGATGATGATGAAGATTTTTATGAGGAAGAGGGCGATGACAACGACAGCGACGACGACGACGAAGATGATGATGATGATGTTTGAGTCTAGAAACCCTCCCACACCATAAATGGATGCATCTAGTGTAACCATGCCAAATTTCTGTCCAAGACAACACATATTTAAAAAAATTCAACGATGGCTCCATGTAGCACATTAATTAATCTATTGGTATGTTTTTTGATGCTTGACTTGCTAGTTCCAGTCATGTTTGTGATCCATATCGTGTCCAGGAAGCACGAGGGGGACAACAGTTCGACTCAATGAGTCGGCTCTGTTATGGCGGAAGCTTAATAAACAGAAAGAGAAAAACATGGTTACGCAATACAGATAACACAGGTACACACAGACAATATGCAGGAATGTGAACTGTTCTAGATTGATCAAGATGAAGATCTGATTAAATATGATTAGCTATATATTACAATAGTTTACATGCTTATAAAGAAATCTGAGATGCTTGGGTGCCTACCCGTTTCGTTCAGTTACAAATAAGAAGTTAGAGCAGTTCAATTGTTCAACCGTAACAGTCGACTGGAAGATAGAAAGACAGTCTGTCGAGGTTCGACAGTCACTGGTCGCATGTCGACGTTGTATGCTGATGTTGCATACTGTGAGGTCACTGAAAATGTCGAAGGTGCAAAGTTGTCGAAGTCCTATTGCGTAAAAAACATGTTGAAGTTGTATCAACTGCGAAGACTAGTCAAGAATGTGTCGAAGTTAGCATCTGACAACAAATGCCAATTGCGATGTGGATCAGACCTCCTTCCTTAAGAGACAATGGACCCCATTGTTTGCTCGTGAAGGTGAGGAAACTTGTCGAATAGTTCAGTAGTAGAGTACCACTTTCCTTGAGATGGAATCTAGCCAGCTTTGGCAACCTGATACAAGGGAATTGTGTTTGTCCTTGTAAGGCATACCCGTCGTCCCACAATGGTGTCGCAAGGAAGAGGCTCCTGAATATCTGGATTGATGTCTACGGGATCTGCTATTGAGAAATCATTCTGTTCCAACAAGGGTGCATGGTATGGTCGAAGTAAATCCACATTAAAGACTGGATGCAGGCCCACGCAAGCAGGAATGTCGAGCTGGAAAGTGTTCTCGCCAATCTGTTGAAGAATACTGTAAGGACCATATCGTAAAGGTTTTAACTTCTTGAAAGGACCTGTGAAGTGCTCCTTCTTAAGATGTAGCCAAAACTTATCCCCAATGCGAAATGTATGAGGAATGCGATGCTTGTCATGTCGGGCCTTAGCTTTCTCGTTTTCTCTATGCAACATATCCTGTGCTTGTCGCTGAATGTCGCAAATCTGTTCTCGAAACTTGACTGCTTTATCAACTTCTCGTTGACTGCGATCTATGTTGGAGTTTGACTGTGTCGAGGAGCTGATCAAATCGATAGGAATTGAGGGTTAAAATCCGTAATAGACTTCAAAGGGACTCTTGCCTATAGAGTTGTGCTGAGCATGATTGTAGCTATGCTGAATGTATGGAAGACTATCATCCCATGTGCGTCGATGCTGGTGATTGTACATGCGAAGCAGTTGTACTACCAAGCGATTCACAACTTCCATTTGTCTGTTAGTATGAGGGTGGAAAGTTGTCGACAATGAGAGTCGTGTGTCTAGATATTTCCAAAGAGTCTTCCAAAATATGTTGATGAATCTGGCATCTCGGTCGGAAATGATGGTTGTGGGTAAACCAAAGTGTTTCCAAACATGTGTGAAGAAGAGCTGAGCAGTCTACTGTGTTGTCGTGGTCTTCTTACATGGTATGATAATGGCCATCTTGGAAAATTGGTCGACTACTACTAATATCGCGTCATGCTAATGTTTGGTAGTAGGATAACCCATCAAGTAGTCCATAGAAATAGATTCCCATGGTCGACTAGGAACTGGCAGAGGTGTGTAAAATCCCTGTTGTCGATTAGGTGGCTTAGCAATGGCACAAACCACACATGATCGAATGTACTTGTTGACGTCAGATTTAAGTGTAGGCCAAAAGAAATACTTCTGTAGAATAACAAGTGTCTTTGCTACTCCAAAGTGTCCTGCGGTCTTGCTGTAGTGCGTGTCCCAAATGAGCTACTGTCGTTGCACACCGGTCCGTACACAAAACTGTCCAAGCTTGTATAGCAAGGTATCTTTCAGGAAGTATTCGAAGTCTGAGGTCGACGACTTGTTAGTCTGTAACTGACGGTAGACTGCTGAGAAGTCGTTGTCGTCCTTGTACAACTGTTTCCAAGTGGTCGTGTCGTAACCCTGCATACTCATCACTGTCAAGAGAAGAGTAATGGGTGGTCGACTGAGGAAATCTACAGTAGCATTAGCCTTGCCTTTTCGATACTTAATCACCAACTGAAATTGTTGTAGGTAATTAATCCATTTGAGTTGTCGGTTTGTTTGCAACTTTGATTGTGTCGGAGTGAACTGTAGAGGCTTGTGATCAGTAAGAATGACCATTTCCTTTCCAAGAATGTAATGCCTCCATTGCTTGAGAGCTTGCACAATGGCATAAAGTTCTTTTTCGTATGTCGAGTATCTTTTAACTGTGTCGTTAAAAGTCTCGGAATGAAAAGTGACTGGGTGACTAGACTGAGTGATCACTGCACCCAGGGCATAGTCTGATGCATCCGTCTCAATCTCAAAGGGCTGATGAAAATCAGGTAACACAAGTACTGGTGCAGTGCAGAGCCTGTGTTTGAGCTGTTCAAAAGCTACTTGATGAGTTTCTATCCATTGAAAGACAGTTTTCCCGTTCCCTTTCATTAACTGATTCAAGGGCTATGTGACTGAAGCCAAGTATAAATCGTCGATATAAATTCTCCAAACCAAGAAAACTTCTTAGTTCTTGAATGCTTCTAGGAATGGGCCAATCTTTCAGGATCTGTACTTTGTTTGGATCGATGTGAATGCCTGCAGAGTCAATTACATACCCCAAATATTTGATGCTGGTCATTGCAAAAGAGCACTTGTCCATGTTCAAATAGAGCTGATGTTGCTGGAGAGTGTCAAGGACTTGTCAAAGATGTCCGGCATGTTCTTCCCATGATCGACTGAAAATCAATATGTCATCGAGATAGGCAATAACCCATTTGTCGATGAAAGGTTGGAGAAGGTTATCCATATGTCGCATGAAGGTCGCAGGTGCGTTGGTTAAGCCGAAAGGCATGACTAACCATTAAAACAATCCTTCCTTGGTCTTGAAAGTAGTCTTCCACACATCTGAGGGCTCGATTGGAATATGATATCTCGACTTGAGGTCAAGTTTAGTAAAGAATTTAGCACCTTTTAGACAGTCGATAAGCGCGTCTATTCGCGACAGAGGGTACTGATTCTTCACCGATATTTTGTTAAGAGATCTGTAGTCGATGCACATGTGCCAAGTCTCGTCTTTCTTTGAAACTAGGACGACTGGACTTCCACAAGGAGAGGAGCTGGGTTGGATATGACCTTTGTCGATTAACTCTTGGATTTGTCTATGAATCTCTTCATTTTTGAGAATGGATCTTCTGTAAACAGATGCGTTAGGTAAAGAAGAACCAGGAACAAGTTCAATGGAGTGTTTTACCTGGAAATGCTGAGGTACTTCGTCTGGAGCTTGAAAGAGGTTCTGGTACTCATCGAGAATATGATCGACTTGCTGCTTCTGTCGAGAGCTGCATTGGTCGGTGACTCGACTCGTTGTTGCAGTCTTCTTAGAATGTTGCGGCTTGATCATGATTAATGCAAATTTTTGAGCATGATTGATGAGCTTCTTTGTCTGTTTGGAAGATATCAATGCAATCGTTGGTGTAGGTTGACGCTTTGGTATGCTGAACCATCGATTTCAGATTCTGACAATCACCTTCTGAGGCCGTGACTGATAACTTCCATGTCTATCCCAGAGGTAAGGTTTCCCAAACAGGGCGTCAGCTACGGAGAGTGGTGCCACATCACAAAGTACTTCATCTTCAAAAGGTTTCATGAAGTAGGCGAGTTTGCATTTTCGAGTGATCCGTAGTTCTTGTCCATCCTTCATCCAACCGATGTTGTAAGGTTGAGGATGTGAAGTGGTGACAAGACCTAATTTCTTCACTAGTTCTTAAAAAATGAAGTTCTTTTGGCTCCCATTTGTCCACAATCAGATGCAATAAGTTGCTCTAGACCCATATCCATGTATGGAATAGGTGCTCTCATTCCTCCTCGTCGACAATAGTTGAGGCTGCTTGAGTTGTCGAGGTCAAAAGGGTCGTCGCGTCTGGATCAGATTCTTCCACCGTCTTATCGAACGCATCGGAGGTCAAAACTTTCACCAAAAATGTCTTCCGAGATTTGCATTTAGACGTATCATGCCAAGATGAGTGGTGGTAATCACACCATTTTTCGGTCGATGATTGTTTGCTACGTTCCTTTTTATGAAAAGGATTCTTACCATCGTGAGGTTTTGGCGGTGTCAGTTGAGAAGATCTTGACTTGTCGTGGTCGACGAGTGTCCTTTTATCGGGTGGTCTTCCTGATGTCGACTTTGTTGCAAAATGTGCTTTTCCTTTTTGCTTTGTTTCCAATTTGCTGGCGTAGTGGAAAGCATCTGCAAGCGTATTAATAGTCACAAATTCCATTTCCTGCTGGATGTACTGAGACAATCCACTGGTGTATTTCAGAACAAGCAATTTCTCTTCCTCTTGGACGCCAAGTCTTGCCATGAGTCGGTAGAACTCGTCAGTGTAACTTTGTACTGATTGGTCTTTCCATTGCCTTAGCTGCTGCCACTTCTTATACTGCTGCTCGAGGTATTTCAATGGGTAAAATTCCTTCCGAATGTGTTTGACGAATTTATCCCATGTGTCAATGGGGTCTCCGTTTTTCTCCATCTTTGTCGAGAGGTTCTCCCACCAGTAGTGCACGGAGGTTGACATTTTTAAGGATGCAATGGTGAATTTTTCAGCTTCGTAGATTTACGACGTAATAGGATTCCAATTGTTGCACCCAATTATTGACGTATTCCGCGTCAATCTTTCCTTCAAGATTCAGTATGTCAAGATTCATTTGTACTTTGAAGGGGCTGATTTTATCGAAGTGAGTTTTCGTCAAGGATCCTCTAGATGTCGAGGCAAATCACAAGAGAATCTCATTTAATTGGGCAAACATTTCAGTTCGTTGTCGAGCCAGAGCTTGCTCAATAAGCTATGTTGTCTCATTGGTTGCATGTCTATCATTTGTTTCTTCTGTCATATCTAGAGATCGCGTTTGCTTGGATTGCTGAGATTGCGAGCGAGTTTGAATCGACATAAGTCAGGTAACTTCGAGAGAAGTGTATACGCAGAACTTAAGCAAGGAAAGTAAGTATGATATGATACCAATGATCCGTATCATGTCCAGGAAGCATGAGGGGGACAACAGTTCGACTGAATGAGTCAGCTCTATTATGGCGGAAGCTTAATAAATAGAAAGAGCAAAATAGGGTTACGCAATACGGATAACACAAGTAGACATAGACAATATGCAGGAATGTGAACTGTTCTAGATTGATCAAGATGAAGATCTGATTAAATCTGATTAGCTATATATTATAATAGTTTACATTCTTATCAATAAATTTGAGACGCTTGGGTGCCTGCCCGTTACGTTAAGTTACAAAGAAGAAGTTAGATCAGTTCAATTGTTCAACCGTTACAATCGACTAGAAGACAGAAAGACAGTCTGTCGAGGTTCGACAGTCGATGGTCGTATGTCGACGTTGTATGCTGATGTTGCATACTGTGAGGTCACTGAACATGTTGAAGGTGCGAATTTGTCGAAGTCCTGTTGCGTCAAAAACTTGTCGAAGTTGTATCAATTGCGAAGACTAGTCAAGAATGTGTCGAAGTTAGCATCTGACAACAAATGCCAACTACGATGTGGATCAGTTTGAGTATGGAAACGATCCCACACCATCAAGCAATTGGGTGTTTGATATTCGACGACCTCCCCATTCCATCGACGAAAAGAGGCATCGGATATCATACTTCTGACTTCAAAAGAATCCGATGGGATCGCTAAAGCATTGACGACAAACCCTGTTGGTCTTTCTAGGTATCTTTGTCAGATATCATACAACAATGATGCTGATGAAGATGATGATGATGGAGATGATGATGATGATGGTGGTGGTGGTGATGATGATGATGATGATGATGATGATGATGATGATGATGGTGACGAAGATGGTGATGACGATGATGATCGGATGACGATGATGAGTATGACGATGATGATGACGATGATGATGATGATGATGATGATGATGATGATGATAATGATGATGATGATGATGAGGATGATGATGATGATGATGATGATGATGATGATGATGATGAGGATGACGATGATGATGACAATGATGATGATGGTGGTGGTGATGACGACGACGATAATGATGATGATGATGATGAAGATGATGATGATGATGATGAAGATGATGATGACGATGATGAAGATGATGAAGATGATGAAGATGATGAAGATGAAGAATATGATGATGATGAAGATGTTGATGAGGAAGAAGGTGATGACGATGATGATGATGATGATGAAGATGATGATGTTTGAGTTTGGAAACCCTTCCAGATCGTCAATGCATACGTCTAGTCTAACCATGCCAAATTTCAGTCCAAGCTAGCACATACTTAAAACATTTCAACGTTGGCCCCATGTAGCACATTAATTCATCTATATGTATGGTTTTTGATGCTCGAATTGTTAGGGTCAATCATGTTTGAGTCTGGAAACCCTCCCACACCATCAATGCATGCATCTAGTCTAACCATGCCAAATTTCAGTCCAAGCCAACACATATCTAAAAATTTCAATGTTGGCCCCATGTAGCACATTAATTAATCTATAGGTATGGTTTTTGATGCTCCAATGGTTAGTGTCAGTCATGTTTGAGTCTGGAAACCCTCCCACACCGTCAATGCATGCATCTAGTCTAACCATGCTAAATTACAGTCCAAGCCGACACAAATTTAAAAAATTTAAACGTTGGACCCGTGCAGTACATGATCAAGCACGCCATTTGGGTTAGCATGATAATTACGCATTTCCTTACCGAGCTTCTCTTTGTTTTGAGAATAATTTAATATTCTCTACTAAACAAGGCCAACCAAATGAAGGTGGAAGATCTTATGCCCCTCCTCACATCACTCTCAATTCCCCATAATCCGACAAAAATATCTATGTACAAAAAAATTAAATGTGTTTTTTGTCATACTTACAACAAGCAATGTTTATAATTATAACATATAGGAAAATGGAAAAAACACTAAGAAACAATTAATTTATACGTACCAATAGAATTCAATATTTCTATCGCAATATTAAATCAAAATATATAGAGTAGATATATTACTGCATACCTTGTACACTTCAATGGACTTCATCATCTTCTTCATCCGAGTCATCATCGGTATCATCCGATCCAGAGTAAACATTGTAAGGATTGGCCATATCATCATCGTCATCGATGTCAGTTACGATCATCATGTCATCGTCGATATCATCTTCATGGACATTGTATGCTACATCATCCGATTCAACTAATTCTTCGACATATTCTTCTGGAACATGATCATCTAACTCATGTTGATCATGATCTTCAACGTCGTCTTCTTCTTCGAGAACCTCTTCATTACCTTCATTTATGTTATAATTTACCGGCCTTCCCCTTCGATCGTGTCTCACAAAAAATGACCAACCCGCTCTACCTGGAACCTCAGAGTAAAATACTTGTTCACATTGGGTTGGAAGAACCTAGGGCTCCGTTCCTGGCTCAAACAACCTTGTATTTACCATGGTAAATCCATTATCATGTTCAATAATTGTTTTATCGGGATCACATTGATTCAAACGACACCTATACCATTTGCTAATGAACAAAAATGCCTTGAAGGAGTTAAAGTCACATTGAAGAATGTCTTCCAGATACCCATAGTATTGATTTTCAGAGAGTTCTGGATGTCTGTCACTTCTAGAGGAAACATTGGTCACCTCAAAGACTGTAGATATCCCGCAGTATGATGTTTTCTTAATTTCATCCAACTTTTTGATGCAATATCTACAGCCATTACACCACATAGCCTTATGGTGTTTTACCTACAACAAGCCATACAAGAAAAAATTACATAATGATCCAATATTTATGATTAAGTCATGTTTATAATGCCATACAGGGAAAAAAATCAGCGTGTACATTGACATTATGTTTGCAAAAGAAATAAATAGTGTGGTTGATTAATATGCTTGCCTGCTTATCTTTTAAACCACATGCTAAATTGATTTCCCTTTGTGTTAGATTGGTATCTCCATTGCGATGTGTTGCTTTAACCAATGAAGCCACATTGTCCCATGATATTCCATGACCATATTGTTCACATCGTTCAATCCATACCTTCATCCAGTCAAGAATGTTTGCGATGTATAAATTAATTGCATCCCACTCTTGACCAACTGTTTGATGACAATAAAATTAAAATTCAATACAAATGTATATTCACTTAACAAAGTATATTACATTCTAAATTGATGCAAATTATTGAATATAAAAATAGAATATGTATGATATATATACATAAAAATCAATAGTCAAATGTGTTATATTACCTTTCACCTTCATCGATCTACCTTTCCCCTTCGGGTACTCCCCTTCAAAATTGTTATTGGGGTCCAGATCACAAATGCGACGTAAATTAAGATTTGACGTTAATTTAGGAAGATATTCACTAATACAACATGTTTTGGTATACCCTATATCCCTCCATCATAGAACCCTTAACATGTATTCATTGTCTAACGAAACCCTTCATAAATTTCAAGTGCCTCTCAACCATCCACATGGACCTTGAGTGCATAGGTCCACACAATTCAATCTCCTCAACTTGGTGTATGAGGTAGTCTCCCTGTGCATTGAAAAATGTTGAAGGTAGATGCTTCTGCATTTCACACATGAGATGAGGAATTTCTCTCCTCCAATACGTTATATGTTCTTTATGGAATTCTTTAGATGACAACCATCTACAAGTGACGCAACCCAATCAAGAGATTTAAAAAAAAAAATTATATTACATAACATGAATTAGAGCACAAAAATAAAATATAAGTTCTACGATGAATTAAACAAACACTAAGCACATGCAAAAAATCGCTACTTACCTCATGTATTTCTCGAGATTATATATTACTTGTTTGACATTGTTGTTGAAGTTTTCAGAGAGAGAGAGAGGTAGAATATACTGTAACAATATACAAATTGTTTCATTTTTTAAACAAAGAGTAGACAAACAAAATACCAACAATATTCACTGGAATAGAAAAAAAGAAATAATTAAATGCATACCATAATAATTACCTTCATGAATATATGCCAATCATGCATTTTCACCCCCGCAAAATCACCTTTTTTTGTTATGATATTATTCATGTTCGCACAAAATCCGGTGGGAAATTTAATTTTTTGCATGACTTCTCTTACAACATACTTTGCTGGTCCGTTAACATCCATGGAAGTGAGTTTATATTAATTTGCTCTCTGTTGCTATGAAATTGAATGACGTCTTTCATTGCATGGTTTCCTTCTTGAATGTCTTTGCAAATTTTGACAAATTTTTCTTTCTCACTCCTTCCATCCAATATTCGCCATAATGTTCCATTCACATTCTTTCTGATATGCATTGTATCAAACATATGAGCAATTTGTAGGTGCTCATAGTAGGGAAATCTCGTAGATTGTCTAAGATAACTTTTCATTCCTCGTGGAATCCCATTAATGCCTTCATGATCACATGAAAAACCATCATGAATCGTAGTTTATAAAGAAATTACAGAAATCAATGTTAATTACAGTAAACAACACACACACAAAAAAAATACATAACATTTCATAGACGATGATTAATACGTAGCTTGACGATTTCTATTATATTGCAACTTCCATAGGTGAGGTGTTATTCTCTGTGATTTTAATGTAGTCTCTTGCTTTCCATTAAACACATTTTTTTTCGGTAGTTCGATACTTGTGATTCTTAGAGAGGAAGTGCCTATACTCATCAAACAACTCCTTTCCTAAGATTTTTGAACGATGATATTTGATCTTAGGACCACAAACTGGACATGAAAATTTCCCCTTTGTCTGAGGACCTACATAAAGAGATGGAATATCTATGTGAATTATAATTATATACAAAATGAATGGATTATTTATAAAAACATGCGTGCGTAGTATATTAACTAGTTCATGAAATGAAATGCAAATAAAGTGGAACTTATAATTACAAACCGCAAAAATGGGTTAACCCCGGGGCATCATGTCTTGTCCACACAAGCATTGCATGGAATTGAAATTGCCTTTGTCGTATTGGTATGGATACATCATACATAGTGATACCATTCCATAATTTTAGTAACTCATCAATAAGAGGTTCGATATATAAATTCATATCTTTGACTTGGTACTTACATGATTGATTTGAACATATAAAAAATATAATTATGAGAAGTACCATTTATATATATAAACCATATTTCACAAGAGAAAAATAAAAAATATATATATGACATTATGCAACAAAATACGACAAATGAGATGCCACTACATTTAAAAAAAATCCGTAGACACAATATAACTGGAACAATCATCGACAACATTATGTGCTCCCTCTTTATTGACAACCATGGAGGAATGTTATTGTTGATAACAAAAATAGGCCACACCGAGTAAATGGATCTCATCTCTGCAAATGGATTGACACCATCTGTTGCCAAAGAAATCCGTGAGAAATCCTAAGATTACAAGGTTCTTCTTTAAAGTGAGGCCATTTTCCTCCATATCTCTAAATGCAGACCCATCTGCAGGAATTCGAATAATGTCATCTTGACTTCTGTTCTGTGCATGGTAATCCATAAATTGCGCTATGTTTTTGCACCTAAACAGTCGTTGCAAACATGGAATAATGGGAATATAACGAATAACCTTGTAAGGCACCTTTTTTGTTACTTGATCTTTTTGATATCTACTGATATGACATTCTGGACATTCTGTTGCAAATTCATGCTGATTATAATATATAACATGGTCATCGGGGCATACATGAATTGCTTCATACTGCATTCCAATTTCTTTCATGATGGCAGATAAATCTCGATATGTGGGAGGTAAAATATTTGACAACGGTAACAAAAATTCAGCTATCATGCTACAACAAATAAAAATAAAAATCTAGTTAATATAATATATAAATAATATTAATGAAACACATTTCATTCATATTAATCTGAATTATGAATTAACAAAAAAATTATTAGACGAACGGTGATAACCTTTAGCGCGATCATATATATTATGTGATGGAATTTATTACATACCTTAATCGTCGTGTGATTGATATGTTTGAAAGACCATTCATAAGCTTCAAGTTCATTATCAACAATATAGCAGAGAGAAGATTTGTGTTGGAGCCCTCATAAAGGGGTTCGTATGCCTTCTCAAGAAGAGGCAAATCATGAATATCATCAAAATGATGATGATGATGATCATCCATTCTAACATTAAATGAATCATGTATCAGAGTATTTGCACCATCATCTTCAACTATGTTATCAGTATGATCATCTTCTTTAGTATGATCATTAACTTGTTCTCCATTATTCATAGTTCCATGTTCCTCCAGTACTTGTCCTGAAAGCACTTCCTTCGGATGATATGCCGTAGGATTTATTTCCTTTATAATTACATGAAACCATCAATAGATAAAAGTTAATATAATAAATATTAAAATAATACATACATTTACAAAATAAATCAATATAAAAACATATATAATGCAAAACTTACAAATGGACGATATTCATGTCTCCCCTCAGCGTGTCCATGTTCCCTACAATGTTTTATGGATGTTGTGATCTTTATTCTTCTCCTCTTAAAGCCCCTGCATTGAATACATGGACAATAATATTTCCCATCACCCTTTCTTTTTAGCCCATCCCATAATCTAGCAAGCAATTGCCGATTCTGTTCGTCTGGATCAGGAATATTGCTATTTGACATTTTCTCATAAAGAGATTGAATGAAGATTATCGATCTTAGAAAATCAAGCTCCACACTTCGCTATTTTTAATCACAAAACAATCGAAATAATGATGTATTTTTTTACGGAAAACAGTCCGCCGAATAAAAACATTTCCGAAAACCCTCGCTTGTATAGCAAACATGTCGGAATGTTTCGAAATTTATAGATTTTAAAATATAAACGTTCGTCGGATATCCCACGAATTAAGCACAGTTACAGTTGTAAAATACATGTTGGATATGCGACAACCGTGGGCATAATACAGTGTTGGATATACGACAACCATGACCATAATATATTGTCGGATAACCAACATCCACGTGCATAATATAGTGTCAGATATCTGACATCCGCGGGCATAATATAGTGTCGGATATCTGACATTCGCGGGCATAATATAGTGCCAGATATCCGACAACCACATCGACTACCCGACATACGTCATCGGATATCCAAGGGATGTCGGATATTTGACCGACCCTTCTATCAATTTAAAAACAAATCATCAAATTTCATAATTTTGTAGGTGAAATCCGACGACACAGTCCTTTTCCTCGGATGTTGTCGGATTTTCTCGTCGGATTTTGGGTCATAATTCCATAGTGAGTACTTGGATGGTGATACAATTTTCCTATAGGCGCTCCTATAAAAATAGGATTGGATAAAGAACCATGTCCACTTGTAGACAAACCATAATTGCTAGAACAAAAAAGAGAATCTCTTTAGAGTAACAAGCAATAAAATCATCACAACCAAATTTCCAATAACATTTAACATAGTCCATGAAATTCAAAAGTAAATTTCAACATTACAAAACTGAAAAACATCAATCCTCAAAGTTGAAATGTCTTACCTAATTTTTATCTTGTATCTTCTGATAGGAAAAAGTAAGGATCAGTTATAAAGCAAGCCTATGCATAATCATTTCAACAATGGAATCAAAAATCTAGATCAACACTCAATATCTCAATTTTCTGGTCACTAGAACTTGTGAATGGTTACTTTTGGCCATGCACCAATCTGTATCACACATTCATCATCGCAGGATTTTCAAAACAATAAAACCTATGATCTCCTAACCACACATTACAGGAATAATTTTTTTTTATGCCAGAGACAAAAATTTATGGGCATGTGTTTAATTATGCCTGCATCCACAATTAAGAAAAATCTCCATGCCGATCCAGATATTATAATATACAATCACAGATAGATGGATTTGATGGCCATAGATTCATCCTTTAATCCCATTAAATTTATAACCATTTCATAGAGAACTCATAATCAATATGAAATCAACGAATTTTTGGAATAATTGATGGAATTTAAATTGGATACTTGGTGTGTAGCATTTTGCATTATATTGTAAGGATGGGTTACCTTTTTTTTTGTGAGAGATACTTCTTATATTTACAATCATACCCACTCATGGATTTGAACCCAGGTTTCCATGTTAACACAAGCCCGATCTTCAATAGAAGCCCGAATAAGGTTTTGGCCAAGGTAGATGCCATTGAGGTCCTGTCCCTACTTGCACATGTCAGCTATGCATAAAGAAGGTTTTCTTATTCTAGAGTTTTTTTAGATCCCCTATTATGTGTATGCAATGCACATTCAATTGCAACATCTATTGCATTTTATAATCATAGAATTGTGCATTACCTAAGTAGTTAAACACCATAGATTTAAACCAAGGTTTGATTAAGAATATCATACTGATGAGTAGCAATGTCACATATGACACATATATTTGTTACATAGTGTCCCATCACTTTCCTTTTTCCACTATTCCAGAAATTGACATGTAATCATAATAGATCTCCCTTTTAGCTATTAGATATCTTCCCCTACTCTCCGATAACTGGGATATTTCAACCTATAAATCATATTCATCCTCGTCAAATTGTCTTTTCCTTGACCACTTGGTGAAAAATTCTTTAAAGTAACAACACATTGTAGAGAATCATAGATGCAATTAGGGGTGTTAACAAATCTGAAACAAGCCACTAGGGCTTTGTACATCAAAATTGATAAACATCTAGGAGATAGTGGATTCAAAAGATGTCCTGATCCTAATCTCCATGTCAAAAGTGAGGATGGTGATGTTCTGATTTTGATAATGTATATAAATAACACCATCTTCATAGGAAATGAGATCAGAACAATTAAAAAGCTAAAATCTGAATTATGTTCTGCTTTTGACAAGACAAACTTAGTCCTTGACTTTACTGTTTAGGTGTGCAAGTTTGGAAAAATGGGAAATGTGTTTTTTCTTCAAAAACTGAGTATGCAAAAGGTTTTTTAGACAAATTTAGGATGGCTGATTGTAAAATTTCATCTAAACCTATAGACATTGCACTAAAACTTCCAGCTAAAGCTGACACAACAAAATCGACAAATGAGTCAACATATATGCACCTAGTGGGGAGCATGATTTATCTACATAAACTAAGCTTGATATGATTTTCCAGTAAGCTACAAACTAAGTTTGTGACAAACCCCAAAGCAAAACATTGGACAACAACAAAAAGGGTCTCGATATATGTTAAAGGTGCATAAGATTTTGGAATCATGTATGGTAGAAACGGTGAATTCCAATTAGTTGGATATTCAATTTTGCATTGGGAAGGATCTGTTGATGATAAAGAATCCACAACAAGAAACAACACATTGTTTCTCTTTCTTCTACATGGGCAAATTAAAAGGCATCGATAAAAAGCGTATGCAAAACAATTTGGATTAGGGGAATGCTTGAATATTTATAGATAAAATAGAGTGAAGCTACAATACTCTTTTTTGACAATGAATATTTCTTAGATTTGAAAAGAATCCAGTCTTTCATGGGTGCAACAAAGATGTAGATGTACACTTCCATTACATTCAACAACTTAAAGAAGATGCAAAAGTCCAGTTGGAATATTGTACCACATAGGAGCAGATTGTAGACATCCTCACCAAATAAGATTGGTGTATTTTCCCAAATTATCATTAAAGGTGAATGTTAAAGTAATTAATTATTTTATGGTCATTTAGCATTTATTTATAGCCTTGATGTGTTTACATTATATTAACATAATTTTAGCACATTAAGTTATGACTAAATACTTAAGTAACAAATGAATCTCATGTACATTCAATTTAAAGGATACTTAGAAATGAATGAAGATATAAAGTAACTTCACTCCTGTTTTTGTGTACATTTCTGCATATGTAAATCTCATAATTTTGTCGTTGTTTTATATAGTAGAATTAGGATGGTAGCTATTTGTTAACACCCAAAAAGTGCTCACTAGCTCATTCCCTTATTCACATGACCCATTTGTCCACTTTTTCCACCATCTGATCCTCTCAAGCCAACAAAAGGTCACCAAAAGACCTTAATACATGCCTTTTCCCACTTAAAAAGATTATTTTTCCTAAAAAAACATAAAAAACCCTAAAAAAGGGTCCAAAATTCGCAAAAATATTAAAAAGGGAATAAAAATATTAAAAATATTCAAAAAAGGAAAAAGGAGGGAAAAGGTACCTAAACCATGTTGGTCAATACCATTGGTTTCCACAAAACCATAATGGTATTCCCCACCACCAAAAACTATAAAAAGGTGGTAGGGGCTCCTCACTTTACATCCATCCATATTCCTATCCTCATGCTGCCAAAATCTCCCTTGAGTTTTTGGCCATTGTAGCAACCTTGGAGAAAGGACCCATTGGATTTTGGAGCTGCTCACCCTTGGAGCTTCTCAACTATCTTCATCACGTGGAGGTATTGTTATTGGAAGCACTTGCTTGCCCTCATTTTCAATACAAAATTATTTCTTATATTTCTTGTTCTTGTTTTTTAATTCAAAAAGGCACATGCTAGTTTAGTTTTAGTTTAGATTTAGTTTATTGTTTTTGCTTAATATTGAAACTGCTGCTACTAGTTAGTAGGTTCCCATAGCACTAAGCTTGGTTGCAAAACCAAGCCAACAGTTTTTGGCGACTCCGCTGGTTTTTGAATCTTCAGATCTCACTTTTGCTTTAGATCTTAGTTTTTGATAGTATTAGTTAGTTTAATTCATAGATCTGCCACCCTAGACAACAGATCCATTGCTGTTCTAGATCTTGGCTCATTTTTTAGCCATTAACAGCCCGGAATTCTCAATTTTCGGGCTCATTTTTCGGCGTCCGCGTATGGATTTTGCCTCGCGGCTTTTTGCCCAATAGTCGCGTGGCTCATCGCGACTGCGTGGCCTTTTTCCGCGCGGTTCACCGCGGCTTCGCGGCCAATTAGCGCACTGCACATCGCGGCTTCGCGGACATTTTCCGCCCTGCACATCGCGACTGTGTGACAAAATACCGCGCGGTCCATCGCGGCTTCGCGACCGAAACCCATGCTGCCCATCGCGACTGTGTGACAGAAACCCGCGCGGTCCATCGCGGCTGTTCCGTCAAAACCCACGATGCCAATTTTTTCATTCGGTCGATCCGTTTAAAAAATTAATTTTTTAATGTTTTTTTTGCCCACACAACACATTTTACAGTACTAAGTTTCCAGCATTGTTTAGAGCCATAGGAAAATTTTACTATTTAGAATGCACATTTGAAAAAGTCTTTTTAAAAATTTTCAGAAATTGAAAGAAAGATTTATTTGCATTTCATCTAGATTAAAAATTTTTACTGTTTACTTCCTTCATATTTTGCCCATAGCAATTTTTGAAAAAGAAATCCATTTATTTCTTAAACAAGTTATATTATTTGCTTTCTTATTTCAAAAGATCCTTTGTTTTTTGAGTAGTCTTTGCAAAGCATTTAATTTCCATTTATTGAAAAAGTCATATTATTTGCTTTTCTATTTCAAAAAATCCTTTGTTTTTTGAATACTTAGCATTTACTTTTTCAATTTCAGTTTAAAATATCACACGTGCACCCACTCAAACACATAATTTAAACTGAGCCTTAAAACTTACCCTAATTTCAACCCACTTTTAACCCCACTTGGGGAACATTAAAAGAACTTTGTAGCTAGGTAGTATTGAGGGGATAGGTGTTCCAATAACACCCCTCAGTTATTACATCTGAGACATAGCTATTGTCCATTAGGGAACCAAAATATCCTAGTATTTATTGGCACGGTCATAACCAGTTTATCGGAAGGCCTCTCCCCTAGGAGGGTTGAAGTCACGAGGATGGTTCCGGAAGTCTGAGTGGAATACCGAAATCCATTTAGTAACCGAAGGCTACCATTCGTAGTTCTCAGGATATCCCTGTATGGGGGTATTGCGGTAAAAGGACCAAACGACAGATTTACCTTTTCTGGACGTGTCATGAACGAAGTATCCTAGTAGCCATTCTTTAGGATTGATTACCCGGTGTCCCTCCCGGTAGCGGGATATCTAGCCGTTGACTCAACACTCAATATTGTATGACTTGGATTTCATCACCTTGCAGAGAATATAGTTTGTTGATTCACAATACTTTTAGTTAGGTGTTTGCATGATACAATCCACCTTTGGTCTAGTTGCACCTACTTTTTCTAGAAGCTATTTGCATGTTGGTACTCTGACCATTTTTTTGCATCCCTCCACTTATTATAGCATAGCTGCTATAATAAGTGCTTTTTGAGGTTGATTTTTTGGCCTGAGAGCCTTCATTTTCACTCCCCTTCTTGCACCCTTGGTTGCATTAGGGTTTTGAGTTTCTTATACATTACCATTTTACACATAAGATTTTTTCACAAAAAACTTATTTCTCACCATTGAGAATTTTAGACGCTCTCGTCGTCTTCAGGGCGAACTCCTAGAGTTCAGTCTACTTGGTTCGCCACATCACCGACGCCGAGCCTTATCCCTTGACTCGACCCATCGTTGGTCAAACAGACAATCATCCGATTCTGACGCTCCTCACTTCACATTTGATTTTGAGGCAGAATCCGAAAACCCTACCGAGTTGTTACCAACCAACCTCATGGCTGGGACACAATTCGACCCACTTTTTACCAGCACCATAGGTGAGACATCCACAGACCCTTCTACTGCGGTGCCATCCATGGAAACCACCCCCCCCCTAGGTATGCCTAATATGGCGGACACTCCACATTTAGGAATGCCCAACACATGGCCACCTCCTGTTATAGGAATTCCCAACACAAGGCCACCACCTGTTATGGGTATGCCCAACATAGGGGTCACACCCCCTCTGGTTACCACATACCAAATTCCAGGAATCCCTACTGCTAATCCTAACCCTGGTGTAACCCATGTTGCACTTGGAAACACTGGCCCTTACCAGACCACAGCTATTGGAGGACATATACCTTCAATACCTAGCATACCTTTAGGCGCTATTGGACCCCCACATCATACCACCATGACTATTCATATCCCAGTCACTATGCCACATTCATCTGCTAGCTTACCATACATGGCGAGTCTGAACTTACCAGACTTAGCCAGGCTCACCAATGATCCTATCAGACACGACCCTGCGTGGCCTCACATGCCCACCAAACTCCCCTCCGACATCCCTAAGTTTGAGGGCAAGGAAGGTGAGGACCCATAGAACCATATCATGTCCTTCCATCTATGGTGTTCCTCCAACTCCATAGTGGATGACTCTATCCGCCTCCATCTATTACAGCGCACCTTCACTAGCTCTGCAGCTAAGTGGTATATCGAGCAGCCCCATGGGACGCATGCCACCTTTACCTCCCTTGCCTCAACCTTCCTGCAGTTCTTCCAGTTACCTGTCCGCTATGATGCAGGAGTTGAGATCCTACTGTCTTGCAGATAGAACACGGCCACCCACATCACTGACCACATTCATGAGTGGCGTCGACGCCGAAGCCTTTGCAAAATCAAGTTAGACGACCGTATCTTCTTAGATTGGTTTCTCAAATCCCTCCTCCCTCTCATTGCGAAGGATTTGGAATCCAAACGACCCCAGTCTAAAGAAGAGGCCATCCTCAAAGCCCAACAGTTTGACCTCATTTACGCCCAGTCGGGTTATCTGTATACCATTATACCAGACGCCCCTCGGGGCAAGTCATCCCAACATGTTGCACCGGGGGCATCCCATGCCGCTGACGGCATCATTGGTCGTATGGTCTCGCATCCCCAACCCTTTTCCATTGCACATCCTAGCCATGGTCCCGACCTTTCGCGAGCTACATCTCAATCTGGAGCAACCAGTTCATATGCTCCCATGGCACATCACCACCATACCCACAGACCTTCATGTCCACCTCAGTGCTTCGGTCATGCACCACCTGCATATGCCCCCCCAGTTGCACCTCAACCAATGCATTACCCGCAGCAAGCTGCGACAGCTAGCCCAACACCTCCAATAGCTTAGGGTTACCAACAACCCCAGCAGGCAACTGGTCCACCTCCAGCCCCACCGGCTTATTATCTTCCACAACCTGCTCCCGCACCTGTGGAAAACCAAAATCCTCCCACTGCTCAAGGGCAAGTGTACACACTGCAAAACCAGCCCCAACACCAGAACAACCAGTGCAACCAAGGTGAGCAACAGAACCATGGAAGAGGACGTAACCACGGTAATAACCAACAACATCAGCAAGGTCCTTCACCTCCCAATCCTCCGCAAAATAACAACGTTGCTCCTCCTAACCAGAATCCGGATCGTAATCCCAGGCATCCCAAAAACAGTAACCTTAGAACAAACCATCCTTGTTCTATTTGCGGGGTCTACGGCCATTACACACATTCTTTCCCACATTTGGAGTGAGCTCGGCAACTCTGGACCGACGATGCCCATCGTCAAGGGCAAGCGGCTCCTCAGCCACCACCCAGCCCTCCACCACCTCAACACTAACCTTTGGTGCTGCAAAACACCTTTCCAAACCAAGGTGTAGTGAACATTCAGCCGTTAGCTCCCCCTCAGGGCAACGTACCACCACAACAGATCACTTATGCATCCCCTGATCAACCCATGTTCGATTTAGGTACTCACCACTTGTTGATGATGTCAACCGTCGATGCCAACCTCCAAACCCGTCGGAACCAATATGGCTCCACCTCTGAATCCCCTCCCGCCGACAAGAATACTAATGTTCATCCCATAGATCAGACGTTACGTATACCTTCGGCTCCACTCGATGGTGCTTCTAAAGCGCCTCGCTTCCCACTTCGTCGCATCAACAATAATCCCAATGCTCGTGCTGCATCGAATTACAACATCGTAGACGACTTATCCCAGTTTTCTGCAGCCATATCTACTTTAGAAGTCTTGAAAAACTGTCCTTCACAGCGCAAGACTTTACTCTCTGCCATTGGAGCCATTGAACCCAATGATTCACAACTGATGGCATTTGATTCGGACCAATCCGAACCACGCTTGCCTTCCACTTTAGCATTCCATGTTTCCGTTTCTGTTTGGAATCTTGTCATCCATCGGTGCATTATCGATGAAGGGGCCTCTACATGCGTTATTTCCACCTTCGTTTGGCAGAAGTTGGGATCTCCTCCTCTCCAGTAGTCCACCACTGCGTTTCGAGCCTACGACGGTCGTTCGGCTCAACCCCAAGGCCTCCTCGCCAATGTCCCCGTCCAGCTGGCGGGTAAAACCGTGCTCATTGACATTGAGGTCATCAATGCCCAACTCGATTATAACCTCTTACTTGGCCGCAGCTACATGTATGCCATGCGGGCAGTTTCCTCATCCATTTTTCGTACCATGATGTTCCCCCATGAGGGACGCATGGTCAAGGTCGACCAACTCACCTATTACGATCCCAAGGCCTCCGCTGCACCCGAAAATGTTCTCCCTATGGTTGAACAACCTATTTGTTGTGCAACTACCTCGTTTGTGTCCTCAGTGGGACCCAGACTTTACTACGATGCGCAGATGACTTCTACATTCCAATCTATTCCACCACCGTCACCGGAGACCCACGTTGCTAACCTCTGTACTCTCTCCCACAATACACAAACACCCAACAATCAGCCACCCTTGTTCCCTAAACCACCATTGGTCCCTAGTCACATTGGTGTTACACCCATCCACACCATCCCCTTTCTATTCCCTCCCTCGGTCGTAGTAAGCGCCCCGGTTATGGCTACCCTTAGTCTCCCCAGGTTAACATTGGGATTACCTGTGTGGTATATTTCGCCTCCCGTTCCCCCACCGACACCAAATGTCATCCTGCAACCGGTGCAACCCATTGTCACTTCCACCCAACCACCCCTCGGTATCACTACTCCTTCGTCATCGACGAATCCCCCTCCACTCATCAGGCCCACTGGGGGCAGAGGCCCACAACCATACACTGTGGTACCCCCACCCAAGGCAGTTAAACCTCCCCCCATATTTCATGCTCCTCCAAAATGCTCGTTGTGTGATGAGTTAGGCCATCCAACCCATCAGTGTCCACAGTTACCTGCATTACAGGAACACATGCAAATGCTCGACGACGACCCCAACATCCCAGTTGTCAAAATTGACCCAAACCCCATGCCTCATGACAAATCACTGCGCACCAACCACCCATGTGCGATATGCGGTATTTACGGCCACTACTCACATCACTGTCCTGACATCCCAGATTACAGAGCATCTCTCTATGAGATGAACAATTTGGACCTTGAGACGGCACCCCCCACAATTGAGGAGATCTTCCCTCCCGTATCATCCTCATCCGGAGAGATTAACACCATCTATATGATCTCTTCGACGACCACTTTCAAACCAGAACCCCTTGATTTATGGTCTGACTACTTCCATACTGATGAGCAAATTTTGGAAACACTCACTGCACCCGACTACCCGTGGGACGATATGCATCATCGCTCATACTTCCTTCCAAAGGAGTCTATATCCACCACATCTAATCAGCTATCGATCGAATCGAAAGATTTCATACCCACTAAGGTCGATTGGCTCAAGGACCCCATCCCAGCACCGGATTCTTTCGAAGAAGGCAACATGTCCAACATTTTCCCCATTATACAAATTGATATTTCCACCACACCTGGAAAACCTGATCTCATCTCGCTGGGCGCATCTTGCACTCAAGCGAAAACTCAGGCGTACAAAACGCTTTTTCAAGAATTCCATGATGTCTTTGCCTGGTCCTATACCGAAATGCCTAGTCTTGACCCTGCCATTATAGAACACCACATTGACACATGGCTTGATGTCCCCCCCGTTCGTCAGAAACAACGACCCATTCATCCTTCCAAGCTCCCCGCCGTTAAAGCCGAGGTTGAGAAACTTTGCGAAGTAGGATTCATTTATCCTATTGCTTATACCACATGGGTTTCAAACCTTGTTCCCGTCAACAAAAAACAAGGCACCCTTAGAGTATGCACTGAATTCCATGATTTAAACCGCGCTTGCCCCAAAGACAATTTTCCCACGCCATTCATTGACCAACTCATTGATGTGTGTGCGGGACATGAAGTTTTATCTTTCATGGACGGTTTTTCTGGATACAATCAGATTTAGATACGTAAGGAGGATCAGTATAAGACTTCCTTTACTACCCCATGGGGCACCTTTGCCTATTGTGTCATGCCTTTTGGCCTCAAAAATGCTGGTGCCACCTTCCAGCGGGCCATGACCTATTGTTTTCACGACTTGGCCCATATCCTGTTGGTCTATCTTGATGACCTTACAGCTCATTCCCGGAAACGATCAGACCACCTTAATGACCTCCGACAAGTTTTCCTGCGTTGTTGCAAATATAAAATCCGCTTGAACCCACACAAGTGTGTCATTTGCGTTCCTGCAGGCTGTTTGTTGGGTTTCATTGTTTCCCAGGATGGAATTACTGTTGATCCCCTGAAAGTCAAAGCCATCTCAGACCTCCCCTCTCCGCGCACGCTTCGGCAACTCCAGAGTTTGCAGGGGCGGTCCAATTTCCTTCGGCGCTTCGTGCCTGATTACGCCACCAAAGTTCACGGATTCTTACACCTACTTCGCACCCACATACCCTTTGTTTGGGATGAGCAAGCAGACACGACATTCGAAGCCCTCAAGAAAGCTCTCACATAAGCCCCCTTGATCTCCCCTCTGGATTTCTCTCAGGACTTCACCCTTTACGTCTCGGCATCTGAACATGCCGTGTCCGGCGTCTTGGTCCAAGAAGATGCCTCTCACCAAGAACATGTCGTTTATTACGTTAGCCAGACCTTGTCTGGCCCACCCCAACGTTACCCATACGAGGAAAGATTAGCCCTAGCTGTAGTCTTTTCCGTCCAAAAATTACGACACTACATTCTGCTCGGTCATACCACGGTCGTCGCCGACTCCAACCCTATGGTCTATCTCCTAAACCGGTGGCTCCTACAAGGCCGTGTTGTTAAATGGGTCATTATCCTCCAGGAATATGACCTCACTTTCAAAACTCCCAAGAGCACCAAAGCCCTCGCGCTCGCCCATCTCATCACTAACCTCCCATCCTCTTCGTCATCACCCGCTATCCAAACGGATCTGATTGACAATCACATCTTCATTATTTTGTCCGACGACCCATGGTACGGTGACATCCTAATTTACCTCCGCATGCAGAAATTTTGACCCCACATCGATCGTGACGAACGCCGTTGTATACGTCACCACGCCCCCCGATACCTCTTGTTAGGGGATGTGCTTTATCGATGCGGCGTTGATACCATCCTACGATGTTGCCTATCCCATAGTGAGGCATAACAAGTCCTCAATGATTGTCATAGCGGTGCCTGCGGAGGCCATTTCTCCGGCATGGCCACCGCCCAAAAGATCATTCATGCAGGATAATTTTGGCCGTCATTATTTACTGATTGCATCACCGCAGTCAAACATTGCCAAAATTGTCAGCTTTTTTCCCCCAAAGCAAGAACCCCACCCGCCCCCATTCATCCAGTCGTTACTGCCGGACCATTCTGCAAATGGGCCATTGACTTCCTTGACTGCAATCCCACGTCAGCCAGCGGTCACAAACATATTATTGTGGCCGTAGATTATTTCACCAAGTGGGCGGAGGCCATGCCAACTTACAATTGCACAATCGACACCGCAGCACGGTTCTTTCTCAACCATGTTATCGCATGTTTTGGAGTGCCACAGCAACTTGTCTCAGACCACGGCTCTCACTTCGAAGACGCCGTCTGGAAAGAACTATCAACCTTACTGTAATTTGAACACCATTTCTCCTCTGCCTACTACCCCCAAGGAAATGGCCAAGTCGAAGCGATAAACAAAATTTTGAAAACCATACTCCAGCGCACTGTAGACAACACAAGTCAAATTGGCACCACATGCTCTTCCCAGCACTATGGGCATACCGCACATCAACTAAAACCACCACCGGTTTTACCCCTTTCCACTTAGTTCACGGTGTCGAATCCGTCCTCCCCATTGAGTGCTAGATTCCAACCCTACATATGGCCATTGAACTCCTACCGGACACTGCCCCAATTGAGCAACACTTACTACTCCTGGAGCAGGCCGATGAAGATCGGCGCACAGCCCTTCAAAACATGGAAGTAGCCAAGAACCAATCCAAATTGAATTATGACAAACATGTCCACCCAAGAACTTTTTCCGAAGGGGATCTTGTCCTCGCCTACGATCAGGCTCATGAAAAAATTGGGAAAGGAAAGTTTGTGTCCATGTGGCAAGGCCCATATATTATACACACTTGCCTCGGACAGGGGGCATACATTCTGACCGATTCAGAAGGCAACCCCCTCCGCAACCCACGCAACGGGTTGTACCTCAAGCGATTTTACCCATAGTAAACCAAATGGACACACCTTTCCATTACTGAACTTCATGACAGTTCTTTCCTTTTTCTGTTTTCACCAGGTCCATTTTTAGACCATTTTTTCACGTCCTCGTTGCCTCGGTTTGCATGCCACATCGGCCATCGTCCATTTTTGACAAGTCTTATGTCGCCGGATTTAGTTTTCCACGCTCATGATGATGCTTGAGATCATTTCTTTCTCTCACGCCCAGATCTTTCGGGCATTTTTTTCCATGCCCCCTCGTCGCCTCGGTTCGCGTGCCACATCGGCCATCGTCCATTTTTAGCGAGTCTTATGTCGCCGAATCCAATTTTCCGCGCTCATGATGATGCTTGAGATTATTTCTCACTCTCACCCCCATATCTTTTGGGCAGTTTGTCCCATGACCCCTCGTCGCCTCGGTTTGCGTGCCACATTGGCCGTTTCCCCTTTTTGACAAGCTTTATGTCACCGGATTCAGTTTTCCGCACTCATGATGATGCTTGAGACCTTTTCTCGTTCTCATCAATCCCTTTTTTGTTCGGTATAATTTTACCCCTTTTTTGGGCCGAGCAATCCCTTTTACGAAAAAGGCACTTAGGGAGTTTCTGTTAAGCTCTTTTCTGACTACTAAAACAATGAAAAGATTGCCGAGCAACCTTGCCTCCTTTCATGCTCGTTAAACGTATCTGAAAGGGTGTCCACCTGGTATAAGTTTACCCCTTTTCTGGACCTTGTAGACTAATTACGAAAAATGTATACTCTAGTCACATCGGCTAGAAGAGTTCTCCATTTTGCATCATTTTATGCTTTTTGGGGCCTTGGAGACTAACTTACGAAAAAGAACACCAATGGAGTCCACTTACCGCTTTCAGACTCTCTAAACATGAAAGCGACAATGAGCAATCACCATCCTGGGCTCGTAAAACCAACAGGACAGTAATCATAACCACTGTAGAGTCTTCTTATTGTTTTCAGACTCCATAAAAATGAAAGCACCAATGAGCACGAACAGTCCTGGGCTCACAAAATCCACAGGACAGTACCATTTCAGAGCACACTTTTATCCCTTCTTGGAGCTCATTAAAACTATGAAGAAGGACCCAATGGTGCTTCTCGATGCCACAACAGATCACGTCTACTCATATGGCAGCTCCCCCATTTTTGGTTGCCTTTGTTCAGAGTATTCTGCAGTATGTCATCCTGAGAACCCCTCGATAGCACCCATCAGCTTGATTTCCCACCAGAGCCAATACACACCCTTCAGTCCTTAAAAGCTATGATACCCACACCTACAAGTCAGTTCCCTACACTGCCAGGTCAACCATGTCATCATGCTCTGAACAAAGGAAGTTTGAGTCTACCCACTATATGACCCCAGTTACTTCCCATCCCCAAAGTATGTTAGTCCTACCATCAGTCCTACCACACTTCAGTTCTACACCTCGCGCTCCTATCAAGGAAACATCATTGCCTTGTTAGTTGCTGGTCTCCCTCTGTCAACGACAACCAAATTTATTCCAGAGGATAGACCTAGAGGTCCCTGTGTCTTGGACTCATCACCATTTATGATGAGTGCCTACGAATCATTTCGGGAAGAGTCCTCAGTGCCTCTCCAAATGGTTGTTTCTCACATGCTCGACTTCAACACCTTGATCGCATCGTTGAGACTCGCACAGGGCATCGGTCCGTTCAGTTATTAATCTAAGACCCCAGATACCATCTGACTCCTCCACATTTGAGAGTCTACCTATGGATACAACCAGTTATACTTTTCCTATAGATATTCGGGTTGCGCATGGCGACAGTATTCAGATGTACCCCAGTTTTATACTCCCTCGAGTATATAGTTACATGTACATGTACTTCTCAGAGAAGACTCTCAGTCATTGAGTCCCTACAGATGTTGGACACCTTCAGTTTTAGCAGTTCATCAACCCTTCTGAGACCTTCGTCAGAACAATTGTTACTCTATTCCAGTGTATCAGTTATTGAGATCAGTCATGAGTACATCCCAAACTAATGTCCCCTCTGGACCATTATGATGTACCATTATATTATTTATTTCTCAGGTCCCCCTTCTTGGGACTAATTGTTTATATATGTCTTGATATGAGCATGGGCATGCCCGCCTCGTCCATTATTAGAGACTATTCCTCATCCATATTGAGGCTATGTAATATTGTTTATTTTTTGCAGCTTCCAAGGGCCGCGGATCCAGTCTCCAATCGGTCTCTTCTCCTCCCCAAAACCCCCCAAAAAAGACAAAAGAACTATGATGTCTATCGGCCATACGATGAGCTCCTGCCCTCACACATCAGGGGGCAATCTGTTAACACCCAAAAAGTGCTCACTAGCTCATTCCCTTATTCACATGACCCATTTGTCCACTTTTTCCACCATCTGAGCCTCTCAAGCCAACAAAAGGTCACCAAAACACCTTAGTACACCCCTTTTCTGACTTAAAAAGATTATTTTTCCTAAAAAAACATAAAAAACCCTCAAAAAGGGTCCAAAATTCCCAAAAATATTAAAAAGGGAATAAAAATCGTAAAAATATTCAAAAAAGGAAAAAGGAGGGAAAATGTACCTAAATCATGTTGGTCAATACCATTGGTTTCCACAAAACCATAATGGTATTCCCCACCACCAAAAACTATAAAAAGGTGGTAGGGGCTCCTCACTTTACATCCATCCATATTCCTATCCTCATGCTGCCAAAATCTCCCTTGAGTTTTTGGCCATTGTAGCAACCTTGGAGAAAGGACCCATTGGAGTTTGGAGCTGCTCACCCTTGGAGCTTCTCAACTATCTTCATCACGTGGAGGTATTGTTATTGCAAGCACTTGCTTGCCCCCATTTTCAATACAAAATTATTTCTTATATTTCTTGTTCTTGTTTTTTAATTCAAAAATGCACATGCTAGTTTAGTTTTAGTTTAGATTTAGTTTATTGTTTTTGCTTAATATTGAAACTGCTGCTACTAGTTAGAAGGTGCCCATAGCACTAAGCTTGGTTGCAAAACCAAGCCAACACTATTATTAATAAGAAAATACCTTAGCAAACCTCCCATTGAATATCAAAAAGAGATAATATCTACAAAAAGAGAACCTATATACCTTAGCAAATCTCCCATTGTAATGAGGTATGAAGAAACTCAGGCCTTACAACCTAAGAAAGAACAATACATTTACATCACGAAAAACTGAAGATATACATCATGAGAAAGCACAACATATTTCCATCACAGGAAACGCAGGACATAAAACTTGAGAAAGAACAATAGATTTCCATTACAGGAAACTCAAGACATACATCCTAAGAAAGCACATAAAAATCTATCCGGGAAACACTCTAGCATAGAGTAGTCTTCATACCTCATTACAATGGGAGGTTTTCTATCCTTGTAATGATAATTCTATACCTTAGCAAACCTCCCATTGAATATAAAAAAGAGAGCACTATCCTCCCTCTGCATCTTAACATATTGTACTCTCTGCATCGGGACATCTACATATAGAAACCATCTTCAACCTTGTATAAAAAGGTTGAAATATGCATCAAATAACTTTCTATTAGCATACTATGCCTTGGGTTCTTTTTGAGCTTGTACAAATCCTTCTACACATGTGATTCTCTGTCGAGAGTCTCGAATACTGGATGTTGCTCGATATAGAATTATTCTTCAATTACACCATTCCATAAAGTGGTCTTGACATATATATGGTGTAATTCCATCACTGAAGCTATAATAGTTTTGATAGAAGTGTGTCTGGCCATTGGAGCAAACATCTTGTCATAATCGAATCCCTTTTTCTGAGAGAAACCATGAACCTTGCTTTGTATTTCTATAGTATGCTTGATTTTCTAAATCTACTTGAATGTTGAATGTCATTGTTGAACTGTCATCACTTGTTCTTCAGAACAAGTCTGATCATCCTTCTCTTGTATTTCATAGCACACGATCTTTCCTACAAGTCAAATTTAGTCATATTATTAGTAACATTTCATAATCACCAAATCACATTGACATTTTAATGACAAATTCTTATGCATACTGACATAATTCACATATTTATTTAACCATATTAACCAATGCTTTAGCACAACATTCATCCATATCATGTATACTCATGGTAACTATCTAGATTCCTTCCATCTCTACCAGAACATACTATCAAGAGCATGCACTGCTCCCAACATGTTAGCAAAGAGGTTTCATTCTAGACAAGCAACAATGGCTCATGGAATGTTGTGCAACACCATAGGCCACTTAACCATAACATGCACATTAAGAGTATACTATTCATTAATCCTAGCCATATCAATGCATTCACTATAACATGCATAATACACTTCCTAATTCTAGGAATACAAATATGCATACAATTGTTGTTAACAATATCATTTAAACACTTAGAGATTTAAGAAATAACTCAATTGATAGTTTAAATACTTATCTTTCATTTGGTCGATACTTGTCCCACTCCTCTTATGACAGGATGGCCAGTCTATCAAATCTGGTCAACTATATAGAACTATAGTCAATTGTCTTGTCCTTCATTATCTTTGTGAGAACACTCAATCTAAGCATAAATGTCGTACTGGATATTTCTTCCCATAAGACATGGGTAAATATTGATAACGGATCATTGCTTTCAAAACCTTCATAGTGGACCTGACATAAATGCCCACAAGAGTTAACCAGTGCTAATTTAAATAGTTATATTATCAAAACAAATATTTGTGATGTTTATCAAAAAGATAATAATTTAAATAAATAACACTTGTTTCAGAAAACATTAAATACTTATCTTTGCTTGTTTGGTTGACTCCCTCTTTATCTCTGCTTCCTTGCAAGTTCTAAAGCTTCATCTTCTTCTTCATCAAGTTTTGAACTTCTGAAACTTGCTGAAACTTCAACCTTGGTACTCATGTAGTTTGGATGCACTAGATCCTCTTGGATCTACTTTCATAGTTTAGAAAAGATCTCTTGGTATTGTACATCATCATGTTATATCTGAATCTACTTAATTCTTGGACAAATTATTCATCTGATTCTTCCTTTGTCTTCTTGTATGGAGCATGCTCATCATCATCCATTGTATGAGCATGATGCTTTCTCTTTCCTCTTTTGTTACATTGAGTGGAATTTCTAGTATTATGTCCAATCTTTTTACAATTATAACACCTAATTTCGGACATATCTTTCTTGTTTTCTGGTATTGGTCTTTTATCAATATTCTTGATAGATTTTCTTCTTCTTCTTCTATGAGCTACAAGTGCTTGATTTTCTTCATCATTGTTATTCTGTAATTTGGAGATCAACCTTGGTAGCTTTATTCTTGCACAAGTTCCTTGAACAAATGCATCCTCTGCAACATCTTCAATAGTTGCGAGTTGATCCTTGATTTGAGAAACTCTTGTAAAGTAGAAAGACATTGTTTCCAAATTCTCCATCATCATATTCCTATTAGTGTTCTTTGATTTCATATAGTCTTGTCAAAGCCTCAAACATTTCCTTTGGATTTTTTCAATTTTGACACGTGAGGAATCAACTGATCCTTGATAGAGTTTGACAGGATCCTCTTAGTTTTGATCATATTGTTCTTGTACCTTGTTTTGGCCTCCTCTTATTCTAGTTCCTGAATATCTTCCCTGACATGGCTTAGGAGGTCATTCTCTTCTAGGATAAGGAGTATCGTATGCTTCCATAATATGAAATGGTTGTTCCTTCCAATCTATTTTCATCCTTTAGGTTTGAAGACATTCTGACAAGATTAGGGATTTGAACTAGAAACCCTAGCAGGAGGTAGGTCAAAAATGAAAGTTGTCAAATGGAAAAACTAATCCAAAAAATTATGTGCCTTCCCAAGGCAAGTTGAATGGCCCCTATTTTCAATCAGATATGTGGACATAACAAAAAAAATGGAAGCCCTAGTTTTCCCAATCCACCTGTAACTAGGTCAAAAAAGAAAATTCTTGGATCTGAAAACCGCCTCCATAAGAAGATGTTACCTCCTAGGGCGAGTTGAAGAATCCACCTTTTCAAATAAATCTATGGTTGGAAATGTCAGAACATGAAGTCCTATTTTTTTGGTTCCAACAAAAATTAGGGAAAAATTGAAAAATTCTCAGAATGGAGATCTATTTCCACAGAAAAATGTTCCTTATTGAGGCAGCTACTGAAAACATATTCTTCAATACAAATGTATGGATGGAAAGGACCAAACTTTGATGCCCTAGTTTCCAACTATATGCAATTACGATTGTTGCAATGGCTTCTATTCAGTCTTGCTTTGATACCATGTTGAATTTTTCTTAGCAGTTATATGTTATTAACTTTGTCAAACATTTAAAATATTTCCAATCACATAAACATTAACTACATGCATATAAGGATAACTGAAAGAATAACCATTCACAAAAAGAAACAAAGATTTATCCTAGGAAACCCACTTGGGGAAGAAAACCTAGCAGAACTTCTTCAATATAGATTCACCAACAAAGTATAATGCCAATACAATGAAGAGCTAAATCTCTCTCACAGAAAGATAAAAAAAGCCAAATATAGAAGTCTTCCAACAATAACGAACCCAAAAACGTCTTCTACAACCCAAAAACAATCTTCTTCTAGCCGGAGCGAACTTCTTCCTTATGTTGGAGAGAACTTGCTTGATATCTCAGACAAGGAGGGTGACCCCTCTATTTATACTCTTTTATCGCTGACTTTTTGACTATAGGGCCGACTTCACTGGGTGAATGGGCCGACTTTTCTGAGGCAATTTTGCCTAGTGTTGGGGCAATTTTACCTGTTGATTGGGGCAATTTTACCCAGTGATTCCTATGGGGATGACTTGTCTATTTTCACTTGATTTCTTGAGACAATATTACAAATATTTTTTAGCATTATTCTTTTACAGTTTTGACTTGATACGAATATCTTCCAAAACTACATAATACATCAACAAGAAATATATTGTATTTTCTTCGGTTCAGCAGAGGAAGGTGCAACTATATGTTTTGGTTCTACCTCTTCTGAGAATTCATAGGTTATTATACCTATACCATTGCGTCCGAAGTGACGTTCCATTAAGGAACACGTTTTATTTCACTGAAAATGGTTTTAGTATGACTAAGATCTGGTCATTTTTGTGTGGTAGGGTTCTTGAGAAGGGAAAAATCACATCTTATGGTTCATATGTTTATGCACATTTTTGGGTTGTGATACCTATTCCATTGTGTCCGAAGTTACATTTACAGTAATAACTACCTTTTGTTTCATTGAAAAATCTTTCCGTATGGATGAGATATAATCATTTTCGTGTGGCAGTGTTGAGAAATAACACACCCTGTTCATTGCGAGTACCTATGCTCATGGATCCATGGCCTCAGCTCAGGGGTGACCTATTCAAGTATGGCTTGAATTGACTGTGTCTATGGCTGGGTGGAAAGTTGTCATGTTGAAGCTAGTTTCCCTTAATCAGATGAGTATTTTATTATATGTTTATTTATTGCACTTCCGAATAAATATGTGCTCATGGATATGATTTGCTTATGATTTGTATGGCTGTAGGTGATAGCCATGAGATTTGATGTTTATGGTTGTAGATGACATATTTCATATCTGAGTTTGTTTATGTTGATATGTCTATGGTTGGTAGTAAGTGATGAGTAATTTATTATATGTCATTTACTGTAATTTATGATGAATATGTGCTCATGGATTTGATTGGCTTATGGATTGTATGGCTGTAGGTGGAAGCCATGCTATTTGATGTTTATGGCTGTAGATGATATCCTTAATATCTGAATGTTGTTATGTTTATATGACTATAGATGATAGCCAGTAGATCGGATTCAGTTGTTATAGATATGTTCATTTGGTAGCCAGTAGATCTAAATTTTATTGGGGATTATTGATAGCCGGTAGATCTGATTTTTATATATGTTGAGATCTGATTTTTATTATGATTATATGGTTGTAGGTGGCATACATGAGCTTTGATATGTGCTGTCATTTCTATGGCTGTAGATGGCAGTCTTTTATGTGATTTTATTAAGTGTTGTAAATCTAGTTTTACTAGTGCCGTAGTTATGAATTTGATATTGGTCATAGATATGATATTTATGTGGTTACATGGCTGTGGGTGGAATCCTATAGATGTTGCATGTGATGTTCAAATTCATTTTTAAATTATATACTTAGATCTTGATACACTCATGCTTGCTTTCCCTGCTTCGCATGTGCATTGGGGAAATTGATTTGCATTGGAAGTATCCATTTCATTTTTCTAAAAAAAAGTTGATTGTTTTAAATTGGTTGGCTTGTTGGCATGTTGGCCTAGCCTTAGAAACCTTATTCCATTGTACATTGACTCATTTCAGCCTCCCCCCTGGTCATCTTGGTGTCCCTGGCCTTGTTTTTGGGGTCGAGTACACTACATATTTCTTCTTCATTTAGGCATATGCCTTTGGCACATGACACAAATAAAGATCCAGGGATGATTGGAGCCAAACACAGATCTATGCTTAGAAAGCATTCCATCAGTCATTCAATGGATCAAATCAGTAAGCATTTGCACCGTATCGATATGTACTAAAATAGATGTATCTATTTTCCATAGCGAAATAGTTTTGAATTAACCTGATAACATAGGTTCCATTTTGATTAAGAAGGGGTTCACCGAAAAGATTGGGTCTATTGTGACCACGCAGGTATTTTCGATATCGGTGGAATCAAGGCCCTATAGAAGGTACAAGTGACAAAAAGGATAAAAAAATGATATGCATGAACTATTATTTAGTCGTATTTTTATCCAGTGACTAAATTAGTCATTTTTACTTGTGTTGCTAAAATAATTAGTAGTATTTAGTTAAAAAAAACCGTCATGACTAACGTTTTAGTTACATAGTCATTTATTTTCCAAATTCTACTAGTGAGATAAACCCCAAATCTAACTACATGCTTTATCAGGTTTTTCCACACCTCAAATATTTAAGCTAATTGGATAAGCATAGTAAAGGAATTGCATTGATTGACCGAGAAAGCACCCATAATTTTATTCATTGGCGAGTGGATGAATAAACCCATTGCTATATATTCCCTATATCCAATTTCCAAATTATGTTAGGAAATGGGGGTATGATGAAATGTGGGGGTCATTGCGAAAATGTGAAACTCCAAATGGGTGATTAAAATCTCAAAGCACACTTGTGTGCTATTAACATGAGTAGTTGTGATATAGTTCTAGGGGTAGAATAGCTCATAAATTTGGGCTCTGTCACCATGGATTTTAAGGTGCTCTCTCTCAACTTTGCTTAAGCTGGGAACACACATAATATCAAATGTATCACTTCTGGTTCTCTTGAAGTTATCTCATCCGATAATACGGAGAAATTATTGAAATAAATGCCACTTCGGTATCTTTGCTCAGTTCAATGCCATCCAAGTCATGGAAACATCCACATAGGACATTCACCCTAACTTGTAATAGGTTCTCTCCCAATATCAATAGGTTTTCGAGGCACCAAAGGGATTACCACCACCCTATGGGGAACATGACCATGGTATTCCATTAATTCTAAGAATTTAACCTCCCAATGTACACCATTATCACCACCGTCTTTCCCAAAAGAATGAAATAAAAAAAATCATTTAGAAATTGTTGGAGGCTAGCATCATTCATCTCAGCACAAGCCCTTATTCATCGCTAGTGGTTAACGTACTAAAAAAGGAAGGCACTTGGTGAATGTGTCTAGATTTCCAGTATCTGAATAAGCTAACTATCAAAGATAAATTTTCTATTCCCGTCATTGATGATCTATATGGATACAAATTCTTCACTAAACTTGACGTTCGATCAGTCTACCATCAAGTCCAGATGAAACAGGTCAACATACTTGTGACTCCTTATGATGTTCATAGTTAGGGAACTATTACAAGGAATCCATAAAATGTAGTTGGACTTGATTAATATGTAAATGTTTCTATTTAAGGAACATAAACTTGGAAAATTTCAAAAATCAAACACTCAGGACAATTGTGAAAATATGTTCAATAATAACCTGCAACCCTCAAGGCATTTTTTCATTATATTAGATGTTTTTCGGTATTTTAAGATGGACTAATATAAGAGTATTAGAGACAAACATTGAAGATAGGAGCAAGGTATTCCGTAAAGAACAAATCTTGTAACCTTATCATGAAAGAGGCATATTGAGCTAATGGAATTTAACATTGACAAAATATCCCTAAGTAATATAAAACCATGAAGATCTGGGTAGCTATAACTTTTAAAACAAAGAAAAAACCATAAATATTTCAAATGAACATTCAAAGGATATTAAGGCTCATGCAAAAGATACAGGTCATATCGGTATTTCAAGCAACACACATGAAATCTATCACTTCACAAATCACCTCAATAGACTTACAACAATGGATATGATGCCAAATTGTTGCTCATTGGATTGATTAAAATACTCTAATCTCATATACATGTTAGAAGAAAATATTTGGAATTTCAAAGAGAAGAGAATAAAACATGGAACTTCATATTGACTGATACATTGGATAATTTGAGTCTCTCTTGGATTACAAACTCCAAATTTATCATTTACAATAGCCTCGAGACATTTAACCCTCGATCCTTAATTCTTGAGAATAATGCAAGAAGATGTAGCTTGATTTATTAGAGGATACATACACTGCTGTACAAGAAAGATTGGTAATATGAAGAAAGGTATATAACATCCATTACTTGTTCCTACAAGACCACGATAGATCGTCTCCATGGATTTTGTGGGTGGTCTGTCAAACAATAGGAAGGGACACGACTATTTATTTGTGGTAGTGGATAGATTCAACAAGATGTGCATTATTATTCCTTGTAAAAAGACCATCAAAGGATAAGAAGCAACAAACATGTTCTTTGAACAAGCCTGGGTGTACCAATGAGCATCTTCTTAGACAAGGATACCATATTTCTCAATGCAATCTAGACTACACTTTGCGAGAATATGGACACTAATAAATACCAAAAATATGTACACTGTACACGTCTCGAATCAATACCACAAACGTTTCCATAAGGCTCGGTGACCTCTAAAACCGTTTCCTTCATAATATGTAAAGGCATAACATTCATGGTGGCTCCATAATCTAACATGCAATTGTGAAGGAGCATATCCTGAATGTGTAAGGTAAGTTAGAAGGGAGGGTGACCACCATT
The DNA here is from genome assembly GCA_027924585.1 of Larix kaempferi. Lineage (NCBI taxonomy): Eukaryota > Viridiplantae > Streptophyta > Pinopsida > Pinales > Pinaceae > Larix > Larix kaempferi. The sequence goes on from BSBM01001238.1 coordinate 3,451,703, forward strand.
TTTGCGTTGATAAATAATAGACTGGATGTGTATAGGAGGATCCTTTTCAACCTTCCTAATCTCATTCCCACTCAGACTCTGGATATAACAGGACTCGTAAGATTATTCAAAGTCATTATTGTGATGAATGCCTTCAAAGAAATCTTCTAGTTGGCTTCTTACTGAAGGGACTTTCATTAAATCAGTGACGGGAATATTGCACATGATCTCACTTAACTCCTTTTTCATGTCTATGTTCAAATTATAATCGCAAGGAGACTTTTTTTCTTCCTCTTTCTTATCACCTTTAGCACTATTGCGTTTATCGAGGAAATTGCGTTTATTGAGGAAAGAAGGTGGTCTGGGATCATGGTTACATCTTTTGTAAATTTGGATTTGAGGTTGCTCTTTTACTTCAGGGAGACTAGTTGAACAGCACGGAGAAGCTTCTTCTTCAACTAGTTCTTCTTCTTCTTCAAGGAGAATGCTCTTGAAATCATCATCATAAGATAAATCCTCAATTAGGTTGATGTTTTTAGGTTGGTCATTAGGTTCTGGATAACTAGTGTTTTTAGGTTCTTCTTCTGGTTCATCACACCAGATAACATTCTTTCATTTAGAGGACTTAGGGACTACATAAAAACATCTACTATCTTCTCCCTCAGGTTTCCTATTGTTGTTCCAATAAGGTTTAGGGACATGAGGATTCCTATACCATTCAAACTCTCTAGTCTTCATTACATCCCTAGTTAGGAGAGTCAATTGTTTCATAATTTCTTGCATACTCTCCAAAGTGTCCTTATTGTCCTTTGAATCAACCATAGGCTCTTTGGATTTTCTGGTTCTAGGCTTAGATCTAGAAGTGGGAGGGGAATAATGATCAATTTTTTTTGTTTCCCCATGGATGATGCATCAGATTCAACAGTTTTGGCATTTAATTGTGCAGTCTTTAGGTCAACAATATTCTTATCATTTAAATGATATCCAAGCCATCCTTCTAATGAGTTGATATAATGAATGAGTATTCTAAACCAGATCTAAACCCAACCACCAAATCAAATTATGAACCTAGAATACGTAAGGTGATGAGAGTGTGAAACAACTAAGGGATGAAATCACTGGATAGGTTATGCTTGAGTTGAGAGGCTTAAGAGAGATACAATATCAATCCAATGTTTGATTACAATGACTTAGAGGTTTATATACAGATCTAGGATTTATGTGCCAGTATAAATGATCAAATCTAAATTCCTTGGGAAACATGACCAAGGTAGAATACTTGGATGAGGTTATGGATTTTTAGCACTGAAGAGATGTGACTTGATAATAGATATGATAGTAATGACACACACAAGCCAAGACTGGATCTTGAAACAACTTAAAAGACAACTAATCCAAGGAGGGTGAATAACATGAAGATCAATGCCTAGGATAAAAGGGTATATGGATTCCTCTAGGGTTGATGCCATAGGGAACCCACATGGGGATAAGCCTTGAGGTAAAAACCTAGAAATGGATCGCCGATATTTTAAGTTATTAGACCCATAGATTTTTTACATGTTTTATCAATTAGGGTTTCAATGCAGTTTAATCTATGACCAGTGGATAAATTAATAAAACTAAAGAAAAACTATTATAATGACTTACTTGATGTTGTTAGATGAATTCCATATGGTGAAGACTAGCCCCAACAAGATCAAATGAAGACTTTGAGTACCCACGTCCAAAAGAAATCCCAAGGAGCCATGCGCGTCCCTCCTAACCTGCAAAACCGAGGAAAATTCAATCATAAATGAAAGCAAGATGGATGATAAACAACGAGAGATAACATAAATTATGAGTAAATGGTCATATACAAATTCACTCCCTATTAAAACCCCTTGATCCGAGAGAGAGAAGCAAGGTGAGCTTCATCAACAGGTGCGCCCCTCTTCAAGTCGACCTCCCTGCTGCAAATAAAAAATGGATCCACAAAATATACAAAAGATACTTCAAAGATCTAATGGTGCAAGAGAAGACTAGCATTTAGTCACCACATCTCACATTCAACCATAAAAACACAAGAGTGTGATATCAAAATCCTTCTTTATTTCCAATAATACAGAGCCAAAAGTCCCTTTACAATGAGGGGGTCCTCTCTCTTAAATAGATCCAAGAGAGACCAAAAACCTAACCACTTTTTAAATGAGTGGTTGAGATTAAAAGATACATCATCGATCATCAATGATGGAGATCTTTTTATATTTTATTTTGCATGGATCAATGACTAAGTCATAAGAGGGGGCACACTTTGTTATACCTCAATATTACACATTACATATTAGTGTCGCATCCTTGCATTACCGACCTAAACGACAGTTTCCCTTAAAGATCATCTGAACATCCAGAGTGAAAACCATTGACTGAATACTGAAAGCAAAACCTTTTTCTGCCATCTTCCAGCCCAACTTAGCCCTGTTTGTGAGCACTGCCGCTCCTTGCACATCTACAAGGGCGCGGTAGTTAGCACTACCGCGCGTTGCTCCTTCTCTGGGGCGTGGTACTACCGCGTTATGCTCAGTTATAGGGGCGCGGTAGTCTGAAATTAGCCTTTTTGCCTTGGATTTTGGGATTTCGACCTTCGAGGAGATTTTGTTGGGATTACTACCTTTGGTTCGATCCTAACTCCTTCTTTGTTTAGCTGGCCTGATCCACTAAACCCTCCATAGATCCACACTTCTCTCTTGTTGGTTAGCCTTCCCATGTGCTATAAGAGAGAAGCTTTCCATGAGCCAAGGGGAGGACTTTTGGGGCATCAAACCTATGATCTTGCAGCCTTGTGGAGATAGCTAGAGGAAGCACTTGGAGATGGAGGATTAGCTTGGACATCAAGCAACCTTTGTAAGCACTCTTCAAGTTGATAATAAAGATAACTTGTCTTGTTTTCCCAAATCATTTGTGTTAATTCTGTTTTAATGATATGATTTGTATCTTGCATAGATTTAGATTCTAACTTATGTTTCAGGTTGCTAGAGAATAGTGCATTCTTGTGTCTTGGTTCCATTTTGACAGGTTCATTCGTGAGGGCTTGGAGATTGGAGCAACTACAAAGACAAGCGTTTGGATAGAAGGTCAGTCAAACTTCTTCTACCCTTTCTAGCATTTTAATCCTGAGATGTTTGTTAGATCTAGGGATTCAAGGTAGCATTTGTTTTCTTTTTGTCTTAGTATAGAGTCAGTATATCCTGCTTTATCCTAAGAGAGTTTCTACCTATCCGTAGGGAGAAATTTCTACAACACACTTTTCCCCAAGGACACCCTATAAGGGGCCAACATAATATAGTAACATGATATAACATAGGATAACGTTGTAAAGGTGACACTAGGGGCATAGATCACCCTAGGATTAAACCTTTTACAAATATACAATAATGTGACATGATAATACAAATGATCAAATCATGAAGTGCGCCCCATAGGAGAAAGACGTCCTCTCTTGGACAAGATATCATCATGAAGAAACATCCCGGATGAAGCCAAGCCATGTAACATGGATCTAGAGCCATAACAAATCATCATAAACCATCCCCATGCCATTTCCTTACTCACACTGGACAAATCGATTTTCCCAGTACAATCCATGGTCATAAAAAAACTGCAGGCAAAATCATCCTGGAGAAATAAAACTTCCCATAGAGTCACTACTAGGTGCTTGGTGCACAAACTTGGATTAATAGATCAATCCGGGATCATAGGCATATGGTAATGAAGACTAGTCATACCCCACATCAAGCCTATAGTTCCCTAGGAGAAAAAGACACATCACTGCTGAGTAATAAAAATGGCCACTACAGTAAAAAGTGATAATAATCACTATATCTCAGAACCTATGACCTTCTGCTGCAAACTGAAACCGGTGGAAGTATGTTGGAGTGTCTGGAACATAAGTAATCAATATGGAGCTATGTAGTCACTGCCTTGGGAACTATGTTGACCAAGTGAAAATACCCAAACTGAAGGTAGTCGAGCAGTACTCTTGAAGATCCTGTATGCATGTAAGATTAACAATGCTCACAATTCTATGTTAGAAACCAGACAAAAACATCAAATACATGATAGTGGCTAATATAATCCAATAAAAATATACCCGTGTGAGAGAAACCATTAGGTCTTTCATGAAGTTCCCTACATATGATTTCTCATAGACTTAGACAGAATGCTAGGATGGGTAAGGTGGAAAACAAGGCTAAGACAACAGGATGGAATTATACTTCAACACTGTAATCTCTCAGACATAAGGGATAAGGGGAAACCAATCAGACGTATGTCAAACAGAGAACAATCGGGGCATGGCGGTGTATCACAAATGGGTAGAGTACTTCGACTACTTCCTATAGACTCTAGACAAGCAACCTTTGCATTTGAATTGTTTGTCATATTTATAATTTAACATTTAACATTTAACATAAGGTCATCTTTAGCTAGCCATCCTCCATGTTACACAGAAATCTTCCACCTTGTGAGCATTAGCATTCTTTGGCCTGTAGGATCCATTTCAGTGACTCAGATCCATTTTCATCCTTCAGTGATACCAGTTTATCCTATTTTTGTTCCTACCCACATGTTGCATCACTATAGCATGCGTACCCACGAGTTGCATCCCTATAGCCCACGGCTATCAAGTAAAATGGTAAAAACCACTATTTTATTACTTTTTACTCCCAAAAAGCGGTCATTGGGTGACCTTTGGATCTCCATCTGCCCAAGTAACATCTCGATGAGTCCTTTCACTTACCTTTGAGAGGACTATATATTGAGCACATATGGCTTATGGACGGGAGGAATAAGAGAATAGTAAAGGCACTCTAGTGGATTTTTGCCCTATCTTGAGTCTGCACTCATTGATCCTTGTAGTTGTGAACCAGTTATGTTCACCTTCCAAACTCCTTGCTAGTTTGAGTTTGCCTTTCATGGAGGATTGAAGTGGTGGAGGCACAAGTGGATTGATCTAGATCTTGGTTCAGATTGGTTGCCGACAAGAGGTCGTATCACTTTGTACTTCCTCTTGTTCATTAATAGAAATACTCATATTCTCGTTTAATGTCCCCATTTTGACCCCCTTTGTATTAAATCGTACATGATGTAAATATTGTAATTTAATCATGGTGAGGAGCTCAAGGCCAAGGCCCCACCATTGATTTAGCATTTTATGTATCGACAAATTAGAAATAGATGCCTATGGTTCTTGTGCTAGATAGGCACAATGTATATAAGACATCATGTAATTACGAATGTTAATGAAATACCCACAACTAGCTATGCAATGCAACAAAGAGATGGGGCATGTTTCTACAAGGAATAGGGAGGGAAATTATTCAAACCCTTGAGCCAGTGGTGTTAATCCATGTGTCAATGAGAAAACCCATAAACCACCAACTATCGATTTTGGGTTATGGACCCAATCATTTAATTCTTCCAAGAATTGGTTGAGGCAGTTAATACCTTGGGAATGAAGAGGTATGGCAACCAATTTCATGTATGGGCAAGCCATCAACTTGGGAATTCATATCTTTGCTTCTTGGGCAAGAAAACACCCACGAAATGGTGCTCAAAGCCATTTTGAAAAGTTAGTCTTTGATCTCTCACGCAGTTTGAGCCAACTGGGTCTTTCCCTACCCGTTTTCATCCATTTTTCTGCATTGTTCCATGCCTGGGAGCTCGTTTTGCATTGTATAGCAGCTGGGAGAGAAGGGCCACGATTTGGGACTGTTATGGAGGCCGTTTTTGCCCCAGAATGTCCATGGACGTTTTTTTGAAAATGGATTTGACTTCCTAGGGTTGTTCCCCATCTTCCAGTTTCGTTTTTGTGTTTCCCACGTTTTTCTGAAGCTAATGAAAACCCCATCTTTGGGCATCTCACTGTAAAAACGTTTTATCATGCCCATTAAGTGTAGTTCAGTTGTTATGTGCATCCCTGTTTTGATTTGAACCTGTGAGCAAGAAACTTGGAGTGGTAGTGGACAGAATTGGCTTGATAAACCTAGTGAAGGGAGTAACCTCTCAAGGAGATCAAGAGGGATGGCTACTCTTCTATGCACACCTGGGAAACTCTAGAATTGGAAGGTATGGCCCGAGGGACTGTGAATTGGTGAAGGGAATACTTCCTTGAGTAGGGGTGTGTAGGCATTGTGGGTGCCAAGCTAAATAGATCTTGTAGAGGTATCCATAGCTCTGTGGTTGAGCTCACTACCTTAGCAATTCTTCCTTTCCATTTCCTAGCAGCTTGATAAACCCAATTGTAGATTGGCTTGGCTCATCTTGGTGTATGCTTGGCTATGTGTGAGTCTACTATTCCTTGGTTCCTTGTAGAAATCATGCCCAGCTCAGGGGTGGCAGTTGCATCAAGAGGTTGATAAGCACAACTGGCCTATGGTTGGGTGGAACGTTGCAGTTGCATAGCCAGTTGCTTGGGACTACCTTGTTATAAGATACGTATTCTCCTGTGTTAACTTGCAATTATTTATTTGACGAATATCTTGAATGTATGATGAATGTGCAATTGAAATTAATTCCGCTGTGTTTTTCTTATAATCATACAATCCATATGTCTTTTATATTATGTGAATGCTTATTTAATAAGTTTATGGGGCTAATTGCTCAGTTTTAGCATCACGTCCTCTCTATCATGCTGGTATGATAGGAGGGGACATTACACTCGTCCATTCATGGTGTGAATGTCATTTATTATACATTAGGTTACATTTTCTTATGATATTATGGACCATTGTTATTGATAATGTTAATGTCATTTATATATCACATGTACTTGTTAGATATTGGTTGTCAAGACTAATTTGCAGATTACAAGTGCTTGGATGAGCGTGGATTGAAAGCTCCAACGGGGATCTACATCAAACGTTGGATCGAGGTTGGTTACATTTCTCCATTATTTTAACATTGTCATTTATAATAGCATTGTTTTGAGAATTGAGTAGATTTCTGGTAGTCATCAATCTGTTGTGGTATTCCCAAGCCATAGTGAGTTTTCTCCAATACAGAAATGGCGACCATACTGGGGACAACATCCATGTTTTGGAAAATTTTTGAGCATTAGTCCATAATTAGAGTTGTTGTTTATCGAAGCTCTGTGTCACTTATTGGCCATTAAGATACACTGTAGAAAACTTGCTTTTTCTGAGCCTCTGGACTCTTTATTTGACCATTTGCTTTTCCTCACCTACGGGTTGGCTTAGTTCTGCCCGCGTATTGTGAAAATCCTCACAGCAGATCTAAGAGATGATGTATAACTCACAATAGTAATTATGATTAAGCAGAAAAATAGAAGAAGAGTGAACAATACAGTATAATGAGCAACAGAATAATATGGTACAGTAGAACTCGGATAGAAGCAATAATACTTCACACACACTAAATTATTAATCACAAATGGACATATAAATAATACAATGCATGAGGAATTAAAATGCCTAAGGTGGCAATTCGAATTAGCCTTCATGGAGTGATCAAAGGATCACTAGAGTGTCATGGGAACACAAATAGGTGTCCTCATGATCATCAGAGCACAACTGGAAGTCTTCATCATCATCAGTGGAGTCATCAATGCTTAAGTAACTGTCAACCATCAGTCAAACTGAGTCTGGTAGATGTAACTGAGTGTAATTGAGTGTAACTGACTGTAACTAAGTGTAACTGAGTGACAACTAGACTGGTAGGTGAAGAAGGGCGAGTTGCTTCCTAAAATCAAGGAAGAAGGGTGCATTAAGCAATTGGAGGGCTAAAACTAAATAGTGAGAAGCTCCTGGGTGTTGGCTAACTGAGGGCTAGGTGCTGGACTGATCACTAGGATGCATGCAAACCCTAAAGGTGCATGCATGACTGAAAATGTAAATGATCAAAATATTGGTGGGACTAGGATGGATTATAGGAATATCCTAACACCCCCCCTTAATCCATCCTGGGCCCTGGTAACTAAGACCAAAGGTCACCCAATACAATGAATAATAACAGTCAATAAACCAAGGAAGTGGGAAAATTTCATGGGAAACATACCCCCTCCTAAAAAAAAATGGACTGTAAGGCACACATAAAAATAAATGCTCCAAACTCAAGCAGGTGTGATGCTTGGTCATATGTCTGGAGGTATATTATTCTTGGGAAGAAGTGGATCATGCTCAAAAAGCATGTGCTTGTACTTTCTCTTCAGATTGAATGTGATGAGAACAAATCCAATAGTATGAGAATGATCCTTGAACCTGTGATTTGAATCAGCAGAGGTGGGATCAAATCTGTGAAAGTGCATATAGTCTTTTGTCTTCTCCTTCGAACCACCATGGGTGAGATTATGCCAAAAATAACTTTACACGTTTTCTTGAAATCAAAATCAGATTTAAGACTTAAAAAAATAGTTTCTTGAGATCTCCTTTGAACTAGCAGGGGTGAGATCAAAACTATCATATGCTTGAGAAATTATTCCAAGCAGTAATTGCTTAGAACCCAATTTAGATACAAGACTTGAATCATGGTTTCTTGACATCTCTTTTGAACCATGAGAGGTGAGATCAAAACCAGTAGATGCATGAGAAATTATCCCAAGCGAATGGCAATGGCTATATTCTTCAATGAACTTCTGAAAGCATGGAATTATGATCATATAGTAGTATAAAAGACGAGATAGCTGGAGAGGAGCGAATGCATTACCTTCAATAGCTGTTTTGACCTTCGAAATAATCATGTGATCATGATGCAAACCAACAAAATATGGTGCAAGAGAGGATTTAGGACCTTCTGCAATATCTAGAGTGTGAGCTAGCATAGAAAGAGAAGAAAGTTTGAGCATGAGTGGAGAATCTGCAAGTTCTTTGTGAAAAACTTCAATGTGAGATGATATTGGTTCATGATCTGAGAGACCATCAAGAGGGGCGAATGCATCACTTTGAGATCATGGCTCTTCAAGTATGCTATCATTTTTGGTTTCCAATCATCATAGCTGAGAGGAGAGAAAGGAGAAAGAGGAGTGATTTATTTTGAATTCATTGAAGCTGTAGAAGACCTGCAAAAACAATATAGAATAACTGCAATTGCTACTGCTGTAAAAATGTAGAAACTGCTGCAACTGCTGCACTCGAAATCTTGGTAATAACCTGCAAAAAACTCTCAAGAATGGAGATAAACAATACTCTCAACATGCTCTGATACCATGTGAAAATCCTCACCGCAGATCTAAGAGATGATGTATAACTCACAAGAGTAATTATGATTAAGCAAGAAAATAGAAGAAGAGTGAACAATACAGTATAATGAGCAACAAAATAATATGGTACAATAGAACTCAGATAGAAGCAATAATACTTCACACACACACACACTAAATTATTAATCACAAATGGACATATAAATAATACAATGCATGAGGAATTCGAATGCCTAAGGTGGCAATTCGAATTAGCCTTCATGGAGTGATCAAAGGATCACTAGAGTGTCATCGGAGCACAACTAGGTGCCCTCATGATCATCGGAGCACAACTGGAAGTCTTCATCATCATTAGTGGAGTCATCAATGCTCAAGTAACTATCAACCATCAGTCAAACTGAGTTTGGTAGGTGTAATTGAGTGTAACTGAGTGTAACTAAGCGTAACTGACTGTAACTGAGTGTAAATGAGTATAACTAAGTGTAACTGAGTGTAACTGAGTGACAACTTGACTGGTAGGTGAAGAAGGGCGAGTTGCTTCCTAAAATCAAGGAAGAAGGGCACATTAAGCAACTGGAGGGATAAAACTGAATAGTGAGAAGCTCCTGGGGGTTGGCTAACTGAGGGCTAGGTGTTGGAATGATGACTGGGATGCATGCAAAATGCATGCAAACCCTAAAGGTGCATGCATGAATGAAAATGTAAATGATCAAAATATTGGTGGGACTAGGATGGAGTATAGGAATATCCTAACACGTATACCCGCCTCTGTTTACACTACTGCTCACGGGTACCCGCAGGTATTCCTTCGACAGTAGCGTGTAACTCCGGCTTTTGTTGGTTTATGGGTATTGGTTGTCACTAGGTGAGTTTGGTTGATTCCTGAGTCTTTGTTGGCCTCTTTCTTGACTGTTTCATGACTTGGTTGTGACCAGATCTCTTCGTTTCTCTTGGTTGAGCCTTCTTGGTTTTTTACCAATCTTTGGTTTTAGCCTCTTGGTTTCTTCCTTTTGAGCTCTTTCTTTTGGCTAAGTCTTGCTGTTTAGTATCTACTAGGTTGTCTTAGTGATCTTCTCGGCACTTCAGTGACTGAATAGTAGGATTTTTCTTGCATTTTTTCATTCCATATATATTGAAAAAATACAAAAATATTCATTTAGTTTTTTGCATTTTCCTTTCTGTTTATAAGAGAAAATACAAAAATATTTTATTTCCATGTACTACATTTTGCATTGAGTGCTTGTTGCCTTCATTTTAGGTTCTGCTTGTGCATTGAAAAGATACAAGTTTGCATATTTATTTCAGAATTGTTGGTTGATTTTGCATATTAATGACATTGTTTTATTCGATAAATGAGTCTAGGATTGGACGATGTTGCATATTATTGAGTCTACACATCACTAGTTTCACGACCATATCCCTTGAGTAATCACAGCCACTAAAATTAATGCTTAATCATAAAATTGATTAGACTTATTTTATTTATAGGGTACACCAACTAGCATAGGTTTAGAGTCTTGGAATAGATCATTGTGAGTTAACAATCCAAGACTACTGAAAGAAACATTAGGTGTCTGACCAAGGAGTGGAGGAATCCATGGTATAGATAGGTGTTCTCAGGAAAGCTCTACTCAATTGAGAGTAAGGCATGGGTTCACGGGAGGTTGGTTGAGGAGATATCCCTCTGATACAGACTGAACGTGGGAGATATATCCAGGATTTGCTCGTATCTGGGGGTACCGGAGGTTCATCCTCTTGTGCTTCGGGCTTAGCTACCCTGCCCATACAATGGGTCCCACCTACGATTGTCCCCTTGAGCATTGGTTATATTGTGGTAGACATAGTTGCCTTACCTAGGTACCACACAAGGTACTTGCAGTGGTTATGCTATTTGTGTCCTGAGTTAGATAGGGATTGGACATCACAGTTGTGTTCGTGCAGTGGAATTGACCCTGTCGACACAGTGAAGCCTGGGTGTCTCTATAACTGATTCTGTTACCTCCAGCTATAGTTTGGGAGTCTCAAGCCTCTCCTAGGAGAGACATACCGACTCTAGTGTCGGGATCTCATTTAGCCACTCCGTTTGTCTGTTCTTGGATGTAGTTTCTCTAGGTGTGTGCTTTTGATTTACTGTTTTTGATCGATAGTTGGCCTTTAGGAGATGCTGTGTCTCTCTCTAGAGAGAACGTGGCGCGGAGCCCTACTCTCCGCTAGTCCCATCGTTTGGCTAGTTTAAAGCCACTCGAGGTGACACGTCGTATTGCTAAAGGACGCCGGAGGGCTCCCTCTGAGTCTTCGGATTCTTTCGTGACTTGCGTTGAGGACTAAATGGCTGCACATCTCGATATCAGGAAAGACCTTTCTACTCCTTCAGGTAGAGTTGAACATACTTTCGATCCCCAGACTCCTCGTGAGGATTGGGGAGGTGATCCACTTGAGACTCAACCTGGTTCTATTTGGCCTAATCCACTTGACCAGGATCTGTTTGATCCTTCGAATCCAGATAATTATCTTTATGGGATGCCCGACTTACTCAAGGAGGAAGAACAGGACGAGCCTTTCGTTCCTTCATTTCCACGCGATTTTAGATATAGGAGGCCTGAGACTCATGATAATTCTAGCCCTATGGTCAACCCCACCGCACTCTATTTTGGTATGCCTAGTCACAATACTATCGAACCTTCCACTATGGTTGGTACTCATGCTGGCACTAGTCATAGTGTTAGTTAGCCATACTATACCCACTGGGGGCACTACGTTGTCCACCCACTCACATAGTATGGGGACTGGTCAGATTCCTAACCATGCTAATGTTGGAACATGACCACCTCCTAGGAATACCCAACCTAGTCGGAATGCTGTTCGAAACACGACTCGCCATCCACCACCTAATACACATGTCGCTACTCATCAACCCAGGACTACTTTTGCACATGATACCGTTCCTCCCAATCACGGGGGTGGACACATACCGCATACTTTTGCGTCCACTGCCACCTCTAGTAATAGTAATGTAGGGGGTGGGAATATTTCATATCCACATGGACATCACACCACCAACCCTGCTACTGGTCACACCCATATTGGACCTGGGAATACTTCTCATGGTTATGGTCATCACACGACTGCTCAAGCTCATCCTAATGTTGGGGGTGGGAACATACCATACCATTATGGTCAATACAACACGGTTCCCGCTATGAATAGTACATACATGCCCCATACTTATGGTGGCAACCCTTACTACAACACAGTCGGTGCTGGCCCCCAGTATCACCCACCACGCCAATATGGTCCTCAAAACGCACATATACCTGCTTACTCTCAAATGGGTCAAGCAGGGGGAGGTTATCCATCTTATGGCCATGGGAAAGATTATGGGCCGTCAGGTCCTCAGTATTAGTAGTTCAATCCTCATGGTCAAGCTTTTGGTCCATTGTATAACATAGTTCCATTCAACCAACCTTTTATGGGAGCTTATAATCAAGCTTTCCAGCCGCAGCTCCCGTTCCTTGCACGCTTGAATCTCCCAGATCTTTCAAAGCTCACGAATGATCCGGTGTGTCACGAACCTACTTGGCCCCCGGTCCCTACCAAGCTCCCTTCGGACATTCCAAAGTTTGAAGGGAAAGGTGGTGAGGACCCGGGAGATCATGTTACAACATTTCATCTTTGGTGCTCCTCCAACTCTTTGAATCATGATTCCATTCGATTATGACTATTTAAACGCACCCTCATGGGGGAAGCTGCGAAGTGGTATGTGGAGTTGCCCGAAAACACCTGTAGGCGATTCAACGAGATTTATTTGGTTTTCTTAGACCATTTCCAGTTGTCGGTTCGTTATGATACTGGTACTGAGTTGTTGTCCACTTTCCGTCAGAATAAGGCCACACATATTTCTGACCACGTTCAAGAGTGGCGTCGGTGGAAGAGATTAGTGAAAGCCAACATTCCTCCAGAGTTCCTACTGGAATGGTTCCTTAAGTCTTTACTCCCATACATTGCTAAGGATGTTTCGATGTCCGACATTGTGACTGAAGAACAAGCTATCTTGAAAGTCCAGCAGTTAGATCTACTTTATTCTCAGTCTGGCATTTTGTATGACATTATTCCTGACGCACCGAGAACAAGACATGATCCCACATCAGTTCCTGGACCACATGCTGATGGCATCATGGGGTCTGCATGCACTCGCCCTGTAGACTTTATAGCTAATCAAATGCAAAATTTGTCGCTAAACCAATCTACTCCCGGACAGTTTCACACCTTGTCCACTTCCACTCCTTCGTCTAATGTACACAATGTGCAATCAACAAAACCGTCGGGTAAGCAGCAGCCTGGTGGTAAGAAAAAGGGAGAAACAATCATAGGGGTGAAAACAATGGAAATAACAACAATAGCAATCGTAATACTCCTTGTAAAGAGAATGCCAACCCTCCTCTGGAAGGCAATAATGCTGGCGAGGATCGTAAACCTAGGTGTAAGGTAAAATTCCGTTGCAAGCTTTGTGGGGAGGATCATCTTACTCACTTATGTCTTCGTATTGAAGAAGCATCGAAGCATTTGGCACAGAGCCCAGCTGTGCTGAAGGATTCCCTACCATCACCAGAACATGGCTTCGCATGTTCCCACCACTGGTTATGGTACTAATGAAACGACAACTTCTTCTTCCAATACTAGTGGTTATGGATGTGTGAATATGGTTTAGTCAGAGGTTTGTGTTGCTACTCGTCAACGTGATTATGGTGCACCACAACCAAATTTGGGGAATGAGCCTCCCCCTCCTCCTGATAATTCCTTGCATATCGAGAAGCCTTCTATTATGCCGCGGATACCGAAAGGTGTGCTCAAGCGCTCCACACATAATCCTAATGCTCGAGCCAGCCAGAACTACTCCATCATAGAATATTTGGGCCAAACTCCGTGTGCCATGTCAAGTCTTGAAGTTTTGCAAGCTTGTCCTTCTTAGAAGCATGCCCTTTTGAGTGCGTTAGGAGTTCAGGATGGGGCAGTCCTAGTGTTATCAAGTTCGATACTATTGATGTCCAACCTCGCTTTCCTTACCACGTGGATTTTCAAATCCAGGTGGTTTTCCTTAAAAGCTTTGTCAAACGTACTATGGTAAAGGTGCTTCCACGTCAGTAATGTCGTTGACTTGTTGGAAAGCTCTTGGTTCCCCTGCGCTCCTCGCATTTAGAACTACACTTATTGCATTCGATGGTAGATCTTTTATGCCGCATGGAATTATCCCTTCCCTTGTTGTCTCCTTGGGAGGTAAGTCCGTGCCTATTGAAGTCGAAGTGGTTGATGCACCCATCGACTACAACCTTTTACTGGGTCGAAACTAGATGTACGCTATGAAGTCTGTCGCGTCTACTGTATTTTGAGTTATTTGCTTTCTCCATGAAGGCAAGATTGTGACAATCGATCAGCTAGATTATTTTGGCACTCGTTCCACAGCATCCATGGGATTAGTACTCCCACAAGTTTCTGATTCTCAGTCGGCAACTGGGAACATAGGTGTTGGAATGTACCCCTCGTTGATGGGAACTTTTAACCATTCTGCACCTGTGAATTTTATTGGAACCATTTCCGACAGTGCGCCTACTCCTTTGAATAGTATGCCATTTCGGACTTCCTATTGTGGTGATCCATGGATTTTTCCATCAGCGGATTCTATGTCTGGAGACATTGTGCATGTCGGGATGTCTATGCCTTTATCTGTAGTGGAGCTCACTTATGATCACATCCAGCAAACCACTGCAGATCCAGATCTCTTTTATTCCTAGACAGTTGAAGAAGATCCCGTTACGCTGCCAGTTTGGGAAGCCAACTCATCTTGCTCTCACGATTGCCTTGATGATACTTTGCCATCCGATGAAGCTATCCTCGAAGCCATGTGTGGTAGTGAGAGGCCTTGGGAAGATATGCACCATCGATCTTATTTCCTTCCCAACCTTGAGCTCATTGAGCAGGAGGCGTTTAGGATGACTCTAGCTGAGATGGTTGGTAACCTTGTGGCTCTTTTGTAGTTGCATGATGTTTTCTTGGAGGGGAATATGGCCAATATTTCCTTAACCACTTCGATCAACATCTCCCTCACTCCCAGAAAGATTGAGAATGTTTACATCGATGCCGATTGCACTCCTAAGGAGATTGATATTTACACTGATTTGTTTACTGAAATCCGGGAAGCTTTCGCCTGGTCATATGAGGAGATGCCAGGAATAGACCCCTGCATTGTTGAACAGGAATAGACCCCTGCATTTGCTTCTTATTTGTATTGAGCTTGCTCATAGGAGGTTGCCCCCTCGAAGTGGCCTGTGATCAATATAAAAGTGATTATGAGTTCTGTCATTTCGGGTATTTCGCATATTTGTATTAATTTATTGTTGCAGGTGCCTCACATTTGGTATCAGAGCACTTTCTTGGGCTCGCTGGGTGAAATTTCTGCCAAATTTTTTTTCGCATCTGTTGCAGGTTCGGATTTGGGAATAATCCCTATCCGCTTAACTGTGGGAAGTACTTGGGCATAAGCCCTAAAACTCATTGTGAGGAGTACCACAGGAACCCCGAAGTAGGTGGCCCATTGAGAGGACCTACCAGCGAAAAGGGCAACAACCCCTACCTGATTGACTAGTTCACACCCGTGAGGTAAACCAAGAGCTGTCGTTTGTGGCAAAGCGGTTATCAATTTTACCTGAGTCGTGGAGTGAGGGGTATTGCCCCAATACGCAAGTTGTCAAACAGCATTGGTGGCCGAGTGAAACCCCTGAACTGTTAGGAAGCCGCACATACCTGGGGTCCATATCTACTTTCAGTTGAACTATTGTCAATCACTGCTGCGCCGTTTCAGATCTATTTTGCAAGCCATTCTAGATTCAGCCGTTTTCAATCCCTTCGACGCTGTTCCAGATCTCCCTTATTTTCACTCAATTTCCATTGAAATTTTTGGGGAACCCCTGTCATCCCATTCTGCATATTTCAGTCCTGAGGACCCTATCCCCAATTCCCATTCCCAAAGCCTGAAATCCCACATTTGTCTATTTTTAGGGTTTTCCATAACTTCCTCGGATTTCACCCAATCACCTTCAAATTTTACCATAGAGTTCCTTTCTGAATTCTGCTTCTTTTTTCTCCTCTGCCAAATTTTCCCATTCTTTCACCCCACTTCTGAAATCCTCACTTTTGCTTCCCTGTCTATCCAACAATGTCCAAAACCTAGTCAAACCCCAATTACCCTTCTGATTTTTTCCCAAATCCAAATTTTCCCTTATTGAAGTAGTTCCTGTTTTTGTTTTCCTACCCAGTCACAAAAAAAAAAAAAAAATCCGGGTTATGGTTGTCACCCGTGCAGGAGCAAAAACCATGGAGGAAGCACTTGCAGCCATCCAAGCCAAACTCCAGGATCTGGATGAAAAATTTCTTGGTCTCCATCTTGAACATTCAACTATGAACAACAAACGCCAGTCCGAGTCTTCAGTAGACAATGGGTTCTCTTCTTCCAACAATTTCCGTGGTCCAAAGCTGGATTTTCCTCGCTTTAATGGTACCGATCCAACTGGATGGATCTATCGTGCAGAACAGTATTTCAGTCAGCATAATACTTTTTATGCCAACAAAGTTCCGTTGGCATCCTTTCATTTGGAACATGAAGCTCTTCAATGGTATCGTTGGTATATCAAGGCTCATCCAGAGCCCAACTGGCCAGACTTTTGCCAGCTCCTTTTGCAACGATTTGGTCCTAGTGTTTTTGATGACTTCACAGGAGCCCTCACTAAACTTTGCCAAACTGGCACTGTGAGAGAGTATCAAACCGAATTTGAGAATCTAGCCAACCACACCGAAGGATTGTCTGATGACTTTTACCGGAGTTGTTTTATCAGTCGTCTAAAGGATGCCATTCGCTCTGAGGTCAAAATGTTCTGTCCCAACACAATGATGGAAGCACTCGGGTTGGCTAAGTAGGAAGAAGACAAGATTGCAGCCCAACAACGCTCCAAGCCCACTTTTGTTCCCTTCCGAAATATGGGTTCTCAGTGACCACCTATACCGCAGGCTCCTCGACCGACTCCTATCAAGCGTTTGTCTGAAACAGAGATGCAAGCATGCAGAGAAAAGGGGCTTTGCTATAATTGTGATGATAAATTCACTTGGGGACATAGATGTGTTCAGCAAAAGCTCTATCTCCTGGATGTGGAGTCTCCGCCTGCCTCTGAAATGGGTGACGAAGATCCAGAAACACTGGATGCTCCGGTCGACATTCAGGAACCGCCTATTGACCCTCCGTCTCAGGATGACCAGCCAGAGATATCTCTCCATGCTTTAGCGGGAATCACCACCCCCCAAACAATGTGGGTCAGGGGTTACTTCAAGAAGCTTCCTCTTACAATCCTCATTGATTCTGGTAGCACTCATAATTTCATTGACCCTCGGATCGCCAAACAAGCTGATTGTTTTATCCATCCTTGCTCCAACTTTGAAGTCATGATTGCCAATGGGGGCACCTTACCTTGCAAAGGGAAGTGTCGAAATGTGCGTATCTCTATGGGATATTATACCTTGTGCTCTGACATGTTTTCCTTTCCCTTAGGCGGATGTGATGTGGTTTTGGGCGCTAAATGGCTATGCACACTCGACCCTATCTTATGGGATTTTGCCGAACTTTGGATGCAGTTTTCCCTCAATGGACACAAACACACATTGACAGGATTACAACGAGGTTCTCTCAGCATCATCAGTTCACATCGCATGGAAAAACTCCTCAAGAAGAATTCACATGGTGTCATCGCTCAGATCCATTCCATCCAGATGCAACCATCAGCGGTCTCCACTACTCCCTTGGATCTCCAACAAATTCTGGATCGATATACAGGTGTCTTTGCTGAACCAGTGGGATTACCACCTTCCAGGCCAGAAGACCATCATATTCAGCTCCTTCCTGGAAGCATTCCTCCCAACATCAGGCCCTATCGCTACCCATTTCACCAAAAAACAGAGATTGAAATACTCGTTCGGGACTTATTGAAGCACGGTATTATTCGCCTAAGCACTAGTTCCTTTTCTTCTCCAGTTATTCTTGTCCGCAAAAAAGATGGGTCATGGCGCCTCTGCATTGACTTCTGAGCACTTAATCACCTCACCATCAAGGATAAGTTTCCAATTCCTGTTGTTGATGAGCTTCTTGATGAGCTTCATGGGGCTCACTTTTTCTCCAAGTTGGATCTTCGTTCTGGGTATCATCAAATTCGGGTTCATGAGGATGATATTCCTAAAACAGCTTTCCGCACACATGATGGCCATTATGAGTTTTTGGTCATGCCCTTTGGCCTCACTAATGCTCCTTCCACATTCCAGGCCTTAATGAATAAAATATTTCGACCCTACTTGCGAAAATTCATTCTGGTATTCTTTGATGATATCCTCATCTACAGTAAAACATGGGATGAACATCTCCAGCATCTGGATCTTGTCATGCAACTTTTCTCTGACCATCATCTCCATGCCAAGCAGTCTAAATGTGTTTTTGGACAAAAGGAAGTTCAGTATCTCGGGCACATTATCTCAGCATAAGGGGTTCGTGTGGATCCTTCCAAAATCGAGGCCATGAACAATTGGCCACATCCTTAGACACTCAAGAGCCTTCGTGGTTTTTTGGGGTTGACTGGCTACTACAGCAAGTTTATTAAGGATTATGGGAAGATTGCAGCTCCATTAACTGCTCTATTGAAAAAAGATGCTTTTACATGGACACCTGCTGCTCAGTGTGCATTTGACAAACTAAAACAAGCTATGTGTACTACACCTGTGCTAGCTATGCCCGATTTTTCCAAGCCCTTCACTATTGAGAGTGATGCTTGCGGCAATTGACTTGGTGTTGTTCTCCTTCAAGATGAACACCCCATTGCATTCACCAGCAAATCCCTTTCAGGTAAGAATTTAGATGCCTCTACCTATGAGAAGGAAATGATGGCTATTTTGCATGCAGTACAGAAGTGGCGTCCATACCTATTAGGGAATCATTTCTGCATCAAGATTGATCACCAGAGTCTGAAATATTTCTTGGACCAGCGTGTCTCCTCCCCGACACAATAGAAATGGGTTAGCAAACTCATGGGTTATGACTATGAGATCACTTACAAGAAGGGTAAAGACAATATTGTGGCAGATGCTCTTTCTCACACATTTGATGCCCAAGGTTCTCTTTCAGCTATTTCTATGCCTGTTCAAAATTGGTTGCAATCTGTTCAACAGGGTTATGTCAATGACTCTTGCTTATCTCAGATCATCCAACACTTGACCAACAATCCTTCTGCTGTCCCACATTACTCTTGGGATGGTGCTTCTCTGCGATACAAGGGTCTTCTGGTGCTTCCCCAGAGCACAGATCTTCAACAGGCTATCTTCTATGAACTCCATGCTTCTCCATCGACCGGGCACTCTGGGTTCCTCAAAACATATGAACGATCACGACGTAACTTCTTTTGGCAGGGCATGAAAAGGACAATTCAACAGATGGTGGCTGAATGTGATACCTTCCAGCGCAATAAGGGTGAAACAACACTCCTTCCAGGATTGCTTGAACCCTTTCCCATACCTACACGGATTTGGACAGATATTTCTATGGATTTCATTGAAGGGCTCCCTAAATTTGGCGGGAAGACAGTGATTCTCGTTGTGGTTGATCGTCTCTCCAAATATAGTCATTTTTGTGCTCTCAGCCATCCCTATACAGACTCCTCCGTCGCTCAAATTTTTCTGGACCAGATCTTTCATCTTCATGGCATCCCTTCTTCCATTGTCTCGGATCGTGATGCGACTTTCACTAGTCATTTTTGGACAAAACTATTTCGCCACACTGGCACCAAACTGAAGATGAGTTTAGGGTATCACCCACAAACAGATGGACAGACTGAAATTGTTAATAAATGATTGGAAACTTATCTTCGTTGCTTCACCTCGGAACAACAACATCAGTGGGAAAAGTGGCTCCCTCTCGCTGAATGGTGGTACAATACCTCTTACCACACTGCCTCTAAAATGACCCCATATGAAGCAGTCTATGGTCAGGCACCTCCAACTCTTCTTCCATACACCCCCACCAGTTCACCAGTTCAGGAAGTTGACACGGTCCTTCGCAACCGTGATCAGATTCTTCGCATTTTGCGGGACAATCTTCACATGGCAAGAAATCGCATAAAGCAACAAGCTAATCAGCACCGTTCAGAGCGCACTTTTCACGTCGGCGATATGGTTTTTCTTCGTCTCCAGTCGTACAAACAATCCTCCTTGAAACTCAAAGGGCGTCATAAGCTCGCTCCAAAGTTCTATGGGCCATATCGAATTCTTCAGAAGATTGGGTCTGTTGCTTATAAATTGGAACTTCCTCCTTCTTCCCGCATTCATCCAGTCTTTCATGTCTCTTGTCTGAAGAAAGTTCTTGGCACCAACATCAGTGGCCAAACGATTTTACCCGAATTGGATAATGAAGGATCCATCCTTTTGGAGCCAGAGGCCATCCTCAATCGGCGCACGTGTCAGCTTCGCTCTCGCTCTATCACAGAGGTCTTAATTCAGTGGCACGGCATGCAACCAGAGGATGCTACATGAGAACCACTCCTTTAAATTCAACAACAATTTCCACATCTAAAGATTTGAGGACAAAGCTTTTTTTAAGGGGGAGGAGATGTTAGGAACCCATGTCTTTACTTTGTTAGTATGTTGTTGTTGGACGCATATGCTTTGTAAGTCGTCCCGTAGTATTTGTTGATCAATAGTTTGTGTTATTGTTGTTGGCGCATATGCTTTGTAAGTCCCCCGTAGTATTGTTGATCCATAGTTTGTAACGGCCCATGGTTTCAACCCATAGTATTCGCACCTAGAATTAGTATATAAGTGTGTGTTGAGACCTATGAAGGCACCGCGAAGTTATTTGTATTGAGCTTGCTCATAGGAGGTTGCCCCCTCGAAGTGGCCTGTGATCAATATAAAAGTGATTCTGAGTTCTATCATTTTGGATATTTCGCATATTCGTATTAATTTATTGTTGCAGGTGCCTCACAGTCTGCCAGACTTTACACGAGATTTCATTCTTTATGTGGCCGCGTCTCAACAGACTATTGGCATGGTCTTGGTTTAGATAGATGATGCGCTTGTCGAGCATGTTATCTATTATCTTAGTCAAAATTTAGTAGACACTGAACTAAGGTACACCCACGTAGAAATGTTGACACTTGAAACTGTTCACGCAATCCAGCGGTTACAGCATTACATTTTGCTTCGAACAACCACTATTGCAGCTCATATCAATCCATTTCAGTTCGTGCTATCACGACGCCGTATCGGGGGTAAGTATATCAAATGGATTGTGATCCTTCAGGAATTTGATCTCGAGTTTGCTTCTGCAAAATCGGTGAAATCATTGGTGTTCGCTGAGCTTATGTCGGACCTTCCACGGCTTGATGAAGATTTCATTCATGAAGATTCCTTTGTAGATGAAAACTTATTTCTTATCTTTGACCGAGGACCCTTGGTATGGGGATGCCATTAGATATATCCAAACTTTGAAGTTTCCTTCGCATTATTCACGAGACGAGCGATGGCGTGTGAGACATCACGCTAAAGATTATACTATCATCGGTGACACTTTGTATCACTGAGGAAAGGATTCCATTCTCCATCGTTGTTTGACTCATGAAGAAGCGGAATGGGTACTTAATGATTGCCATGCGAGGGTGTGTGGCGGTCACTTATCCGAGCTTGCTACAGCCCAGCGTATTATGCGAGCGGGTTATTTTTGGCCTACTATCTTTAAAGATTGTATTAACACTATGAAGAGATGTCACCCTTGCCAGGTGTTTTCTTGGAACATACACTCGCATCCAGCGCCCCTCCATCCGGTCATCACTGTCGGTCCCTTCACTAAGTGGGGGGTAGATTTCATGGATTGCAAACCAACTTCGGCTGGGTAGCATCATCATGTTATTGTGGCCGTGGATTATTTTTCCAAATGGGCTGAGGCCATGCCTACCGTTAAAGCTGATAGTGCTACTGCATCCCATTTCATGTTCAACCAGATTATCACTCGATTCGGTATCCCGAAAGAGATTGTCACTGACCATGGCAGTCACTTTCAAAATAAGATGATGGAGGATTTGTCTCTCAAGCTTGGGTTTCGTCAGGAACACTTGTCTTCCTACTATCCTCAAGCGAATGGTCAGGTTGAAGCAGTAAATAAGTCTTTGAAGACCATTCTCCAACGTACCATCCAACAAAGCAAGACCAATTGGCATATCATGTTATATCCTGCTTTGTGGGCATATCGAACCGTAGTTAAGACTGCCACTGGGTTCTCACCATTCTAGTTAGTTCATGGTGTGGAGTCACTTTTACCGATTGAATGCGAGATCCCTTCGCTCAAGCTAGCCATAGAGCTCCTCCCTGATACGACGGAGATTGAGCAACGTTTAGTACACCTCGAGCAACTTGACGAACACCGTCGAGATGCCGCTGTGGCTATTGATGTTAACAAGCGTCGTGTCAAGGTTCAATATGATAGGTCTATCCGTCCCCGGCAATATGCTGAAGGTGACTTGGTACTCTTGTATGACCAAGCTAAAGAAACCATGGGGGCAGGCAAGTTCAATCCCATGTGGCACGGTCCTTACATTGTGAGGTGTGTTCTCGAAAAAGGAGCTTATGAGTTAGAAGATTATGTGGGAGTTGTCTTGAAGGAGCCTAGAAATGGGCTCTACCTCAAGTGGTAATATGATTTAACCTTTGGTTCGGGATGATACTTTTGTACACTATTGTATAGTTTTTCTGTACATAGCCTAGGTTATTTTTTTTGGTTGTCGGGTCTATTGATTAGCCTCTGTTTGATTGACATATGTTAGCGGGATGTCCTACGTTCTTAGGTTTCGTGGATGGTGCTAGCCGACATACGCAACGGCTTGCTTCTGTTGCTCGGGTTATCTTTTCACCTGACCATCTAGTTGTGTCCTTAGGAGGTGCTTTTCTCAGTCCTACATCTAACAATGTGGCTGAGTATAGTGTTGTTGTTGAGCTACTTCGGGATGCCATTTCACATGGTATCCAGTCTTTAGAAATCCGCCTGGATTCACAACTAGTTGTGTCTTAGCTGAATGGGAAATACCGTGTACGAGACTCTACATTACTACGGATATTCCTTAAGGTACGACTCTTGGAGAGACATTTTGTTTCCATTACATATATTCACATTCTGAGAAGTCATAATTATATATTTGATGCATACGCTAACTATGTATTAGATTGGCATTTGTCGCATTCATCATGAAGCACATAAATACAAATACATTCATACATTTGTACCATACACACATTTAGTAGAACCAAGAACCAAAGTTGTATATATATATAAATATGTCCAAAAATGGTAGTGTCATACAAGACTGGAGCCCGTAGCCCTCATAAATATACATATCGATACAAAAAATGATGAGACCCTGGGATATCTACTCCCTCCGAGGAGGTCTAGCTGCCGCCTCGATGGGATGTGTCTCATAGTAGTACTGTACTGCATTGGCCATCCATTGCAGTAGCCTCACCCACTCACTAGGAACACCCACTACCTGGCACTGCATAGCCTCAGGTAGTTGGGCTACCTCTATCAGTGGTACTCGGTCAACCATTCGTGATATGTTGCAACGCAACGTCTGGAGTGTGCGCCGTGCTACAACATCTGCTTCCACCTCATCCCTACCCCGATGACCATGTCTCGGGAATCCCTCGGGTCTCACTGGGCCTTTGTCTGCAAGCAAACAATCACCCATTAGCACATGACATTACCACCAAAAAGATTTTTTGCATTTCAATTATAATAAAAAAATCCATAAAAATTAAAAAAAACAAAAAACCAAAAGAGTACTCACCGATGTCTCCAAAAGCTGCGCTTGGTGGGAGTGGCATGTCACGGTCCTGTCTGAAGTCTATCCCCACATAGGGATGGTCCTCTATAGTGATCACCTACCGGTTCCACCAGCGGAAGAACTCCTCAGTATATGGTGATGCCAAACGGCCACCACCTTGTCGTGTTAGTATCTCAGTCCACAGGGTCAGGGCTGGATCTCGGAGACTGTGAGGAGAGACATCCACCCTTGGGCTAAGTCCCGGAACTCTCTCAAAGAATAAATTGCAGAGGATGCTACCATACCCAAATTTTTTGGCCTTACCCTCTTTGCATTCCATCAGTTATGTCTTCATAGACACCAGCAGAGTAGTACACCAGTCGAATATAGTAGGCTGCAAGCATTGTGATGCATAAAACATCACCGGTATGGATGCCTGATGTAGTGCTTTGGATCCTGTGATCCACATTAGAGTTGCCACTATGATATTTGTGCTCAGTTCCACTATGAGATTGACTAGCACTTGGATTCCCACTGCCTGTGTGTTGGCGGGACAATACCGCGCTATGTAATCTTGCATAGTGATCCCACCACCCACTATCCGTGACCGAAGACTAGCCACTTCCTCTCTATGGGACAAACTGGTAATGAAGTAGATATCCTCCACTTCCAGTGTCAAGTTTTGCCCGTTGAGGATGAAGTGTTGAGAATCCACATCCCAGTAGTTGATCAAATGACGAAGTAGTAGGTTTTGGGCCCTTAAGCCCCCGAGACTCCAGTATTTATATAAGCCACATACTTGCAAATTGTTGCACACGGCATCATCTACCTGGTCATGCTCTCTCTCCCTCCACTATAGAACCATCCTGGAGTGCAAAGCAAGAAATTTTTATTCAATATCATGTTTAAAAACTTCTTCATGGCCGTACCTACAGGCTAGATTGTAGATAGTTGCGGGTAGACGCAGGCAGTCAGGTTTTTGACTGCGCGTTTGATGCCCTACCCTCGACCCGCACACTTACAACCCGCAGGTAGTGCCGAACCCATTTAGGGCTTGGACAAACAAAAAATACCACCGACCAAAATTGAAATAAAAGCACTTAAATGAAAGGTATGGCAGTGACCACTAACCTGCTCCGGACGGTTCACTGAACGGTTGCTCGTAGCTCCCATGATCGGTGCTTGAAGTTTCAGGTGCAAACTTACCACTTAACTCCAAAATGGTGAATAGTGCAAATGAATTGAAAATTATTAAATTTTATTACTATTTATAATTTTCTAGACACACTTTTCTATAGTTTTTTCCATTTTGAGCCGTTATGAACTAATATCATGTCCTCGAGTAGTGTTTTTTAAATAGATTTCCTCGGCGAGAGTTGTTCTGATCCATTTCACCTACGACAGGTACGTTTCACACCTGTCATATAGGTTAGATTCCATTTTCACATGCATTATGCATTTGACATTTGACCATTTTTCATAAACCCTAGGTGCTACCCCACTTTGTGACTGACACGGAACCTTCACATTGTTATAGAAGTGTCGTCATGTTGCGGTAGGGCTTTCCCGAACATGGGTACCCTAGTTAGAACCCCATTATGCTTTTGGTGCCCATGCCATTGTTTGTCCTCAGGATTGGGAGTCCTTTGTAGTCACGCCATGACGTTGCGATGAAGACTCATACTCTACTTTGTCTTATGCTAGCCATCTCCCTTAAGGACTCCCCTCAGTTATATCATGTTTTGATTGCATTGCATCATCCTGCTTGCCGCTTGAGCCTTGTGCCGGATCCTGCTTACTCAATTGTTAGCTTGGTGCCTGTGCAGTTTCCCCGTCGAGCCCTGCAGAGCTTATATATTTGCCCTTCACAATTTGATGACCCTTTGATCCTGAGGGAACACACCCCCGAGTGTCCACATCCTACACACACTTCCTTGCATTGAGCATAGGTATGTTCCACTGCTTGGGACTAGTATGCTAGCTATTTGACACTCGTTCCGTCATTTGTTGTACTATAAGAAATTTTATTCTTTTTCAAGCTTTTCCCAAATATGAAAAAGACAAAAAAAACAAATATTCCAAAAAGGCGGACATGATTATGGTCACTATTTCTTGTTGGCAGTTGTTGTGTCGTCTTTGAATAGAGCATTCATTCCACTCCATACATTATGAGTTGGGACTATAGTTGGGCCTTAGGAGCTGTACTTGTTTCTCAGTTTTCTCCACTGATTGGTTAAGCTTTCAGTCATTAGGGAGCCCTCTGTAATGCCTCCTGCATTGCACAGTTTATGTCAAGTCTATGCTACCTGATTCTATCCATCTGCTCATGCTCTTGTTCAAAAGAAGTCCTAAAACCAGTGTCGGCCACTCCTCAGATATCTTGACAATTGCATGTCGGCCATCCTTATTGAGTCGGTCCGTTTCACCTGAGATCTTCCAAATCTTTCAGCATTGCTGGTACCTTGTGCTGGTTGATGGGGGATTCCTTAATGCCCTCCTTCTAGCGAGTCTCGTTCCGTTGACTTCAACTCATTTATTCCCTGACTTGAGGCTTAGAGTTCAGTTGAGTACCTTGAGGCTTGTCGTCATTAGTGGCAGGTTCTCTCGCCATTGACATTTTTGGGAATACATCAATGTCCCCTGATCGATGGATTCATCCTAGTGTTCGACTTCAACCCATTTATTCACAGTCTGATGATTGTGCTCTTTGCCTTGATGCTCATTTTCATTATCGGCGGGTCATCTCGCGTCTGTTAATGGTATACATCAATGACCGGTAATCAGACGATGTCTCATCAAGTTTGACCCCAACTCCTTTATTCACTTGATGGGACTTGCACCGTCGAAGACTTGTGTAGAAGATCCCAGGCGATTGTGGCATTCAGTATGCTACATATGACTTTGACTTTACATCTGAGATATCACCTCTCAGATTTCAACACTTTGTACCTCCAGTTTGCACCAATTGTCTTCTTTTCAGCAGAAGACCATATCTTACTGTAGAGGGATCATGGATATGATCACTTGTGACATATATTTACTTATGTACTGCCTATTCATGGCCATTGTATTAGATTGTTGTACTATACCGACATGTATTCAGAGATACTATTGTACTATGACGAGTGAGCCGTTCTTTCCACTTGTGTCTCCATCACTCCACTTCTGAGTTTTATAATGTATTTCGGCCATCGTAGCACATTTCAGTCTCTGACCTCACACATTAGGGGGCATCTGTTACACATAAATATTCCACCCTGTGAGCATCAACATTCTTTGGCCTATAGGATCCATTTCAGTGATTTAGATCCATTTTCATCCTTCAGTGATACCAATTTATCCTATTTTTGTTCCTACCCGCATGTTGCATCACTATAGCATGCGTACCCATGAGTTGCATCGCTATATCCCGCGGGTATCAAGTAAAATGGTAAAAACCACTATTTTATTACTTTTTACTCCCAAAAAGCGGTCATTGGGTGACCTTTGGCTCTCCATCTTCCCAAGTAATGTCTCGATGAGTCCTTTCACCTGTAAAATTAGTCACAGCAGATCTAATGAACAAGTAAATCAATCACAACAGATGAACATAGAAAATATGGTGCAAAACTGTGCAAAACATGCAGCAGTGCTCTCTATCCCAGAAAGGGTGAATGAATTACAATACAAACTGTCACTATGACTGAGCAATTTGAATTGCCTAAGGAGGTCATTCAAATCACAGAATGGAGTAGCTTGAATCTGTCTAGGAGTCCTCATAAATCATCGGTGGTGCTCATCAATCACAACAACCAGTCATCCAGGTGTCAAACTGAGTCTAACTGAGTGTAATAAATGTAACTGAAGTGTGTAGCACTGATATAGGATCTGGAGGCTCAGTGGGGGCGCATGGGAGGCTAACTGGAGTTAGAACAAGTCACCTAATCGAACTGGAGGTCAATCGGAGGTGAAACAGTCAGTCAGGAGTGAAACTAGCCTCAAATCAGGGAGAATCGGAGCTAACTGAATGTAACTGGAGTGAATCTACAGTGGTAGGTGAACAAGTGCGCCCTTCTCTGGTAGTAGGTGAGAAGAGGGCGCCTTTCAGCTTAGGAGGGCTAAAACTATGTGGTAAGTGGCTCCCGGGTGATAGAAGAAGGTGGATAAGGTGCTGGAGGCATCAAACTGGTGACTGGGATGCATGCAAGTGCATGCAGCTGCATATCCTGAAATAGATCATGCAAGATCCTGAAGTAGATATGTATCCTGAAATAGATGATCCTGAAATAGATATGTATCCTGAAATAGATGATGTGGATATACGAACACCCCCCCTCAAGCTAGACTATGATGTGCCAACTAAAATAATGTGGGGCCCTGGTAACTAAGACCAAAGGTCACCCCAATACAATAATCCAAAAAATACTGAAAATAAACTAAGTGAGGAAAGAGGGAAAACCCAGTGGGAAGAAAGCCCCCCCTCAAGCTAAAGCATAAAAATGAATCAATCTGTCTCCACCATGATGGAACTCACCCCCAACAGTGAACGGAGGTAAGAGAACTTCTTCTCAGTGAAGCTCTTGGTGAAGATGTCTGCAATTTGCTCATCAGTAGGGCAATATTGCAGAATGATGGTGCGGTCATGCACCAACTGTTGAATGTAATGCATATGAATCTCAATGTGTTTGGTCCTCTGCCGCTGAACTGGATCTGTGGAGATCTTGATAGCACTTTGATTGTCACAAAATAGGACAGTCGAAGTAGTGCCACCAAAACCAAACTCGGAAAGAATACCCTG
This sequence comes from Larix kaempferi, assembly GCA_027924585.1. Classification (NCBI taxonomy): domain Eukaryota; kingdom Viridiplantae; phylum Streptophyta; class Pinopsida; order Pinales; family Pinaceae; genus Larix; species Larix kaempferi. The sequence goes on from BSBM01001238.1 coordinate 3,480,537, forward strand.
CAACCAAACTGCTTGAATGCAGGCATTGACTGCCCCTCGATACTCTGCCTCTGCTGAAGAAAGTGCAATGGCTGCTTGCTTTTTGCTGGACCAGCAAATAGCACCATGACCAATCATGAAAACATAACCGGAAGTGGACTTCCGATCAATGCTATCACCTGCCCAATCTGAATCAGTAAAACCAATGAAATCTAGCTCAGAATCTGCAGCATAATGTATGCCAAACTGTCTCGTACCTTGCACATACTGCAAGATCCGCTTGGCTGCTCGCCAATGAAGCTCATGTGGCTGCTGCATATATCTTGACACGGAACTCACGGCATATGATATGTCAGGCCGTGAATGTGTCAAATAAAGTAGTGAACCAATCAACTGTCGATACATACTGCAATCTGCAAGCGGTGTGGAATCTCCCTCCTCAAGACTGATTCCTGAGAGGAATGGGAACGGGGCTGCCTTACATTCAGCCATATTAAACTTCAATAACAGGTCGGAAGCATATTTTTGCTGAGATATAGTGATCCCATCAAAATTTTGAGCTATCTCCAAGCCCAAAAAGTGACTCAGCAAGCCCAAATCGCTCATGTCAAAAGCTAGATTTAAGGCAGATTTTAGCTTGTTTATTGAAGTAAGTGTGCTACCAGTAATAAGCAGATCATCAACATAAAGTACAATAACCAACAAATTACCTTTAACTCGCTGAAGATAGACATTCGGATTAGATTTGCATCTTTGGAAATTCTGAGAAAGAAGGAAGGAGTCCATCTTTGCGTACCAAGCTCTTGGGGCCTGTTTTAACCCGTACAAAGATTTCTTCAATCTACAAACCAATGATGGATCTGATGTATAACCCTCTGGCTGCTGCATATAGACCTCTTCAGCAAGGTCTCCATGTAAAAATGCACTCTTCACATCCATATGATGCACTTCCCAGTGCTTGGATGCGGCAATAGCTAAAACAAGGCGGATGGAATCCATCTTTGCAACCGGTGCAAAGGTCTCTGTGTAGTCCACTCCTTGGACTTGGGAAAAACCTTTTGCCACCAACCTTGCTTTATATTTGCTGATAGTTCCATCAGCAGCAACTTTAGTACGGTAGACCCATTTACACTTCACTAATTTTCTTCCAGGTGGAAGAGAAACTAGCTCCCATGTATTGTTCTTTTGAAGAGAACTGTACTCTTCATCCATGGCACTTTTCCATCTCGGATCTCGATGGGATGAATAGTATGATTGGGGATCTGAACCAGCCATCAAATAACAAATCTCAGGAAGAAATGGATCAGCAATAGAAAGAGCCATACCTGCCCTTTGAAAGTCTCCTCTTGTTCGTCTCGGATCAGCAGGATTTCCAAGACTAGAACCAACAGATTGTAGAGTGTTTTGGGCCCACTTTGGTAACTGAGGGGGATCTGAATGGTCGGATTCCGAACCTGATATGTCATGATCATCATATGCTGCTACAATATCAGAAATATCAGAACTCATACCTTCATTATCGCTGCTCGAATCTTCTTCTGGTGAAGGCGGTGAATCGGCAGTTTTCTCCTCAACTAGTTGCAATTCTTGAAGCGGTTCTTCAAACTGCACACTGCGCTCTATGAATATCTTTTTAGATCTGATATCCATGAGTTTATATGCTTTTGATTCTTCCCCATATCCTATCAATATGCACTCGATACTTTGTGGATCCAAAGCTCGTCTCTTCTCAGAAGGAATTCTAGCCCATGCAGTAGAGCCAAAAACTCTCAAATTTGACACATCCGGTTTGTGACCAAAGAATGCTTCGAAGGGAGTCATACCTTTCATGGATGAATGTGGAACACGGTTCTGTATATATGCAGCAACATTGATTTCTTCAGCCCAAAGATTTGCAGCCAAACCTTTCGATTCAATCATGCATGTAGCCATCTCTTTCAGTGACCGGTTTTTCCTTTCCGCTACACCGTTCTGCTGGGGTGTGTAGGGAACTATATGGGGAGCAGACTACAGACCTGGTGACTGGGATGCATGCAAAATGCATGCAAACCCTAGAATTTGCATGCAAACCCTAATTGCATGCAAGATCCTGAAAAAGATGATATGGATATCCGAACACCCCCCCTCAAGCTAGACTATGATGTGCAAAAAAATAATGTGGGGCCCTGGTAACTAAGACCAAAGGTCACCCCAATACAATAATCCAAAAACTAATAACAATGAATAAACCGAGGAAATGGGGAAAACCTCATGGGAAAAATACCCCCCCCTCAAAATAGACTGTAGTACACCAAAAGATTTAACTGCTCCAAAATCAAGTAGATATGTCTGGAGGTATCTTACTCTTGGGAGTAAATGGATCATGCTCCAAAAACATGTGATTGAATTCTCCATCAGTGGATGTAAGCGAATGTGGAGACTTTAAGAACTTGCTCTTCATACTGAAAAAGGTGAGAACAAATCTAAAAATATGAGGATGATCCTGGAACCTGTGATTCGAACCAAGTGAGGCAGGAATAGCTCCAATCAGATCAAATAGATCTTGAAACTTGAACTTCTTACCAATAGAAGTTAAATCAGCTCCAAAAATAGATGAATGGTTTCTTGAGATCTCCTTTGAACCAACAAGGGTGAGATCAAAACCAAAATCAGCAAAAAGTGCATGAGAAATGAACTCAAGCGAATGGTAGTGCTCTTCATCTTCATTAAAAATCTGAGAAAATTTGCAAATGATAGAACATAAGTTTATAGAAGGCATGCAATCAAGGAGGGTGAATGCTTCACCTCCAAAATTAGATTTTACCTCCAAAACATCAATTAGATCATTATTCTGCATGCCGACAAACTCATGTGAAGGAGAGGATTCAAGAACCTCTTCGGAATCTAGAGTATGAGCTTGTTTATCTTCCTTAGAATTCGAAATAGAAGACTTTGAGAAAATGACTGTTGAATCTACAGTCTCTTCTTCATCTTGAACAATTGTTGAGGCCAACACATAATCGGAAAGAACACATAAGGAGATCTCACTAGGCTTGTTCTCCAAAAGGCTAGCATGATCCTCTTCTTCCTGCTTTCCAAATTGTCTGTCAAGTTGGACCCATAGATCACTTGGATTTTCAGCAGTCTTACTGAGGTAGCGCATACAAGGAGACATAGCAAGACATATTGCTCCAAAAGCTCTGTCACAATCATTGAGCCAATCATTCTCCTCTTCATCGGAATCAAAAACTCTTGTATTACCAATGCACATATCAAAAAGACATTGTCTCTTCAAGAATGCAATCATCTTTGGTTTCCATTCATCATAGTTGAATGGAGTAAGAATATTTTGTGAAGAAGAAGTCTCCATCTCTGCATTAGCGAATGCACATGGAGGAAGTAAGAAACCTGCAAATCACACACAAACAAACACTATGTTTTCAGCCTTGCATGCACATGAGCGAATGCACATGATATTTTGCATGCCGCTGCTGAAATATATTGGTGAGCAAAGATTGCTCTCTCTTCATGTAGAACACCTGTAGAAAAGAAATCTTGTCCCTGCCATGGCTCTGATACCATGTAAAATTAGTCACAGCAGATCTAATGAACAAGTAAATCAATCACAACAGATGAACATAGAAAATATGGTGCAAAACTGTGCAAAACATGCAGCAGTGCTCTCTATCCCAGAAAGGGTGAATTAATTACAATACAAACTGTCACTATGACTGAGCAATTCGAATTGCCTAAGGAGGTCATTCGAATCACAGAATGGAGTAGCTTGACTCTGTCTAGGAGTCCTCATAAATCATCGGTGGTGCTCATCAATCACAACAACCAGTCATCCAGGTGTCAAACTGAGTCTATCTGAGTGTAATAAATGTAACTGAAGTGTGTAGCACTGATATAGGATCTGGAGGCTCAGTGGGGGCGCATGGGAGGCTAACTGGAGTCAAAACAAGTCACCTAATCGAACTGGAGGTCAATCAGAGGTGAAACAGTCAGTCAGGAGTGAAACTAGCCTCAAATCAGGGAGAATCGGAGCTAACTGAATGTAACTAGAGTGAATCTGCAGTGGTAGGTGAACAAGTGCGCCCTTCTCTGGCAGTAGGTGAGAAGAGGGCGCCTTTCAGCTTAGGAGGGCTAAAACTCTGTGGTAAGTGGCTCCCGGGTGCTAGAAGAAGGTGGATAAGGTGCTGGAGGCATCAAACTGGTGACTGGGATGCATGCAAGTGCATGCAGCTGCATATCCTGAAATAGATCATGCAAGATCCTGAAGTAGATATGTATCCTGAAATAGATGTTCCTGAAATAGATATGTATCCTGAAATAGATGATGTGGATATCCGAACATCACCTACCTTTGAGAGGACTATATATTGAGCACATATGGCTTAGGGATGGGAGGAAGAAGAGAATAGTAAAGGCACTCTAGTGGATTTTTTCCCTATCTTGAGACTGCACTCATTGATCCTTGTAGTTGTGAACCATTTATGTTCACCTTCCAAACTCCTTGCTAGTTTGAGTTTGCCTTTCATGGAGGATTGAAGTGGTGGAGGCACAAGTGGATTGATCTAGATCTTGGATCACATTGGTTGCTGGCAAGAGGTCGTATCACTTTGTACTTCTTCTTGTTCATTAATAGAAATACTCATATTCTCGTCCATTCATGGTGTGAATGTCATTTATTATACATTGGGTTACATTTGCTTATGATATTATGGACCATTGTTATTGATAATGTTAATGTCATTTATATATCACATGTACTTGTTAGATATTGGTTGCCAAGACTAATTTGCAGATTACAAGTGATTGGATGTGCGTGGATTGAAAGCTCCAATGGGGATCTACATCAAACGTTGGATCGAGGTTGGTTACATTTCTCCATTATTTTAACATTGTCATTTATAATAGCATTGTTTTGAGAATTGAGTAGATTTCTGGTTGTCATCTGTCTGTTGTGGTATTCCCAAGCCATATTGAGTTTTCTCCAATACACTCTAAAGGTAGGTTCCCTGAATAGCCTTGTGGGCCTCAGATAATGACTCTGTATGAAATCCATTGCTTTCCACCGTCGATAGGTACGATGGAAATATCACCATGTTTCTTCGTAGAGGAAAAAAACCTTACATCATACAAAGGATGAGTGATCGTCCTTTGGCGAATGACTAGCTAAGGAAGACATTTATTTGCACTTAGTTTTTAGAAACACTGTTTTTGCTGACTCATGCATCCATTTAGATATGGATTTTATGCGATCCAATGTTTTAGTGTCCCAAAAACACTTTTGTTAGGATTAATTGATTTTTAGGACTACAAGATAACAACCCAGTGACCAAAAGGCCACACACTCCAGAGTCGATACACAAGGAAAACATGGAGTCATATCTGACAAAGAGGTCTAAATGGGGGAAATCCCTGATCTCACTAGTTAAAGTACAAGTCGGGATAAACACAGTAAATGGAAGAGATGGGTGGATGGATAAAGTGACAGGTGATGCCATCAAAGCACATAAGGCTAAGAAGTAAGAGGAACAAGCAAGCATATGCAGTGAACTTACACTAGGGACTCACTAACCACTCACAACATAGGTTATAAACCAAGAAAATCAAAATGCCACTATAAGTAAACATGCATAGTCACAGTAACTAAAATAAACTATAGAGAAATCAAGACATCAAATGCAATAAATATATAACTCTACTCAATGATATACCTGTCCCTGGACATATCTGCATCTGATCATGATCCAAAAATGATAGGATATTTATAACCATTATTTGCATGTGAAAGTTTCAATACTTAAATCCATTAAAAAGGATTTATATGAAAATATTAGAGAGCATAATTGAAGCGCATAAAACACATAAAAGAGATGCAAGCCATGAAATTTGTAGGCAAGAACTGATAACGGAGTTCACCCTTCTTGGGCTATGTCTCTAGGCCACTTCTAATGAGAAGGCTGATCTTATTTCATCTTCAAAGCTTAAAAATATGAGTTTCTGGAAACACTTCTTTTTTTCTGACAAAAACAGACATCACTATTGTGATCCTTTCAAATTTTCGAGAAAAATGAGTATAAATTCGACTACCTTTGCCTAAGGCCTCCTCTGGCATACAAATCGAGAAACTCTTCCTGCATAAAAGACAAAACAATACAGATTGTATGGATTTCCCACCTCGATATCTGTGCCCATTAATGACTGTACGAACCTTGAGAAATGTGCCAAAATGCCTCGGTATCTATTCCAAAGTGACTCGGGATTTGTTCCAAAGTGCCTCGAACTCTGTTCAAAACCACCTTGGGAACTGTGCAAAACTACCTTGGGAATTGTGCCAAACCCTGGTCTGTACTACCTCAAAATCCATGCACAATCGTGGTTTTTATAAGGTTTCTGGAGTGGTTTTGGGACACGGGGAGGAGGGCCACACTCCCTTTTGGCACCCCAATCTGCGCCTTCATCATTAAAACAATATCCGTCACATCACATACAACGGGCTAGCCATGGGCTAGTGGTAACACATTGAAATGTTGTAGCATAGGGTGTGGGATCCATCCCCATCCAATCCGCATTATGTGTTGGTGCGTTGTATTATTTGGAAATTTATTATGGTTGTTAGCACTTTGTTATATGGTTCAAATGGTTGTTTTCCCGTTGGCTTCGTTGGCTTATGGATTAGCTCCACAGTGGCGTTTGTTGGCTTATCCTTTGGCCTCGGTGTTGGCCATGGGGTCGAGGGATATTCCCTCGACCTCGCCCCTTTTTCCAAACAAACAACCTATCAACCTTATAGTCAAGATCTCACGTATACATGTTAATAAACACTGGTGAGACTTGTGGTTAGGCGGGCTCTGTGAAGGCTTTGGCGGGCTTGGAGGTCGTGGGTTCGACCCCCATGGACTCCCCAAACTTTTGATAAACTGTACAACTTAGTGGCCAACATGGCTGTAACATGGCAGTCCCTGATTGGTCCACGTGTGCGCCATGTTGTCCAACAACCTGTCCATATGGAACCCTATGGGACTTCGACATTTCTTCAATGTTGAGTTATCCATTCCACGTGGCACGATGTGGGTGTGCCATGTGGCCCCTTTTTTACATCAAATTTCACCTTTTTTCCATTGTAGCTAGTGTTTTCACACCATCTTGTGCAAATGAGCACCTACTAAGGGTTATGGAATCCTTGGTAGCAGATTCAAATATGGATAAAAATACAGAAATGAAAAATACTATGTATGAGTGTAAATGACAACAGAAAAATAAACCTAAGTAATTATAATAGTAAAACATAATTGATAGATTAGAACCCATGAAATATTTTGTATTTTATTGCAAACTAGGGTTTACAAAAATGGTTACCTCCAAAGATGAGGTAATGGGGGCCCTTGCAGCAATACAAGAGTAGTGCGTCGTGTCTCCTGAGTTCCTTGCTCTTCTCCAAATGCTCAATGGGTTGGCCAATATCCAACTAGGTGGGCACAAAAGTCCTAATGGGTAGGATAGAGTGATATAGGGAATTCGACATCATAAGGGTATGAAGAGTGATCAGTTATTGAAATGAGAGGCCCCCATCACCTTTTTATAACAATTTTGGGTGGTGGAGTATTGGCCCATGGTTTTGGGCAACCAATAGTATTGGCTAGTGGTATTTGATATTTTCCCTCTTTTTATTTATTTATTTTGACTTTTAACCCTTTTTTCTTTTCCTTTTTGGGGATTTTTAGACCCTTTTGTGGGTTTTTAACCCTTTTTGAAGGAATTTAGTTATTTTTAGGGGAATATTGATTTTTTTCCCTTTTGGTTACCAATTCAAGGTTTTGGAGGCCAAAAATGTAGGAAAAGTGGACAAATGGGTTATGTGACTAGGGAGATGAGCTAGTGAACAATTTTTGGGTGTTAATAGATTGCCCCCTGATGTGTGAGGGAAGGAGCTCATTGTATGGCCGATAGACATCACAAGGTTTGAATTTTTCCATGGGTGTGAGCATTGTGATGGCGAAGAGCAGAAACTAGTTGGAGACCGGAACACGTGCTCCATACGAACTACAAAGGCTAAAACTGAAAATACATGACCTCAATGATGAATGAGAAATAATCTCAAATATATGGACGAGGTAGGCATACCCATGCTCGTATCAAGATATACAAATAAAAGTGAGGCCCAAAAGGGGACATGGACAATACATAGAGAACTTCTATGTACATCATAATAGTCCATAGGGGACACAAATATGGGATATACTCATGGTCCAACCATGACTGATCTAAAGAATTGATACATGGGAACAATGGAATCCATACTGAATGCAGTACCACAACAACTGATTCTCTGTTGGATCTGATGGTATCCAACAACTGTATAGACTCACCGGCTAAGTGTCAGAATATCAAAGGTACACTATACTACATCTGCACTGGATACTCTAGGAAGCACATAGCTGAAGGGATTCCGATTACTGTCGCCAACGCAACCTGGATATCCATGGGAATACACAACTAGGGGTTCCAAATAGACTCACCAATGTGTTAGAGTCAGTGTCACGTCCCCATCTTGACCCTATTACATTAGAATGTAAATGATGTAATATTGTTATAAAATAATGGTGAGGAGCTCAAGGCCAAGGCCCCACCATCAATTTATTGATGCATATGGTTTAAGTGCTAGTCAGGCATAGTGGAATTGTGAATATCATGTAAATATGCATTTTAATAAAATACCCACAACTAGCTATGCAATGCAACAAGAGATGGGGGCATGATTTCACAAGGAATTGGGAGGGAAAACATTCAAACCCTTGGAGCCAATCAAGCCAAGCCAAGTGTCAATGAGAGAACCCATCAAACCCGCAACTACCCATGTTGACTTTTGTACCCAAACATTCATTTCTCCCAAGAGTTGGTTGAAGTAGTTAATTCCTTGGGGAATGAGATGTATGGCTGTCCAAATTCGAGTATGGGCAAGCTACCTTGCATGGGAAAGTGCATTTTGCTTCTTGGGCAAGAAAAGAACCATGAATTGCTCCCTAAGCCATCATCCATCAACCAGTCTTCCTCCCTCATGGTTTTGGAGCTACCTGGGCGTTTTCCAGCCATGTTTCTCTGTGTTTTCCTCCATTCTCAGCTGGGAGAAGGGTGTTTTTGTGTTGTATACTAGTGGGGGAGAAGGTGAATCGAACTGGGGCTCCATAGAGACCGTTCTGGCTGCTGAATGTTGAGATAGTTGGGGAGAAATTGCTTCCTCCCTGTGAATGTTTTTCCCCATCCCACAATTCGATTTTGGATGGAAACGATTTGGGAAAAACCCATGGCCATCCTGTGGGTAACTCCATTTCTTTGGCTTGAGCTTGAGTGCAAGCATCCAAGGTTCAAGTGTAGCCTGATAAACCCAGCTGTGGACTAGCTTGGCTCAGTTGAAATGATGAATTGGCTATGAATGAGCTTGAATGTCCCCTTTTCCTTGTAAGAATCATGCCCAGCTCGAGGGTGGCAGTTGTGTTGAGAGGATTGATGAACATAACTGGCCTATGGTTGGGTGGAATGTTGCAGTGACACAGCTAGTTGTTTGGGACAATGGCTCAATGAAGATAAGTGTTTTTCTATCTATACATTTACTTCTGCATTGTATAAATTTGATGACTGTTGATATGCTGTATGCATGTGTAATGTGTGTGGATAGTTTAATTTCGCTGTCCATGTTTGCCTCGTTTTACATATGCACACAAATTATTTATTCAACATGATTGCAATGAATGGACTGAGATTATGAACTAAAATCCCACAGATCAGTATCACGTTCCCTTCCTTGCCTTGGATAGATAGGTGGGTACGTGACAGTTAGGGGACATCTGGGGTCTCTGACCAATAACTGAAGGGACCAATACCATGTACGAATCTCAACGGTGCGATGATGGATTTGAAGTCAAGCACGTGAGAAACAACCATTCTAAGAGGCACTAAGGACTCCTCTCAGATGGTCCGTAGGAACTCACCACTGATGGAGATGAGTCCAAGGTACATAGACCTATGGGTCTATCCTATGGAATAGATGTGCTGGTGTCGACAGAGGGAGACCTGCAACTACCAAGGCAATCATGTTTCCTTGATAGGAGTGCGAGGTATACAACCAAGAGGTGATAGTATTGGATGTGAGACTGACATACTATGGGGAATATGGGGGTCAGGGAGTGATGGGATTCAAACTTCCTTTGTTCAGAGTATGCCGGCAAGTTTGACTTGAAAGCATATGAAACTGACCTCGGGAGAGGGGATCATAGCTTAAGGGATCAGGGATTGTGACTACAATGAGGGAGACTCAGGGGGGGAACTGATGAGTGATATCAAGAGACTCTAAGGGTGACATAACGTAGAATACTCTGAACGAAGGAGACCGTGTTGGGGATACTTTCATAATGGTGGGATGAGATGTGGCTTGTTGTGGCGCTAAGAAGCACCGTTTGGGGATTCTTCTTGGTTTAAGGAGATCAAACAAGGGATAGAAGTGTGCTCAAATGGTACTGTCATGTGGATTTTTATGAGCCCAAGATATTACATGCTCGTGGGTGCTTTCAATTTTACGGAGTCTGAAAGCGATAAGAAGACTCTGAAATGGTGGAAAGGTACCATCATGTGGATTTATATGAGCCCAAAATGGTGAATGCTCGTGGTCGCTTTGAATTTTAGAGAGACTGAAAGCAATAGGAAGACTCCAAGGGGGTTCTTTTTCGTATGTCAGTCCCCAAGGCCCGAAAAAGCATAAAAGTATGAAATGGAGAACTCTTCTAGCCGATGTGACTAGAGTATTCCTTTTTCATAATTAGTCTTCCAGGTCCGGAAAAGGGGTAAAATTATATCAAATAGATGCCCTTTCAGATACTTTTAGCGAGCATGAAAGGAAGCAAGATTGCTCGACAATCTTTTCATTGTTTAAGGAGTCAGAAAAGAGATTAACATAAAGTCCCTAAGTGCCTTTTTTGTAAAGAAGCTGCTCAGTCCGAAAAAGGGATAAAAGTACACCGAACAGATGTAAGAGTGAATCAAGGAGGAAGTGTTCAATAAAGGGACAACCACAGGAACCAAGAGAGTGTGGGGTGGGAACACCGGTGGGGCCTCCTTGCTGGTAAATGCATGGTGGAAAAATAATGTAATAACGACAGTATGGAAGGAGTGGAGGGATCAGGTATAGGACATGATAGACAAAATGGTTAAAATTGGGAAAAAATTACTGCGGCCTATGTGGCACACAAATCGAGGTGGCAAGGGGCATAGAAACAATTCCTGAATTTTTTTCAAGTAAGAGCGAGAAATAATCTCAAGAATCATCATGGGTACGGAAAGCTAAATTCGACGGTACAAACTGTGCGACAAATAGTGGTCATATGACCTCGGCATGGTCAAAGAAAAAATTAGGGCAAAATGGCTATAAATAGCAAATGAGCCCACTAGATGTCATTTTAACTGTGCAAATTGGGAGAAGTGTGGAGGGGCCCAGAAGAGAAAATTCAAATTTCTTTCAATCTGTTCGGTGAAATCCAGTTCCGTGACTTGCAGGTAAGTATTTAAGTGATTTTTGACGTTTTTGATGCATTTTGAGTTGGATTTGGTCCACTGGGGAGCTGTTCCAAGCAAGACTAGGCACCACAGCGCTGGAGCGTGCTTTTTGAGAGAAATAATGCACTTAGGGCGTGGTTCTGGGCCATTCAGCCGTGCAATTGGGGTGCGACTATGGGCCTCATAGCCGTGCTCTGAAGTGCAACTTTTCCTGTTAAAAGTGCACTCTAAGCGTGACTGTGGGCCCCATAGGCGTGCTTGAGGAGCACGCTTTTCGAGGAGAAAACCACACTCCAGGGAGCACCTATGGGGAAAAATGTGCACTTTGGAGTGTGCCTTTTGCCTTTGTCAGGGTATGACGGCCTGGAGGAGACCGATGTGGATTTATATGTTGCTAATGGGGGTTTTGTTATCTAGTTGAAAGGATGTCTAGGGTCAGCTGGCAAGAGCGAGAGCTTGGGAGGTTGCGTGATGATATCTTGGACGATGATGATGTCCAGGACACACTGGCGTAGTGTGGTTTGATGAAGTTCGCGAAGGTGCTCCCATTGCATTCAAAAAAGTTGTTGCTAAACAAACGAGTGGATTTTTGGGATGCTGATGTGGGGGCATTCATGATACAGGGGGAGCGACTAGAGATATCGCTCACAGATGTGTATTTCCGGATGGGGCTCCCATGGTTGGGTATGATTTCAAACAACCAACCAAGGAATCCTAGTGATGTGTCGATGGAGGACTTGCTAGAGCGTCATTCTTATGCCACAACATATGTGCATGACAATGCTATACTAATTTGTGACATTGAGAGGCTGGATAATTGGGTGATAGCGGCACTGATAGTGTGTATATTGGGGTCAAAGGCCCCCCAGAGGATTTATGGAGGACATATGATGCTGGTTGAGCTGGCATTAGTAGGTACCTAGTTCGGGTGGGGCAGATGTATCTGACTATTGTTTGATGAGAGCTGAAGAAGGCCAGCTGCACAAGAGGGGATTTATGTTTTCCTTCGTTCTTATGCCCATTCTTCTTTGAGCAAGTGCCGACACTGAGACCCCACAATGCAGTACGTGATGGTGGACCGAATGAGTCATGGATGCGGTGATGGGGAGAGATGATGACTCGCGGTGGTGGGGGATTGGTGGGTCGCTTTTTCACTCGAGAGTTGTTCACACAGTGGCTGCAGCTGCTAGTGGTGATTGAGGACTTATTCTATGTAGGGATGGACTATAGGGGAGATTTGGAGATACCACGCCCTCCTGGCCAGGTATGGGGACCAGATGGTATGTATCTACTCACGTTTCAGTAGCATGTTGTATCTACTCGATAGCATATGTGATAGCTAGAGTATTTTTATGATATTGGCATTGATGATGTGCTTTTGTGTGCAGATGTGGGGTCCTGGCCGCTGGCAGGGTATCGAGCTCGTAGGGGTCAGGTGGAGGGACTGTACTCTCCCATGCGTGGACATCATTGACACCGGAGTGCTTCGACGACCCTAGAGATGCTACATATAGCGATCGACCGTCTACTAGATGCAGTGATCGATGATGGTGGAAGCATCTAGACCAAGACCTGATTGATATTTGTTACGATGCTCCACGGGAGTGGAGAACAGTGATGCGGCAGATCTCTATGGTGGTTGAGGAAGTGAGGGCCATGGTGTGGGGTGATACCCCCTACGATGATGCAGATGAGGATAATAAGTTAGATGAGGAGGAGGAGCAAGAAGAAGAAGAGGAAGAGGAAGAGGAGGAGGAGGAGGAGGAGGAGGAGGACGACGACGACGATAAGGATGACTTAGATTAAGTAGTTTGATGGAACTACGTCCCAATGCGATGAGCATGGGGAATTTTTTGTATTTGGCCACTATTTTTTATGACAAGGATGCTATTAGGGATCCTTAATGTATTGATGTATATGTTATGACTGGAAGACTAAGAAACTTTGATTATATATATATGCACATGGATGCAGTTTATGATGATGATGGTTCTCTTTTTTTAATGATTATGTATGCCTATATGATGTATATATGCATGTGGATGATGTGATGGTACATGATTGTGGTTTACTTCCTACATGTTGTGATCACACATGGAAGCAAACTTGTGAGGTTCATAATGCAAAGAGTGAAAAACAAAAAGGAATAAAATTGTACAACACATACTAGTGGGTCCAGAAAAGTGCTAAGGGTAAAATTGTTTGAGGTACAACCTATTGCGGGGGTTGGCTAAGGGATGTCCTTCAGAATCAGTAAGGATATTTTCCCCCTTTTCGATACAGGTTTGGACAATGTAAGGGCGTTGCCACATGGTATCAAATTTTCCTTTTCCTTGTTTGTCATGAGCTTGGTCATAAACAAGCATGGGGTCCCCTTCGTGGAAGGTACAGGGGTGGACATGCTTTCCATAATTGGTTTAGGAGTGATGTTTAGCAGCCTCGGTGATTTGTAAATATGCTCGTTGGTCTTCGTCAACTTGTTCCAATAGAAGTAAGCATTGCTGAAGAGGTGAGGTGTCCGGGAGGAGTTCAATGGCAATGTGGAGAGTGGGGATTTGACACTCAATGGGGAGAACAAATTCTATACTGTGAACCAAGTGGAAAGGAGTAAAACCCATGGCAGTCTTAGTGGAGGTGTGGTAAGCCCAAAGTGTAGGAAAGAACATATGGTGCCAATTGGACTTGTGTTTTTTTACTGTGCGTTGAAGAATGGTCTTCAAGATCTTGTGAATAGCCTCAACCTGACCATTCTCTTGAGGGTAGTAGGATGAGGCATATTGGTGGTCAAAATCCAAGAAGGTAGACAAATATTTGAAAACGGTTTCTTAGAAGTGTTTTCCATGTTCAAAGACAAGTTGTTTGGGGACCCCGAACTGAGTGATGACATGGTTAAAAAAGAAACATGCGGCGATCTCGACCTTACAATTAAAGGTAGGCATGGCCTCAACCCATTTATTGAAATAGTTGACAGCCAAAATGATGTATTTATGGCCATTCTCCGAGGGGGGGTTAGACTCCATAAAATTGATGTCCCACTTAAAGAAAGGGCCAACAGTGATGACTGGATGGAGAGGGGCCGGAGGGGTTCGGGCTTTGGGGGCAAAAAGCCGACAATTTCGGCAATGTTTTACCGCTATGATGAAATCAGTGAAAAGGGTGGGCTAGAAATAGCTGGCGCGTATGACCTTTTGGGCAGTGGCCATTCCAGAGAAGTGGCCACCACAAGCTACACTATGAAAATTGTTTAACACTCATTATTCCTCATCACGTGTGAGGCATCGGCGTAAAATGGTGTCGATGCCGTGGTGATAAAGGACATCGTTGAGGAGGAGGTATTGTGAAGCGTGATGGTGGATACGATGGAGATCATCATGATCGAGGTTGGAGTGAAATTTTTGCGTTTGCAGGTATACCAAGACGTCACCATACCATGGGTCATCCGATGATGATAAACAAGTTGTCATTGGGTAAGTTGGTGATGATGTGTTAGGATATCTCATCATTCACTTATGTACTTTGCATGCATTTTGCATGCATTGCATGCATCCGCATGCTTCCCAGTCATCAGTATGGTACCTCCAGCACCTAGTCCCTAGTCTCCCAGCACTCAAGAGCTACTTTCGATTCAGATTTATCCCTCCTAGCATGGAATGCGCCCACTTCTCACCTTCCACTGCAGAAGGGTGCCTTTCTCCCCTACCAGTCCAGTTTACTTCAGTTAGCTACCAGTCTTTCCTTGATTTGAGGCTAGACTAACTCCTCACTGTTGATATCACTCCGATTGACCTCCGATGAGACATGACTACCTATTCTAAGTGCAGTTAACTCCTCATGCGCCCTCCAGAGAGCCTCCATCACTACATTAGTGCCACTTACCATCAATTACACTTATTACATTCAGTTAGACTCCATTAGACTCAGTTTGACACCTGTTTGACAGTGACTTGTGCATTGATGACCACCACTGATTGATGATGAGGACTCCTAGTTGGATCCAAGCTATGCCATGTAGTATATTCGAATGACCTCCTTGGATAATTCGAATTGCTCACTCATTGTGACAGCATTGTATTGTAATTCTACAATTCTGGATTATAGAGCATTGATGCATCTCTCTTGCACATATTTTACTCCAAATTGTTTTACATCTTTGTGATTGATATTCTTGTTCAATAGATCTGTTGTGACTAATTTTACATGGTATCAGATCCATTGCAGGGACAAGATCTATCTTCTACAGGTGTTCTACATGATGATTTGAGTGAATTTGCTCAAAATTGAAGAAGTTTTGGCATGAATTATCTCATGTGAATTCGCTCATGTGCATGCAACGCATAAAATACACTCCAATCCACTCTAGAAGCTTGATTTTTCCACATAATTCTTGGATTTGATGCATTGGATCCATTCAATCTTGCTTTATCTCCAATCCCAGGTGTTCGACCTTACTGTTCTTGTTTGATTGTCATTTGGAGGATAATCTTCTCCATCAAGTGCATTCACTACCTTGTGATTCGCAGGTTCTCCTTCATCAATTGCACTCATGTTTTAGTGATGGATTCCACTTCTTCAAAGCCTATGCTAAATCCTTTCAATTATTTTGATTGAAAAGATGACATAGAGATAATATTGTGCTCAAGAGGGTTCTTTAGAGTCACCATGGGCCTCGAATTGGAGCCAAACACTCTCACTGAAAAGTCAAAATACTTCAATAAGATTGACGAAGCTTATGGTATTCTTTGCCTCTTCATCTCAAAGGATCTTCACTTCCATCTTAGTGGATTGAAGTCTCCAAAAGAAATATGGGAGCAACTTGACAAACGTTTTGGTAAGCAGGATGAGCTTAGAGATTTTCAATTAGAAAATGAATTGATTGCTCTTAGTCCTGAGAATTTTGAGACCATCAATGAGTTTTTCACAAGATTCAATCACTTGGCATTGGAGTTGAATAATAGTGGTGTTGTGAAAGAGGATAAGCAATTGATCCTCTCCATTCTCACAAATCTTGGGAAAGATTACTCGGTATTTGTCTCTACTTTCAATTCTGGTCGGCTAACTACCCCAAATTGGAAGATGCCTACCTTGAATGCCTTCATTGAATCCGTTACCAAAGAGCATGACAAGTTGATTCAAATGGGGTCCATAAACTCCAAAGATTCAGCCCTATTTTTTCAAGGGTCCAAGAATTCGAATGGAAAAGGGAAGCAAAATAAAGAGAAGCCCAAATTCGAACCTAACAAGCAAAGAGAGAAAGGCAAGCAATCGGATGCACCATCCAGTTCAAGGAACACACAGAAGGGTAAAGAGGGTAAAGAAAAATCTAAGTGTTCTTATTGAAACAGTGGATTTCATCCTGAAAGTTCATGCATGAAGAAAAAAATAGATCAAATGGACCCCATTTTGGAAAGAACAACATATGTCTTCTCGACAGTGCATGAAAGAAGGATAGAAATGATGATCATGAAAGAGGTCAAGCACTCATGGCAACTGTTTTGAAATCCACCACTCTACTGATAGATTCCGGTGCCTCGAATCATATGGCTACAAAAATTGACTCCTTTTATTCATTTGATCCAAGCAGCTCCATCCCCATCCATTTGGGAGATGACTCAAAAATTTCTTCGAATGGCAAAGGTACCATCCTTGTAGAGCATGGAAGCTTCCAGAATGTTCTCTATGTGCCTTCCTTGGCTTCAAATCTACTTTCTGTGTATCAAATGACACACACTGGTGAACCAAAGCAAGTTACATTCAGCCCTAACAATGTTGAAATTTTTGATATCAAAAGTGGAATACTTATTGTAGTCGAAAAGGCAAACCACTCTGCAAAATACTATGAGTTTTCTCACTTTGTGCCGCTTGAAAAGCCCACTACTCTCCTCACTCATGGAAATGAGGTTAGTAGGATTTGGAATGAAAGGTTTGGACACCTTATTTACAAGTATTTTCTACTGTTACAATAGAAATCCATGGTTGATGGTCTTCCGCAACTCTGTTCCTCAAAGGGAATTTGCCTCAGTTGCATTGTTGGGAAGCACCCTGAGCACAGGTTTGACAACGGAAAAACTAGCAGAGATTCTACCATTTTGGGCCTCATACATTCTGATATCAGTAATCTGCTTCCAAATATGTTCATGAATGGTTCAAGGTATGTTTTGACATTCATCGATGACTTATCCCGCTTTACTTGGGTATTTTTTCTCAAAAACAAGTCAGAAGTGCTTGGAAAATTCAACGATTTTAAGGCTTTTGTTGAGACCACCACTAAGAGCAAGATCAAATCTCTTAGATATGATAATGGTGGAGAATATATCAAGACTGAGTTGCTGAAACTTTGTGCCAAAAGCAGAATTCAAATCCAACATACAATTCCCTACACACCCTAGCAGAACGATGTAGCAGAAAAGAAGAATCGGTCACTGAAAGAGATGGCTACCTGCATGCTTGAGTCAAAACGTTTGGCTGCAAATATTCGAGCTGAAGCCATTAATGTTGCTGCATACATTTAGAACCAAGTTCCACACTCATCCGTGAAAGGTAAAACTCCTTTCGAAGCATTCTTTGGTCGCAAACCGGATGTGTCAAATTTGAGGGTTTTTGGCTCCACTGCATGGGCTAGAATTCCTTCTGATAAGAGGAAAGATTTGGATCCACAAAGTATTGAATGTATCCTAATAGGATATGGGAAAGAATCAAAAGCATATAAACTCATAAATATCAGATCCAAAAAGATATTCATAGAGCGAAGTGTGAAGTTTGAAGAACCGCTGCCAGATCTGAAACTAGTTGAGGAAAACATTGCCGATCTGCACCCTCCACAAGAAGAAGAGTCAAGTGAATATGAAGAAATAATTGGATCTGATATATCTGATATTATATCATACTTTTATGGCCATGAAATATCAGGTTCAAAATTAAACCATAATGATCCTCCTGAGTTACCAAAGTGGGATCAAAACACTCTACAATCTGCTGCTCCAAACATTGGAAATCCTGTTGATCCAAGGAGAACAAGAGTAGACTTTCAAAGAGAAGGTATGGCTCTTTCATATTATGATCCATTATTATCAAAGAAATTTTATTTGATGATTGGTTCAGATCCCAAATCATACTATCGTGCCCACCAAGATCCACGATGGAAAACTCCCATGGATGAAGAGTACAGTTCTCTTCAAAAGAACAATACATGATAGCTGGTTTCTCTTCCACTTGGAAGAAAATTAGTTCAATGCAAGTGGATATACCACACGAAGGTTGATGCTGATGGTTCTATCCACAAATTAAAATCTAGGCTGGTGGAAAACAGTTTCTCCCAAGTACGAGGTGTGGACTACACTGAGACCTTTGCACCGGTTGCAAAGATGGATTCCATCCGCCTAGTTTTGGCCATTTCCATATCAGAGCACTGGGAAGTGCACCACATGGATGTGAAGAGTGATTTTCTACATGGAGACCTTGATGAAGAGGTATATATGAAGCAACCAGAAGGATAGATATCAGATCCATCATTAGTTTGCAGATTGAACAAATCTTTGTATGGATTGAAATAGGCCCCAAGAGCTTGGTACACAAAGATGGACTCCTTCCTTTCTCAGAATTTCAAAAGATGCAAATATGATCCTAATGTGTACCTACAAAAATTTAAAGGTAATTTTTTGATTGTGGTTTTATATGTTGATGATATTCTCATTACTGGTATCACTCTCCTTACAATTAACAAGCTGAAAACCGCTTTAAATCTAGCTTTTGATATGAGCGAGTTGGACTTGCTTAAGCAATTTTTTGGCTTGGAGATAGCTCAAAATTTTGATGGGATAACATTATCTCAGCAAAAGTAAGCTAAAGACCTACTATTGAAGTTTAATATGGAAGAATGTAAGGCTGCTCCATTTCCATTCCTCTTAGGAATCAGTATTGAAGAGGGAAATACTACACCGCTTGCAGATTGCACTATGTATCGATAGTTGATTGGTTCACTACTCTACATGACACACAAGGCCTGATATATATTATTCCATGAGTGTTGTATCAAGGTATATGCAGCAGCCCCATGAGCTTCATTGGCAGGCAACCAAGCGTATCTTGCAGTATGTGCAAGGTAGGAAACATTTTGGCATACATTCTACTGCAGATTCTGAGCTAGATTTCATCGGTTTTACTGATTCAGATTGGGCAGGTGATAGCATAGATCAGAAGTCCACTTCTAGATATTTTTTCATGATTGGACATGATCCTATTTTTTGGTCAAGAAAACAACAGGCATCCATTGCACTTTCTTCAACGGAGGCAGAGTATCGAGGGGCAGTCAATGTTTGCATGTAGGTAGTTTGGTTGCAGGGTATTCTTTCCGAGTTTGATTTTGGTAGCACTACTTTGGCTGTCCTATTTTCTGACAATGAAAGTGCTATTAATATCTCCACCGATCCAGTTTAGAGGCAGAGGACCAAACACATTGAGATTCATATGCACTACATTCGAGAGTTGGTGCATGATCGCACCATCATTCTGCAATATTGCCCTACCGATGAGCAAATTGCATACATCTTCACCAAGAGCTTCACTGAGAAGAAGTTCTCTTACCTCCATTCACTGTTGGGGGTGAGTTCCATCATGGTGGAGATATATTAGATCCATTTTTATGTTTAGCTTGAGGGGGGGCTTTCTTCCAACTGGGTTTTCCCTCTTTCCTCACTTAGCTTATTTTAACCATTTTTTGGATTATTGTATTGGGGTGACCTTTGGTCTCAGTAACCAGGGCCCTACATTTTATTTTTTACTGTTAATTTTTTCATAATTTACTTCAATATGATCTAGGATCTTAACTAAGAGAACAACATGTACAACATATGTATAACATATCAATCATGGACACAAGAATGCAAGCACACAAGAGACATAGAGTTTACTTGGGGAAAACCATAAAGGTGAAAAACCCCAATAACTTCCTTGGAGATAGATAGAGCAATGATACAACCCAAGCATAAGAGATATCCTAGCAGCATCTTCTCCTCCTCCACAAGTGTGCCACTCTCCCGAGAGTGTGAGAGAGAATATAATGATGAAATAGAGTGCCTCTCACACTCTATTTATACTTGACTTGACTTGCCTAATAACCTTTACTAGGTCAGCCTTAACTGAACCACATCACATAATGCCTACTGGGTCGACACCCAATAGGGTGGTCTAATAACCGTTTGGACCACATGGACGACCACCAATAGGGTGGTCTAATAACCCATCAAGTATAAGTTACGTCACTTACAATATAAATGATGACACTTCGGTATAGAGGAATAATAACATCTCTATAGGAATACAAACACTTCCGTATAGAGGAATAATACCATCTCTATAGGAGTACAATATACATTTATGAAATACATTCCGAAGTTACATATACATAAACACTCCCTCTTAACTAGGAAGGTATTTCTCGTCACAGGTCTTCTAGCACAAGTCTTCTTCTCTGGATCATCGTCACTGGATAATCGTCATCGAGTCATCATCATCGCCATTGCTGCTGCTATCTCAATCAATCTCTAAATCTACTTGTCATAGGAAGTTCTTCAGAGCCAGTCCTTTTTCATACTGGATGTGGGCCCACCACCTGCAGGTCTTCATCATCAATGGCCATACTATGGATCCCAGGACTGATTACATGTGTCAACAAAACCTAGCACAGAATATAGGTTCTTTTACATGTTGAACTTCACAAAAACTACTCAGAGCATCCCGGGATGTTATGAGCACACAACTCTACTTGTCTGGATGTCGATAGAGCATCCCAGGATGTTATGAGCACACCGCTCTACCTGTCTGGATTTTAAAGGATCTTTTCTATGTGAACTTTCGCAAAACCTACTTAGAGCATCCTAGTGCAGACTATAGGATCTCAATAGAGCAACCCAGGATATTGTATTGGGGTGACCTTTGGTCTCAGTAACTAGGGCCCTACATTTTATTTTTTACATCATAGTATAGCTTGAGGGGGGGTGTTAGGATATCTTATCATTCACTTATGTACTTTGCATGCATGCATCCGCATGCTGCACAATCATCAGTATGGTACCTCCAGCATCCAGTCCCTAGTCTCCCAGCACTTGGGAGCTACTTTCCACTCAGATTTAGCTCTTCTATCCTGTCATGCACCCACTTCTCACCTTCCACTGCAGAAGGGCGCCTTTATCACCTACTAGTCCAGTTTACTTCAGTTAGCCACCAGTCTTTCCTTGATTTGAGGGTAGATTGACTCCTCACTGCTATTATCAATCCGATTGAACTCCGATGAGACATGACTACCTATTATGAGTGTAGTTAACTCCTCATGTGCCCTCCACAAAACCTCCATCACTACATTAGTGCCACTTACCATTAGTTACACTTATTACATTTAGTTAGACTCCATTAGACTCAGTTTGACACCTGTTTGACAGTGACTTGTGAATTGATGACCACCACTGATTGATGATGAGGAATCCTAGTTGGAGCCAAGCTATGCCATGCAGTATATTCGAATGAACTCCTTGGCTAATTCGAATCGCTCCCTCATTGTGACAGCATTGTATTGTAATTCTACCATTCTGGATTATAGAGCACTGATGCATCTCTCTTGCACATATTTTACCCCAAATTGTTTTACATCTTTGTGATTGATATTCTTGTTCAATAGATCTGCTGTGATTAATTTTACATGGTATTAGAGCCGTTGCAGGGACAAGATCTGTCTTCTACAGGTGTTCTACATGATGATTTGAGTGAATTTGCTCAAAATTGAAGAAGTTTTGGCATGAATTATCTCATGTGCATGCAAAGCAGAAAATACACTCCAATCCACTCCAAAAGCTTGAGTTTTCCACATAATTCCTGGATTTGATACATTGTATCCATTCAAGATTGCTTGATCTCCAATCCCAGGTTTTCGACCTTAATGTTCTTGTTTTGATTGTGATTTGCAGGATAATCTTCTCCATCAAGTGCATTCACTACCTTGTGATTTGTAGGTTCTCCTTCATCAATTGCACTTGTTTTTAGTGATGGATTCCACTTCTTCAAAGCCTATGCTAACTCCTTTCAATTATTTTGATTGGAAAGATGACATGGAGATAATATTGCACTCAAGAGGGTTCTTTAGAGTCACCATGGGCCTCGAATTGGAGCCAAACACTCTCATTGAAAAGTCAAAATACTTCAATAAGCTTGATGAAGCTTATGGTCTTCTTTGTCTCTCCATCTCCAAGGATATTCACTTCCATCTCAATGGATTGAATTCTCCAAAATAAATATGGGAGCAACTTGACAAACGTTTTGGCAAGCAGGATGAGCTTAGAGCTTTTGAATTAGAAAATGAATTGATTGCTCTTAGCCCTGAGAATTTTGAGACCATCAATGAGTTTTTCACAAGATTCAAGCACTTGGAATTGCAGTTGAAGAAAAGTGGTGTTGTGAAATAGGATAAGCAATTGATCCTCTCCATTCTCACAAATATTTGGAAATATTACTCAGTATTTGTCTCTACTTTCAATTCCAATTGGCGAACTACCCTGAATTGGAAGATGCCTACCTTGAATGTCTTCATTGAATCCGTTACCAAAGAGCATGACAAGTCGATTCAAATGGGGTCCATAAAATCCAAAGATTCATCCCTATTTGTTCAAGTATCCAAGAATTCGAATGGCAAGGAAAGCAAAATAAAGATAAGCGCAAATTTGAACTTAACAAGCCAAGAGAGAAAGGCAAGCAATCAGATGCACCATCCGGTTCAAGGAACAAGTAGAAGGGTAAAGAGGGTAAATAAAAATCTAAGTGTTCTTATTGAAACCATGGATTTCATCCTGAAAGTTCATGCATGAAGAAAACAATAGATCAAATGGCCCTCCTTTTGGAAAATAACAACATATGTCTTCCTGATGGTGCACGGAAGAAGGATAGAAATGATGATCATGAAAAAGGTTAAGCAACTGTTCCGAAACCCACCACTCTACTGATAGATTCCGGTCTCTCGAATCATATGGCTGCAAACATTGACTCCTTTTCTTCATTTGATCTAAGCAGCTCCATCTCCATCCATTTGGGAGATGACTCAAAAATTTCTTCGAAGGGCAAAGCTACCATCCATGTAGAGCATGGAAGCTTCCAGAATGTTCTCTATGTGTCTTCCTTGGCTTCAAATCTAATTTATATGTATCAAATGACACACACAGGTGAATCGAAGCAATTTACATTCAACCCTAACAATTTTTAAATTTATGATATCAAAAGTGGAAGACTTATTGCAGTCGGAAAGGCAAACCACACTGCAAAATAATATGAGTTTTCTCACTTTGTGCCGCTTTAAAAGCCCACTGCTCTCCTCACTCATGGCAACGAGGTTAGTAGGATTTGGCATCAAATGTTTGGACACCTTAATTACAATTATTTTCTTTTGTTACAATAGAAATCCATGGTTGATGGTCTTCCGCAACTCCGTGTTAAATTTTGAGCATTAATTCATTATACTCTAGGATCTTTGCTGAGAGAATAACATCTACAGTATATCAATGCATGACAATCATAATATGACAAGCATCACAAGAATCAAAAGCATAGAGACAAGAGACACAGAGTTTCCGTGGGGAAAACCCTAAGGTGAAAAACCCCACAACTTCCTCAGAGATAGAGAGAGCAATGGCTCAACCAAAATACAACCAAATAACACAGAGATAGTCTCCTAGCAGATGATCCTCCTCCTCCACACAAGTGCGCCACTTTCCAGAGAGAGAGTGAGTTACTTTTTCGAGTGAGTAAAATAGAGATCTCCTATCTCTATTTATACTTACCTTTTTGCCCAGTGACCTACTGGGGCCGACTTGTTGACTTAGATACATCCACATTATATTATATATAATTCCGGGCCGACCCCAAATGGTGGTCTAATAACCCATCGGCAAGTACACACACTTGCGACACTTGTCAATCCACATGACGACACTTCCTTATAGAGGAATAACACATCTCTTATAAGGGTACAATAAATATATATAAAATATACAGATGAAATACATTCCGAAGTTACATATACATCAACACTCCCTCTTAACTAGGAAGGTATTTCTCGACACAGATCTGCTAGACAAGTCTTCTTCTCTGGATCATCGTCATCAATGCATTGTCATCATCATCGTCACTGTTGCTGCTATCTCAACCAATCTCTGACTCTACTCATCATAGGAAGTTCTACAGAGCCAGTCCTTTTTCATACTGGATGTAGGCCCGCCATCTGCAGGTCTTCATCATCACTGGCCATACTGTGGAATCCTCAGAACTCATTACGTGCGTCACAAAACCTGGCTGCAGCATCCCAGGCTATTACGAGCACACAGCTCTACCTGTAGGATCTCCCAGGAGCACATTACATGTGACCCATCACAAAACCTGGCTGAAGCATCCCAGGCTGTTACGAGCACACGGCTCTACCTGTCGGATCTCCCAGGAGCACATTACATGTGATCTCACCACAAAACCTGGCTGAAGCATCTGAGGCCTTTTTCATCCTGTCCAGATCTCCCAGGAGCAAATTACATGTGGTCATGGCAAAACCTGGCTGAAGCATCTGAGGCCTTTTTCATCCTGTCTAGATCTCATAGGAGCAAATTACATGCCATAGGACAAAACCTCGCAAGAGCATCTCAGGATGTTACGGGTACACAACTCCGACCTGAAATCTCCCAGGGCACAAATTACATGTCCTCCCAAGCAAAACCTCGCAAGAGCATTTGCCAGATGTCCCAGGGCACCGAATTACATGCCATAGGCAAAACCTCGAAAGACCATCTGCAAATATCCCAGGGCACAAATTACATGCTTTCCTACACAACCTGATCCACGGCCACAAAGTATCATCTGATACTCATCAAACATCATCCTGATGTACACATGA
Organism: Larix kaempferi; assembly: GCA_027924585.1. Classification (NCBI taxonomy): domain Eukaryota; kingdom Viridiplantae; phylum Streptophyta; class Pinopsida; order Pinales; family Pinaceae; genus Larix; species Larix kaempferi. The sequence goes on from BSBM01001238.1 coordinate 3,505,966, forward strand.
TCATCCTGATCATCATCACTGCAACATCCTGCTGCATGTCATCTGGAGAAGCTCGTCATCCACGATCATCCAAGTATCCACCTGATACATACATAGATACATGATCCACACAATGTATCCATCAACATACATGATCCACCTGATCATACAAAGATACATGATCCACACAATGTATCCATCAGCATACATGATCCACCTGATCATACAAAGATACATGATCCACACAATGTATCCATCAGCATACATGATCTACCTGATCATACAAAGATACATGATCCACACAATGTATCCATCAGCATCCAACATGATGCATTCATACAAAATACATACACATGATCCATCCGATCATATCTAGCATCCAACATGATGCATATACAAAATACATACACATGATCCAACCGATCATATCCAGCATCCAACATGATGCATATACAAAATACATACACATGATCCAACCGATCATATCCAGCATCCAACATGATGCATACACAAAATACATATAATGATCCAACTGATCATATCCAGCATCCAACATGATGCATACACAAAATACATATAATGATCCAACTAATCATATCCAAGCAGAAACCAGAACATCCTCCTGATGTTCATCATTCAGCGCTTACATCCACAGCCATGTGAAGGTTCCCCCTTCCAACATGCTTGGAATGGCTTCAGCAAATGTGTTCATCACTTCTTCCTCGAAGTGTCCTCGATCTGAAGCACGCCAAGCCTCTCTCTGAAGTACTCAAACTTCACCCTGGCTAGTGGCTTCGTCAGCACATCTGCAATCTGCTCGTCCGTCGCAACATACATGAGCTTCACAGCTCCTCTCTGCACCATATCCCTGATATAGTGATATTTGATATCTATGTGTTTCGACCTGTCATGAAACACTGGGTTCTCGGATAGCTTCACACAACTCTAGTTATCATAGAAGATACCAGTAGCATCCAGCGGGAGATCAAATAACTCAGACAGTAGCTTCCGTAGCCATACTGCCTCACAACTAGCTGAACAGGCTGCAACATACTCAGCCTCTGCTGTACTCAGTGCTACACAGGACTGCTTCTTGCTAAACCAAGAGATCACACCTGATCCCATATTGAAGCAACACCCAGATGTTCTCTTCCTATCTACAGCACTGCCAGCCCAATCTGAATCAACATAACCCTGCAGGTTAAACTTTTGATTCGCTTCTTACTTGAGCCCATAATCCACTGTACCCTTCAGGTACCTCAGAACATGCTTTACAGCAATCAGGTGAACACTCCTCGGATCCGTCAGGAACTGGCTCAATGTGTTCACAGCAAAGCAAATATCTGGTCTCGTGTTCGTCAGGTACATCAAGGACCCAATCATCTGACGATACATGGAGACATCAACTGGCTTAGATGAAGCATCACATAGAAGCTTCAGATTCGATGCCATAGGTGTGGCCATGGCCTTGCAATCCATCATCCCAAATCTCTTCAGGATATCTACTGTGTACTTCCCTTGACCAAGGAAGATCCCACCTGCATTCTGCCACACCTCCATACCTAGGAAATAGTGCATCATTCCCAAATCTTTCATATCGAATTCTGCGGCAAGCTTCCTTTTAGTATCTGCAATCAGTCTGTCATCTCCTGTTACAAATAAGTCATCCACATACAGGAGTAGAATCACAGGATTCCCTTCCTCAACCTTGTAGTAAAGGTTGGAATCCGCTTTACTCTTGGTAAAGCCCAAACTAGATAGGAAACTGTCCATCCTACCATACCAAGTTCTGGGAGCTTGCTTCAAGCCATACAAGGCTTTCTTCAGTATGCACACATATGACTCCCTGTCATGTATTTCAAAACCAAGTGGTTGTTCCACATATACTTCCTCTTCAACTATACCATTCAGGAAAGCGGTCTTGACATCCATCTGGTGTATTTTCCATTTCATAGCTGCAGCCAGGGCAAGTACTGTTCTGATGGAAGTATACCTGGCTACAGGTGCAAAAGTTTCTTCATAATCTATTCCCTCTTTCTGAGAGAATCCACGAGCTACGAATCTTGCTTTGTATTTCTCCACACTGCCATCTGCAGCATGTTTGATTTTGAAGATCCATTTAGAAGTCACAACAGACTTCTCTTTAGGTCTTGGGACAACATCCCAAACATCATTCTTCATTATTGATTGGTATTCCTCAACCATGGCATCCTTCCATTCTTTCTTTTCTGCTGCTTCTTCATAACTGGAAGGTTCTTTGTTCATAATGTCACATAGTAAAGCAACATAGCTGGTTTGTGATCTGGTTCTTTTCTTTGCTCTGTGTTCTTCTTCTGGGATACCAAATCTTTCTGCATCTTGAATGAGCTCTCTAGCCCATACAGGTTTCCCCTTGTGAGAGTTATCCTCACGGGGTGGATCTATAGGTTCTTGTGGATCTTCAAACTCACGAACAGCTTCTGAAACTGCTTCAGTCATGGGAGTGTCCTGAAATCTTGTTTCCTTAGGTTCTTCATAAACTTCAGTAGGTGCCTTCCTTGATTTGATGAATGCTGAGTTTTCATCAAATGTTACATCCCTGCTGACATCAATCTTCTTGAACCCTGGAAAGTATATTCTGTAAGTCTTCGAGCTTTCACTGTATCCCACAAAAATACCCTTCTTTCCTGAAGGATCTAGTTTAGTCCTCTTTTCCTTTGGGACATGAGTGTACACTGGACAACCAAATATTCTGAGATGACTGACTTCAGGTTTCTTACCAGAAAAGACCTCTTCTGGTGTCTTGTTGTCCAATATCTTGTGGGGTGTTCTGTTCTGCACATATACAGCTGTTCTAGCTGCTTCTTCCCATAGATGCATAGGAAGATCCTGGTCATGCAACATTGCCCTTGCTGCTTCCATGATAGTTCTGTTCTTCCTTTCTGCAACACCATTCTGTTGAGGATTATAAGGAGCAGTCAACTCCCTCTTAATCCCTGAATCACTGCAAAGCTTCTTGAAGTCATTTGAGGTGAATTCTCCACCATTGTCGGATCTGAATGTTTTGATCTTCTTGTCAGTTTGGTTCTCCATCAAGGTTTTGAATTCCTTGAATTTATCAAGCACCTCATCTTTGCACTTCAAGAAGTATACCCAAGTCTTCCTGGAGAAGTCATCAATAAATGAGACATAATAAACATACCCACTTAGGGAACTGGATGACATAGGACCACATACATCTGAGTGGATGATTTCCAGGATGTCTTTTGCCTTGCTTTCACTGCTTGGGAAAGCCTTCTTAATATTCTTACCTTTTGCACATCCTTTGCAAACACCTTCATTTTTGGTCTTGATTTAAGGAAGACCCTCTACTGCCTTGCTTGCAATTGGAAGTGCTCTATAGTGCATGTGAGCAAGTCTTCTATGCCAAAGTTCACTTGGCTCCATGGATTCATGCACCATGGCATGTTCAGGTTGTCCCTTCAATTTATACAAGCCTCCCTCTTGCTCTCCAATTACTACTGCATCATCTATGGTCTTTCCCTTTGGCCACATTAGGACTTGGCCATCCACAAATGCAAACCTCATACCTTTTGCATCTAATGCAGAAATGGAGAGTAAGTTCTTCTTGAGCCCAGGTACATAAAGTACTTCCTTCATCTTCAGAGATTTTCCAGAATCTAGGTTGTAGGAGGCTTCACCACTTCCTTTGATTGGGTATTGATAATCATCCCCAAGTTTCACCTTATGGGGTGATTCATGTTCAGATAGGTTCACAAAAGATTCTTTGAACCCAGTCATGTGTTTGGAAGCCCCACTATCAATCAACCAATCATTACAACCATGGGAGATGGTACCTGTGAGAGCAGAGATCAGAACATACTCTTCTTCACTTGATGAGTCATCATTGCTATCGCTTTCTGCCCTAGCCTTCTTCTTTGGAGGTTCATCATCTTCGGCAGCATGAGCATGAAACCTTCTTTTGCCACCCTTCTTCTTCTTATTTGAGATGTTGTTGTCCTTCTTGTTCTTGGGACAATTTATGGCAATATGTCCTTTCTCATTACAAGTGAAGCATACTCTTCTTTCTTTGAATTGATGTGAAGATCTCTTGGAGTGAGATGGGTCTTTCTTGAACTTTCATTTCCTGGTGTGGGCTGCAAGAGCTTGATCTTCACCTCCCATCTTTTCTTCACAAGCTATAAGTCTAGCTTCTTCTTGAGAGCATTCTTCCCGAAGTCTACTGAAGGAGATCAACTTCTTCCTTGCACAAATTCCTTGAATAAAGGAATCCCATGACCTGGGTAGGCCATTTAGTGTGGTCATCACCACTTCACCATTTTCCACCATTTCATCTACTGCTTCTAATTGTTCCTTGATCTGGGATACCCTTGAAAAGTAAGATTGAATGGTTTCTCCATTCTGAAACTTCACTGCTTTCAATTGGTTCCGCAGGGTCATCTTCCGATTTATGTTCTTTCCTTCAAATAGCTTGGTCAAATATTCAAACATCTCCTTGGGTGTCTTAAGAGAAGACACATGGGGTATGAGATGGTCTTTGATAGAATCAACAATGATTCTCTTTGCCTTGACCAAGTTCTTCTTGTGTAATGCCTTGGCTTCTTCATCCTCTGGGATAGGGATGTCTTCTTTCACATATGAGTCCAACTCATTCTCTTCCAGGATTAACCCAATCCTATACTTCCAGGATCGGAATTTATCAGCCCCTTCAAGCTTATCCTCAAGCTTACTGTGGAGAGACATCTTTAAGAGTACTTCAAATGGAAATAGAAAAGATTTAGGACTTACCACTTGAAGTGCTGAAAACTGGATCTGGTCCCGGATTAGGGTTTGTCAGAGAAACCCTAAAAATTCAAAATGTGAATTTCAAAATTCCAAAAGGATAGAAAGATGCGACTTGGAGAGCTGATCAGCCTAGTACATTCAGAATTTGAGATCAGCAAAGTATTGCCCTTCAAAATTGCCTTTTTGTCCTCCCGGGTTCACTAGGGAGAGCCCTGAATTAGGGTTTGAGTTTCCCGGAGATCTACCCAGCCAAAAATCTCGATCCAAAGCTCTAACCTTCGATTTTTGCAAGGAGCTTCCAGCTATGCCTTCAGTTTCCAGAAATTCCTATTTTTGTGGAAACCCTAATTTTTAGGGCCAAATCTGAAAATGCTCGGAACTGAATTTTGATTGGACAGATAGATGCGCCTTGATGAGTAGATCCAATCTACTATATTGAATTTCAAAAATCTATGGAGAGAAACCCAATAAACAAGGAATACAAGCTTCCGTCACTGCAAAATGTCTTCTTCTCAGTTAAGCTCTGATACCATGTTAAATTTTGAGCATTAATTCATTATACTCTAGGATCTTTGCTGAGAGAATAACATCTACAGTATATCAATGCATGACAATCATAATATGACAAGCATCACAAGTATCACAAGAATCAAAAGCATAGAGACAAGAGACAAAGATTTTCCGTGGGGAAAATCCTAAGGTGAAAAACCCCACAACTTCCTCAGAGATAGAGAGAGCAATGGCTCAACCAAAATACAACCAAATAACACAGAGATAGTCTCCTAGCAGATGATCCTCCTCCTCCACACAAGTGCGCCACTTTCCAGAGAGAGAGTGAGTTACTTTTCTGAGTGAGTAAAATAGAGATCTCCTATCTCTATTTATACTTACCTTTTTGCCCAGTGACCTGCTGGGGCCGACTTGTCTACTTAGATACATCCACATTATATTATATGTAATTCCGGGCCGACCCCAAATGGTGGTCTAATAACCCATCGGCAAGTACACACACTTGCGACACTTGTCAATCCACATGACGACACTTCCTTATAGAGGAATAACACATCTCTTATAAGGGTACAATAAATATATATAAAATATACAGATGAAATACATTCCGAAGTTACATATACATCAACACTCCGTTCCTTGAAGGGAATTTGCCCCGATTGCATTGTTGGGAAGCACCCTGAGCACAGGTTCGACCGCGACAAAGCTAGTAGAGATTCTACCATTTTGGGCCTCATACATTCTCATATCAGTGATCCTCTTCCAATAATGTCCATGACTGGTTCAAGGTATGTTTTGAAATTCATCGACGACTTCTCTCGCTTTACTTGGGTATTTTTTCTCAAAAACAAGTCAGAAGTGCTTGGAAAATTCAAGGATTTTAAGGCTTTTGGTGAGGCGACCACTGAGAGCAAGATCAAAGATATTAGATCTGATAATCAAGGAGAATATATCAATATTGAGTTTCTGCAACTTTGTGCCAAAAGTGGAATTCAGATCCAACATACAGTTCCCTACACACCCCAACAGAATGGTGTAGCGGAAAGGAAGAATCAGTCATTGAAAGAGATGGCTACCTGCATGCTTGAGTCAAAAGGTTTGGCTACAAATATTTGGGATGAAGCCATTAATGTTTCTACATACATTCAAAACCGCATTCCACATTCATCCATGAAAGGTAAAACTCATTTCGAAGCATTCTTTGGTCACAAATAAGATGTTTCAAATTTGAGGGCTTTTGGCTCCACTGCATGGGCTAGAATTCCTTCTGATAAGAGGAAAGCTTTGGATCCACAAAGTATTGAATGTATCCTAATAGGATATGGGGAAGAATAAAAAGCATATAAACTCATGAATATCAGATCCCAAAAGGTATTCATAGAGAAAAGTGTGAAGTTTGAAGAACCGCTGCCAAATATGAAACTAGTTGAGGAAAACACTGTCGATTTGCACCCTCCACAAGAAGAAGATTCAAATGAATATGAAGAAAGCATTGGATCTGATATCTCTTATATTATATCAGACTTTGATTTCCATGACATATAAAGTTCAAAATCAGACCATAATGATCCTCCCGAGTTACCAAAGTGGGCTCAAAACACTCTACAATCTGCTGCTCCAAACATTGGAAATCTTGTTGATCCAAGGAGAACAAGAGCAGACTTTCAAAGGGTAGGTATGGCTCTTTCATATTCTGATCCATTATTATCCAAGAAATTTTATTTTATGATTGGTTCAAATCCCAAATCATACTATCATGCCCACCAAGATCCATGATGGAAAACCGCCATGGATGAAGAGTATAGTTCTCTTCAAAGGAACAATACATGGGAGCTAGTTTCTCTTCCACCTGGAAGAATTAGTTCAATGCAAGTGGATCTACCACATGAAGGTTTCTGCTGATGGTTCTATCAGAAAATACAATCTAGGCTAGTGGAAAAAGGTTTCTCCCAAGTCCAAGGTGTGGACTACACTGAGACCTTTGCACCAGTTGCAAAGATGGATTTCATCCGCCTAGTTTTGGCCATTTCCGCATCCAAGCACTGGGAAGTGCACCACATGGATGTGAAGAGTGATTTTCTACATGGAGACCTTGATGAAGAGGCATATATGAAACAACCAGAAGAATACATGTCAGAGCCATCATTAGTTTGCAGATTGGAGAAATCTTTGTATGTATTGAAACAGGCCCCAAGAGCTTGGTACATAAAGATGGACTCCTTCATTCTTTCTCAGAATTTCAAAAGATGCAAATTTGATCCTAATGTGTACCTACAGAAAGTTAAAGGTAATTTGTTGATTGTGGTTTTATATGTTGATGATCTTCTCATTACTGGTAGCACTCTCCTTACAATTAACAAGCTGAAAACTGCTTTAAATCTAGCTTTTGATATGACCGATTTGGGCTTGCTTAAGCAATTTTTGGGCTTGGAGATAGCTCAAAATTTTGATGGGATAACATTATCTCAGAAAAAGTATTCTAAAGACCCACTATTAAAGTTTAATATGGAAGAATGTAAGGCTGCTCCATTTCCTTTCCTCTCAGGAATCAGTCTTGAAGAGGGAAATACTACACCGCTTGTAGATTGCACTATGTATCGATAGTTGATGAGTGTTGTATCAAGGTATAAGCAGCAGACCCATGAGCTTCATTGGAGGGAATCCAAGTGGATCTTGCAGTATGTGCAAGGTGCGAAACATTTTGGCATACATTATGCTGCAGGTTTTGAGCTAGATTTCATTGGTTTTACTGATTCAGATTGGGAAGCTGATAGCATAGATCGGAAGTCCACTTCCAGATATGTTTTCATGATTGGACATGGGCCTAAATGTTGGTCAAGAAAAAAGTAGGCAGCCATTTCACTTTCTGCAAGAGAGGCAGAGTATCGAGGGGCACTCAATGCCTGCATTCAGGCAGTTTGGTTGCAGGGTATTCTTTCTGAGTTTGATTTTGGTAGCACTACTTCAACTCTCCTATTTTGTGACAATCAAAGAGCTATTAATATCTCCACTGATCCAATTTAGCGGCAAAGGATCAAACCCATTGAGATTCATATGCACTAGATTCGAGAGTTGGTGCATGATCGCACCATCATTATGCAATATTTCCCTACCGATGAGCAAATTGCAGACATCTTCACCAAGAGCTTCATTGAGAAGAAGTTCTCTTACCTCCGTTCACTGTTGGGGGTGAGTTCCATCATGGTGCAGACATATTAGATCCATTTTTATGTTTAGCTTGAGGGGGGGCTTTCTTCCCACTGGGTTTTCCCTCTTTCCTCACTTAGCTTATTTTCAGCATTTTTTTGGATTATTGTATTGGGGTGACCTTTGGTCTCAGTAACCAGGGCCCTACATTTTATTTTTTACATCATAGTATAGCTTGAGGGGGGGTGTTAGGATATTTCATCAGTCACTTATGTACTTTGCATGCATGCATTGCATGCATCTTCATGCTGGCCAGTCATCAGTATGGTACCTCCAGCACTCGAGAGATACTTTCCACTCAGATTTAGCCCTCCTAGCCTGTCATGTACCCACTCATCACCTTCCACTGAAAGAGGGAACCTTTCTCATCTACCAGTCCATTTTACTTCAATTAGCCACGATTCTTTCCTTGATTTGAGGCTAGACTAACTCCTCATTGCTGTTATCACTCCGATTGACCTCCGATGAGACATGAATACCTATTCTAAGTGACGTTAACTCCTCATGCACCCTCCACTAAGCCTTCATCACTACATTAGTGCCACCTACCATCAATTACACTTATTGCCCAATTACACTTATTGACAGTGACTTGTGCATTGATGACCACCACTGATTGATGATGAAGACTCCTAGTTGGAGCCAAGTTATGCCATGCAGTGTATTCAAATGACCTCCTTGGCTAATTCGAATTGCTCACTCATTGTGATAGCATTGTATTGTAATTCTACCATTCTGGATTATAGAGCACTGATGCATCTCTCTTGCACATATTTTACTCCAAATTGTTTTACATCTTTGTGATTGATATTCTTGTTCAATAGATCTGCTGTGACTAATTTTACATGATGGGGGAGCGATGTTGATGAAGATGGTAATTCGTTCATGAGATGTGCCAAAGTGATGGCTTTGGTACTCTTTGGTGTAAGAAACGTCAGGTCATATTCTTGGAGGATAATGACCCATTTAGCTACGCGGCCTTGGAGGAGGCGGCAACTCAAGAGATAGACCATAGGGTTGTAGTCTTCCATGACTGTAGTTCGGCTTATCAGGATGTAGTGGTGAACCTTTTAAACAGAGAAGATGATGGCGAGGTCCAACTTATCCTCATGGGGGTATCGTAATTGTGGGCCAGACAATGTCTAAATTACATAATAAATGACCCATTCTTGTCGCACACTATTTTCTTGGACTAACACACCAGAATCGACATATTTGGATGTTGAAACATAAAGGATAAAATCCTTCGAGAAATCAGGAGGTGAAATCAACGGAGTGGAAGTCAAGGCTTGTTTGAGTGCCTCAAAATCCGCTTGTGCTTGTTTGTCCCAAACAAAAGGAACATGGGTCTGAAGCAAGTGAAGGAAACCATGAACTTTTGCTGCATAGTCTGGAACGAAGAAACAAAGAAAGTTGGCTTTCCCTTGAAGGATTTGTAATTGATGTAATGTACATGGTGATGGGAGGCCAAGGATGGCTTGAACCTTCAAGGGGTCTATGGTGATTCCTTTTTGGGAAACAATGAAACACAATAACTGGCCAGCAGGAACGCAAAATACACACTTAAGGGGGTTCAGGAGGATGTTGTACTTGCAACAACACAGAAATACTTGCCGAAGGTCATCCAGATGATCAGACTGTTTCTTGGATCAAGCAGTGAGGTCGTCCAGGTAGATAAGGATGATACAGACCAAGTCGTGAAAGAAAAAGGTCATGGCGCACTGAAATGTTGCACCAGCATTTTTAAGACCAAACAGCATGACTCGATAGGAAAAGGTTCCCCACAGAGTAGTGAAGGTAGTCTTGTACTGATCTTCTTTGCGAATTTGAATTTGATTGTAGCTAGAGAAACTATCCATGAAGGATAGAATCTTGTGACCCACACATGCATCAATGAGATGATCGATGAAGGGCATAGGAAATTTTTCTATGGGACAAGCTAAATTCAGATCACGGAAATCGGTACAGACACGAATGGTGTCCTGTTTTGTTAACCGGCACGGGATTGGACACCCATGTGGTGTAAGCAATGGGATAAATGAACCCAACTTAGCGTAATTTTTCAATCTCATATTTCATCACTGGGAGTTTGGAGGGGTGAATGGGCTGTTGCTTTTGGTAGACGGGTGGGATGCCAGGTCAAGTATTGATATGGTGATCAACAATGGAGGGGTCAATACCAGGCATATTAGTATATGACCAAGAAAAAAAATCACTGAACTCTTGGAAGAGATTCTTATAGGCATTGAATTCTTCTAGAGTACAGGAAGCGCCTAAAGTAATGTTCTCAACTACATTGGGTGTGACAGAAATATCGACCTGAATGGTAGGTGAGATGTTAGCCATGTTAGCTTCTTCGAAGGCATCGAGAGTTGGGATGGGGTTCTTAAACCAGCCCACTTGGCTATGGATGAAGTCTTTCGAATCGACCAAAAGTTGGTTGGCCGTGATAGGGGTAGACTCCTCAGGAATGAAGTAGGATCGATGATGCATATGTTCCCAAGGGAATTCAGGTGCGGATAATGCTTCGAGGATTTCTTTGTCACTGCGAAAACATTGTGTGGACATATCGAAAGAGGTAATGCTGGAGGTCGGCGAAAAAGTTGGTTTGCCACTTGTGGAGATCATATAGCTGGTGTTAATCTCTCCCGAGGAGGAGGATTCAAGTGGATGAATCTCCTCGATGGTAGTAATGAATGAATCTAAAGAGGACTAATTCAGCTCATGGAGAACCAATCTATACTTAGGTAAGTCAGGACAATGATGTGAATAATGTCCATAGATTCCGCATATGGCGTACGGGTGGTTGGTGCGCAATGATTTGTTACGCATGTGGGGGGTGGGTTGTAGTTAGACAAACAGAATATTGGGGTCATCTTTCAACATCTTCATGTGCTCTTGGAGGTTTGGTAATTGCGGACAGTTATGGGTAGCATGAACCAAGTCATCACACAAAGAACACTTAGGAGGTGCGGGGAATGTAGGGGGAGGTTTTGTGTTTTTGGTTGCATGTGGTGTAGTATGGGTGTGCGTGGTTCAGCTTGGTCTAAATCGAATGCCATCATCTGTGATTCAGAAGGGTCTATTGCACCTATGGAAGACAATAGTGTTTTGCGCTGCATTGGGAAGTTCTTTAAAACTTCTAGAGCTGACATAGCAGCAGGGGACTATTCTAAGTCATCCACGATGTTATAGTTGGGGGCGACACAAGCATTAGGGTTGTTATTAATGCGCCATAGAGGGAATCGAGGAGATTTGGGAGCCCCATCAAATAGTGTGGGGGGTATATATGTAATGAATTATCCGTGGGGATAGTGTTAGCATCCTTGTATGCAAAAATGGTTTATGTGGGAACCATATTGGTTACGACAGGTTTGAAGGTTGATATCAGTCGAAGACATCATTAAAAGTTGATGAGTACCTGTGTTAGTGTGTTGGTTTCCATGAGTTGCGTATGTAACTTGCTGTTGTGGTGTTGCAGCCCCTTGAAGGTGAGCCAAAGGTTGGGTGGCTACTACCCCTTGCATGGGTAGGGGGTTCTACAACACCATAGGTTGTGTGTTGGTTTGTGGGGGGTTAGGTGGTGCCAGAGGGGTAGCATGTCCTTGGCATTGGGCGTCGTCAGTCCAAAGTTGACGAGCTCGCTCTAGATGGGGACAATTATGCATGTAGTGGCCATATACCCCGCAAATAGAGCATGGGTGGTTTGTGCGTAAGTTGGGATTTTTTCCTTGGCAAGGTGGTCGATCAGGATTTTGGTTAGCTAGTGTAGCTCCATTATTTTTTGGAGCGTTTGGTGGTGGACCGCCTCTATCCAGAGGTTGGTTGTTCCCTCGGTTATGATATCTTCCCATATTTTTTTTCCTTGTCGGTTCCATTGGGAAGATTGGTTTTGTTGAGCATAAAATTTCCCTTGCGGAGCAAGGGGGTTCCGCGGTTGAGCAGGTGTTGGGGATGTATGTGGTGGATAATAAGCTTGAGGGGTTTGAGGTTGTACAAGTGTAGGTGCAACCGGTTGATGGTAGTAGGAAGGAGGTGTGATAGGGGGGGCGTATGCTGGCGAGGTGTGACCATAGCAATGTGTCAGACATGAAGGCCAATGTACATGAGGGGCTTGGGACATGGGAACATACACATGTGTTTCTCCTGAATGGGTTGTGGCGCGTGAAAGGTTGGGACCACTCATGGCAGCATTGTGCGTTGGGTTATATGCTGGGGTAGTGGAAGGGGGTATATGGACATATGGTTTGTTACGAGACACCATGTGTCCGATAATGCTGTCGACATCATGAGATGCGCTCGTCGCGTCCTTCGTGGAGGAATCGTTGAGAGGAGCATCAGGTAAAATGGAGTAGATGTATCCTGATTGAGCATATATGAGGTCAAACTGTCGGGCTTTGAGAATGGCCTCTTCTTCGGTTTGGGGCCATTCGGATGCCACATCCTTGGCGATCACTGGTATGAAGGATTTCAAGAACCAATCTAAAAAGATGCGGTCATCTAACTTGATCTTACACAAACTACAACGTATACACCATTCATGAATATGGTCAGTGATATGGGTAGCCGTGTTCTGTCTACAAGATAGTAAGATCTCAGCACCAGTGTCGTAACATAAGGGTAACTAGAAGAACTACAGAAAAGTTGAAGTAATGGATGTAAAGGTGGAGTGCATCCTATGTGGTTGTTCAATATACAACTTAGATGCAGATCTAGTGAGGGTCTGTTGTAAAGGGCATAGGCATATAGAGTCATCCACTATGGTGTTGGAGGAACACTCTAAGCTGAAGGACATGATATGGTTTTGGGGGTCCTCACCACCTTTCCATTCAAACTTGGGGATGTCTAAAGGGAGTTTGGTAGGCATGGGAGGCCATGTGGGGTCATGTCGGATCAGATCATTGGTCAATTGGGCTAGATCAGGGAGGTTGAGACTGGCCATGAATGGAAAACAAGCAAAAGGATGTGACATGGTTGCAGGGGTTTGCGTGCTATCCATGGTGACGATTGTGGGGACACCTCCAATGAGGGGTGGATCAATGGAATGAGTCATAACGGGGATCGAGGGACCTCCGGTGAAGGGTGGGGAAATCAAGTAGGAAGGTCCAGTTCCCCCAAGTGTACTACTGGTGACCAAATAGATAGTAGTTGGAATTGATCGACTACCGATAGGTATGGAAGTAGTGATTGGAATGCCAGGTGCAGGACTTGTAGATGGTATAGAAGGGATGGATGGTGAAGTGGTAGATGGGATAGTGGTGGAACCACCTCCAACAATCCCACCGTAAAAGGAATTGGGATTCACGCCGGCCATGGGGCTAAACTGAGCTATGTATATGGGTAAATCTGACTCAGAATCAGAGGTAAAGTAAGGGGCATTTGGATGAATATACGGTGATGAAGGACCTCAGAAGAGTGTAGAGGGAACGTATTTTAGGCGAGTAACCACGCTAGAAGCGCAAGTTTCAGGATACCAAGCGGCACAGAGCGCGACTTATAGGGGAAAAATCACATGAAAAGCGTGACTTCCGGGCTAGACTGCGCGTGGAGGGCGTGCCTTTTAGGCCTTAAGGGGCGCGAAACGTGTGGCTTTCAGGCCATATGGCGCGGGAACCGTGGGACTAGTAGGGAAAAAAATGTGCTCTAAGTGCGACTTTTTGGCCGTACTGCATGCAAAACGTGCGACTAGTGGGGTAAAAAATGCACAGAGGGCGTAGATGCATGCTCACGTCACGCATTGCAGGCCGAAAGTCACATTGGGGAGTGTGGGTTTCGGGGCGGAAGTCGCACTCGGGCCAGAGGTAAATGGAAGAAAGTCACGGGCCGGGCCGTAAAAATGAAACTAAAGGAGGGAACTGCGAAGGAAAGGGACAGAACTGCAAGTATCGGGGAAAAAAGGGTATCCCAAAATAGTAAAATCAAAGAAAATAATAACCATAAACACTAAAAAACTAAACTAAACCACATATCGATGGGAACCGATGAGAATTAACCCAGTGGAGTTGCCAAATCTGTAGCTACTGTTTTCACACCAGCCTGTGCAAATGAGCACCTACTAAGGGTTATGGAATTGTCACATCCCCCTCCTGTTGATCCAACTCCCAGAGGGGACATGAGAAAAATAGGGGTACTAATCCCCCCCCTAATGCCATATTATAAAATTCTTAATAGTCAAATGTATGTGCAAATAGATGATAAACATACACAACGGAAATATGTAATGTCCCCATTTTGATCCTATGGCATTAAAATCGTAAGTGATGTAAATATTGTTATAAAAATCATGGTGAGGAGCTCAAGGACAAGGCCCCGCCATCGATTTAGTGATACATATGTTTGCGTGCTAGTCAGGCACATTGGAATTGCAAATATCATGTAAATATGCATTTTAATAAAATACCCACAACTAGCTATGTAATGCAACAAGAGATGGGGGAATGATTTTACAAGGCATTGAAGGGGGAAACATTCAAACCCTTGAACCAATCAAGTCAATCCAAGTGTCAATGAGAGAACCCATAAAACCCTCAACTACCCATGTTGACTTTTGTACCCAATCATTCATTTCTCCCAAGAGTTGGGTGAAGTAGTTAATGCCTTGGGGAATGGGAGGTATGGCTGTCCAAATTCGAGTATGGGCAACCCACCTTGCATGGAAAAATGTGTTTTGATCTTTGGGAAAGAAAAGAGCCATGAATTGATCCCCAATTCATTACCCATCAACCAATTTGGCTCTCTCACGGGTTGAGAGTTGGCTGGGCATTTATTCCCCATCGAAATTATGTGTTTCCCTTCATTCTTAGCTGGGAGATGGGCGTTTTTGTGTCATATGCCAGTGGGGAATAAGGGGAATCGAATTGGGGTTCCATAGAGACCGTTTTGGATGCTGAATGC
Organism: Larix kaempferi; assembly: GCA_027924585.1. Lineage (NCBI taxonomy): Eukaryota > Viridiplantae > Streptophyta > Pinopsida > Pinales > Pinaceae > Larix > Larix kaempferi. The sequence continues at coordinate 3,521,341 of BSBM01001238.1, forward strand.
TTAGATAGTTGGGGGAGAAATCATTTTCCTCCCTGTGATAGTTTTTCCCCATCCCACAATCCATTTTTGGCTGGAAACGATTTGGGAAAAACCCATGGCCATCTTGTTTGTAAATCCCATTGGTAAACATGTGTATCCATGACCAATGATTGTGCTTGCTGTGTGAGAAAAGAGTATGTTGTGGTATGGGTTATGGGTATCCATTGCTTTGTCGTGAGCTTGAATGCAAGTATCCAGAGATAAAGAGGGTTCAAACTTAGCCCGATAAACCTAGTTGTAGTCTGGCTTGACTTAGATTGAATGATTACTTAGCTGTGTATGAGTTTGAGTGTCAGCTTTTCCTTGTAGAAATCATGCCCAGCTCGGGGGCGGCTTTTGAGTGTTGAAATAATACAGGCAGGGCAGAGACCTATGGTTGGGTGGAACATTGCAGCGACATAGCTAGTTTCTTGGGACAATTGCACAATGAAGATAAGTATTCTCTATGTGTATTTACTTCTGCAGTGTTTAATTTGATGATTATTTTGATATGCTGGATGAACATGAAATGTGTGTGGATGATTTTTTATTTCGCTGTTCATATTTGCTTGATTTGCATCTGCACACTACTGTTTTTATTTTTATGAATCTAATGAATGGGCCTAGTTTATGTTAAATCCCTATAGATTGGTATCATGTTCCCTTCCTGGAATTGGGTCCACGGGAGGGTATGTTATAGAATGGTATGAGAGAAAAGGTTGCAACATTTGGGCCTTCATGGGCCAACTTGAACAACTTGTAGACATAAGTATGCTTCCTTCTCAACAATAATCATTAAGAAAAAAATTCAAAATTTGAAAATTTTTCTAAGTGTTTTATGAATTTCTGCCAAGTCTATGTCGGCAAAATTTTAAGAGTTTCTGTGCGACATAGTCGGCGAGTTTTGCCGAGATAGCAGAAATGAGGTCGGCGACCAATCGCTTATCTTCTGCGAAACAGTTGTCGATTAAGAGCTTAAAAATTTCCGAAACGGTCGGAGGAGATAATCTTAAAATCGCCGAAACGGTCAGAGGTTTAAGATTCGATCGGTGGTTGGCAGCTTAAGGCTCGGTTGACGAAAAATAAGCTATTCTGCCACTACACGATCGACGGAAAATAAGCTATTTTGTTGCGACACAGTCAACGAAAAATAAGCTATTTTGTTGCGACGTAGTCGGTGATGAAGAGTTCAAAATTGCCGAAACGGTCGCAGGATATCGGTCGGTGGTCGTAGGATATCGGTTGGAGGAGATAAGCTTAAAATCGTCGAAACCAGTCGCAGGAAAAATGATAAGCCCGTCGATGTAGGGAAAATTGAGCTATTTTCGCGGATGAATTTCAGGCACCAAAAAGTGAAAAATGGCCTTGAACTTATGCACCAGATTGCGGAAAATTGAGGGAATTACAAAAAAAAAAAAATGAGGTTGCTACCTCTACGCTCGGAGATAGTGGTTGAAAGTGTGAAATGCATTCTCTATGCTTGGAATGAGAAGCAGGGATTGCATGGAAGGTTTGTCGAAGGCTTATTAAGAGTAATTGGTTGTAATATGCATTGTGGGAAGAGCAATGGGAGCAGAAAGGAAACGTTGATAAGAGGGAAATTCCTCACCTTAAACTATTTCTGTTTATAGCATAAGAATTGCATGTTTGGAAAATAGCAAGAATGAATGTTATACACATGCATACATATATTGAAATTCTACTTTGTGAGAAGATCATAGCTAATGAATCCTTGTGTGCTTGGTAGGGAAGCCAAGAAAAGGATCATTGAGATGTGGAGGAGGAGCTCCATGTCATGATGAGGACTTGGAAAGGGACAATTCCCTAACTCCTCTCTTGCTATTGTATTTATATTTCTGAAGTTTTATATACTGAAAATTATGGCATAGGGATGCTGGAACTGCAAGAGAGTAGCAGATTAAATGCATATCAATTAGTGGGAATGATTAAAGAGTCATTGCATAGTGCATGTGAATTGCTTATGCATGAGCATGATGTTGCATATGGGTAAAGGTAGTGAAGTTACACATGAAATAGCCCATTAATGGTATTTCCTATGGTTGATGACAACTAATGTTGTTTATAATGGTTGTAGGAATTGAACCATAGAAGCATGATTGAAAATGCACGAGATTAGATAGAGGAAGTGAATATGCACTAGTGGAATACTAATAGACATTGCACAATGCATGTAAAAATGTTTGTGCATATATATATGATATTGCATATTGGTAAAACAATGAGGTTTTACACATACAAAAAGCCATTTAAGATAATTATTGTGGTTGCTAATAATTAGTTGTGTTCGCATTGGTTGTAGGAACAAGGACAACCGAAGCATGGCATATGACCAAAAACCTTATGAAGAAAGTTTGGGGCAACAAATCTATGATAATGAGGTTGGGAAAAGGACTGTGAAGCCTTGGTAAGAGGCTAACTGATCAGGTAACATCAAACAATGTTAATGAAAGCCATGCAGGTAATTGTTATTTGTGCTTAATTGCATGAATGTTGAAAAATGATTTGGTAAGATCCCTTCAACTAAAACTATGTTGATTTGGTTTGCATGTGGTATTGAGTGCATGAATGTGAAGGTCAACCTACAAAGTATGGTGAGGTGTGGGTAAGTGAAGGCATGGATCCTTACACCTTATAGTTGCTTAGAAACCTCAATGCATTCATATGAAATTATATAATGCCATTTGTGTATGTTGGTTGTGAGTTTAACAACCAAAGCAAATGAGGACTTATGGCGCTGCCATGGTAGTGCATGTTATGTGTGGTAATCATGATTAGGCCATAATATGTTTGAATGCATAGTATTCATGAACTAATGCAAGGTTGCATTGAGGAGATGTGCATTAAAATATTTTGTACAATCTTGTGGTTATGCATTGAGTGAATGCACATTAAAGGATTATGTGAGTGATGTAAATGTGCATGCATGGGTATATGTGCACATGTTGAGATGCATTGTGTGAATGCATGATTGTGGTGTATGTTTCATTGCAATTAGATAACAGATGAAATGGTGAACTATTATCAACCTGAGAGCATTTCATGATCTGCTGTGAATGCAGGAGAATGATGGTATGAAGAAGGTAAACATGTCGATGGGCTACCAAGAGTGCGCTGTTGAAAGGACAGAGTTGCATAAAATGATATGGTTGTGAAGTAATGAGTCTCTAAATTTTCATTTAAATGGCATAAATGATGTGACTGTACCTTGCAAATCCAGTATAGTAATGATTCACATGAAGTAAATGAGTTTGGTGATATTAAATTGTTAATAGCTGAGGGTGTTTGAGTTATTGAGTGTTATAATTCTGAGATCACTTCAGTGACTGTTGCAGCAATGAAATATTATATGCATAGAGACTTACAAAGTGTTTGGCTGATTGAAATTTCAGGTTTCAGGTAGATTGTTTTAGGCATGGCAATGTGGGTAAGTCCATGATGAAGATTGGAATCTATTGTGTGCAAGAGCCAAACCTCATGAGAAGGATCCCAGGGTTGTACAAATAGTTTATGTGCAGAACAGATTGTCAATTTTGGACTTGTAGATTTCATATTTGATAATTTGCTTATAATTGCTAATCATCGTTGGCTTGCATAGAATTGTGTCAGGAGGACGTGCTGTCAGTGGATGTTCATGATATGGTAGCAAGCATAAAACCCTAATGGGAAGAGGGGTGCCACTTACAAGAGACAAAAAATATGAGGATAACCTCATGACTAAGCAAGTCAATTTCTGTAGTAGACAGAATTGCAAATTCATGATTGAATTTAATTCCTAATGCCATTGATTGGATATGAGACAATCAAATTTGAATTTTATTGTTAAATGTTGCTGACTGTTTGTCTATTTGATAAGTGTTTCAGGATGAAACATTGCAAGAAGACCATGTGTGATGTCCTGCAGAAGCCAAACTCCATGGGAAGGACCCCATGCTTTGGAAATGGGTTTCAGGTGAAACACCATAGTAAATTTTGATAATATCCCAACTGCACTTCCTGTTGGAAAGCCATGTGAGTGAGATGGTAAAATTATGCCAAGAAGGCATGTGTGGGTTATGGAACGTGAAAAGGTTGGAGTGGTAAACCGAAGGACTGTTAACTCAGAGAAGGGAGCCCCCATTCTTCACAAATTAAGAAAGAATACATCTAAAATGGGATAAGTATTATGTAACCCTATTTAAGGATATACACACCTGGTTATTAGATCTAATATGCAGATCATGTTTTATTATTTCATTATTATTCCAGACTGCTTGAGTGTGACTAAGGCCTACATGGATCACATCGGAAAGGGATGCATACCTTTCAGGTGCGGGGTTATGTTAGGGTTGTCAATATTGACTACACCCTAAGGGAATGGATGCATTCCTGGTGTTTCAATACTTGATAGTGAATGTTATGAAATATGATACAATTTTAGAGCATCAATACTAATGAGCCTGCTTATCCCTCTTGTTCTATTAGCTTACACAGATGTAATTTGGTATTGCACGTTAAATGACAAAGTGAAGAAATGGTAATTAAAGAGGACTATATGAGCAGTGGTAACCTTTGTGCAGTATGAGTGGGTATCGTGGGGCCATGCTAGCCTGTAGTCAAGAAAGTCACCTAAAGAGTTCCTAAAGTGAACCGCTGGGTTGCACAAGAGGAGTTCCATCCTTGTGTGGGTGAAGAATTGTTATGTGCATGAAGGGTTGTGACACGTGTGAAAGGCTGATGCAAGCCTAAGGTAGAGTCATAGATCCTTGACCTATAATGGTTGGTGGCGCAATTTCCTTCCATTGGCTAAAGACCCAGACGGATGTGTTGGATCAACAATGGAGAGGGTGTTATACCTCCATATTTCACAGTGTCACATATTCACCATAAAAATAGTTGACGACACTTCCCCTACTGCTTAAAACACCCAGAAGAGAAGTATGATGAATGATCCTTGAAGACAAACCTGTCCTGTCAAGAATCAACTCACCTGAGACTTCATATACCTACACTACCACGCCTTTCTTAGCATTGAGGGAGCGGTAGTCCCCACTACCATGCTATGCTTCTTCTATTCCACACGGTACTACCGCGCTATGCTCAGTTGAAGGGGCATGGTAATCCTTTTTTATCCTTTTTGCCATGGCTTGTGGGATCTTGATTTTCGAGAGATTTTTGAGGATTGGTATCCCTGATTCGATCCTAACTCACTTTCTCAGATTAGTGGTCCTGATCCACTAAACACTCCCAAGATCCATCCTTCTCTCTTGTTGGTTAACCCTACTACACACTATAAGAGAGAGGCCTTCCATGAGAAAAGGGGAGGACTCTTGGAGACATCAAAATTATGATCTTGAATCTTTGTGGAGATAGCTAGAGGAGAAAGCACTTGGAGCTGGGAGTTGGCTTGGATATTAAACAACCATTGTAAGTGACTTCAATTTGGTATTAAAACATAACTTGTCTTGTTTCGCAAATCATGTGTGTTGATTTTGTCTCAATCATATGATTTGTATCTATTATAGATTTAGATCCTAACTCATATTTCACCTTGCTAGAGAATCGTATATGCTTGCATCTTGGTTTCATTCTGACAGGTTCATTCGCGAGGACTTGGAGATTGGAGCGACCATTAGGACGAGCAATTGAATTGAAGGTCAGTTAGATCTCTTCCATTTCTTTCAGCAATTTAATCTTGAGATGCCTGTTTAGATCTAGGAATTCAATGTAGCATTTGTTATCTTTTTGTCTTAGTGTAGAGTCAGTTAAAGTCTACTTTAACCTAAGAGAGTTTCTACCTATCCGTAGGGAGAAATTTCTACAACAAAAAATGGCGATTCCGCTGGTTTGAACCTCATTTGATTGATTTATCTCACTTTCAGTCATTTTTTATTGTGATTCTTCTTTCTCTTCAACCAGTATTGAATTTTGGTCTCTTTGACCTTTATTCACCCCTCCTCTCTACATCTTTCCTCCCTTAGTGATCAGTGAGTCCTCTGGGTCTGCAGCAGCCATGAAAATTTCAACTTCCTTTCAAAAGTTGCATTTTTTCATTCTTTGCAATAGTACCACGCCCCCATTACTGTCTATAGCGTGGTAGTACCGCATACCCAACACTCTTACCAGAGTGGTAGTGTACCAGTAACGCGCTCTAGCCTGTTTCTGCCATGTGGTAGTGTCTGCATTTTTTCAATTTTTCTTGCCTGTTTGGTTTCCTAAGTCACTTTTGATTTTCTCTACTTTAGTTTGGTGTTTTCTGTTGCTTATTACTATCCTGTTCATTGCACAGTCTTTGTGGTTTGTTTATTTCTTTTGCGAGCTTGATTATTTTATGAGTTAGTGGCATTATTTGCACATTGGGTCACCCCTTCAATCTGATTGCATTGGATTGATCTTCCCATCATAACCAAACTGTTACTACTATCCTCTCTTACAGGATTGTGTATTTTCATAATCACATTGTTCTTATAAATATCATCTTTTCCATTATTATCATTAAAATATATATTGAGAATTATCATTGGAGAACATCTGTGTTGTTTGGATTGAAATGATCTAGCAGTATTATCGTGCATTAGGAAGTGAACCATTCATTTGCCACATAAATTCTCATTTTTTGAAGCATTCTAGTTGCAGATCAATGAATTTGAAAGAAGTGTTTATTTAAGTTTGGCTTTACTTAGAAAAAGAAAACAAAAATTTTTGTTCTGAAGTGGTTTTCCATTGATTGTGAAAAGTTTCATGCATTTATGATCGAAGAACTCTCTCCCTTCCATAGCTAGTTTTCATCGAATTCAAGGCTTATTTCGATTCATTCTCATTTGCATGGTTTGGGTCGTCACAACACCACCAAGTTTCACGTCCATTTACCCGATTGAGTAATACAACCACTAAAATTAATCTCCCTAACTAAACCAACATTAACCTCACTTGAGGAAATCAAAATAATTTGGTAGTTCGGTAGGACACCGGGGATAGGAATCAAAATAATTCCCCCTTGTCATTATCATCTGAGACATAGTTGTTGTCCTCTAGGGAACTAAAATCCTCTAGTATTTATTGACATGGTCATAGACCAGTTTTTGGAGGGGCCTCCTAACTGTTTTTAACTTTCAGGGGTTAAACCGCCGCGAGATTGAGAACCAGACGGACTCTATGGAATGGCGCACTCCACTTAGCCCTAAGGCAACATCGATCATTGTCTTCCTTGTATTCATAGTAATGCAAGGGTGATAAGGAAAAAGCACCGAAAACCTTTTCCAACGTGTCATGAACAAGGTAGCTTAGTGACTTTTCTACTAGGGCTCTTTTACCTAGGATCCCTTTCGGTCGAGGTATATCCTTCTCATATTGGTCTCTCACGTTGTATTGTTCGACTTGGATTTCATCACCTTGTGAAGGATACAACTTGTTGAGGTCTCCAGCTCTTAGTTAGGAGTTTGCTTTGTATCTCATCTTTAAAGAGGGTCATTTTTTCTTTTTAATGACTGTTTGTTGGCATTCTGGCCATTGTTTTTCTCAGCTCGCTTACTGGGATGCCAGTCTCAGTATAGATTTTAGAGCTTGCTTTTTTGTCCTGTGAGCCTTGCTTTTTCTAGATCCTCTTTTGCACACTCGGCTGAATTAGAGTTTTTGAGTTCTTTGTTACGAGACTGCCCCCAGATTTCATATTCCTACCATTATGTCATAACCACCATGGAGATCACGAAGAGTAAAGGGCAAAATCCCTCCACCACCACCACTGCCACGGACCTCCGGTCCACCTACATCACGTATTCCCACCCTTCTTGGCCGCAATGCTGATCGAGGGAACATTCCACCGCGGATATGCACTACATCTTTAGTTCCGCCTGTAACTGTTACTCACAGCACGGTCTCAGAACCTCTTGCAGTTTCTGCAACCACTAGTACACCTGAGACTCTCACTATCACTTCACCCACTATTATTCCAGATATATCTGCCACAGTGGACAACATTACAGTGGCTAAATCTAGTACAGCCCAAGATACTAGACCGGAGGCCATCCTCCTCCCCGATGTCAACACTCCCCTTCCACCAGAAAATTTCTACGATGACACGGAAGGATCTGTTGGAACCACTGAAGGATCCGACCAAGGATCCGACCAGGATATATCTGGGTTGATTCCTGTCCCAGGTGGGTACGTCAAAGTTATCAAAGAAACCCAACTTCCTGATACACCTTTTGAACCTGACTATGGCTTTATCACTTCCTAGGAAGAGCCTCCGCCTGTTGCCACCGCGGCATCCAGTGTTTATCCACAGGAAACCGGTTCTTCCAGCAACATACCATGTACCGTATCTCTCCCGAACCTCCCTTTGGGACATGAGATCATGGCCTCCATTCAGTCTAGTATGGTTAGTCTAGGTAATTCCCCGTTAGCGTCAGCATAGTTTAAACGTGATACAGAGAAAATGCTCTCGACGGCTTCTAGATATCCCCCTATTACCCGTCCTCCCGACTATCGGGATCCCAACGTTCCATCTAGCACAGAGTTTCATCACTCCTATGCAGACGGCTCCGGACCTTCAGACGTTACTATACCTCTGTTTTCGTCGGACCCTGAAAACCTTTTGCGGAATACGAACCTGGACCCAGTCTTCGATGGTCCTCCTATTGTTGAACATGTTATGGACGAAACCCCCAACATTCCTCAGTTAAATTCCCCACATTTGCTTCCATCATCCATGTTTGGTGCACATTCTATGAGGGATAACCCAATTTTTTCTCTGTCCCCTCCCATCACATATGGAAGACCCCCTCCACAAATCGGCACCTTTGGCACTGTTGGCCAATCGACACTATTTTACCTTGCTAGTGTCGGAAGAACACCAAGTCATACCATTGGATCATCCATATTGACCGGAGGTTCACCTTCGGCCACTATCTACACTATCTCAGGAGCTGGACAACCCACTGTCGTGATCCCCAATCCCAACAACCAACCCCCTCCTGGCGGGCCATCAACCCAGCCTACTGGAGGACAATCCTTTGTTGGGAACCCCGTTCCTAGTCAGCAACCTCCTCCTATAGGGCCATCCAACCCATCTGCTGGAGGGAAACCCATTGGCACTATCCAACAACCCTCCCAACCAACAACATCTGCTCAGTATCATATGTACAACACACCTGGCAGTGGAAAACCTTATACCGGTTTCCCAACCGGGCCTCATCTTCAACATCCCTCGTCAGGAACGCTTCCTTCTTGGGGATCTCAAATCCCACAGAGTGGGGGGTACTCATTGTTTGGAAATTGGAACCCAGCTGGGGGGCAATCTCAGATTCCCCCCAACTTGAATTCCAGCCTCCCCTATCCTTCGGCCGCAACAAATCCATGGAACCCATCCCTTCAATTTCCACATCTTCATCAAGGAGGAACCAACATTCCATGGACACCACTGTTGCAACCACCCCCTAACCCTGCTACGGGAAACCCTCCACTTACTCAATATAGTGGTAACATTCCTGAAACACAACAACTCCAGGGAACCTTTCCCCAACTAGGAGAAAAAACCATTCCTGGGTTACAACAACCCCAGGGTACCATACCTACCATCCCCACTCAGCAGAACATCCAACAACCGGTTACCACCATGATTCCTAGTCAGGTAATGACTTCCTACACTCAATCGGTTAACTAGATGACCTACTACCCACAGAACTTCCAGCAGTACCCTGCAAGAAACACATATGGGTATAACACGCAACAGTATACTATGCAGGGCCCCCCAGGTTTCTCTGCACCATACAGTTATTACTCATACCCGCAGACCGATCGTCAACTTCCCTTTTTGGCCACTCTAGATTTACCCGATTTGTCGAGGCTCATTAACGATCCTATATGGCATGAGCCTCACTGGCCACCCATTCCATCCAAACTTCCATCGGACATTCCTAAGTTCGATGCTAAGCTCAGGGAAGACCCCAAGAACCACGTAATGACCTTCCATCTTTGGTGTTCATCCAACTCATTGATGGACGATTCCATTCGACTATGGCTTTTCCAGTGTACGCTTACCGGCACGGCAGCAAAATGGTACATCGAGCTGCCACAACACTCTTTCCATGATTTCAACACCTTGGCTATCTGACCCATTTCCAGCTCCCCATCCAGTATGAGACTGGAACATAACTGTTAACCTCGTTGTGTCAAACCACTTCTACGCACATTTTGGATCACATCCATGAGTGGCGTCGACGCCGTAGGCTAATTAAGGCACCCATTCTAGATCAGCTACTCGCTGATTGGTTCACAAAGTCATTCTTGCCTCCCATAGCCAGGGATATCGCTATGCGCGGGCCAGTCACGGAGGAACAAGCCATCTCGGCAGCCCAGTACATGGATTTGGTATATACCCAATCCTGCACTTTACACGAACTTCTTCCCCATGATGTCCGCATTAAAATTGATCCAACGAAACCCACCACTGAACCCCCCATTGATGGTATTGTCGGTTCAGTCAAGGCCCAGCCTACCACCAACTCGATGCGGCAACAAGCTTCTGCTTCCCCTTCTCTATCTCAGGCTGCTCCAAAAGCCACTACTTCTCCTATTGTCTCCTCCAAAGTGAACGTAGTTCAATATACGTCACAACCATCCGGAGGAAAGAAGAAGAACAATCGTGGTAAATCCAAGAAGAACAAGCAAGAGAATTCCAAGCCACAACCCACCCACAATGACCTGAAACCACGTCGGAAGGCTAAGTTTCCCTACCTACCTTGTCAAGACGATCACTACACACGTGACTATCCCTACAAGGATGAAGTCAACAAATTCGTTAAAGGATCCTCTCGCCCGATAGTGTTAACTAACCCTTTCCCTCAGTAGCAACAACAGATGGTTTCCCAAGAAACCCCACAAGGGAGCAACTCGAGCAACCCAACTCGCAGAGAGACGTCCGCAAATCACGAAATCCTGATGACGAGTAATGAGGAGATTCAAATAACCACTCGTTCAAAGAAATATGAGAACCCCCCAATTTCAAACAAACAGTCAGAGACAGCCAAAGGCAAGTCTCCTATTGAATATTCGTCTCCTACCCCTTCCCTTAACGACCATCTCCATATTGAGAGACCACTCATGGACACAGTGCTACGCCCACCCAAGGGAACCATACGAAAGGTGACATTTAATCCCAATGCCTGAGCTTCCCAGAATTACAACATTGTTGAGGATTTAGCTCAAGCACGTTGCGCCATGTCGACTCTCGAGGTTCTTCAACACTTCCCTACACAGCGTAGAACCTTACTTTCAACACTGGGGGCAGTAGACCCAGATACTTAAAACACCTTCCAGGTTCATACAAAAATCTGTGGAAATAGCATCCATCACACTGTTTTAGATGAAGGTGCCTCCACGTCAATCATGTCTTTGAATTGCTGGAGAGCCTTAGGCTCACCCGAAGTCACGACATCTCCCACCACTCTCAGGGCATTTGACGGACACGGTTTTCAACCTTATAAAGTCATTCCTGCAATTGGTGTTGAACTTGGGGGCAAAATAGTATCTGTACACATCGAAGTCGTGGATGCACCATTGAATTACAATCTTCTACTTGGTTGGAATTGGTTTTACGCCATGACCGCCATAGAATCTACTGTCTTCTGGATTGTGCAGTTTCCTCATGAAGGGAAAATTGTCACTATAGATCAGCTTGATTACTGTGTCCCAGACTCTCATCCGAACTCCGCCAACACCGTCCCGTTATTGGATCAGCCTCGGTACCGGTTCCAAGATGTTGGCATTGGTCTTATGAAGGATTCTTCCCTTATTGGAGTTTTCCCATAGTTGGGGCCCCATGTTCAACCAATCAACATGATTTCATCGAATGTCACCCCTTCCAATGATTCATGGGTGATTCTGAGTCCCACTGAGATTGAAAACTACGGCAACTCCATGCCTTTGAATAGAAACCTCGCAGCGTACGAAGTGATCCAGTCAGCCACTGATTGAGTCGATTGTTCTACCCATCACACCGTGGCACAACTCTCGTCTGAGACTCATTCATACCCACCACTTATCGATCCTCTCACTTTGATTTTTCCCACTAACGAATCAATTATGGAGGTTATGTGTGGTGATGAGCCACCATGGGGAGATTTTCATCATCGATCTTCATTCCCCACCATTTAGACGCTTGAGCCCGATACAAAATCCAGCCCTTCACTTGGAATGGTTCAAACCAAGTTTCCCACTTCCCTCGACGAAGTATTTTCTGAAGGAAACTTGGCCAACCTTATGGAAACCACTCCCATTGACATTTCAGTGAAGCCTGGTATCGTGGAAAACATTCATATTGGCAAAACATGCACTCCCCTCGAAATGGAGTTCTACACTACCTACTTTAAAACCTTCCGCGATGTTTTTGCTTGGAGTTATGAAGAAATGCCGGGAATAGACCCCTCGATTGTGGTCCATGAAATTCCAACCTTCCCTGGCACCCGACCTGTTCGAAAGAATCTCCGACCCGTCCATCCTTGTAAGGCAACCTCTATTAAAGCAGAAGTTGAAAATATTTTGTGTGCTGGTTTTATCTATCCTATCCCATTGACAGTATGGGTATCTAACATCGTTCCCATAGTGTTATAGCTTGAAATGACACCTCTCTGTCCGTGATGACACTTGCTTCCCTTGGTTGCATGGCGACACTTCTTGAGATCAAGTTCAGTCACACAACAAGAAATTTGTGGATGGAGGAGTCATTTGGGACACTAAAAATGGTTGAAATTACCTCATTCTTGACCCATTTGATGTATATGACCCTTAGGAACATTTTTCTAGACCAAACCATCTCCTGAAAATGAGCAGAAAAGCTTGTTTTTGGCCATTTTTTAATATGAGCGTTGGTACACAGGCATGATAGTAGCGTGTATACCCTACTGAGCACGACTCCACTGTTGAAATAGTAGCGCTCAACTCCATATGTACGCGACTTTGTCTATTGTAGAGTAGCGTACACCCCTGTTTTGGTCAAAATCTCAAAATTCGAGTAAGTTAAGTTGGTTGGGAAACCTCTTGAGCGGTTATAACTTCTTTTCTTCTTCCTCACTGACTATATAAGGAGGGTAGAAGGGCCATAGAAGGGGACTAAGCCCAATTACAAAGTTATGTTGTAGAAATGGAGACCCTCATCCCCCTCTCTTGTGCTTAGTTTTGGTAAACCCTAGCACAGTTGATTAGAGGCTGGAATCCTTGGAGAACGGAAGCAGGAGACCTTGAATCTAGGTTTTGTGAAGTGCCAATCTTGAAAGAAGGTATAACTTTATGTACTTGCTTTCATTCATTAATAAAGATCAGACGTTCTTCTCTTTCCAAATATGACCTATTAATGTGTCTTAGATTTGATTACTGTTTGATTGTAGTTGATGTATTCTTCCATTATGGATATCAGTATTATATATGTAGTCAAATGTATTTGAGAAAGGTATCAAGTTGTTTTGTAGGTCTGGGCATTGCGACACTGGATAAGCATTGAAGAGTAAGGGAGGCAAAGCTAGGATCAACCTTCTGAATAAGGTGCCTACATCTCTAAACCCTAATCTCTTCATTTACTTGTTGTGCTTGCAAAATGCTTGTAGGTCTATCTTTATCACCGTAAGTTGGTAGTTTCTCCCCTGAACTATAGGTGCATTTTCCCCACAACACATAGCCAAGAAACAGGGAACGATTAGAGTCTGTGTCGATTACCGCGAATTGAACAAAGCTTGTCCAAAGGACAACTACCCAACTTCGTTCATCAACCATATCATCGATAACTGCGCCGGGAGTGTCATCTTTTCATTTATGGATGGATGTTTTGGCTATAATCAGATCGATATCCTCCCAGCCGACCAACATAAAATAGCCTTTATCTGCCCTTGGGGGATTTTTGCATATCGAAAGTTACCTTTTGGCCTTAAAATTGCTGGGGCAAATTTCCAACGAGCGATGACGTACACATTTCACGATATCAAACATATTGTAGAACCATATCTTGATGATCTTCCTGCTCATTCTCAGACCCGAGAAGACCATCCTGATCACTTAGGTGCCATTTTCGGAAGGTGTCGTCGCTACAATATCCGTTTGAATCCACATAAGTGCGTCTTTTGCGTGGAAGCCGGAAATTTTTTGGGATTCATAATCTCCAAAAGAGGGATATGCTTAGATCCTGTGAAGGTAGAAGCTATCTTAGCCCTTCCTTCCCCCACAAACATCCTAGAACTTCAAAGTTTGCAATTGCATGCAAAATTTCTACGCCGTTTCATTTGTAATTTTTCTGAGATAACAAAAGGCTATATGAGGCCTCTCAAGAAGAACACTCCCTTCATTTGGGATGATGAATCCCAACGCTCCTTTGATAATCTAAAGGCGTCCCTAACTAAAGTTCCTGTGATTCAACCCCCCAATTACACATGGGATTACATTCTTTATCTCGCAGCTTCGATTTCCACCATAGGTATGGTGCTAGTCCAAGAAGAAAATAACGACATAGAACATGTGGTATACTATCTTAGTAAGAGTCTTCTCGACTCCAAAACTCGTTATTCACATGTTGAAAAACTGGCTCTAGCAATAGTTTTCGTTGTCCAGAGGTTCCATCATTACATTCTACTCCGTCAGACCACTGTTATAGCAGATTTCAATCCAATGTATTATATCCTCATGCGTCAAGTGCTTGGCGGCAAATATTATCATTGGATCGTCATCCTACAAGATTTTGACTTGGAATTTGCCAAAGCCAAGTCCAAGAAGTCTTTGGTCTTTGTTGAGTTGATTTGTAACTTGCCCCGTGCTACCGAGCAATCCAAGCCCATCGATTCTCTTCACGATGAATCGTTGTACCTCATTATCACATCTGATCGATGGTATGGAGATATTTGATTATATCTCCAAACCCAACGTTTCCGCCCCGACCTCACTCGCGATGAACGTCGACGTATCCGACATCACGCCAAGTACTACCTCATAGTCAACGATACCCTTTATCGACGTGGTGTCGACACTGTTCTTCGACGCTGTTTGACTTTAGATGAAGCAGAACACGTTATTAATGACTGCCAGGCTGGAGAATGTGGTGGTCAGCTCTCTGGGATGGCTACGACCCTGAAGATACTGCGAGCGGGATATTTCTGGCCCTCGATTTTCAAAGATTGCATTGAAACGGTTAAGAAATGTCCACCCTGTCAATTCTTTCATAATAAGACATGCTCGCATCCTACTCCACTCCATCCTATTATTGCCGTCGGCCCCTTTTCCAAATGGGGCATAGATTTCATACACTGTAATCCCACTTCAGCCGGGGGGTATAGCTATGTCATAGTAGTTGTTGACTATTTCACAAAATGGGCTTAAGCGATGCCTACTTATGCTGAAGATGGCAAAAAAGTAGCACAATTCATATTCAATCACATTATAGCTAGGTTTGGTGTCCCACAATCCATTGTGACCGATCATGGCTCCCACTTTAGGAACCATCTGAACGAGGAACTGAGTGCCAAGTTGGGTTTTCGCCATGAAAACTCAACCCCATACTACCCACAAGCTAATGGCCAAGTTGAAGCCATTAACAAAGTTCTGAAACGAATGATTCAACGTATTGTGGGTACTCATAAGTCCAACTGGAACTCAACTCTGTTTTCGACACTATGGGCATATCGGACCTCAGTAAAAAGTGCTACTAGGTTCACACCATTTCAACTGGTGTACGGCCTGGAATCCATTTTAACGATTTAATGTGAAATTCCATCACTTAAGATAGCCATAGAGCTACTTCCCCACACCAATTCCGAAGAGGAACGGTTTCTATACCTAGACAAGCTAGATGAAACCTGCCGAGACGCCGCTTTAGCCAACAAAGCTCATAAAAAATGCGTCAAAGCACAATATGACAAATCCGTTCAACCTTGGGTTTTCAATGAAGGTGAACTCATACTCACATATGATCAAATGCATGATAAACTTGGAAAAGGAAAGCTAGAATCTATGTGGTACGACCCCTTTGTTGTAAAACATGTCTTGGAGAAAGGAGCCAATGAACTCGTCGATTGTAATGGCACACCATTGGCAGGGCCCCGCAATGGGCTGTACCTCAAACGCTTCTACGTGTAGGGTTATCCTGTGTGAGATACGTTTTGTACATAATGTACCTATCTTGTTTTCACTTATCTTTTTTTTGTGCACACACGGACCTCATGTATCCATTCTTACCTTGAATTGTGCTTTTATGTGCAGATGTCTACCTACTTTGGATTCGTCGACGGTGCAAGCCGACATACCCAGAACCTCGCTTCTGCAGCATGGGTAATCTATTCTCCCACTGGTGAGTTTCTATTTTCAGGAGCCAATTGTTTGGGTCCCACAACCAACAATATCGCAGAGTACCATGCAGTCATCGAACTCTTGACGGAGGTTGCTTCCCTTGGAATTGACTCCCTATCAGTCTTTCTAGACTGCCAACTCGTGGCTTCTCATATGAATCGTGTTTACATAGTTTGCGATCCTATCCTACTTCGCTTATTTCGAAGGGTATGCCTCTTGGAACGATCTTTTAATTTTATTTCATATCAACACATACCAAGAGAATTCAATTGTATAGCTGATTCATTAGCTAATTACATTTTGGATTGGCATCTTGCCCATACATAAAAACACATCATAAAATGAGTACACAAGTCGTTGTAAATAAATAGGTCATAAAAATAGGTCCATGTATATATCACTATATATAAAAGTGTGTTTTCAAATACATGAAGTTTGTGTTTTAAAGACAAAATTTGAGACCTAGTCCCATACAAAAATTTGGCTCTCAAAGCCTACATATCGTATACATGCTGCAAAAAGAGAAAAGATACCATCTAAGGAGATCTAGGAGACCTATCATGTTCCTCCTCAGATTCCTCACACTGCTGGTGATAACACACTATAGTCCGAGCCACCCTACGGAGGAGTCGGTCAATACGCCTAGGCACACCTACAGTATGTTGCTGGAGATGCAAAGGGATGTCGTCCATCCTCATAGTGGGGACACCATGGTTTAAACCCTGTAGGTTCCTCTCTATATTTTGGACCCCTCTTGCCTCATCCTCATCTTCTTCCTCATCCAGAGAGGCTCGACGATCGACACCACCTCGGCGTAATGGTGAGTACCCTGCAGGTCTCTGTCGTCCACGATCTGCAACATGAACACGTATATGTATTAAAATATTTTTTACACATTCTAAAAAAAACACAATACAAAATCATATATTAAAAAAATTAAAAAAAACACATTTATGAAGGTCATACCTGTATTGTCCCAATCCTCATCTTCTGGCAGTGCCAAGCCTATGTCCTCGCGAAAGTCCACCTTTGCATAGGGGTAGTCATCGATCATCACGATCTATTCCTCGAGCCATAAGAAGAAATCCTCACCGAAAACCAAACACTGCGGCCCTCCAAGTCATCCGACATACTCACTCCATCGAGCCATCCATGGCTCGGTGGGTGGACGGGGGGGGCATGGTCAGCTATGGACGCAACAATGGCACCCTTTCCAAGAAGAAGGTGACCAAGATGCTCCCGTACCCAAATTGACAATTCTCTCCAAGCCTACACTTGTTCACTTGCTCTTTGAGGTTGGTCAATACTACCTGACACCAGTTGAATACTGTTCCTGCCATGAAATCCACTGCAAGATTCATCTGTGTACGGGACACTTGATGGGGAATCGTACTCCCTGCTGCACATGTGATGGTGAACAACACGATTTTTAAAGGAAGTTCTGCAATATCCTTAATGACCACCTTACTGCTTTTCTTCCCCGAACTTTGATGACAATAACAAGCGATTAAAGCATCAGTGCTCGCTTCTGAGGCCGTGAACCCAGTAAAATTCACCTGAGCTCCTCTCTTTGAGAGGCCCGTGAGGAAATAAATGTCCTCAAGTTCAATCTCGAGGGTATGTTCTCCAATTCAGAAAGCTTGAATGTCAGGGTCCCACATTTGAATAATATGGGTGAGAAGTTTGGCTTGCTTGCGGATACCTTTGGTCTTGAATAATTTCAATAAACTGCATTCCTGCAATGCAGTCACAGTCCTTTGGTCATTTTCGGCTAGCAAATCATCTGCCTCATGTTCTCTTTCTTTCCAATTGACCATTTTGCTCCAAACAAGTTGCGAACTCCTGCAAAAGGCCATGGGAAATATTCATTAACCATTTAATAACTTAATCTCAGCTAAAAGATTGAAGAAAAATCATTTTTTTTCATCTTAAAAACCGCCACTACCGCGCCTGGGGGCAACGTGACTGCGTGATACTTCACAGTACCGCGCCGATGTGTAACTCTACAGCGCGGTACTGTTACACAGTACTGCGTTTCCCGATATAGTTGCCGCGTAGTACTATGGAAGGCAAAATTTTCCTATTAGGGCCTACCCAAAAAATTGTTTTTCCCTACTGAAATCCAGTTATTCATATATGAAATGAAAGAGGGGCTTGAAATATCTTACCTGGCGCAGATGGATGTTGAAACGGTGCTCCGGATCTCCAGATATGAACTCTTGAAGTTTTTGCTCCTCAATGGGTAAAATCTCCTCTTTTGGCAAATGCACAAGTGAAATGGTAACTTTCTATATTTACCTATTCCTTATATAACTTTTTCACTTATTTTTTACTCATTATTTTATCTGGTTGAATTAAAACCCATTTCACATTACTAATATCTGGTTCCATGAGCATTTGTTGACAGGGTCTCCTTTAAAAATGTTCACACAGGTGTTCATTTATTATTTGACCTTCATTTTGAGCCTACTTTATCTTTTTCATGCTCTGGATTAAAACTTGAAAAAGATTCCAAGCACTTTTACACCCGTGTTGTGCTTGTCAAACTTAAGTAAATGGTGTCGAGCTTAGTCAGCTTTACTCATGCTCGTTAAACGATGAGGAAAGTATTATCCTGGTTGTATTTTTTTTTTTTTCAGACCAGAATAATTAAAAATTACGAAAAAGACCATTGGAGTCCATAGTTAAGCTCTTTTCAGACTCCCTAAAATTGAAAAGATTGCCAAGTGATCTTGTCTCTTTCACACTTGTAAAAGTATTTGAAAGGTCGTCTATTCGGTGATAGGTTACCCCTTTTTCGGCTTGTCTAGACTATTTACGAGAAAGGTATACCTCAGTTAATGTTTGGCTGGGAGAGTTCTCTCAGGAATTGTTTTACACTTTTTTGGGATCGAGGGACTAAATTTACGAAAAAGTACTCTTTGCAACCTTCTTTAAGTTTTTCAGGCTCTCTAAATGTGAAATACTACTGAGTTTTCCTTCCTTGGACTCGTTAAAATTTGACATCGAAGGACCCACTTTGGGACGAACCCCTCCTTTCTCAGGTTCATAAAATATGTGAGATTGGACTCATCTATGAGATGAGATTTAGCGAGCATCTGTTATGCTCTTCAAACTCGAAAAACAACAAAGAGGTACTTGTCTATCATGTTGGGGGAATATGGGAAACAAGTCGAGTTTATTTTGTTGGCAGCTTGTCAGTCGTCACCTTTGAACATGGCATGCGCCTGTCCCTTGTCTATTTTGGGTATCTATTTTCGCTGAGTTATGGTCATCATCCTGAGTCGTCTCTCTAGCCACGAGCCTACTCGTTTGGTGTCTATCCTCTGTTATCAATAATCCCTGCTGCCAAGTCCTTTTACATGCCGTTATATGTTCAAAGGGTTGCATTGTTCAGAGTCATTCATTGTGTCAGACCTCCGTTGTATCAGTACATGTTCTATCGTTTCATTGTCCTATACTATCTTTTGTTCTGATTTCGTGTCAATGATGTGGGAATCATTATGGCACACGTTCGATGAGTCTATTCCCGTTGATGCCAAATCACTATCCGAGAATTGGACTTAGGAATCAACGACTAGTACCTTGGTACTTGCATGCCTCAATGGCAGGTTTCCTCGTGTTCGACAGTAGGTTTACATCATTGACCTTTGATCGAACGATCTCTCGAATGGTCGACATCAACTCATTCATTCACATTTCGTTGAGATGTACTACAGATACCTTGGGGATCATCGTCATCATTGGTGTTTTCCCTCGCATTCGTTAACGGTTCACAACATTGACCAGTAATCAAATGGTTTCTACCATGTTCGAATTCAACACCTTGTAATCACATGGCTAGATTCGTATCATTTATGATTGAGTAGAAGACCCTGGGTGCACCTTTGTATCTTGATTGTGTCCAAGTTGCGATGGAAATATCCTTTTATTGTCACACAGATCCACTTTTGTATTGGTCGTGGCTGTGTCATTACTGTCTCATGGATCTACGCTTGTTCATAGTAGCCACGATTTGTCTACAGTCTATATCATCTCAGTACCCATGGATCTTCAATGTATTGGTCGGTAGCCATCCTTTGAGTCAATTGTTTCCAAGCATGGGGATTCCCACCTTGGTGGTATATATGACATTTTGTTTCTATTTCAGTTTCGTGTTGCTCTCCTCGATGCTATCTCCGCATAGTATTTGTAAAGTCTTTCGGCCATCACTCCCTTCTGACCTCACACTTTAGGTGGCATCTGTTATACCTCCATATTTCATAGTGTCACATCTTCACCATAAAAATAGTTGACGACACTTCCCCTATTGCTTAAAACACCCAGAAGAGAAGTATGATGAATGATCCTTGAAGACAAACCTGTCCTATCAAGAATCAACTCACCTGAGACTTCATATACCTACACTACCGCGCCTTGCTCAGCATTGAGGGAGTGGTAGTCCCCACTACCATGTTATGCTTCTTCTATTCTATGTGGTACTACCGCGCTATGCTTAGTTGAAGGGGCATGGTACTCCTTTTTTATCCTTATTGCCATGGCTTGTGGGATCTTGATTTTCTAGATATTTTTGAGGATTGGTATCCCTGATTCGATCCTAACTCACTTTCTCATATTAGTGGGCCTGATCCACTAAACACTCCCAAGATCCATCCTTCTCTCTTGTTGGTTAAACCTACTACACACTATAAGAGAGAGGCCTTCCATGAGAAAAGGGGAGGACTCTTGGAGACATCAAACTTATGATCTTGAATCTTTGTGGAGACAACTAGAGGAGAAAGCACTTGGAGCTGGGAGTTGGCTTGGATATCAAACAACCATTGTAAGTGACTTCAAGTTGGTAATAAAACATAACTTGTCTTGTTTCCCAAATCATGTGTGTTGATTTTGTTTCAATCATATGATTTGTATCTGTTATAGATTTAGATCCTAACTCATATTTCAAGTTGCTAGAGAATCGTATGTGCTTGTGTCTTGGTTTCATTCTAACAGGTTCATTCACGAGGACTTGGAGATTGGAGAGACCATTAGGACGAGCAATTGAATTGAAGGTCAGTTAGATATCTTCCGTTTCTTTCAGCAATTTAATCTTGAGATGTCTGTTTAGATCTAGGAATTCAAGGTAGCATTTTTTATCTTTTTGTCTTAGTTTAGAGTCAGTTAAAGTCTACTTTAACCTAAGAGAGTTTCTACCTATCCATAGGGAGAAATTTCTACAACAGAGGGCCAACTAGGTATGGGACTAGTTGGGAACCACCAAATGCTTGGTAAATCCAGTCAGCGTTAAGGTGTACTGGTTGGGAATTAACTACTTGATGTTGAGGAGTAGCATGTGTGCTATCCAAACATCCAAGTCTGTTAGATTTTTGAGCATTAATTCAATATACTATAGGATCTTTACTGAGAGAATAACATGTACAACATATCATGTATAACAATGCATATCAATCACAACAAGCAATCACATGAGACAATATACACACAGAGTTTCACTGGGGAAAACCATAAAGGTGAAAAACCCCACAACTTCCTCGAAGATAGAAAGAGCAATGATACAACCAAAGTACAACCAAAGTAAAAGAGATAGTATTCTCCTAACAGCTGATCCTCCTCCTCACAGGTGCACCACTTTCTGAGTGATAGATAGGTGATTAATGACATGAATCAAATAGAGATCTCTCGATATCTATTTATACTTGTCCTATGTTGCCCAATAAACCAATGGGGTCGACTTGTCTAGATTAGCCTAATAACCCATGGTTAACTTAATCAGGGCTGACCCCACACATGGTGGTCTAATAACCCATCGACAAGTTACGACACTTTTCAATACAAATGATGACACTTCCGTATAGAGGAATAATAACATCTCTATAGGAGTACAATATACATAGGTGAAATACATTCTGAAGTTTCATATACATCAACACTCCCTCTTAACTAGGAAGGTATTTCTCGACACAGATATGCTAGTACAAGTCTTCTTCTTTGGATCATCATCATCGAATCATCGTCATTGTCACTATTGCTGCTATCTCAATCAATCTCCGATCTACTTGTCATAGGAAGTCCTACAGAGCCAGTCCTTTTTCATACTGGATGTAGGCCTGACACCTGTAGGTCTTCATCATCTACAGAGCCAACCCTTTTTCATGCTGGATGAACATCATCAACATCTCTGTGATCAAGCCATCAAGTAGGTACACCTCAGGATTGATTACACTGCCTCTAGAAAACCTGCAAGATCTCCCAGGACTGATTACATTGCTTCTGCAAAACCTGTAAGAGCATCTCAGGATTGATCAGATGCCTATGCAAAACCTGTGTACCATACTGTCACATCATCGCCTTCAGATCATCGTCATCGTCCACGGAGCACAACCCAGATGCACACACACAACACTTACACTCACCAGGATGGAAGGAATTTCCTCTAACCATCCGGGAAAGGCTCAACACTTACACTCACCAACATGGAAGGACTTTATTCTAACCATCCGGGAAAGGCTCAGCACTTACGCTCACCAGCATGGAAGGAATTTCCTTTGACCATCTGGGAAAGGCTCACAACACTTACATCAACGACCATGGAAAGAATTTCCTTTGACCATGTCGGAACGACTACAGCAATTACATCACGACCATGGAAGGACTTTCCTCTGACCATGTCAGAAAATATCGGCAACTATATCACGACCATGGAAGGACTTTCCTCTGACCATGTCAGAAAAGCCATTCCCAGCACTTACATCTCGCCATGGAAGGACTTTCCTCTGACCATGCGAGAATGGCCCAGCCCTTACATCTCACCATAGAAGGACTTTCCTCTAACTATGTGAGAATGGCTTCACCCAGCCCTTACATTTCACCATGGAAGGACTTTCCTCTAACCATGTGAAAATGGCCCAGTGTGCATTTGTGTCTCCAGACTCATCACTTCCCCTTGGAAGGTATCTCGATCTGAAGTACACCAAGTCTCCCTCTAAAGTATTCAAACTTCACTCTCGCCAGCGGCTTGGTCAACACATCGGCTATCTGCTGGTCCGTCGCAACATACAGGAGCTTCATTGCTCCTCTCTGCACCATATCCCTGATATAGTGATACTTGATCTCAATGTGCTTCGACTTGTCATGGAACACTGGGTTCTCCGACAACTTCACACAACTCTGGTTGTCGCAATATATACAAGTAGCACTCAGCTGGAGATCAAACAAATCAGACAGTAGCTTCCTAAGCCATACTACCTCACAACTAGCCGAACAAGCTGCGACATACTCTGCTTCGGCTGTACTCAGTGCCACACAGGAATGCTTCCTGCTAAACCATGAGAATGTACTAGATCCCATATTGAAGCAGCACCCCAAAGTGCTATTCCGATCAACAGCACTGCCTTCCCAATCTAAATCAACATAACCCTCCAAGTTAAACTTTTGATTCACCTCATACTTGAACCCATAGTCAAATGTACCCTTCAGTTACCTCAGAATATGCTTTGCAGCTATCAGGTGAACATGTCTCGGATCTATCAAGTACTGGCTCAAGGTGTTCACCGCAAAGCAGATGTATGGTCTTGTATTCATTAGGTATATCAAGGACCCGATCATCTGACGATACATCATAGCATCAATCGGCTCAGAAGAAGCATCACACATAAGCTTCAGGTTTGATGCCATAGGTGTGGCCATAGCCTTGCAGTCCATCATCCTGAACCTCTTCAGGATCTCTACTACATACTTCCCTTGTCCAAGGAAGATTCCATTTTCACTCTGCCACATCTCCATACCAAGAAAGTATTGCATCATACCCAAGTCCTTCATCTCGAACTTGGTAGCAAACTTCCTCTTCATGTCGGCAATCAATCTATCCTCACCTGTTACAAACAGGTCATCCACATATAATGGTAGAATCATAGGTTTTCCTTCCTCAACCTTATAGTAAAGGTTGGAATCTGCTTTACTCTTGGTAAAGCCCAAACTGGATAGAAAGCCATCTATCCTACCATACCAGGTCCTGGGTGTCTGTTTCAAACCATACAGGTCTTTCTTAAGTTTGCACACATGTGACTCTCGGTCATGTGTCTCAAACCCGAGTGGCTTCTCCACATACACTTCCTCTTCAACTACACCGTTCAAGAAAGCTGTCTTGACATCCATCTAGTGTACCTTCCATTTCATCACTGCATCCAGAGCAAGTACTGATCTAATGGAAGTGTATCTGGCCACAGGAGAAAAAGTCTCTTCATAATCAATCCCTTCTTTCTGGGAGAAGCCACGAGCTACAAAATTTGCTTTATATTTCTCTATGCTACCATCTGCAGCATGCTTGATCTTATAGATCCACTTGGAAGTCACAACAGACTTCCCATCCGGTCTTGGGACTATATCCCAAACATCATTTTTCATGATCGATGGATCATGGCATCATTACTTCATCCCAGATCCTGGGAACTTCAGATTCTTCAATAGATAGATTTGTTGCTTAACAAATGTTGTAGTCCTTCTTTTATAGGTGATGGTATTCAATCTTTCCTACAAGAAAAGTTAAATTGTATGATTAGAAGCATCTCATAGTTTTCAAAACAAATTCTTATACATAAAGAACTATGTCATACAGTCATGCAATTATTTTAGCCAATGCTTCAATACAACATTTATCCATATCCCGTAACTTTCTAAATGCCTTACAATCTCTACCAGAACATTGTTAAGAGTGTGCACAACTCCCAACATGTCAGCAAAGAGGTTTCATTCTAGATAAGTAGAAATGGAATGTTGTATAGTGCCATAGGCCACTTACCCATCACATGCATATTATTAGTATATTGTTCATTAATGCAATTATTCTAATATGCATAATATACAACCTAAGTCTAGAAACATAAGTATATATATCATTGAAAATTATTATTTAAATAATCAGATATACAAGAAATGAAAATTCAAATACTTATGTTTGTTTGTTTGTTGGGTGGACTCCCTCTGAATCTTTGCTTCCTTGCAGGAGCTGCTAGAGTCCTATTCTGAAGTAGCTTCTTCTACTCCTTTATGTTGTAAAAAATAAGGAGTGGTAAAATCCCTCTTAATCCCTGAATCACTGCATAGATTTCTTGAAGTCTGCTGAAGTGAATTCTCCACCATTGATCTTCTTTTTAGTGTGGTTTCCTATCAAGGCGTTGAATTCCTTGAATTTGCTGAATACTTCATATTTTTTCTTCAAGAAATAAATCTAATTCTTTGTAGAGAAATCATCAATGAAAGAACCATAGTATACATACCCACTCAGAGAACTGGATGACATCGGACTACATACATCGGAGTGGATAAATCCTTTTTCCTTACTTGCTTGTAAATTCCTTCTTTGTAATCTTTCCTTTTTTTTCAAATCCTTTGCAAACATCTTCATACTTTGACTGAATTTCAGGAAGACCTTCTACAGCTTTGCTTGCAATTGGTAATTCCCTATAATGCATGTGTGCAAGCCTTCTATGCCAAAGCTCACTTGGCTCTACTGAATCATGGACCATGGCTTGTTTTGGTTGGCCCTTCAATTTGTATAATCCTCTCTCTTGCTCTCCAATCACTACTGCATCATCGATAGTCTTACCCTTTGGCCACATTAGGACTTGGCCATCTACAAATGAAACCCTCATTCCTTTTGCATCTAATGCAGATATGGAGAGTATATTCTTCTTGAGACCTGGTACATATAGTACATCTTTCATCTTCATAGACTTTCCCGAGTCTAGTTTATAGGAGGCTTCACCACTCCCTTTTATTGCATACTGGTAGTCATCCCCAAGTTTCACCTTGCGGGGTGATTCATGTTCAGATAGGTTAATAAAGGATTCCTTGAATCCTGTCATGTGTTTAGAAGCCCCACTATCTATAATCCAATCATTACTTCCATGAGTAATGGTTCCAGTGAGAGCAGAAATCAAAACATATTCTTTATCACTTAAAGAATCTTCACTATCTTCTCTAGCCCTCTTCCTGGGATGTTCATCATCCTCTACAGCATGAGCATGATGTCTTATTTTGAAGTTCTTCTTCTTGTGAGAACCATCTTTCTTATTTCTGGGAGAATCTCTGGAATATTGTCCCTTCTCATCACATGTATAACAACGGACATAGGACATGTTCCTTCGAGGTTTGGGACTACCTCTCTGATTCTGATGGTGATGTCTTTCTTTCTTGCCATGATGGTGAGCCTTCTTGTCATTGTCTTTTAGAGTGTGCTGTGAGAGCTTGGTCTTCATTCCCCATCTTCTCTTCTCGAGCTACAATTCGAGCTTATTCCTGTGAGCATTCTTCCTATAGTCTACTGAAAGTGATAAGTTTCTTCCTAGAAAAAATCCCTTGGATGAAGGAATCCCATGACCTAGGAAGGCCATTAAGAGTGGTCATTACCACTTCTCCATTTTCTATATCTTCTCCCACAGCTTCAAGTTGTTCTTTTATTTGGGAGACCCTTGAGAAATAAGATTGAATAGTCTCTGCATTCTGGATCTTGATATTTTTCAATTGATTCCTCAAGGTCATCTTTCGATTTTTGTTCTCCCCTTCAAATAACTTGGTCAGGGAATCAAACATATCCTTTGGTGTCTTTAGGGATGACACATGGGGTATGAGATGATCTTTCATAGAATCAACAATGATCCTCTTTTCCTTGACCAAGTTCTTCTTCTGAAGAGCCTTAGCCTCTTCTTCCTCTGGGACAGGGACCACTTCACTTATATAAGTGTCCAACCCATTTTCTTCCAGGATTAACCCAATCCTATACTTCCATGCTTGGAATTTATCAGCCCCTTCAAGCTTATCCTCAAGCTTGGTGTGGTGAGACATCTTAAAAAGTACTTCAAATGAAAATAGAAAAGATTTAGGTCTTACCACTTGATTTGCTGAAAACTGGATCTGGTGCGAGATTAGGGTTTGTTAGAGAAACCCTAAAAATTCAAAATGTGAATTTCAACTTTTTGAAAGGATAGAAAGATGCGCCTTGATGAGCTTATCAGCTTGGTATATTCAGAATTTGAGATCTACAAAGTTTCACCGTTCAGAAATGCTTCTTAGTCTTATTGGATTCATTAGGGAGGACCTTGAATTAGGGTTTGAGTTTCTCGGAGCTTCACCCAACCAAAAGTATCAATCCAAAGCATTAAACTTTGATGTTTTCAAGGAGCTTCCAGCTATGTCTTCAGATTTCAAAAATTCCTATTTTTGTGGAAACCCTAATTTTTAGGGCCAAAACTAAAAGTGCTCAGAATTGAATTCTGATTGGATAGAAAGATTATCCTTGATGAGTAGAATCAATCTACCTTACTACTTTTCCAAAATCTATGGAGAGAAACCTAATAAACAAGAATCCTTAGTTTCCGCCACTACACAATGTCTTCTTCTCAGGGAATCTCTGATACCATGCTAGATTTTTGAGCATTAATTCAATATACTATAGGATCTTTACTGAGAGAATAACATGTACAACATATCATGTATAACAATGCATATCAATCACACCAAGCAATCATATGAGACAATAGACACACAGAGTTTCACTGGGGAAAACCATAAAGGTGAAAAACCCCACAACTTCCTCAGAGATAGAAAGAGCAATGATACAACCAAAGAACAACCAAACTACAAGAGATAGTCTTCTCCTAGCAACTGATCCTCCTCCTCACATGTGCGCCACTTTCCAAGTGATAGATAAGTTAGTAATGAGATGAATAAAATAGAGATCTCCCGATCTCTATTTATACTTGTCCTGTCTTTCCCAACAAACCAGTGGGCCGACTTGTGTAACTTAGCCTAATAACCCATGGTTAACTTAATTTGGGCTGAACCCACACATGGTGGTCTAATAACCCATCGGCAAGTTACGACACTTGCGACACTTGTCAATACAAATTACACCACTTCCGTATAGAGGAATAATAACATCTCTATAGGAGTACAATATACATAGGTGAAATACATTCTGAAGTTACATATACATCAACAAAGTCCATAGGCGATCTCGAGGCTTTCAAAGCAAAGCAGGACCCTGTGGACCAGAGAGGGAACGCATAATACAAATAAGTATTCATTTTCATTTATTTCTTATTTGGAATAATGAAGACTTCAGGTATAAGTCTTCTAACAGCTAAGCTGATACACTATTGTTTCTTTGTCGAAAATCTTGGTCATTGCAAGAAAGCAAGGACCCTGAAAGAACCAAATATTCTTGGTAAATCCAGAGAGTAACTGGTTGGGCACTATAAAATTCTTGGTAAATCCAGAGAGTAACTGGTTGGGCGCTATAAAATTCTTGGCAAATCTAGAGAGTAACTGGTTGGGCACTACAAATGCTTGATAAATTTAGAGAGTAGTTGGTGGGGGCATTAAACACTTGATGTTGTGGAGCAGCTGACGTGCTGGCCAAACATTCTTTAATTAATTAATAAACTAGTCAGAACACTAGCCTAGCATATTACTAAATGGGATGTCTGATAAACCTAGTCGGCGTACTGGCCTGGCATTGCATTCATTATTGTGTCCATGGGAAAAAAGCAAAGAAGGATCCTGTGGAATAAAGTAAAGACATCCAATACAGATAAGTATTTGGTTATCTTGCAGCTTCTTGCTTATGAATATACATGTGTATATGATTTGGTTATGATTTCTCAAACTCTCGTTTAGAGATGAACCCTATGAAAATAAACTAAACATGTGGATCGATTCAATGTTTGAGTGTAGGTATTGCTAGAGGCAAGAACTATGAAAGCATCATGGGGATGCATGTGGACACGTGGCTGTCCTAAAGAGAGATCAGTATGAGCAGTAAAGAAAGATGGTGCTAGTGGAATTGTGTGGGTCCTAGCAGCCAAAGGTTCTGTAGGCAACAATGGGGAAGGGTTCCCTAGTTGACAAGCCTTAGACACTAAGTGTCATAGCCAAGAAAGGGCAAGTCAAGCATTCACATTGAAGTGAAAGAGGCTAAGGAGCATAGAACCACAAGTGATGGTGTGGCTCTAGATTGGAACAAGAATAAGAAGGGGAAACTCTTACTCTTCTCTTTCCTTTTTGAGTGATGCAACTTAAAAGCAATGGATTTTTGAGTGAATGTCATAGCTGAAAATATATTGTTTTTAATTGCTTGAAATGAATTGTGAATGCTGAAATAATTGATGCCCTGTGAAAGGATGAACATGAATGAGTTCATAAGTATGTTGGGAAAGCATGAAAAGTGTATAAGTCTCATGAATAAATCATGGAATCTCCATGTCAATTGGGAAAATAATTGACTGATTTCAATGTTTATGTTATGCTTGACCTAACAAGATTTGTAATGATGAATTTCACAGGTGAAAATTGAAGCAATTGGTTGCAGCTGATACAAGCAAGTGTTGCTAGTAAGAAAAGTGCGATCAGTTGTGCACATTGACCATGGCTGTAGAGCAAAAGCAGTTGGAGTTGGCTGAAGAGCTTCTTCAAACAATTGCTCAAACCCATGAAAATCTTGGAGAGATGCTCAAGCTACAAAATCAGCAGAATGAGATGAACCAAAAGGCTTTGCGGAACTCTATCTGCTTGCAAAGGGAGGTGAAAAGCATTATGGGGGAAATCAGAAAGGGAAAGGGCAGTGTATCAATAAAGAAGCATATATCCAATCATACCATTAAGAAATGTTCTGGGTGGGAAGACTCAAAGAAAATTGAGCAGGAAAAGATAAAGCAGCCAGTGAAATGTTGAAAATGTGGAGGAAATCATTGCCGCTGTGATTTCCCAACAAAGGAACATCAAGAGGGTGGCAGCCATAAAGTTTCTAGACTTGTAGATCTGCTGGAAGGTAGAGAAAAGGAAGGGATTGTTGTGAAGCAATTCCCACCTATAGAGATGGAAGATCAAAGCCAGTTGGGAAGCCTGTGGAAGCCAAAGAACTCGGTCCTAAAAGTTTGAACCAAAGGATGAAATGTAGGGCATACCTGTAACATTTTGTAAATTTTGGGCATGTGCAAAGTGGGTATTTATTCCTAAGTGTTGGAACACCAAGGACGGTGTTATTCCAAGGGGGAGGGAAATGCAATGTCCCCATTTTGACCCCATAGCATTAAAATCGTAAATGATGTAAATATTGTTATAAAAATCACGGTGAAGAGCTCAAGGCCAAGGCCTCGCCATTGATTTAGTGATGCATATGGTTTGCGTGCTAGCCAGGCACATTGGAATTGCAAATATTATGTAAATATACATTTTAATAAAATACCCACAACTAGTTATGCAATGCAACAAGAGATGGGGGCATGATTTTACAAGGAATTGGGGGGGGGGGGGGACATTCAAACCCTTGAACCAATCAAGTCAAGCCAAGTGTCAATGAGAGAACCCATAAAAACCTCAACTACCCATGTTGACTTTTGTACCCAATCATTCATTTCTCCCAAGAGTTGGGTGAAGTAGTTAATGCCTTGGGGAATGGGAGGTATGGCTATCCAAACTCGAGTATGGGAAAGCCACCCTGCATGGAAAAATGTGTTTTGATATTTGGACAAGAAAAGAGCCATGAATTTCTCCCCAAGTCATTACCCATCAACGAGTTTGTCTCTCTCATTAGTTGAGAGCTAGCTGGGCATTTTCCCCCCATTGAAATTCTATGTTTCCCTTCATTCTCAGTTGGGAGAAGGGCGTTTTTGTGTTATATTCTAGTGGGGAAGAAGGGGAATCGAATTGGGGTTCCATAGAGAACGTTTTGGCTACTGAATGCTTAGATAGTTGGGGGAGAAATCATTTTCCTCCCTGTGATTGTTTTTCCCCATCCCACAATCCGTTTTTGGCTGGAAACGATTTGGGGAAAACCCATGGCCATCTTGTTTGTAAATCCCATTGTTAAACATGTGTATTTATGACCAATGCTTGTGCTTGCTGTGTGAGAAAAGAGTATGTTGGGGTATGGGTTATGGGTATCCATTACTTTGGCTTGAGCTTGAATGTAAGTATCCAAAGATAAAGAGGGTTTATATTTAGCCTGATAAAACTTGCTATAGACTGGCTTGGCTTAGATGCAATGATTACTTGGCTGTGTATGAGTTTGAGTGTCCCCTTTTCCTTGTAGAAATCATGCCCTTCTCGGGGGTGGTCTCTAAGTGCTGAAATAATACAGGCTGGGCATAGACCTATGGTTGGGTGGAACGTTGCAATGAAATAGCTAATTGCTTGGGACAATTGCATAATGAAGATAAGTATTCACTATGTGTATTTACTTCTGTAGTGTTTAATTTGATGATTATTTTGATATGCTGGATGAACATGAAATGTGTGTGGATGATTTTTTATTCTGCTGTGCATATTTGCTTGATTTGCATCTGTACACTTTTGTTTTTATTTTTATGAATCTAATGAATGGGATGATTTTATGTAAAAGCCCCACATATTGGTATCATGTTCCCTTCATGGAATTGGGTCCACGAGAGGGGACGTTACAAAATAAATCTGAATACTGCACACATAGAATGCATTAACAACATTCCAACATAGACATAACAGAATAGTGCATAAGAATATTAACAACATAATGCACAAGCATCCATTTCAATAACATAGCTGGTCCAATCCATGCAATGAGACATATTTAACAACCATTCATAACACATGAATGAAGCATAATTAACAACATAAGAAACACTTATCTTTTCCAAGTGAATTCACTAGGCAATCGAATATGGACTACAACGTTCCAACCCAACCATAGGTCTCTATCTAGCCTATATTATTTCAGCACTTAGAGACCACCCCTGAGCTGGGTCTATATATCCACTAAGGAGACTACACAGGCTCACTCACAACCATGGTTTCACACAAATAGTCATGCTAAGCCAACGCATAGTTGGGTTTATCAAGCATGTAAGAGACAAAGGAGGAGGATGCTAATCCATTGAGATCAACCATAGAGCTACATGCATTTCAACTAAATCCAAACAACCTTGGCACCCACAATACCTACCACACCCAACACAAGGAAGGTCCCCTTCTCTACTACACAATCCCTCAGGCGCCCCTTCCCTCTTGTTTTATTGAGGGTGGACATAGAAAGTTCCAAGCTGCTAAATCCTTGTGATTCTAACCTTCACTGGGTTGTCAAGCAATTCCAACCTCTGTTCTATCTCTTCTCTGTCATTCACGCTTGGATTTTCTCATTTCTATGGCTAAATGACTTTGCCCCGTAATTGGATTTTTGGGCTATCAAATCATGGTTTTCCTATGGATTTATGGGCTATTTTGGCACCCCAAAACGCAGCTTCCTTACAAGTTTTGATTTATGGTTTTTTTCTTGTTGGGCATGCATTCTCTCCACATAATTACAATATGATGGATCTATAATGGAATAGGGAGGATGTGATATGAATTCCCATGAGGTGGAGTGACTTTTGGGTCATGAAAATAGAGCCCATACCTTGCCATACGAATTTTTAGGCTTCCCATGCTCCATTGAAGCCATGGACTGATTTCTTCAACCACTTCCTTACAACATAATTAAATGTCAGCAAGGAAAGTGGCAAATGGGTTCTCAAGATGACATTTGGTAGCATATTGTTCAATCCCCTTAGTGGATACACATGGCCCACTCTTATTAGTTTCATCCATAGCCAGCCCCCTAGTATTTTATTTTCATTATAGTTATTTACATGCTTTTACAATTTCCATGGCTCACTAACACATGGTTAGCACAATATAAAATACCAACCTCTTCAAGGATAAGCATTCACTAGTGGGGCCTTGGGTTTGAGCTCCACGCTAGGAATCATACATATGCACAATATTTACATATAAGGCTAATATGCTCTAAGGGCCAAAATGGGGGTATTACATTCCCCTCCCCCTTACAATAACACCATCCTTGGTGTTCCAACACTTAGGAATAATTACATATACTCAAAGATGACAAAATTTTATAGATTTGTCTTGCACTTTAGCTTTCACTTTGGATCTTCAAGACCAATTCCTTTGGCTTCTACAGGTTGCTCCTGCCAGCTTTAACCTTCCAACTCCACATCAATCCATTCCTTTTATTTACTTTCCAGTTGATCCACCAGTATGGAAACTTTATGGCTTCTATCTTTCTTTCCGCCCTTTGCAACTTGAGCATTTCCTCAATATTCTCTTGGGTCTTGGAAATTGTTTGAAGCAATTTCTCAACCAAATCAAATAACCTTTGGTCTGCTGTGATGGTCAATGTACACAACTTCCCATACTTTGCTTACTAGAAACACTTGTAACAGCTGCAACCAATTGGTTTAATTTTCACTTGTGAACTTCATCATTGCAATTCTTTTTAGGCCAAGCATAACATAAGCATTAAGATCAATCAATTACTTTCCCAATTGACATGGGAAATGCATACTTTATCCAAAAAATTTCCACACATTTCATGCTTTCCCAATCATATGAATGAACTCATTCATGTTCATCCTTTCACATGGAATTAATTAATTCAACATTCACAATTTCTTTCAAGCAATTAAACAGAATCAATTTTCAGCCATAATATGCATTCAACAATTTTCTATTTTTAGAATGCATCAGTTAAAAAGGAAAGAGATGGGTAAGAGTTTTCCCCTCTTAAACTTGTTCCAATCTGAATCCCCCACCAAAACTGTGGTTCCATGCTCCTTGGTCTCTTTCACTTCAAATGTGAATGCTTGACTTTCCCTTTCTTGGCTATGACACTTAGTGTCTAAGGTATGTCCCAAGCCTCTCATCCAGGGAACCCTTCCCCCATGATTTCCTACAGAACCTTTGGATGCTAGGAACCACACAAGTCCACTAGCACCATTCTTCATTATTGCTGCTCACATTACGCTTTCTAGGATAGTCACATATCCAAATCCATCCTTATGATTCCCTCAAGGTTCTTGCTTCCCGACAATACCTACACTCAAAAATTGAATCAATTCACATGTTTAGTTTATTTTCATAGGGTGTATCTCTAAACAAGAGTTTAAGAAATCATAACCAAATCATATATACATGCATTTTCATATTAAATGAGCAAGAAGATGCAATATAAACCAAATACTTATCTGCATGAGCATATTCCTTTAGCTCCACAGGCATCTCGCATTAACTTCAGACAACTATGGCACCCACAAGACTTGCCCCACCCAACACAAGCATGGTACCTCTTCTCTGCTACACAGTCCCTCGAGCGTAATCACCCCTTACAGTTCTCTTCAGGGTGTGCATCGAAAGGTAACCAAGTTTCTGCAAGCCTCATATCACCTATGCATATGTATAAAACAAATGTTATGCCTGCATACTGGCTGCACTACATCATTCAAATGACCAATGCCAAGCTAGTACACCAACTGGGTTTATCAGACATTCCAATAACTAATATGCTAAGCCATTTCTCCCATTGGGTTTATCAAGCATACAAAAACCATTAACCAGTATGCTAAGCCAGTTCTCCGACTGGGATTATGAAGCATACAAAAACCATTTCCAAGCCAACGTCTCTACTGGTTTTATCAGGCAATAAAACAAAAGAATACAATTACATGTCTCATTCTCCTATGCAAATCAGTGGTTCCTTCCAGGAAATCCAAAGGTGACTCACTTGACTACAGGCTAGCATGGCACCACAATACCCACTCACACAACACAAGGATGGTATCTCTTCTCTACTACACACTCCCTCGGGCATACCCATCCCTCCAGTGGTCTTCAGTGTGAGCGTAGAAAGGCTACCAATTCCCATGCAATCTTCCTGAGCACCCATGCTCTTACTGGGTTTAACAACATTGTGGAGAGACAAGCACACATACAAAAATTTTCATGGTTTCTCTAACCCAAGCCACTCTTGGAATTTCCTTTTTATTTTTAGCTTTATCAGCTGAGATATGCCCCAATGGCATATTTTCACCATCTCACCTGCATTACACACAAGCATGCAATTCACATGAGATGTTATCATAATAATTTTAATTAGAATTTCTCAAATATGTTCCATATAGAAACTGGATTTCCAAAACATGAGGTCCTTCTCATGATTAGCTCTTGTAGGCCATAACACATGGTCTTCCTAGATTGTGTCCTCCTGACACAATTCACAAACAATCAACCAATCAATGACATTAATAATCATATTCAAATCTGAGTTTACCATTTTATCTACTACATAAATTAGATTTGTTTAACCATGAGGCCATCCTCCTATTGTTTGGCTGTTGTAAGTGTAATAAATATGTCCATTATGGTTTTACACTTGCTGCCATAACATGAACATCCACCTACAACACATCCTCTTGACACAATTCTAGAGAAGCCAAACAACCATTAGTAATTATTAGCAAAATTTCAAGCTTGAAATTCACAATATGTTATGTACATAAATTAAATTTCACAAACATGATACCCTTCTCATATATATATATATGGCTTTTGTACATGGTATATTCGAGTTTTTATTATGGACTTACCCACATTGTCATGTCCAAGAAAATTCCACCTGTGATCTGAATTTTAAATCAACCAACAGTTTGTGAGTACCCAACATATACTTTTTTTCATTGTAGCATTTGCAACAGTCACTTAAGTGATTTCAGAATTATAACAACAACAATAAAACACTATCAGCTATTAATAACTCAATGCAATGAAATACATTCACTTTATATGCATCATTACCATAGTACAATTGCAAGATAGAGTCATATCATCTATGCAATTAAATGAAACTTCTTATACTCATGATTACACAATCATATATTTCCATGTAACTATGTCCTCTCAATAAGGCATCATAGTAATCAATCCAATATGGATACATTCTTCATGGAAGTCCTTCCCCCCGCATACAAAACAACTCATAAAATGATCTCAGAGTTACCAATAATTCTATCATTTCAGCCATTAACAAAATAAAATTATTACAGCCATGCCTTCACACCATGCATC
The DNA here is from genome assembly GCA_027924585.1 of Larix kaempferi. Taxonomy (NCBI): domain Eukaryota; kingdom Viridiplantae; phylum Streptophyta; class Pinopsida; order Pinales; family Pinaceae; genus Larix; species Larix kaempferi. The sequence goes on from BSBM01001238.1 coordinate 3,557,605, forward strand.
TTAACATATGCATCCACACCAATACCATCTTCCCTTGCATGCTTTGATTATTAAACTCATAACCAACACACATGCATGACATTCTTTTTCTTATGAATGCATTGAGGTTTCTAAGAAACTATAGGGTGTAAGGATCCTTTCCTTCACTTACCCACACCTCACCATACTCGGTAGGATGACATTCACATTCAAGAACTCAATACCACATGCAAACCAAATCAACATAGTTTAAACATAGTTGAAGGGATCTTACCAAATCCTCTTTCAACATTCATGCAATTAAGCATAAATAACCATTACCTGCATGGCTGTCATTAACATCACTTGATGTTACCTCATCAGTTGGCCTCTTACCAAGGCTACAGAGTCATTTTTACAAACTTTTGATCATGAATCATTACTCTAGCCTTCCCTCTCAAGGTTTGCTGATCACATGCTGTGAATTCTTTGCATTTTAGTCATGCATTTATGGTCTAATTCCTACAACCATTATCAACAACATTAACTACCATCAACCATAGTCAATACTATTAATGGGCTACTGCATGTTTAACTTCACTACCTTTACCCATATGCAACATCATGCTCATGCATAAGCAATTAACATGCACTACGCAATGACTCTTTAACCATGCCCACTAATTCATATGTATTTAATATACTACTCTCTTGCATTTCCAACATCCATATGCCATAATTTATATGCATGAAAAATTCATAAATATAAATACAATAGCAAGAGGGTAGTGTAGGGATTCTCCCTTCCAATTCTCCATCATGACATGGAGCTCCTCCTCCACATCACAGTTGATCCTTTTCTTGGATTCCCTACCAAGCACACAAGGGTTCATTAGCTGTGATTTATCACCAAGTAGCAAGTCAATACATATACATATGTAAAACATTTATACTTGCCACTTTCTAAGCATATAATTCTTATGCTGCAAACATGAATAGTTTAAGGTGATAAATTTTCCTTTTATCAATTCTTCCTTATGGAGATCGTTCTCCAATTTTCTGCTACATCCATCTATCAGCTTCATGTAGCCTTCATGGATCACTACTGTAGTTCCATGCACTTTTTCCATAGTGCTCTGCCGCTCCAATTTCTTTAAGCAATTCTGGATATGTCCATCTATGAAGCTTGCTTTCTCTTCCTATGGAATACCTGACATAGTTCTGGACCACACCATAGATCCACATATGGAAATGCTTCATCCTTTGATCACCATCCTTTACATGGATATTTTTCCACCTTTTACCAATTGCATAATACTCACTGGCCTATACCATACCTTGTTGAGCATTCTTCCATGGAATGCAATATCCACATCCACTCTTCAAGAGCTCCCATGGATCTTCCTTTATTGACAATTTTTGTCAAAACAAGGTCATAGGCACTTTTATGCTCCAAGTCTATGACACATAAAAATTCTTCATTCAAATTATGATCATGCATATCTATTATCCTCTAGATAATCTTTCCAACACCTATCCCCATGCTCCATTCCAATCTAGGACATGGAATTTACATTCTTCCCAAAATGCAAATTTTGCCCAAATTCTGTACTTTTTACACAAGTGCAATTATCTTGAAATGCCAACTTCATCCACCTGTAAAAAAAAATATGGGAGGAATAATGAAAATATTTCTATTGGGAAAAGTTAGTCCCCATAGCAAGGAACACTCATCATCTTGCGGATCCATGTTCCGATGCACCATTCATCTTCTACAAAATTTCGGGTTTGACTACTTTGACCTTTTCACTTTTTTCCAAAATTTCAATTTTTTAGCCAAAAATGGCTATCTTCCAACATGGCATTTCTGGAAAATATTTTTCTAACGGAAAAAGTCTATCCGTATGAGTAGATAAAATGTTGAGTTCAGTAAATTTTCTACTTCCAACGTCTAAGGCCACTTTTACCCTCTGCAAGCTTTTCAAAATTCCCAAAACCTGCTCTGGAATAATGCTTTTTGGCCTTCTTGCGCATCCCAACTTCACATGTTTTGGATTTTGGATCCAAGATTCCAAGATTCCAAAATTATCACTGTACTTGCTCCATGGCCATGTCATATCGATTTTAGCTTGATCCGACCTTCCTTCAAGCCTCAGGAAACCGATTTTCAAAAGCAACTATTTCCAATTTTCTGTCAAATTGGGGCAAAATGGGCTCGAGACTCTCTTTGGTTCCTCCATGGCCTTCGTTAATGGCCTCAGAACATCACAGGACTCATCCTATTCTGAGTCCGACTGCTCCTAATATCCAAAAATCGAGTTTCAGGCTCTATACTTTTTTTTTTGAACCCAACGTCCTGCCTTCCGCAATCCGCAATGCAAGAGTCAGAAAGTTGAAGCCCCCATTAGAGAAATTTTGAGGTAAAAAAAGGGCCTCAAAACAAAGAAAATGTACTATAAAATACAACCAATCACATTCTAGTAGATGACATCATCCCCCTTGGTGAGGTGGCATTGCATGAGTTAAGAATGCTTATTTGTCAAATTTTCTATGGTGGATGAAAACACATAGTTAACCAAGGTAGTAGTGTAAGGACTTTTAAGTCATAAAGTAAAGTACTCATAATGATAGTCTTTTTATAAAATAATATTATTGTCATTTTCAAGTAAAGTACTCATAATGAATGTCTTTTCACACTTTCACATAAAATAATATTATTGTCATTTTCAAGTGAAGTACTCTTAATTCATAAAGAAAGTCCTTTCACATTTATTTATAAAATAATATATTATCATTTTTATGTTTTTAATTTTAAATTATATATTCACTCCATTCTATTTAATAACATAATGTCAAACTAATAAAGAATAATAATAGATTTAATAAATAATAATAATAATAATAATGCAATGTGGATTATAATAATATTATTGACATTTTACATGTAAATAAATTCTCAATTAAATTACATTATTAAATTCATGAGAAAAGTACTAAATATAAAAAGTCAACATAAAATTTTAAAAAAAGCTCTTAAAAATGTTTTTTTTTTATTTAATTTCATTTGCAAGTTCAAGACAAATAAATGTTCAAGGACAATACATTTTTGGGAATTTACAATGAATCTTAGTCACATCAATGTAGACTTATTTTATTAATTTTATTTCTAGTGAATTTTGAAAAGTAACTCAACCATGGTTATTTATATTGTGCATAGAAAATAGTGTGGGAGGTGACTTGTCATATATACCTACCCCATAAAACCCCAAATTCGTAATATTTTAATATTTCTCATATTTTTGTAGTACATCTCTTAGGAGGCCCTTTTTTGACCTCAAAATCTCTCTAATGAATCGCACAACTTCAAAAAATTTACACCTCCGCAATCCACAATCTGCAATGCGGAACTCAGAAATGTGGAGCACTAAATTTACAAATTCGGAAAAACTCCACTTCCACAATCTGCATTCCGCAATGCGGAACTCGGAAATGCGGAATGCCAAAGTTCCGAACTCCAGAAAGTATCACCTCCACAATTCGCAATCTGCAATGTAGAAATAGGAAATGCAGAATAACAATTTTATCAACTCTGGAAAATATCATTTCCGCAATCCACAATCCACAATGCGGAATGCCAATTCGCAACACTGACAAAAATTCCCTTTCGACTTCCGTAATCCGCAATCTGCATTGCGGGTTCGGAAATTCGGAATCCCAACTGCATAACTTCTCAGGCCCGTAACTTTCTCACCCCAAGTCCATTTGTGGAAAACTTGGTACCGTCAGAAAGATCTCGGAGTGCCCTATGCAATGGTGTGATCCTATGCCACACCTAAGAACTATGATTTTTTCATTATTGCAATCAAAATGTTTCTCAAAATTCATCAATACCTCTTTTAAACATTATGATATCTTCCTGTAAACTCACAGTTTGGCCCAAGCAGCCCTAGTGCTGCAACATGGGCTCTGATACCAGTCTGTCACATCCCCTTCCCGTCAATCCAACTCCCAGAGGGAACATGAGCACAATAGGGGTACTAATTTTTCCCCTAATGCCATATTATAAAATTCTTCATAGTGAAATCTATGTACAAATACATGATAAACATACACAGCGGAAATAACTCTGAATACTGCACACACAAAATGCATTAACAACATTCCAACACAAGAATAAAAAAATAATGCATAATCATATTAACAACATAATGCACAAACATCCATTTCAATAACATAGGTGGTCTAATCCGTGCAATCGGAGTTAGGATATTCCTATACTCCGTCCTAGTCCTACCAACATTTTCATTATTTTGCATTTTAATTCATGCATGCATTTTTGCATGCAGTCATGAAATTGCATGCATCCCAGTCATCAATATGGTGTCTTCTAGAAACTAGTGCTTAGTTTACTATCCCCGTGATCCTATTTCCACTTAGTTCCATCCCTCCTATTCAGTGATGTGCCCTCTTTTTCATCTACCACATGTGAAAGCCACCCTCTCTCACCTACCACCAGTGGCACTTCAGTTAGTTGCTGGATTTGTGGATATTTCCTTGATTTAAGGACTAATTTACTAGTTAACTAACTGGAACACTCCGTTAAATGCCCAGAGAGACTTGGTTGAATAATATGACTGCAGTTAGCTCCTCATGCACCCTCCATTAGTGCTCTATGCATAAGTTACACCTACTACACCCAGTTAGAATCAGTTTAACACATGGTTGATGGTTACTTGTGCTTTGATGAATCTCCACTGATATGATCATGAGTCCATGCAGGCTAATTTGAATTACACCCTTGGTATTCGAATCCTGTCTATTGTAGCATTATTGTTTATTATACAGATTAATGTAACATGTGTGATTATTCTGCTCCTATCTGAGTTCTATTGCATCTATGTTCTGCTGCTCCATTCTGCACTCTTCTTCTATTTTCAGCTTAATCTTCTTGTGAGTTATACATCATCTCTTAGATCTGCTATGAGTATTTTTACATGGTATCAGAGCATGTTGAGAGTATAGTCTATCTCCATTCTTGAGAGTTTTTTGCAGGTCATTCGAAGTTCCAGTATCTATTGCAGTAGTAGCAGTTTCACCTTGTATTCGCTCCAGCAGTTGAGATGAGCAATTTGAACACTCCTCTCACTCTTGTTGGTAGGCGGTTTGGCAAGGAAGAATCGCAACATCACTCATGCTGCGACACGTTAGAAGAGGTCGTGGAAGGAAGAAGGATGAATTATTTTATGTATTTATGAGTCGATTGTACTCCAGAATGTGGGTTTTTGGGTCATTGGACCATATGATATGTAATTTTGGGTTAGTTGTACCATAGTAGGCGGGTTTTTGGGTCATTTGGACTGCGCCAGTTAGATTTTGGGTCAATTGTCCAAGTGTCAGTTAGGAAGTTGTTAGTAAGTGGACAAGAGTTGAAAGGTGGAAGCCTATATATAGACAAGAATTGTAAGGGTTGAAAAAAGCTTACCTTATTTTTTGTGTTTGATCTTAGTACGGATCGTTGGATGTTGATTATGCATGTCTTTGAGTCTGTATGTGTGATCAAGAGGTATTGCTGAGATATGGTTTTGAGGAGATGTTGTATCATGGTTTTGTAGAAGTAATATGACATGACAGAACTGTTTTGGTGAAATTTCTTGTGTACCTTTTGATGATAATGCCTGTTGTGATTCACAAATGATGCTATGATTTCTGTTGCACTTAATGCTTTAATGTTATACTTGTCACAATGAATGTTTCTGTTGAATGATGCCATGAATACGAATGATGTTAATATTGAATACATAGATCTGTTTTGAATGCTGCGATAAGTTAAGAAAGTGTTTCCACAATTATCCTTCTTCATTCGGTGGAAACATGGTTCTGTCCACTCTCCCTTGATCGCCTCGGGTGAGACCTCATCTGCTCCGCAGGTGTTGCTGGATAGGGTAAAACCTATCTGGGTCGGTGCTCAGGGAGATTGCGGTGGGTTGGTGTTGACAGTGATGGGAACCCCTATCAACTGGGTTTGATTCAACAAATGGTTCTGTTGCTGGGACCGTGTGCAAAGTGAAAGGAGGATATGTTGTGGCACCCGACAAAACCAGAGATCCAAGAATGGTTTGATCAGAAGTTGCAGGAATGTGCTGAAGGAGAAAGTCCGAACACTCAATTGACGGTAGACCAGTGGGTGGATAGATATATTCACAACGGTTCGCATGAGTGTTTTTTCTGTGAATTCCCAGTCATTTTGTACGAGTGGTTGGCGAAGTTGACATTTCAGAAGAGGAAGTTCCAAGGTGGTGAACCGACGACCTGGACCCCCGAGTTGATTCAGGAGCTACAGGAAGTCGATAATAAAGCGTCGCAGGCTGTCGAAGTGTGGTTTGATAGCATCCTAGAGGGCTATATCACAGAATTCATGGTTGATACCCAGAAATCCTATAGTGAAGCCGAAAGATATTTTTTCCGTAGACCCCGGGGAAGGTTTCTGCTGTCTCTTCAACTATCAAATAAGATGCTTATTTGCGAAAAGGGTATTTTGAAGATGCATCTTGATTAGTAAACAGTTTGGTGGGCAGAGGCTGTGGGTACCGCGACAGTTGAGGGGTGGTACATGGAATGATAAGGGGTAGATGGGTGCAGGTCATGACGAGACTGTGAGTGAAGCCAAGGAAGAGAGTGGTCTTACAAGGGGAGGATCGAGGTTTCGACAGGAGAAGAGGTAGATGATAGGAGAAGGTCCTATTACGAAGGAATACCACACAGAATGAAGCGACCTCACAGTCCGAACAAGGACACACAAGATGCACCCAGGATAGAGCAGGACCAAACCCCAACAACAACATACCCACACCTTCACTCACTATCTCTCAGATATCAAGAAATACCACTTCGGCACTGCCAAGTTCATCAATTCCACAAAATTTAATCGGTAGTAGTACAACGAAAGGAGGAAGGAAGCCCAGAATGGCGGGCGAGGATACTAAGTTACCGCTGTTCCAAGGAATAGACAACCCTAAACAGTATTGGTTTCTATGTGAAGCCGTATGGACCGTCAAAAAAATCACTGATGATGATGCTAAAAAGGGACAATTGGAAACGACTCTTCGAGGTTGTGCTTTGGACTGGTTTATGAAATTTACGCAAGTTCCTGTCGGCACTCTGGCAAAAACACTAGATGAGATTCGCATAGGCGTGATTGCAGAGTTCAAGAAGCCCAAATCTGAAGCACAATACATCACAGAGCTTAAAGAGATTAAGTAGTATCCCAATGAGATTGTGTGGGATTTTGATCAGTGATTTAAAACACTGATGGCAAGGGTCAGTTTTGACATGAGTACTGTCCAACATAAGGAATGGTTTATCGCGGCCTTGCTTCCGCATATTTGACTACCACTGATGTAGAAAAACATTACCACACCAAGTGAAGCTTTGGAGATCACGATGCAGCTGGAGGCATCACCCATTGAGGAAAATGCAGTTGGGATGTCGTAGATCCAGACACAGTTGTCTAACCTAACCATCTAGTTGCAGGATCTGAAGAAAGGAAAGGAGCAACGTGAAGAAGTCTGGTGTACGCGATGTCAGGGAGAAGGACATACTAAGGACAATTTCCTTGACTTCCGCAACTATCTGGTTTTGGGAGCACTAAATACATTGAATGGTGGTAGCATGCCGTGGTGTCGTGTCTTCCACGTATATGGGCACAACCATAACAATTTCCCGTACATGCAGAAAATGGTCACAACCCCGAGGAATCTTTATTGTACATTTTGAAATCGGTGGGTCACGATGACAAGGATTGTCGTGCATATGGGTTTCTACAAGAGAGAATGTATGATGCATTCTATGTAAAGGATGACCAACATGCTATACAACAGTCACAACTGCAGCCACAGGTAGCCCAGCCGCTACCTCAACCGTAGATGCAGTTTGTGCCACAGCTGCAACAACCACCACAGTTCATGTCGCAATATGCTCCAATGCAGATGGCTCCAGAGAAACCACAGTATGTACGACAACCATAGTATTGTTAACACCCAAAAAGTGTTCACTACCTCATCTACCTCATTACATGGCTCATTTGTCCATTTTCCTACCATATTTCCCTTAAAAACCCTAAAAATCCCACTAAAAAGCCTCAAAAAGGCTAAAAAACCCCTTGTTCCTCCTAAAATAGCAAAATCCCTCTAAAAAGGGAATAAAAAATATAAAATAATGAGGAAAAGGAGGAAAAAACCCTATACAACTACCCTAAACCATATGGTTCCCAAAACCATGGCCCAGCACTCCACCACCAAGAAACTATAAATAGGCGATGGAGACCCCTTATTCCACATCCACAATCAAGTATACCCTTACTCTGCCAAAATCTCTCTTGAAACCCTAGCTCACCATTGAGCCATTTTCACCTTGAGAGCCCCTTTTGGCCCATTTCCACCATTGGAGAAAGAGAAGGAGCACATTGGAGCTTGGAGCAACCCTCTTGGACATTGCAAGAGCTTCATCAACCTCCACATTGGAGGTAATATCAATACAAAAACCATTACTTATCTTTTGTTCTTCATGTTTCATGCATGTGTTTTAGACTAGTTTACATTTCTGTTTTAGCTTAATAATTTACATTTACTGAACTGCCACTAAGGAGTCCATTCTCCTTAGTAGGTGCTCATTTGCACAAGCTAGGGGTAAAACCCTAGCTACAGTTTTGGTGACTCCCCTAAGTTTGAATTTCTGGTTATAATTTTTAAATCTTTTTTCTGTTCGGCTGTCCCTTTTGGCCGCCGTATACCGTGTTTTTTACCCCCACAGTCGCGTGCCGACCGTGTCTTTCAGGCACTTACCTGCGACCCGACCGTGGCTCTCAGACTGTTTCCGGTGACCTGCCGTCTGTTTTCAGTCTGTTACCTGCGATCTGGCCGTGGCTATTAGCCTGTTTGGGACGGTCTGACTGCGGCTATTAACCTCTTTCCTGCGTCCCGCCTGTGGCTTTCGGACAGTTTCCCGCAACCCGCCGGCGCCTTTCGGCGTCTTTCTTGCATCCCGCCTGCGACTTTCAGCCATTTTCCCGCAACCCGCCGGCGCCTTTCGGCGTCTTTCCCGCGTCCTGACTGTGACTTTCATCCCCTTTGCTACGTCCTGACTGCGTTTGTCTGCCAAAAACCTGCGTCCTGTCCGCGCTTGTTTCCCTCAAACCCGCGGTCCGACTGCTCAGTTTCGCCACAAACCCGCGGTCTGATTTCTGCATTTTTTACAGTTTTGAGCCCAGAACTTTGCTGCACTATTTTCTCACCAGCACAGCCCTCTGTCCTACTGCAGCCACCCTTCCTTACAGCATTTTTCTGCAGTTTTTTCTGTTTCATTTACATAATCATTTTTACATTTTCAGCACTTTACATTGGAAAAAGAAAATTGTGCATTTTAAAAGTTCATTTCTGTATTGTTATTGCTAAATAGAAAGTTTCCCTCCCTAGTGGCACTTTCTCCTTGGGTTCATCATCATCTCATGAGCACACACTGTGTCACATAATTAAAGTGAGCCTTAAAAAAATATCTAACTCAACCAATATTCTAACCCCACTTGGGGAACACAAAAGAATCTTTGTAGTTAGGTAGGATCGGGGGGATAGGCTTCCAATAACACCCCTCGGTTACTTACACTTGAGACATAGTTGTTGTCCAATTAGGGAACCAAAATCCCCTAGTACTTTTTGGCACGGTCACAACCAGTTTACTAGAGGGCCTCTCCCCTAGGAGGGTTGAAGTCGCGAGACTGGTTCCGGAGGCCTGAGTGGAATACCGCACTCCATTCACTAACCAAAGGGATACCTTTCGCAGTTCTCGGGATATCCCTGTATTGGGGTATTGCGGTAAAAGGACCAAACGGTAGATTCACCTTTCTGGACGTGTCATGAACGGGGTATCTTAGTTGCCATTCTTCTAGGATTGACTACCCGGTGTCCCTCCCGGTAGGGGGACATCTTAGCCACTTGGCTTTCCTATTCATATTGTCTGACTTGGATTTCATCACCTTGCAGAGGATATGTCTAGTTGAGTCAGAATACTTTTAGTTAGGTGTTTGCATGCTCCCTTACCTCCCTTTGGTTTAGTGAGTTCACCATTTTTCATTTTTAGAAAACCTGCTGCTTGTTGGTATTCTGACCATTTTGTTGGTACTCCACCTATTGTAGCACAACTGTTACAGTGGGTGTTTTGAGTTGGTTGTTGGCCTGAGTGCCTTGTTTTTTGAGCTCTCCTTCTGCACACTCGGTTGCATTAGGGTTTTTGAGCTATTTTTTACTCACCTCAACCCACAGAGATTCGACACCATCTGTCACCATTGAGTCCCCGAGACATTCTCGGCGCCTCAGGGGCAAGCCCCCATAGCACGGTTCACTTGACACCACACGTCATCGCCACAGATCATCATCACTTGATACCACTTATCATAGATCTAGAGCCTTGTCACTTGACTCCACTCGTCAATGGCATAGGACTCCGTCACTAGATATTGACGTCCCTTACTTTACCTCCGATTCTGAGACAGAGTCTGAGAACCCCATTTACACCACCCCTACTAGCCCCATGGATGGCATGACTTCCACTCCTTTTGTTATAGGGACCATTGGTGGCACATCCACCACTACACCAGTTACTACACCTGCTTTGGGCATGCCCTCCATGGGGCCCCCATCTACCGCTCCCCTCACGGCACCTATTCCCACAACGGGAATACCTATCCCCATTCCATCAGTGGCTCACACTACCCATGGTGGTGCAGGCCCATCCTATACTACCTCCGTTCCCCCACTTGGGGGCATAATCCCAAATCCTGTCCCTCCACTTGGGGGCATTGGCCCCAACTTGGTCCAACCCACTATTGTGTCACATACTTCTTCGAGTTTGCCATTCATGGCTAGCCTCAACCTACCTGACCTGGCCAGATTGACCAACGACCCTATCCGACACGACCCTGCGTGGCCTCATATGCCTACCAAGATCCCCTCTGATATCCCTAAGTTCGAGGGCAAGGCTGGTGAGGACCCACAAAACCATATCATGTCTTTCCACCTATGGTGTTCCTCCAACTCCATAGTGGACGACTCTGTTTGCCTCCGTCTCTTACAGCGCACCTTCACTGGCTCCGCAGCCAAGTGGTATATCGAACAACCCCATGGAACCCGTGCCACCTTTGCTTCCCTTGCCTCGACCTTCCTGCAGTTCTTCCAGTTGCCTGTCCGCTATGATGTGGGCGTTGAGATCCTCCTATCTTGTAGACAAAACACGGCTACCGACATCATGGACCACATCCATGAGTGGCGTCGACGCCGTAGCTTATGCAAGATCAAATTAGACGACCGTATCTTCCTAGATTGGTTCCTCAAATCCCTTCTCCCTGTCATTGCTAAGGATGTGGCATCAGAAAGACCCCAGTCTGAAGAAGAGGCCATCCTTAAGGCCCAACAGTTTGACCTCATTTACGCCCAGTCGGGTTACCTTTATACCATTATACCTGATGCCCCTCGCGGCGAGTCCTCCCAGCACGATGCGCCGGGGGCATCTCACGCTGCCGATGGCATCATTGGCCGTGTTTCTTCGCATCCCCAACCATTTTCCATAGCACGTCCTACCCCTGGCCCCGACCTTTCGCGGGCTACCTCACAGTCTGGAGCAACCAACTCGTATGCTCCCATGACACATCACCACCACCATGGGCCCTCATGCCCACCTTAGTGCTTCGGTCATGCGACCCCCGCTTATACCCTTCCGGTCACACCTGAGCTTTATTACCACTAGTAGGCGGCACCAGCTCTTGCGCCTCCTCAGGCCCAACCCACTTATTACCACCAGCAGGCTGCACCAGCCCCTACACCTTCCCAAGCCCAACTAGCTTATTACCCTCCACAGGCAGCCCCTGCGGTCAACCCACAACCTGCTCTGCAGACATATCAGCAACCTCCTCAAGGTTCTGCACCTGCGCAGCCTCCACCTACCTATCATCCACCGCAGCCTGCTCCTGCACCTGCACAACCTCAAAACCCACCTGCTGCTCAAGGGCAAGTTTACGCCCAAAACAACCCGCAGCAAAACCAAAACAATCAACGCAACTAGGGCCAACAAAATCGTGGCAAGGGCCGTAATCGTGGGAACAACCAACCTACTGACCAAGGTGGTAAACCGGCTAATCCCCCAGACAACAACAACGTGGCCCCCGCTAACCAAAACCCTGATCACCCGCCCAAGCAGGCTAAAAACCCTAATTTGAGAACAAACCATCCTTGTTCTATCTACGGGGTTTATGGCCACTACACACATACTTTCCCACATTCGGAGCGGGCTCGGCAACTTTGGGTTGATGATGCCCATCGCCAAGGACATGCAGCTCCTCAAGCGCAGCCTAACCCCCCACAACCTCAGCAGCCACCTTTGGTGCTGCAAAACCCCTTACCAACCCAAGGCGTGGTGAATACTCAGCCGTTGGCCCCCCCTCAAGCCAACGCACAACCCCAACAACAACAGATCACATACGTCGCTCCTGATCAACCCATGTTTGACTCAGGTACCCATCACTTGTTGATGATGTCTTCCGCTGATGTCAACCTTCAGACTTGCCGAAACCAATATGGCTCCACCTCTGAAGCCCCTCCCACTGATAAAACCACTAACACTCATCCCATTGATCAAGCGTTATGTATCCCTCCCCCTTCGGTAGATGGCACTTCCAAATCCCCTCGCTTCCCAGTTCGCCGTATCAACAACAACCCTAATGCGCGCGCTGCGTCCAACTACAACATTGTAGACGACCTAGCCCAATCTCCCGTAGCCATGTCTGCGTTAGAAGTTTTGAAGAACTGCCCTTCCCAGTGCAAGAATTTACTCTCAGCCATTGGGGCTATTGACCCAAATGATTCGAATTTGATGGCATTTGATTTGGACCAGTCCGAACCACGACTGCCTTCCACCTTAGCATTCCAAGTTTTTGTTTTCGTTCGGAATCTTGTCATCCATCGATGCATCATCGATGAGGGTGCCTCCACATGCGTTATGTCTACATTCGTATGGCAGAAGTTGGGATCCCCTACCATCCAGCAGTCCACCACTGCGTTATGCGCCTATGACGGTCGTTCGGCTCAGCCCCAAGGTCTCCTAGCCAATGTCCCTGTCCAGTTAGGTGGTAAAACCGTCCTCATCGATATCGAGGTCATCAACGCCCAGCTTGATTACAACCTCTTACTCGGTCGCAGCTACATGTATGCTATGCGGGCGGTCGCTTCCTTTGTCTTTCGTACCATGATGTTCCCCCATGACGGACGCGTGGTTAATATCGACCAACTCACTTACTATGATCCCAATGCTCCCGCTGCACCCGAAAATGTTCTCCCCATGGTGGAACAACCGGTCAGTAGTGCTGCTACCTCATTGGTTTCCTCTTTGGGACCTGGAGTTTACTCAGACCCACCGATGACATCCACCATCCAATCCATTCCTCCCCCGTCATCTACCCCCGAAGTGTCTGACTTATGTACCCTCTCCCACGATAACCAAACAACTACCAATCAGCCACCCTTGTTGCCTAAACCACCACTGGTACCTAGCCACATTGGTGTTACACCTATCCATACAATCCCCTTCCTAGTCCCTCCCTCAGGAGTAGTAAGTGCCCCGGTTATGGATACCCTTATCCTCCCTGGGATAACCCTGGGATTACCCATCTGGTCTCTTTCGCCTCCCGTTCCCCCGCCGACACCAAGCGTCGTCCTCCAACCGGTGCAACCCATGGCTACTACCACTCAGCCACCCCCCGGTGTCTCTACCCCTTCGTCCTCCACGACTCCTCCCCCTACTCCCAAACCCACTGGGGGCAGAGGTCCCCAACCTTACACTGCTGTACCACCTCCCAAGACAGTCAAAAACCCCCCAGTATTTCGTGCTCCTCCCAAATGCTCATTGTGCGACGAGTTAGGCCATGCGACTCATCAGTGTCCACAGTTACCAGCATTACAGAAGCACATGCAGATGCTCGACGATGACCCCAACATCCCGGTTGTCGAACTAAACCCCACCCCCAAGCCTAAATATAAATCCTTGCGTACCAACCACCCCTGTGCTATATGCGGTGTTTACGGGCACTACTCACATCATTGTCCTGATCTCCTAGATTACAAAGCGGCTCTGTATGAGATGAACAATCTGGATCTTGAGATGGCCCCAACCACTATTGAGGAGATTCACCCCCCGATCTCACCCCCATCCGGGGAGGTCAACACCATTTACATGATCTCTTCCACTACCATTCCCACGTCAACCGATTTGACGGCCCAAAATTTCCGTACTGATGAGGAGATTCTTGAGGCACTCACTGCCCCGAAGTATCCCTGGGATGATATGCACCATCGTTCGTATTTCCTCCCAGAAGCATCTTCCTCTAGCACCGCTACCCAATTTGCGGTTGAATCCAAAGACTTCCTTCCCACCAAGGTTGATTGGTTTAAGGACCCTATTCCTGCTCTGGGTGCCTTTGTGGAAGGTAACATGGCCAATATTTCACCCGTCATCCAAATTGACATCGCTGCACCAGGAGGTACACCTAAACTCATAACTTTAGGAGCCTCCTGCAGTGAGCATGAGATTGAGGAATACACTAACCTCTCCAGAGAGTTTCGTGATGTCTTTGCCTGGTCCTATACCGAAATGCCCAGTCTTGACCCCGCCATCATAAAGAACCACCTTGACACCTCTGAGTCAAGGGGCATAATAGATTCCCTCGACCCTGGGATAGGGGGCATGATCAATCATTTTGAACCTTCCCCATCACATCTATCTTAGCACGCCAATGAACCCATTGTTCAAACCCACACATATGTGATCCATAATCACAAACCCCATGCACAAAGCACGGGGGGAAGTCATTAACCCTGCTCACTTTTTCACACTTGTGATCTCAACCATTTTTGAGGTCACATATCACTTGTAGATTTGATTTGATTTGATACACCTAGTATTCTTCCCCCATGGGTCATCATTTCTCCCCACCACTGCATCCTTGGCTTGGTGGGCTCACCTTTATTTGCAACCATTTTTTTACTTAGTTAGTTCCTTTGACCATTCCGGAGTCCTTATGACCTCCGTTTTTTGCACCATTTGCACTATTGGATCGTCCATAAATGCCACCTCACCTCTGGTCCACTCTGATCACTAGTCAAAGTCAAATAGTACAAATGACACATGTCATGTTGGACCCACTCACTATTTATAGTCAGTTGACTTTTTCTTGTTTCGGCCGTTCTGACCCCATACGGAGTCCATTTTTTCGAACCGTTTCCACCATTGGAATCAGCACGACGCGACCATCATGATGGTCACCTCGTTGCGTTATTTTTGCCCCGTCATTTTTTGCCCATTTTTCAGACACCACTAGTCGCCTCGGTTTGCGTGCCACATGGGTCATTCTCCATTTTTCACATATTTTATATCATCGGATTCATTTTTCTGAGCCGGTGATGATGCTTGAGATCATTTCTCGCTCTCACCCCCAGCTTTTTCGGGTCTTTTTCCAAAACGCCCCCCGTCGCTTCGGTGTGCTTGCCACATCGGCCGTTACCCGTTTTTAACACTTTTTATATCGCCGGATTCATTTTTCCGAGCCTGTGATGACTCTTGAGATCATTTCTCTCTCTCACCTGGTACAATTTCAACATTGTGTCTCAACACCTTGCTACCTCAGTTTGCGCACCACATCGGCCGCCATCGGATTGTTCCACACTTTTACATGAGCCATCCACTCCTGTCATACTGCAAATGTTTCGTTATTTTGCCACCATTCCATTCACCCCGCAAGGAGGCCCACCAGTGTTTCCCCCTACCCTCGTTCTTGGTCATCATTAGTGATCCTTCATTGAACACTTCCTCCTTGCCTGGCCATTCCTTTTGTTCGGTATAATTTTATCCCTTTTTCGGGTCGGACAAGTCCTTTACGAAAAAGGCACTTAGGGAGTTTCCATTAAGCTCTTTTCTGACTCCTAAAACAATGAAAAGATCACCGAGCAATCTTGCTTCCTTTCATGCTCGTTAAAGTACCTGAAAGGGCATGTATCTGGTATAAGTTTACCCCTTTTCCAAACCTGTTAGACTAATTACGAAAAAGGAATACTCTAGTCGTACCGGCTAGAAGAGTTCTTCATTGTATCCTTTTATGCTTTTTTGGGCCTTGGAGACTAAACATACGAAAAAGAAACCTTCTGGAGTCTTCTTATTTGCTTTCAGACTCTCTAAAATTGAAAGCAACCACGAGCATGAACTATCCTGGGCTCGTAAAATCCACACGACAGTACCATTCCATTGCTTCAGAGTCTTCTTATCGCTTTTAGACTCCTTAAAATTGAAAGCAACCACGAGCATGAACTGTCCTGGGCTCGTAAAATCCACACGACAGTACCATTTTACACACGCTTCTTCTAGTTCCTTAACCCATGAATAAGTCATTCCGTGCCTCCCGGCACTATGATCGATCATCTCGGCAGCACCCCCAATCAGGTCGCCTTTGTTCAGAGTATTCTGCAGTCTCCTGCCATTTTATACCAGCTTGAGTCTCCCTTAGCCCAGTCACCCTCCCCGATCCAATACAGCTATGATTCCTTTCCTCTCAGTCAGTTTCATATGCTTCCCGATCAATCCCATTATCATACTCTGAACAAAGGAAGTTTGAGTCCACCCACTCTACTTGCCCAGTTGTCCCCCCAGTTTGTTAGTCCTACCATCAGTACTACCACATTTCGATTCTCCACCTCGCGCTCTTGTCAAGGAAACATCATTGCCTTGATAGTTGCAGGTCTCCCTCTGTCGACGACAGCTCCTCTATTCCAGAGGATAGGCCCAGAGGTCCCTGCACCTTGGACCCATCACCATCTGTGATGCGTGCCTACGGACCATTTTGAGAGGAGTCATCATTGCCTCTCCGAATGGTTGTTTCTCACATGCTCGACTTCAGCACCTTAATCGCATCGTTGAGAATCGTGCAGGATTTACATACCTACCATTCTTTGTCGAAGACCCCGGATTTCCCCCGACTCTAGCACATTGGTGAGTCACTCCGGAACACCCAGTTATATGTTCCTGTGGATGTCCGAGCTGCGTTGGAAATTATATTCGGAAGCCATCCAGTTATATGCTTCCTCGAGTACCCAGTTCAGTCCCAGATCAGTTCCAGTTCAATGTACCATTGCGAGTGTACCCCTTGTCACTCTGATCCAGCAGCTCATCAGTTCCTTTGGTACCACATTCAGTAGCACTGTTGTCATTCCAGTGTATCAGTTCTTCAGTCCAGCAGTATGTCCCAGATTTGTGTCCCCTCTGGACCCTTATGATGTACACAGTGGTTCTCTATGTATATTATAGGTCCCCCTTTGTCGGGCCTTACAGTTGTTTTTATATATCTTGATACGAGCATGGGTATGCCCGCCTCGTCCATATATTGAGATTCTGCCTCATTCAGTATTTGAGGTCATGTATATTTCAAGTGCCCATTTTTTGGACCCCATTGTTATTATTATGTTATATCCTGATACGCGCATGGGAATGCCTGCCTCGTCCATATGATCAGATGATTCCTCATCCATTATTGAGGTTATGTACTTTTAGTTCTTGCAGTTTGTTCGGGATCATTGTTCCAGGCTTCAGTTTGTTCCTTCTCTTCTCCACACCCCAGGAAAACCATATATGACTTATGATGTCCATCGTCCATACGATGAGATCCTGCCCTCGCACATCAGGGGGCAATCTGTTAACACCCAAAAAGTGTTCACTACCTCATCTACCTCATTACATGGCTCATTTGTCCATTTTCCTACCATATTTCCTTTAAAAACCCTAAAAATCCCACTAAAAAGCCTCCAAAAGGCCTAAAAAGCCTCAAAAAGGCTAAAAAACCCCTTGTTCCTCCAAAAATAGCAAAATTCCTCTAAAAAGGGAATAAAAAATATAAAATAATGAGGAAAAGGAGGAAAAAACCCTATACAGCTGCCCTAAACCATATGGTTCCCAAAACCATGGGCCATCACTCCACCACCAAGAAACTATAAATAGGTGATGGAGACCCCTTATTCCACATCCACAATCAAGTATACCCTTACTCTGCCAAAATCTCTCTTGAAACCCTAGCTCACCATTGAGCCATTTTCACCTTGAGATCCCCTTTTGGCCCATTTCCACCATTGGAGAAAGAGAAGGAGCACATTGGAGCTTGGAGCAACCCTCTTGGACATTGCAAGAGCTTCATCAACCTCCACATTGGAGGTAATATCAATACAAAAACCATTACTTATCTTTTGTTCTTCATGTTTCATGCATGTGTTTTAGACTAGTTTACATTTCTGTTTTAGCTTAATAATTTACATTTACTGAACTGCTACTAAGGAGTCCATTCTTCTTAGTAGGTGCTCATTTGCACAAGCTAGGGGTAAAACCCTAGCTACAAGTATGCACTGTAAGGACAAGGAACGCAACCGGCACCAATGCAGCAATAGTTCAACCAATCGCAATACCAGCAACAGGGAGGATTCAAGGGAGGACGCGGTGGAGGATTTGGTCATGGAGGAGGACGAGGTGGTCACAGATTTGTTCAATGCTATCACTGTGCGGTATGGAGACACTACCAACGAGATTGTCCACTGCTGCAGAACCAATGTACATTCTGTTTTATTAACAATCACACAGTTGAGAATTGTCTGCAGTTGATTGCACGATGGCAAGTAGGGAATACTCCACAGTCGTAGAATCAGCCCCAGGAAAAGTAGCCTTCCTAGAAACAAGTACAGAAACCCGTGCAGAACTATAATTTGTGGCCAAATCATAATCATAATGTGAACCCACTAGGGAATCTGCCGCTGAACCAGACCCAGGGTGCGAATATCATGACGATTTTTGCAGAACCAAGACCACAAGATGATTCCATTTTTGTTGTCACTCGCAGAGGCAAGACGACTGGAGAGGACAACTCACTGATCCAGTTAGCCAAACATAAGAAGATATAATTTGACATTGATGCTAAGCGGGAGGAATTTCTTCAAGCACGTCGTGCATTAGAAAAATGCCGAGGTAAGGCTGTTGTGTATGACATGCCCTTTACTTTTGATGCCACTTCAGAGGCTGGGCCGTCACTGCAGTCCAACACACTTCAATCATTTTTGGAACATTGTTTATCCCTGGCAAGAGATCCCAACGCTCTTGCTGAGATTGAAGCTCTGTTGCGATGACTGGACCAGGATCGACAAGAGTTAGTGGTTAATTCCTTACAATGATAGAAGACGAGTAAGGAAATGCGGATGAATATTAAAATTGGTGACTACGATGTTGATTCAGTTATTCTGGATCTTGGTTCGGATGTCAACATATTAACCAAGTAGGCTTGGTAGAAGATGGAGAGTCCTCCATTGAGCTGGTCTCCTGTACAGCTTCGTTTAGCTAATCACGCTAAGGTGACACCGATTGGGAGAGTTCCACGAATGGTGGTGGACATCGAGGGAATGAAAACATATGCCGACTTTGATGTAATCGAAGTAGTTCAAGGAGGAAGCTCTTATCCCACATTATTGGGGATTGGATGGGCTAATGATAGCGGAGCAGTAATCAACTTCAAGCGACGGATGATGAATTTTTAAAATCACGATCTCAGAGTTATCGCCTCGTTGGATCCGGCTGAAGGACGCCGCTACATAGATCCAGTGAAGGATGACAATCCCAGTGGATGGAACCATGCATTCAATATCTCTGAAGACTATATTCATCCGACTACCAATGGTGAGCTAGGATGGCGCAGTGACAACTCTGCATCTTCCAACTCTGATTATGCGCTAGAATATTGGCAGAACCGCTTGCATGAAGTGCCGATTCGCAAGTGTGGGTTAGTTACATAGTCACTGTACTGGGTTGCGACAGAAACGGTTACACTCCCAGTATATGAAGGACTGCTTGGTTTGTGTAACTTTCTGGCGACATTTGAGGCAACATTTTCGGAACCATAGTGCATGCTGGCATTGGAGGAAGCATTGACGGCTGCTCTAGCACGGTGGTGGGCAACGCACAAGAAATCCATTGACGGTTGGTCGCAGTGTAGAAGGTTGATGATGGTTTGTTTCGGCGATACTGAGGTTTACCACACTAGAAAGTATGATGGTCGGAATGATCCTGGTGGTCACTTGATGGAGTGTCAGCGGTTATGGGTATCGCGACCACGAGATGAGTGGGTCCATGCTTTTATCCATACTCTGGATGAGATGTTACGATCATGGTATACTGCATCTGAGTTGCAAGTATAAATTTGCACTTGGCTGGAGCTCATAGTGTGTTTTACCCATATGTTCAGTTTTGCGGATGTCGATCTAGAGGTCAATAATGCATTGCAGCTCATCCGCGATGTAATTTTGCAGGTTGTTCCGGTGGCATATCCTGTGGATCCGCACACGCACTACCAGATGCAGTCTCTCATGGAATGATTCAATATCATTGGTGGGCTAGAATATTTTGATGATCCGTGGAATGTGAATATCCTAGAATCAGAAGGAAGCTGCACTGTGGTACCACCTGATGCACCAAGCGATCCGATCAGTCAGCCGCTAAATATCCGTAAGATTAACATTGGGACAGAGGAAAATCTGAATTTTGAAAATGTCGAGGACTACTAGGTTGATGAGATGATGATCAAGGTCACTGATTTTCTCCATGAGTTTCAGGACTTATTTCCCACGAAGTTTTCTGACATGAAGGGGATTTTGGGCGACTTAAGGGAGATGAAGATTCCATTAAAACTGGATGCTAAGCCAATCCAGCAGTGACCCTACCGATTGAATCCGTGACATAAGGAGAGGGTGAAGGTAGAACGGGATCATATGTTGGACACCGGTATCATTGAAACAATTGAGGATTCAGAATGGGTCAGTCCTATGGTGGTACAGGATAAGAAGACTGGCGAAGTGCGCATTTGTGTCAAACTCAGGAAGCTAAATGATGCCTATTTGCATGATTTGTTCCCAACCCCATTTACTGATGAAGTGCTCGAAGGTGTGGGTGGCCAGGAGATGTACTCTTTCACAGACGGGTTGTAATGTCCCTTATTAGGAATTTTATTAAAATTGCAATTTTCCACTTTTTTCCTTGGTTCGACCTTTGACTAGTTTCGATCTCTAGGTCCCAAATTTGCCCCAAATGATCCCAAATCTTCTGAGAAGGTATATGAATGATATTAGAACATAAATATGTATTTCAGGGATGCCTTTGTACCTTTAAAACACTTCTGCAAATACTCTTTCAATTCTGGTCAATGTAGGTAACTTTACTAGTGATTTCCCTTTGACTAGTATTGGTCTCTAGGTCTCAAATTGACTCCAAATGCCTTCAAATCTTCAAGGAAGGTGTGTGAATGATATTATAAATTGAATATGATGTTTATGGATGAAATATGGCCACCAAAAGACCTCTGAAAACTCTCTTAAGATTCTGGACCAATTATGCAATTTTACTAGTAATTTGGGGTTCAAATCCCCCTGGGGTAAGTACTGAAAATGGCTTCTCAAATGCCTCCAAACCCACTCAAATTTATGAACAGAGGTATGTAATGTGTTAATTATGTTATTAAAGTTTCATATGCACCATTAATGGATTATTACAACTGTTCTCACCCTCTCCCATTCAACTGCAAAAATCACCAATTCGACCCTTGGGGAAATGGCACTATTTCTTCTCCCAATGCAATTAAACTGAGTAAAAATACTTCAAATGCTCAAGTACAGTACATGAAACTTGAAAAATACATCCATGGAATTCCATTAACCACAAATTCATCATATAATCATCCATTCATTCGAAATCATCATCAATACATTGGTTCACAACAAGGTAGTGGGGAAATGGCATTGTTCTTCCATTAAAAATGAGATTTATACATTTCTACTTGGAATTTCGACCTGAAACTTTCTGGAGATGAAGAACAGAGTATTTACTTCATATTACAAAAGAAATAGGGCATTAGAAGCTCCCCCAAAGAGTACAATAGCTCACCAAAAACGCCCTCCCTCAAGGATCAAGAATATGCCATCAAAACTGGAAATGGTTGAAGGAGCGAGCCGCAATAGAAGAAACCATGAGCTGCCCTGTAGCTTACACCTAAAAATAAAGACTCCATTAAAGCTCCAAATGAAATGTCTGAATGGCCTTTCCAATTGCCAACTTGGATGGGAATCTTTCACCCTCGAAATTGGCTAAGGCAAGAAACTAGTCATCCACTAGCTCTCCCTCTTCACAAATGCAATTGCAAATTCTACAAATGATAAAAAGCCATTATCATACTTCATTTCTACATTTTATAACCAACATTATCCTTCTAAGGGTCGAAATCCTCTCAATAGATTCAATAGATTTTCATTTAGGAAATATTCCACATTTGCCACTTGTCTCCTAGTTCCAACCTTCCATCTTCTCCCAAATTCGATTTTGAGTCTCTTTGGCTTCTCCAACTCCCAAATTCGCCTTATTTGAGCCTATTTTTGGGGCTGACATGTCATAGTGGTCAGATTTCAGAGGTTAGGTCTGCAATTTGTCATAGTTGTCATAGATGCTCCATCATTGGTGTCATAGGGGCTAGGGAATCTAGCCCAAGTGTCCACAAACTTCCACTTTGACTCTTTATCTTCCATGGAGGTTACCAATCCTTCCAAATTCGACCTAAGATGCTCAATGACATGTGTTATGACTTACCAACTCACCCAAGAGTGTTCACATTCCCATTAATTCGAATTTGCAAAAGAGAGATACCATGTATTATGAAAAATCAAGCTAGTGTGGGTCCCACATCCTCCATATGTCTCCAAAACCATTTGTCACTTAGGATTTCTCTTGAATTTCTTTATTCAATCTATTTATTAAATACTTGAACCCTTCTAATGTCTAAACATCATTTATTATCCCCCTTATTCCAAATCCCAAAGCTTCCACCCCAAACCTAGGAAACTAGTAATTTTCCTCCTTGGCAATTATTTGACCCTTAACATCAATTTTACAAACTCTAATGAATATGACTAATGTGATTAGGCCATTGTGACCCAATTCCAAATTTGGGACATGACACGGGTTCTGTGGATACCATCAGATCCGCATTGCAAAGGAAGATCACCATAAGACAACTTTCGTGACCGAATGGGTATGCTTTCAGTACACTGTGATGCTGTTCGGCTTGAAGAATGCACTTATGATATTTTCGCGGGTTGTTGTTGCTGCGTTCAAGGATTTCATTCAATTTTTTTTGCAGGTATGCATGGATGATTGGACGGTCTATGGTTTGATCTGTGATCATCTGGAAAATCTGCGGTTGATGTTGGAGCGATGCCAGTAGCACTAGATATCGCTGAACTTGAAGAAATGTATCTTTCGTCTACCGTTTGGCATACTGTTGGGTCATATTGTGTGTAATAAAGGATTGTTGGTCAACCTAGGAAAGATTGCGCTTGTTCTAAGTTTGACACCGCAGACTACTATTAAGCAGTTAAGGGCGACGCTGGGAAACACGAGGTATTATCGCAAGTTCATCATAGGTTATGCCGCGATTACCGCCCCTATGGATAAATTGTTGAAGAAAGACGCGGTATTCCAGTGGAGCCCTGAATGTCAGGATAGCTTTGAGACACTAAAGGATAAGATGGATTTGGCGCCTATATTAGTATTTCCTGACTGGAGTAAGGAATTCCATGTTCATGTTGATGCCTCATCGATTGCACTGGGAGTGGTATTGGCCCAACCCGGAGAGGGGGATCTTGATCACCCCATTGCTTTTTCCAACTGAAAGTTGTCATCTGCAGAAAGAAACTACACTACTATGGAGAGGGAAGTTCTAGCGATGGTTTATGCGTTGCAGAAGTTTCGCCATTACTTATTGGGAGGCCATTTCAAGATGTTTAGAGATAATTCTGCATTGAAATACCTAGTCAATAAGCCTGTGTTGGGGGGGAAGATCTATCAATGGCTACTTATTTTTCAGGAGTTCTATTTTGAAGTAATTGTGAAGCCAAGGCAGTTAAATGCTGGTGTTGATCATCTCTCCCAGATTGAAACAGGAGAGGAGCCAACTAACATTGAAGACAAGTTTCCTCATGCGCAATTGTTTCGAGTTGAAGTAGCCAATGGCTATTTTGAAGAAATAATTTAGTTTATGGAAATAGGTACTACACCAGAAGAGTTCACCACTAGTCAAAAGAAGCAGTTGGTGGTTAAAGCTGTTGACTTCTAGGTAATTGTAGGAGAGTTATACAAGGTGAGTGCCGATGAGATATTGCGACGGTGTGTCTTGCCACATGAGCAAGAGCAGATCCTTTCAGAATCACATGTAGGAGTGGTTGGAGGTCACTATGGTGGCTATGCAACAACAAGGAAGGTTCTTTGAGCGAGGTTCTAGTGTCCTGCGCTGCACAGTTTTGTGACAGAGTATGCATGGTATTGTGATGTCTGTCAGAGAACCAGGAAGCCATCCAAATGGGATGAGATGCCGTTGATGCCTCAGTTGACATTTCAGCCATTTGACAAATAGGAATTAGACTTTGTGGGACCTATAAACCCACCTAGGAGGCGCACTGGTGCAAGATACATCATCACCGCGACGGATTATTTGACCCGATGGGCAGAAACTGCACCAGTTATTGATTGTTCCACGGCCATAACTGTGCGGTTTCTCTTTGACAACATTGTCACTCGCTTTGGCTGCCACAAGATATTGTTGAGCAATCAAGGCAGCCACTTTCTCAATCGCACCATCAACGCATTGATGGAGGATTTGCAGCTACAGCATAAGAAGCGTAAACCCTATCATCTGCAGGAGAATGGCATGATGGAGGCTTTCAATAAGATATTGGAGCATGCACTGACAAAGGTGTGCAATGTGAACCGTGATGACTGGGATATAAAAATCCCAGTAGGGTTGTGGGCCTATCGCACCACATGTAAAAGGATGACAGGGTAGACACCATTCAAGCTAGTGTATGGGAAAGATGCGGTTATGCCTATGGAGTATATCATTTTGAGTCTGCACATAGCGGCAGCAACCGGTATGGATGTTGCGGCAACATTAGAGGAGTGCCTTGCACAACTCGTTCACTTGGAAGAAGATCGCTTTATTGCAGTTTTCCACCAAGGGGTGGAGAAGGATCGCCAGAAAGTGTGGCATGATCGCCACATCAAAAACAAATAGTTTCAATAAGGTGACTTGGTGCTATTGTAAATTTATGAAACATCCAGGAAAATTGCAGATGCATTGGCTTGGTCTGTATTGCATCAATAGCACAAGTTGGACGGAGTGATGCTCCCAAAATTGATCAATGGAAGTAGATTGAAGCCCTATCGATTGGGCTTGGAGTGACACGATGCCTGAGTAGCATCAAGAAAAAAAAAAACAAAAAAAAAAGGTTGATCGGTGGCAGGATGGCGTAACGATGGAGATAAAGAATGTGCAAGCAGGGAGGCTCGTGTTGCAAGTTAGGAACGGTCCGTGACAAGTAGCAGGGTCGCAACCAGGTCAAATCAACAATAAATTCCAACAGTTTAGACAGCTAATTAACAGCTTTTGTTTGAATGATGGGCATTAATGGCGTATCCGGGCGATCGACTGACAGGATCGATGAAGGATTTGCGTTATTAATACAGAATTTCGGTCGAGTTGATACCGGATTTTGTCATGATTATGGAGGATTGGGTTAGAAGCTATAAGAACGCATCAACGCTGGTCGGAAGACACCAAGAATTACATTATTCAGTGCTTGTGAAGTGTTGAAGAGCATTGTTAGTGCAGTTGTGTGTTGGGAAAGGTTCAGTTGAACTTGCAGAGTGCTGTTAGGACAAAGAAGCTATAAGTTGAGAGTGTTGCGTAAGGTATGCCATGAGAGCTAGAAACAATTGAGATTAGTAGTGAGGTTGAGTCTCCTTTCACCAAGATTGTAATTGAGGAAGAAGTTGCATCTGCAGGAGACGTCAATCTAGACACAGAAGTTGCAAACATGCCGGTGGAAACGTCAGTAATCACAAAGAAGCATCGAGGGGGTCAGCATTCTGAGTCACCATAGAGCAAGAGGTAGCTTAGATCATCCACCGAGGTGGTATGCGAAGCTAAGGTGCAAGTAGGGCATTCCAGTCACCATGTTGATGAGTCTACCCCATGGGAGGGACTATCGGCTGTTGACATCCCTGGGTATATCCCTCCTAGTCAGCCGGATGCAACCCTGCGCAAGCTTAATTCAAAGCAGAAGTATGGCATGAAGATGTTGGCACTCCCCGTTGGAATGGAGTGCTCTAGTGATATTGGGTAGATGCTGGTGCGGCTACGATACGATGAGCATGACATGGTGGCCCACCCAGAAATTGCATTGGCCCTGTATGTGCTTGGATCACAACTTACCGTGACGCCGATTCTATAGGACTGGGAACGAGGATTGAAGTAGGTCGGCTTGTTAGGGCTTATTAACATGCCGCATTTTGGGCGGCTAGTGGAAATCAACGTGTGTGTGAAGAAACTACTTGTGTGCTTCCATGGTGGTTTGTTGTGGCTGGACAGAGAAATTTCGGTCACTGTTGATTTGATTTCGCACATTACCGGATTGCCTAAAGATGGAGTCGATCCATCGCAGTTCTTCCAAGGGAAGGCAAATGCAAAAAAGAGGATGGGACAACTGGTGAAGAAATATGGCTTGGAAATCGACGGCCATGGGTATTGCACTAGCAGTATCAATGATCAGGCGGTACTCATCTGCACCAAGATCTTATCCTGTAAGGTGGTTAGGGGAGGTCAACCTAACTAGTGCAACTCGGGGATTGTTGCATGTGCAGTACAATGTGTGGAGGGTGTCCAAATGAACGGGTTCTTGTTTCCATTGAATAAGTTGGCGGAGGATGCTACAGCAGTTCAGGCCGACAAGGGTTCATTTACATTTAGCTGGCTGCTACTCTTGATTGCATTTTTGGCTTCGAAGGAGCCCGATGTGTACCAGGGCAAGGAAGTTGCGGCTACAAAAGAGTAGCGGGGTGCGTGCTATCAGAACTTATGGTATGTATGGGAACCTGAGCAACTCTGGGATTGCCAATTGCTATTCTATCTCTACTGGGAGATGCTTTGAAATGCAACAACAAATGTACCGCGGATATCTGAAGAAACTACGACAAAGCTTAAGCTGATCATGGATTTTGCAGTTTGTCCGCATGCTATTTACGTGCAGGAAAGGCGTGACCCCAGTCAATAGTGGTTTTTGACCCCTTAAAAGGTAATGACTGAAGCATTGGAGGCTATCGTGAAGGACTAGCCAGCGGAATGGTGTAAACCTATGGCATTGGCTGAGCTTGATGTTGGAGGGCTGGCAAAGGGTCCAAAAGATCGCATATCGGCACAAGATCCGCATAGTCATCATGATTCCGATCAAGAGTCCATCAAAACACTGACAAATGATGACAGTGATCATGCCTTAGAAGAGAACAGAACGAAATGGCACCAAGACTCAGCAACAATCAGTGGGTTGCCCCTGCTGACGGAGGCACACTTGGGTTGACTTATCAAAGTAATCACTGATGCATCCATTGCAGTAGTTCAGAAGATGATGAGGGTGAAAATGAAGGATTTCATGTGCTCACTGCCCATATGGAATCCCTGTATGACATGGTTTCAAGAAAGGCACCGGAGGAAGCAGTGGCACCGCAAATTGGCACAATCAATACCGAGCCACGGGTCGGGAATGTAGAGATTCCCCCGATTGCGATTATGACAAAAGATGAGGCGATGAACGCCTTGATGTAGCAGTTGGAGAAGGTGACCATCAATGTGAATGCATTACCTGCAGAAGGATTGACCACTATGCAAGCAGCTACCAGCTAGGAGATGGCAGACCGATTGTGGGAAATTAGTGGTATGTGTGTACGAATGTAGGAGAGCGAGGCCGACGTAGAGCGTGCCATCACAGAATTGAAAGGTAGGGCTGCTTCAGCACGACAGGCTGTGGATAAGCACGAAGAAGATATTAAGAAAGAATGGGATGAGAAGGCTCACAAAATCGATGGACTAAAGAAGGAACACAATTTCCTGGTTACAGAGAAGGATAGTCTGTGGGATCAAAGCGTGCGGGTCGAGACGGCTATTATCGAGGCATGTCAGCATGTGCAGGAGCCGATTATAGAGTCAGATGTGCTCCAATTGGTGCAACGACTGGGCGTTGCCATTGTCTAGTTGCAGTAGGAGAATCAGGAGTTGAAGGCTCAGGTGAATCCAAGTATGCCTCAAGTTGAAGTCGATGACATAAAAAGGGAGATTGAGGAGGTCGCTACTCAATTGGAGGAGATGGAAAAGGCTGTGATGAAGCTCACAACTAACACTGTGCAATTTTGGGGTCGGATCATTCAGGATGAGCAGGTCGATTAACTAATGAAGGATCAGTAGGAAGCGGAGGGGCAGTTGGAAAAAGTCAAATAAGTGATGCACGTAATTCCAGCCATGAAGCAGGTTGCCAAGGTTACAGAATTGAAAGATCTGCAACAGTGTGTCGCCAAGGCTGATGAGTGACAGAAGAAGCGTGCTGCGCAGCTGGAGGAATTCCAGGATGCTAGTGGATAGTTCATGACCAAGGCTGGTGAAGCGCTTTAGGCAGTACATAAAGGTCATCAACAAGTGACGGCGAAGCTCACTATGCAACTGACTACTGAAGATGTGGTTGAAAGTCAGGTGGCAGCTACGGAAGTCAAGGAAATGGTGATGATAGTCGTGAAATAGTACGAGGGCTTCAAAGTGAAGACCACAGAATACACCATGTCCAGTTGACGTGGCTCGAGGGCGAGCCACAAGATTGTGTTGGGGGCCTGTTGGCAGGCGGTTTGGAAAGGACGAATTGCAGCATCGCTGATGCTGTGACATGTCAAAAGAGGTTGCGGAAGGAAGAAGGCTAAATTATTTTATGTATTTTTGAGTCGATTGTACCGCAGAATGCGGGTTTTTGGGTCATTGGACCATATGATATGTAATTTTGCGTTAATTGTACCACAGTATACGGGTTTCTGGGTCATTTGGACTGCATCAGTTAGATTTTGGGTCAATTGTCCAAGTATTGGTTAGGAAGTTATTAGTAAGTGGACAAGAGTTGAAAGGCGGAAGCCTATGTATAGACAAGAGTTGTGAGGGTTGAAAAAAGCTTACCTTATGTTTTTTTGTTTGATCTTAGTACGGATCGTTGGATGTTGATTATCCACATCTTTGAGTTTGTACGTGTGATCAAGAGGTATTGCTGAGATCTGGTTTTGAGGAGATGTTGTATCGGGGTTTTGCAGAAATAAGATGACATGATGGAACTGTTTTGGTGAAATTTCCTGTGTACCTTTTGATGATAATGCCTGATGCGATTCACAAATGATGCTATGATTTATGGTACACTTAATGCTTTAATGTTATACTTGTTGCTATGAATGTTTATGTTGAATGATGCTGAGAATACGAATGATGTTAATCTTGAATACATAGATCTGTTTTGAATGCTGCAATAAGTTAAGAAAGTTTTGCCATAGTTATCCTTCTTCATTCGGCGGAAACATGGTTTCGTCCACTCTCCCATGATCGCCTTAGGTGAGACCTCATATGCTCCAATGGGGTTGCTAGACAAGGTAAAACCTATCTAGGCCGGTGCTTAGGGAGATCGCGGTGGGTTGGTGTCGACAGTGATGGGAACCCCTATCGACCGGGTTTGAGTCAACATCTCCTAGAATCCTGACTCATTTCAATTAATTTGATTGGAATATTGATATCGAAATGTCCTTGAGAAGAAAATATCTACACATGATAACAATGGGAAGAGAAACCGAACCAAATTTAGCTATGGAGACAACCAAGCATCTGAATCAATTAGATGAAGCCTTTGATCACATGTGCATTCATATTTCTAGAGATCTACTATTTCATATTGAAGGGTTGAAGACTCCAAGACAGTTATGGTTGAATTTAGAGGCCCTCTTTTGGAAACAAGATGAGCTAAGAGGCCATGTTCTGGAGAATGAATTGGTTTCCCTACAACCAAGCAGTTTTGAGACCATTCAAGAATTCTTCTTGAAATTCAAACTTTTGGTCATGCAATGCAAGCAGTGTGGCATTGATAAGAAGGATGATAAATTGGTGCTCTCCATTCTGAGTAAGCTAAGATCTGAATTTTTTGTCTTTGTATCTACATTCCACACTAGGAAAATGCCAATCCTTGGTTGGAAGATGCCCTCCTTAGAAGTTTTCACTACAGCTCTCATCCAAGAACAAGACAAGTTGATCCAAATGGGTGCAATCAAGGCCTCCAATGATCAAGCTCTTTTAGCCGGTGAAGCAAATAGTGCGAATGTGAAAGGGAGGCACAAAGGAAAGGACAATAAAGTATCTGAACCCAAGCTGAAATCCAAGTCAAGTCCATCAAAAGGGGTCTCTAGCTCGAAGAAGGACAAACATAAAAGATTTGATGGATCTAAGTGTTTCTACTGCAAGAAAGGAAACCACCCAGAGAGATCTTGCATGCACAAGAAAATAGATCAATTAACCAAGCTTCTTGAACATAACAACATTGCTCTTCCAAAAGATGCAAGAGTGTCTGATTCTGGAATTGAATCTGATGGTCATGATAAATTTCATGCATTGATGGATGGATTTTCGAAATCAAAGGTCCTCCTTATAGATTTAGGAGTCTCTAACCACATGGTTTATTTTGAAGAATCATTTTATTCTTTAGATCTCAAAGATGGCCCTACTATTCACATGGGAGACAACTCTTAGATCTCTGCCAAAGGGATGGGCACTATAC
This sequence comes from Larix kaempferi, assembly GCA_027924585.1. Lineage (NCBI taxonomy): Eukaryota > Viridiplantae > Streptophyta > Pinopsida > Pinales > Pinaceae > Larix > Larix kaempferi. The sequence continues at coordinate 3,588,390 of BSBM01001238.1, forward strand.
ATATTGAGCATGGTAAGTTCAAGAATGTTCTATTCGTCCCCTCTCTGACAACAAATTTGTTGTCTATATATTGGATGACTTACATTGGATCTCCAAAGAAGGTGATGTTTGGTCCTGACATAGTTGATATTACATATATCTCTACTGGGAAGACTATAGCGAAAGGGTTTTCAAATCATGCCTCTAAGGCATATGAGTTCTCACATTTTTTGCCCTTCTCTCTTCCTATTCCTTCAAAATCTGATGAAGATTCAAGTGACTCTTCTTGTAATGAAGATGGATATCAAAATATTGATGTTTAGATCAAAGTTGAACACTCGGATTCAGATCCAGAACCAACACATGCTCCCAATATGGGCTCACACAGTCCTTGCAGCTGCTGGGAACAAAGTTGAGGATTCATCTGATCACATAACTACCATATCTCAGTATCATGCCAACCTTGAATTATGCCATCTACCTATTCTTGAGAGATGCTGCATGATGGTGGGGTTCGATCTAAAATATCTTGGAAAGACTCACCATGAGCCATTCGCTCTAGCAGTAGAAAGGTTTACTGAAATACTTTCTTTGGCCAATAAATCTTCTACACAATGGGGGGCACATCAGAAGACCAGATCCAGATCTAGCACTTGCATTGGCATCCTACAGAGGATTGGCTTGCCAGGTTTTTTGCAAAAGTTTTCACTGAGGAAAGCTTTTTCCTTTTCTGCTTAGTATGAAGGTTCTTTGAGTTCTTTGTTGTTATTTTTTGAGGGGGGGTATTTTTCCCATGAGTTTTTCCCCATTTCCTTGGTTTATGGACAAATCTCTTTTTTTTATCATTTATTTGATTGTATTGGGTGACCTTTGGTCTTAGTTACCAGGGCCCAAGATGGATTAAGGGCAGGTGTTAGGATATTACTATACTCCATCCTAGTCCTACCAACATTTGACTTATTTTGCATTTTCAGTCATGCATGCATCCTAATCATCAGTATGGTGTCTCCTAGCACCTAGTGCCTAGTTTACTAGCCCCGGAGCCTGTTTCCACTCAGTTCCAACCCTTCTAGTCAGTGATGTGCCCTCTTTTTCACCTACCACATGTGAAAGTCCCCCTCTCTCACCTACCACCAGTGGAACTTCAGTTATTTGCTTGATTTGTGGATCTTTCCTTGATTTAAGGACTGATTGACTAGTTAACTAACTGAAACACTCTGTTGGACACCCAGAGAGACTTGGTTGACTATTCTGACTGCAGTTAGATCCTCATGTATGCTCCATTAGTGCTCTATGCATCCATTACACCTACTACACCTAGTTAGACTCAATTTGACACATGGTTGATGGTTACTTGTGCTTTGATGACACTCCACTGATCTGATGATGAGCCCATGCAAGCTAATTCAAATTACACCCTTGGTATTTGAATCTTGTCTATTGTAGCATTATTGTTTATTATACAGATTAATGTAACATGTGTGATTATTCTACTCCTATTTGAGCTCTATTGCATCTATGTTCTGCTGCTCCATTTTGCACTCTTCTTCTATTTTTTGCTTAATCTTCTTGTGAGGTAAGCATCAGCTCTTAGATCTACTATGAGGATTTTCACAATCAGACATATTAAACAACTATTCATAACAGATGAATGAATCATACTTAACAACATAATAAGCACTTATATTTTCCAAGTGAATTTAATAGGAAATCGGATATGGAATGCATCGTTCCAACCCAACCATATGTCTCTTTCTAGCCTATATTCTTTTAGCACTCAAAGACCACCCCTGAGCTGGGGCTAGTTATCCACGAAGGAGACTACACAGGCTCACTCACAGCCATGGTTTCACACAAACAGTCATGCTAAGACAACACACAATTGTTTTTATCAAGCATGTAAGAGACAAAAGAAGGGGGATTCTAAGCTAGTGATCTCAACCACAGAGCTACATGCATCTCAACTAAATCCAAACAACCTTGGCACTCACAATACCTACCACACCCAACACAAGGAAGGTCCCCTTCTCTGCTACACAGTCCCTCAGGCGCCCCTTCACTTCCATGCTCTTCAAGGTGAGCACAAAAAGGTACAAGCCACTAAATCCTTGATATTATAGCCTTCAATGAGTTTTCAAGCAATTCCAACCTCTGTTCTATCTCTTCTCTGTCATTCACTCTTCGATTTTCTCAATTCTATGGCCAAATGACTCTGTCCCGTAATTGGATTTTTTGGCTATCAAATCGGGGTTTTCCTATGGATTTATGGGCATATAAAAATCTCAAATTCGCCATGGGGTTCATATATATGGATTCCCCAATGGATTTTACATCCTCCATGAATGTTTGAGCCGTTTTGGCACCCCAAAATGCAACTTCTTTACAAGTTGTGATTTCTGGTTTTTCTCTTACTAGGCATGCATTCTCTACACAAAATTACAGTATGATGGATCTACAATGGAATGGGGAGGATTGGATATGAATTCCCATGAGTTGGAGTGAATTATGGGTCAAGCAAATAGATCCCATACCCCGCCATATGATTTTTTTGGTTTTTCATGCTCCATTGAAGCCATGGACTGATTTCTTCAACCACTTCCTTACAACATAATTAAATGTAAAAAAAGAAAGTCAAATGGGTTCTCAAGATGACATTTGGAAGCATATGGTTCAATCCCCCAACCCCCTTACCTATCCCTAGTGGATACACATGTCCCCCTCTTATTAATTGCATCCATATCCATCCCCTTGGTATTTTATTTTCATTATAGTTATTTACATGCTTTTACCATTTCCATGACTCACTAGCACATGGTTAGCACAATATAAAATACCGGCCTCTTCAAGGCTAATAATTCACTAGTGGGGACTTGGCCTTGATCTCCATGCTAGGAATCATACGTATGCACAATATTTACATATAAGTCCAATATGCTCTAAGGGCCAAAATGGGGGTATTACAGGAATCCTTGGTAGCAGATTCAAATATGGATAAAAAATACAAAAAATGAAAACAACTAGGTATGAGTGCAAATGAAAAACGAAATAAAATATAACTAATTACAAGTTTCATGTCCTGAATAAGTTTCATATACATTACATAAGACTTTGGAACACAAATCTCGAATTTCATAGCAAGTGGTGAAGTTTCCTATCATTTCCCCCCATGTGAAGACATGTCCACAAACCTCTGATTTATGGGAGTTGAAGCAGCCTTTAGAAACTAATTAATGATGCATTTGGGTGCCCATTTAAGTACTTAAACTAATCCATTTTTCTTTTCTTAAAGTTGGGAGGGTCGTATTGCATTCGGGAAGGCATTAGTGACCTCTACCATTGGGGGTTTGAACCTCAAATTTACTAGTAAATTTCGCTATTTTCCCCTGAAGATAAATGAATGTTGCAGAAGTATTTTGAGAGTTTCCAAGGATCCATCAGATTCATTTTGATGTCTCTATAGCTTTCCAACACTCTCAATCCCAATTCGAAATCCTTATGGGAGATGGCCAACATAAGAAAAAGTAGAGTATGAGTCTTTATCGCAACATCATGGCGTAACTACAAAGGACTCCCAATCCTAAGGACAAACAATGACATGGGCACCAGAATACAAAAAGGGTTTCTAACTAGGGTACCCATGTTCGGAAAGGACCTACCACCACATAACGACACTTCTATAACAGTGTGAAGGTTCTGTGTCAGTTAAGAAGCGGGGTCGCACCTAGGGTTTATGAAAGTGGTCAAAAGGTCAAATGCGTAATGCATGTGAAAATGACATCTAACCTATATGTTAGGTGTGAAACATACCTGTCGTAGGTGCAAAACGTTTGGAAACAACTTTCACCGAAGAAATCTGGTAAAAAATGCTACTCCATGATATTGTATTAGTCCAAAACAACATTAAATGGTGAAAACTATAGACAAGTGGGTTTTGAAAATTATAAATAGTAAGAAATATTTACAATTTACAATTCATTTTTACTATTCACCCATTTGGAGTTTTGTGGTTAGTTTTCACCTCAAAGTTCAAGTGCTGATTCTGGGAGCTACAGGCGTCCGATCATCGAACCGTCAGGAGTAGGTTGGTAATCTCATCCCTACCTTCTATTTCAATGTTTTATTTTAGTTTTCACTTGTTAAAAATTTTGTTTAGCCATTCCCTACATGGTCACATAACTTCCCGCGGGCTATAACTATGCGGGTTGCGGGTAGGGCTGGTATGCGTTGATCGCGGGTACCCACTTCTGTGAGCACAACTTCCCGCAGGTACGGTCATGAAGCTAGATTTTTAAACAAAATTGACTAAATTCATGGGTTTTTCTCTTTCTAGGATGGTTCTAGATTGGAGAGAGAGATAACATGACCTAGTGGATGAGGCCGTCTGTAATGATGTGCGTGCATAGCAAGCGCTACAAGCATGTGGTTTATACAAATTTTGGAGCATAGGGGGTTTAAGGGCCCAAAACCTATTTCTCCACCGTTTGATAGAATATTGGGATGTCGATGCACAAAACTTCAAGCTAGACGGGAAAATACTCTCATTGGAAGTGGAAGATATCTACTTCATTATAGGTCTATCCTGCTGAGGTGAGATGGAAAGCCTTCGGTCTCGATCTGTGGGTGGTGGGATCACCATCCCCGACTATATAGTAAGGTATTGTGTTCCAAATACTCGGGAAGTGAGGAATCAAGTTCCCATCTGAGCCATAATCAACCTGAGCAGGAAGGTTGTCGTGGCAACTTTAATGCGGATTACTGGTTCAAAATCTCTTCACCAGGCATCCAGGCCAGTTATGTTCTATGCATCACAGTGTATGCAGAATATGATATTTGACTGGTGTACTATGCTATTGGGGTCCATGAAGACCCAGCTGACAGAGTGCAAGTAGGGGGATGCAAAAAACTTCGGATATGGAAGTATTTTGTGCAGATTCTTCTTTGAGCGAGTTTCGGGGCTCAGTTTGAGGGTTGAGGTCCCTCCTCATAGTCTCCGCGACCCTGTCATGACCTGGTGGGCCGAGGTCTTGATGCGATAGGGTGGTGGCCATTAGGAATCACCATATACAGAGGAGTTCTTTCATTGGTGGGACCGACATTTCATAGCGATAGAGGACTACCCCTATACATGGATAGACTTCCGACAGGATCGAGACATGCCGCTCCCACTAGATGCAATGTTCGGAGACATTGGTGAGTACTCTTTTTAGGTTTTTGGTATATTAAATTTTTATGGATTTTTTATTATAGGTGTAAATGCAAAAATATTTTTGTGGGGTAATACCATGTATTAATGTTTGACTGTTTGCTCGCAAACATGGCCCAGTGAGACCCGATGGTTTTCCGAGACATCATCGCCGGGGCAGGGGTGATGACATGGTAGGTGCTACATATCTTTTATTTGTGTGCTTCATTGTGAATGTGACAAATGCCAATCTAATACATAGTTAGCGTATGCATCAGATATATGATTAAACTTCTCGGAACATGAAAGTATGTAATTGAAACAAAATGTCGTTCCAAGAGTCTTACCTTTAAGAATTTCCGTAGTAACATAGGATCCCTCACACGGTACTGACCATTCAGCTAAGCCACAACTAGTTGTGAATCTAGGTGGACTTCTAAAGACTGGATACCATGTGAAATAGCACCCCGAAGTATCTCAATCACAACACTATACTCCACCACATTGTTAGATGTAGGACCAATAGAAGCACCTCTTGAGGACACAACTAGGTGGTCAGGTGAGAAAATAAGCCAGGCAGTAGAAGTAAGCTGCTGCGTATGACGCCTAGCACCATCCACAAATCCTAAGAATGTAGGAAACTTCATTGACATCTGTCAATCAAACGAAAGCTAGTCAGTAGACCCGAAAACCAAAAGAAAGGTAAACTACGTACAAAAGTAACTATACAGTAGTATACAAAAGTATTAGCCTGTACCATAGGTTCAAGCGTAATACAACTTGAGGTAGAGCCCATTTCTAGGCTCCTTCAAGATAGTCCCCTCATAGTCTTCCAATTCAAAGGCTCCTTTTTCCAGGACATGCCTCACAATATAAGGACCGTGCCACATGGGGTTGAACTTGCCTACCCCCAGGGGTTCTTTAGCTTGGTCATATAAGAGGACCAAGTCACCTTCAACATATTGCCGGGGACGAACAGACCTATCGTACTGAACCTTAACACGACATTTATTGGCATCTATAGCCACGGTGGCATCTCGAATCTACTCGTCAAGTTTCTCAAGGTGGATTAAACGTTGCTCAAGACCCGTCGTATCAGGGAGGAGCTCTATGGCCAGTTTAAGTGAAGGGATTTCGCATTCAATCGGTAAAATCGATTCCACACCATGTACTAGCTGAAACGGTGAGAACCCAGTGGCAGTCTTGACTATGGTTTGATACTCCCACAAAGTAGGATATAACATAATGTGCCAATTGTTCTTGGTTTGTTGGATGGCACTTTGGAGAATGGTCTTTAAAGACTTATTGAATGCTTCAACTTGACCATTCACCCGGGGATAGTAAGAGGATGAGTGTTCTTGACAAAACCCAAGTTTGAGAGACAAATCCTACATCATTTTGTTCTAAAAGTGACTGCCATGGTCAGTGACAATCTATTTCAGAATACCGAACCGATTAATAATTTGATTGAACACGAAATGGGATACTGTAGAATCGTCAGATTTTATGATAGGCATGGCCTCAGCCCATTTGGAAAAGTAGTCCACGACAACTATAATATGGTGATGCCCCCCAGCTGAAGCTGATTTGCAATCCATGAAATCCACCCACCACTTGGTGAAAAGACCGACGGTGATGACCGGATGAAAGGGCGCTGGATGTGAGTGTATATTCCGAGAAAACACCTGGCAAGGGTGACATCTCTTCACAGCGTTTATTCAATCCTTGAAGATTGAAGGCCAAAATAAACTAGCTCGCATAATACCTTGGGCTATAGCAAGCCCAGATAAGTGACCGTCACACGCCCCTGCATGGAAATCATTAAGCACCCGCTCTGCTTCTTCGTGAGTCAAGCAACGATGGAGAAAAGAATCCTTTCCTCGACGATACAAAGTGTCACCGATGATAGTATAATATTTAGCGTGATGTTTCACATGCCGCCACTCGTCCCATGAATAATACGAAGGAAACTTCAAAGTTTGGAGATATACAATGACATCGCCATACCAAGGGTCCTCAGAAGAGATAAGAAATAAGTGTTCATCGAAAAAGGAATCTTCATGGATGACATCCTCAGCAAGTCTCGGAAGGTCCGACATAAGCTCAACAAACACCAATGATTTCACCGACTTTGCCGAAGCAAAATCGAGATTGAACTCCTGAAGGATCACAATCCATTTATTGTACTTCCCCCCTATAAGGTGTCGTGATAGCATGAACTGAAACATATTGATATGCGCTACAACTGTGGTTGTTCTAAGAAAAATATAGTGTCATAATTGTTGGACTTCATGCATAGTCGCAAGTGCCAACTTTTCTAAGTGAGTATATCTTAGTTCAGTGTCTACTAGATTTCGACTGAGGTATAGATGAAATCAACCTGAACCAAGACCATACAAATCGTCTGTTGAGACACAGCCATGTAAAGTATGAAATCTCGTGCGAAGTCTGGTAGACTAAGCATAGGGGATGATACCGAATCTTTCTTAAGGGAATCGAAAGACTGTTGGGCTCGCTCATACTAGATAAACGGTGTGTCTTTCTTCAACAAATGCCTGAAACCTTTGGTAAGATTAGCATAATTGAGCACAAAATGACGTAAAACAGTAGCTCTCCATTGGAGGCTCTGAAGTTGAAACAAGTTGTGCGGAGGATGCAACCAAAGTATTTGTCATGTCCCAAATTTGGAATTGGGTCACAATGGCCTAATCACATTAGCCATATTCATTAGAGTTTGCAAAGTTGATGTTAAGGGTCAAATAATTGCCAAGGAGGAAAATTACTAGTTTCCTAGGTTTGGGGTGGAAGCTTTGGGATTTGGAATAATGGGGATAATAAATGATGTTTGAACATTAGAATGGCATAAATATTTAATAAAGGAGCTAAATAAATATATACAAGTGAAAATCAAAGTAGCATTTCATCATGAAGACACATGGAGGAAGTGGGACCCACATATGGCTAGATTTCCCCACTACATTTGGCATCATTCTCTCACCAATTCGAATTCAAGGTGAATGGTAACATACTTGGGGAAGTACAAAAGGTATTATTCATGTCATAACTCATCCAAGGTCGAAATATAGAGGAAGAGTAACTCCCATGGAAGAGGAAGAGGCAATTTGGAGCTAGTGAGACACTTGGGCTAGATTCCCTAGCTCTATGACAACAATGATGAAGATGCTATGACACCTATGACACAAATCAGACCTGAAGGCTGAAATATGACATATATGACATGTCAGAGCTAAAAATAGACTCCAAGAGGGCGCTCAAGGGTGTTAGGGCAGCTAAGATGCTTCCACATGTGATTTGGTGGAAGTGGGAGACTAGGAATTGTTGTACAAGTGGCGTTCTTTGGAATCTCTTCCCAACTTGAGTTGGCATGAGTCTCTTGGAAGGAATTCGACCCATGGAGGCCATTAGAACTTTATAAATGTCAATAACAAAGAATGAAACCAGCTTTTGATCATTTGTAGAATTTGCAATTGCATTTGTGTAGAGGGAGAGCTAGTGGATGACTAGTTTCTTGCCTTAGCCAATTTCGAGGGTGAAAGATTCCCATCCAAGTTGGTAATTGGAAAGGCCATTCAGACCTTTCATTTGGAGCTTTAATGGAGTCTTTATTTGCAGGTGTAAGCTACAGGGCAGCTCATGGTTTCTTCTATTGCATCACATTCTCTCAACCGTTTCCAATTTTGATGGCATATTCTTGATCCTTGAGGGAGGGCGTTTTTGGTGAGCTATTGTACTCTTTGGGGGAGATTTTCATGCCCCATTTCTTTTGTAATATGAATTAAATACTCTGTTCTTCATCTCCAAAAAGTTTCAGGTCGAAATTCCAAGTAGAAATGTATAAATCTTATTTTTAATGGAAGAACAATGCCATTTCCCCACTACCTTGTTGTGAATCAATGTATTGATGATGATTTCGAATGAATGGATGATTATCTGATGCATTTGTGATTAATGGAATTCCATGGATGTATTTTACAAGTTTCATGTACTGTACTTGAGCATTTGAAGTATTTTTACTCAGTTTAATTGCATTGGGAGAAGAAATAGTGCCATTTCCCCAAGGGTCGAATTGGTGATTTTTGCAGTTGAATGGGAGAGGGTTGGAACAGATATAATAATCAATTAATGGTTCACATGAGACCTTAATAACATCCTTAATACATTCCATACCTCTGTTAAGAAATTTGAGTGGCTTTGGAGGCATTTGGGAAGCAATTTTCAGTACTTACCCCAGGGGGATTTGAACCCCAAATTACTAGTAAAATTGCATACTTGGTCCAGAATCTTAAGAGAGTTTTCAGAGGTATTTTGGTGGCCATATATCATCCCTGAAAATCATATTCAAGTCCTAATATCATTAATACACCTTCCTTGAAGATTTGAAGGCATTTGGAGTCAATTCGAGACCTAGAGACCAATACTAGTCAAAGGAAAATTACTAGTAAAATTACCTACATTGATCAGAATTGAAAGAGGATTTGAAGAAGTATTTTAAAAGTCCAAAGGCATCCCTGAAACACATATTTATGTTCTAATATCATTCATATACCTTCTCAGGAGATTTGGGATCATTTGGGGCAAATTTGGGACCTAGAGATCAAAACTAGTCAAAGGTCTAACTAGGGAAAAAAAGTGAAAAATTGCCATTTTAATAAAATTCCTAACAAGGGACATTACAGTGGTATCAGAGCATGATCTTGGCACCTGATGTGGTCTAATATTCATGAGGACAAGAATTCAGGTACCACCATTAGATATTGAAACCAAAAGTGCTTTTGTTGAAGAGGAAAAAAAAAAAATAGGAGAAGAAGAGCAAATTTTTTGAGGAAACTATGACTAGGAATGAAAAGGGAACCTCATATGATGGTGAGGAGCATATAAAAATTATGAAAAAAATATTTGAAGATATGACCAAGCAAATTAAGGAAGGATTCGAATTGTTTTCTATCGAACTTGTGGAAAAAATTATTGATTTTAAGGAAACCAAGGGGCAAAATGCATCAACTTGCTTGAAGGAGCAAAAGGAAGAGACATCACAAGATCATGAAGAAGATTCTATTGAAAATATGGAAGATCATTTCGAGACACCTTCTAGCTTATACATGAACCAAAGAGAATCTATTGATGGATGCTTAAACTATGAAGGAGTACCTACTGATGGGTACTCACACCTCTATGTTGGTGACATAGAGATCACTTTGGAAAGTGTTGCTGCAAGCCCAAGTTCCATTAAGCATGATAATGAAGACCTTGCAGCAGTTGGAGAAGAACCAAGATCAACTTCTCCATCACCACTTGAGCTTCATGAAGTTGGTCCAAGAAAAAATGAAGAAGATGAGGAGGTTCATTTGCAAGAGCCTCATTTTCTTGAAGGGTCCTTAAAGATGAATGAAAAGAAGATCCAAGAGTCCCTCAGCATTCTCCATGACACTCAAGCATTGGTGTCAAATTCTTCTTGGAGAGCTACTTCATTGGAGGAAACATCCTTCCTTGAAGACATGGAGAAGATTCAAAGAGCAATGTGCCACATCAAAGGTAATTTCATGTCTTTGCTTTTTGATAGAAACCATTTGTTTGAGCTTAATGAATTGTTACATGATGCATACTTGAAGAATAATGAGGATATTCATAAGCTCACAATTCAAAATGAGCAACTTCTTGAAAAGTTGCAAGATACTTGTTTTTCCTCCTATGTTTCAGATTGTCAAATGGTAGATTGTTTGGAGGATTCTCATGACATGGTGGATCATGAGAAATGTGAAAACTTGAATGTTCTTGATGTGTTTGAAGATGAACTTGAAGAGATCCAAACACTTGATGTGGTGGAAGATGAATTTGAATTGCCTCTTGATGAAGGTTATGCAATTTTTAAAGAAGAGCATGATTCCTCTACATTGGAACCAAACTATGACAAAGAGTTCACACTTTTGAAGGAGCTGCATGATACTACCCACATGGATCCTTCCCATGATAAAACTCCTGAACTTTTTGATCATTTGGGTGAGTTAGTACATTCTCCTACATCCTACAATTCCATGTTTTGCAGTATTAGTCTCAATGAAGTATGGGTGAAAGGGTTCTTTTTGATGGTGCCACATGAGGAGTATGGAACTCCTAGATTTACTTTTTATGATGATATGGTTGGAGCACATTCTTATTCACATTTGCAGAAGCATACTTTGTTACTTTATGACGATGCACATCTACATGGATGCACCTATGATATGCATTTGAGTCACTTGAATACTCATGGTTTTTCTTGCTCAACACTTGATTCATTTGATGTTGGAGGAACTTCATCCAACACTTGGGTGAATAGATTTATGATTGGAGAACATTTTTGTTGGAAGCCACATACTTTGTTATATCTTTATGATGATGACATTCAGGGATGTATGGGTGAGACTTCTTTGAGTCATTTGAAGTCTCCTTGTTTTTTCTGCTCATTATTTGGTTCAGATTTTAATGGAGATTATTCATTCACTTCTCGGATGAAAGAATACATGGCTGAATATTTTGATGCATATCACATCCTTTTGGAGCAGCTTTATAAGACATGGGATCCTCACCTATGTCATTGGAGCAGATTTGATTGGTCACTTGAAGCTTGTATGCACTTGGAAAACGGTGGTCTACTTGCTTGGAGGTATAAGCACTTTCATGATTCTTTGATGAAGCACCTCCTTGATATTAATTTTCATTATGTAGTTATGTACTTTGATGATATATATTTGGTACTCATGATGTTTGGAAGAATGCATACAAGAAAATGGGATCCAGGAATCCTCTTATCTAATGGTGTAGGTTGGAGAGCACTCTTAATTGTTGGGGTGCAATACAAGCAATGGGACACTGGAATAATTTTTATCTCATTGGTTTCAAATTTTTTGGGGGAAACAAGCAGTATGGGAGATGGATTTCCCCACTTAATAAAGTGATTTTTATCAGAGTAGTGCAGCAGCAAGCATGTTGGTTCCTCTCTAAAATATTCATGGAAACTCAAAGACTCAAGGTTTGGCAATTCAATGGCAACTTCAAAGAATTATACAGAAAGCAGGTTCTTCAACACCCATGTTTGAAATTGCTTGAGGACAAGCAATATTGGGAATGGAGGATTTGTCATGTCCCAAATTTGGAATTGGGTCACAATGGCCTAATCACATTAGCCATATTCATTAGAGTTTGCAAAGTTGATGTTAAGGGTCAAATAATTGCCAAGGAGGAAAATTACTAGTTTCCTAGGTTTGGGGTGGAAGCTTTGGGATTTGGAATAATGGGGATAATAAATGATGTTTGAACATTAGAATGGCATAAATATTTAATAAAGGAGCTAAATAAATATATACAAGTGAAAATCAAAGTAGCATTTCATCATGAAGACACATGGAGGAAGTGGGACCCACATATGGCTATATTTCCCCACTACATTTGGCATCATTCTCTCACCAATTCGAATTCAAGGTGAATGGTAACATACTTGGGGAAGTCCAAAAGGTATTATTCATGGCATAACTCATCCAAGGTCGAAATATAGAGGAAGAGTAACTCCCATGGAAGAGGAAGAGGCAATTTGGAGCTAGTGAGACACTTGGGCTAGATTCCCTAGCTCTATGACAACAATGATGAAGATGCTATGACACCTATGACACAAATCAGACCTGAAGGCTGAAATATGACATATATGACATTTCAGGGCTAAAAATAGACTCCAAGAGGGCGCTCAAGGGTGTTAGGGCAGCTAAGATGCTTCCACATGTGATTTGGTGGAAGTGGGAGACTAGGAATTGTTGTACAAGTGGCGTTCTTTGGAATCTCTTCCCAACTTGAGTTGGCATGAGTCTCTTGGAAGGAATTCGACCCATGGAGGCCATTAGAACTTTATAAATGTCAATAACAAAGAATGAAACCAGCTTTTGATCATTTGTAGAATTTGTAATTGCATTTGTGTAGAGGGAGAGCTAGTGGATGACTAGTTTCTTGCCTTAGCCAATTTCGAGGGTGAAAGATTCCCATCCAAGTTGGTAATTGGAAAGGCCATTCAGACCTTTCATTTGGAGCTTTAATGGAGTCTTTATTTGCAGGTGTAAGCTACAGGGTAGCTCATGGTTTCTTCTATTGCAGCACATTCTCTCAACCGTTTCCAATTTTGATGGCATATTCTTGATCCTTGAGGGAGGGCGTTTTTGGTGAGCTATTGTACTCTTTGGGGGAGCTTTTCATGCCCCATTTCTTTTGTAATATGAATTAAATACTCTGTTATTCATCTCCATAAAGTTTCAGGTCGAAATTACAATTAGAAATGTATAAATCTTATTTTTAATGGAAGAACAATGCCATTTCCCCACTACCTTGTTGTGAATCAATGTATTGATGATGATTTCGAATGAATGGATGATTATCTGATGCATTTGTGATTAATGGAATGCCATGGATGTATTTTACAAGTTTCATGTACTGTACTTGAGCATTTGAAGTATTTTTACTCAGTTTAATTGCATTGGGAGAAGAAATAGTGCCATTTCCCCAAGGGTCGAATTGGTGATTTTTGCAGTTGAATGGGAGAGGGTTGGAACAGATATAATAATCAATTAATGGTGCACATGAGACCTTAATAACATCCTTAATACATTCCATACCTCTGTTAAGAAATTTGAGTGGCTTTGGAGGCATTTGGGAAGCAATTTTCAGTACTTACCCCAGGGGGATTTGAACCCCAAATTACTAGTAAAATTGCATACTTGGTCCAGAATCTTAAGAGAGTTTTCAGAGGTATTTTGGTGGCCATATATCATCCCTGAACATCATATTCAAGTCCTAATATCATTAATACACCTTCCTTGAATATTTGAAGGCATTTGGAGTCAATTCGAGACCTAGAGACCAATACTAGTCAAAGGAAAATTACTAGTAAAATTACCTACATTGATCAGAATTGAAAGAGAATTTGAAGAAGTATTTTAAAAGTCCAAAGGCATCCCTGAAACACATATTTATGTTCTAATATCATTCATATACCTTCTCAGGAGATTTGGGATCATTTGGGGCAAATTTGGGACCTAGAGATCAAAACTAGTCAAAGGTCTAACTAGGGAAAAAAAGTGAAAATTTGCCATTTTAATAAAATTCCTAACAAGGGACATTACAGTATTGCCTCAACTTTGAGAGGATTGAATCTAATAACCTCTTTTGACAATGGCTGGCAAGATCATCCAAGAAAACCTCCATTATACTTTTAAGGTCATGAAAGGCATAGGTCATGGCACGCTGAAACGTAGCTCCGACGTTTTTAAGGATGAAGGGCATTTTCCGATATGCAAACATACCCACAGGACAAATGAATGTAGTCTTATGTTGGTCCTTGTGTTTGATTTGAATCTAGTTATACCTCGAAAAGCCGTCCATGAACGAAAAAATATCACTTCCTACACAAGCATCCAATATTTGATCAATGAATGGCGTGGGGAAGTTGTCTTTCGGACATGCACGATTCAGGTCTCTAAAATTAGTGCATGCACAGAATGGGGTTTGACACCCATTCAGTAAAGGGAACGGGGTAAATGAAACCAGTTTTGATCAGTTTCTCCACCTATGCCTTGAAAGCAGCTACCTTCCTAGGGTTAACAGCATGAAGGCGTTGCCGAACCAGTTTAACATGAGGATACGTCCTTATCTCGTGTTCAACAATACTAGGGTCTATTCCTGGAATCTCCTCATATGACTAGGAGAAAGCTTCCCGAAGTTCAGTAAAAAATTTGGTGTAGATGGAAACCTCATCAGAAGAGAAATCATCCCCAATGTAAACGTTCTCACTCTTTTTGGGAGTGCAAGAGATGTTGATCGGTTGAGTCAGGGAAATATTAGCCATGTTCCCCTTCACATAAATCTCATGTGAACCCAAAAGAGCCACAGGGTGACCAACCATTTTGGTAAGAGTCATCCTGAACTCTTCTTGCTCGGTGAGATAGAGGTTGGGAAGGAAATAAGACCAATGATGCATATCCTCCCAAGGTCTCTCACTACCACACATGGCCTAAATAGTAGCTCCATCTGAAGGTAAAGTACCATCAAGGAAATCATTCGAACAAGACGAGTTGACTTACCAAACTGGCAGTGTAACGGGATCTTCCTCACTTGTCTGAGGAGAGGGGAGATTTGGATCTGCAGTGGCTTGTTGAATATCTTGATAAGCAAGCTCAGCAGCAGAAAGTGGCATAGACATCTCAACGTGCGCAATGTCTCCAGATGTAGAACCTGTGGACGGTAAAGTCCATGGATCAACAAAGTATGAAGACCAGAACGGTACATTATGTAAATGAGGAGGTGCGTTGTCATAAATGGTTCCAATAAAGTTCACGGGTGTAGGGAAATCATAAGATCCCATCAATGAAGGGTACATACATATACTCATGATCCCAGTTGTTGACTGAGAGTTTGTAACTTGCGGGACTACTGATCCCGTAGATGTTGTGGGAGGATTAACAAAGTCCAGCTAATCGATGGTGACAATCCTACCTTTTTGTGGAAAGCAAATAATTCAGAATACAGTAGATGCGACAACTTTCATAGCGTACATTCATTTATGACCTAGTAAAAGGTTGTAGTTGATGGGCGCATCAACCACTTCGAGTTCAATAGGCACATGTTTACCTCCCAAGCGGAGAACAAGGGAAGGGATTATCCCATGCGGCTTAAATGACCTACCGTCAAATGCAGTGAGCATGGTCCTAGATGTGAGTAGATGAGGAGAGCCAAGATCTTTCCAACAAGCTAACGACATCACCGATGCGGAAGCGCCTTCGTCAACCACCGTTCGTTTGACAAAAGTTGTAAGGCACTCCACATGGATTTGAAAATCCACGTGGTAAGGTAAGCGAGGTTGCACATCAGTAGTGTTGAACTTGATGGTGTTGGGATTCCCTCCGTCTGGAACTCCTAACTCACACAAAAGGGCATGCCTTTGAGAAGGACATGCCTATAGAACTTCAAGAGCTGACATAGCACACAGATTTTGGCCAAATCTTCTACAATGGAGTAGTTTTGGGTGGCTCGGGCATTGGGATTATGTGTAGAGTGCTTAATCACACATTTTGGTATCCGTGGCATAATAGAGGGCTTCTTGATATGCAAGGAATTATCAAGGGGAGGGGGAGTCTCATTCCCCATATTAGGTTGTGGTGCACCATAATCGTGTTGACGAGTAGCAACACTAACCTCCGATTGGACCATATTCACGCATCCATAACCACTAGTATTGGAAGAAGACGTAGGAGTCTCAATAGGTCCATAACCAGCGGTGGGAGCATGCGAAGCCATGTTTTGATGATGATGAGGAAGAGGATCCTTCAACACAGTTGGTATCTATGCCAAATGCTTCGATGCTTCTTCGATTCGAGGACACAAGTGAGTAATATGATCTTCCCCACAAAGCTTATAGGGAAATTTCACCTTATGCCTAGGTTTACGGTCCTCACCAGCATTTCCTCCTTCCTGAGGAGGGTTGGCATTCTACTTACGAGGGGTATTGCGATTGCTATTATTGTTCCCATTGTTTCCACCCTTACAGTTATTTCTCCCCTTCTTGTTACCACTAGGCTGCTGGTTACCCGATGGTTTAGTCATTTGCACAGTGTCTACATTGGACGATGGGGTGGAAGTGGGCAAGGTGTGAACCTGTCTGAGGGTAGACTGGTTTAGAGAAATTTTTTGCATTTGATTAGTCACCAAATCTACAGGGTGAGTACTTGCAGATCCCACAATGCCATCAGCATGCGGTCCAGGAATTGTCTTGGGATCATGTCTTGTTCGCGGTGCATCAGGGATGATATCATATCAAATGCCAAACTAAGAGTATAGTAAATCTAACTACTTGGATTTTAAGATGGCTTGTTCCTCAGTCATAATACCGGACATCGAAACATCCTTAGTGATATATGGGAGCAGAGACTTGAGGAACCATTCCAACAGAAACTCTGGAGGAATGTTGGCTTTCACTAGTCACTTTCGTCGATGCCACTCTTGAATGTGGTCAGAAATATGTGTGGCCTTATTCTGACGGAAAGTAGACAAAATTTCAGTACCAGTATTGTAACGAACCAGAAACTAGAAATGATCCAAGAAAACCAAAGCGATCTCATTGAATCCCCTATAAGATTTCCCAAGAAACTCAACATACCACTTCGCTGCTGCCCCAATGAGAGTGCATTGAAATAGTCATAATCTAACAGAATCATGATTCAACGAGTTGGAATATCACCAAAGGTGAAACATCGTGGCATGATCACTCGGATCCTCACCACCTTTCCCCTCGAACTTAGGAATGTTCGAAGGAAGTTTGGTAGGAATTGGAGGCCAACTAGGGTCGTGACACACTGGATCATTCGTGAGCTTTGAAAGATCCGGAAGATTCAAACGTGCAAGGAATGGGAGTTGCAGCTGGAAAGCTTGATTATAAGTTCCCATAAAAGGTTGATTACAAGAAACTGAAATATAGGAAGGACCAAATGCTTGAACATGAGCATTAAACTGTTGATTATGTGGTCCTGATGGACCATAAGCGTGACCATGGTTGTAAGGTTGATAACCTCCTCCGACCTAACCCGTGTGAGAGAAAGCATGTATATATGTGTTTTGCGCACCATATTGAGGTGGGTTGCACCATATTGAGGTGGGTTGTACTGATGGCCAGCACCGACTGTATTGTAGTAAGGGTTGCCACCATAAGTATGGGGCATATATGTACTATTCGTAGAGGGAACCGTGTTGTAATAACTAGGATTATAGGGTATGTTCCCACCCCCAGTGTAAGTGTTAGGATTAGCATGAGCAGTCGTCTGGTGACCATAAGCATGAGATGTATTCCTAGTCCTAACATTGGTGTTACTAGTAGCAGGAATGGTGGCGTTATGACCATGTGGATAATTTATATTCCCACCTCCTACATTAGCATTACTAGTAGCGGTTGCGGATGTAAAAGTATGCGGTATATGTCCACCACCGTGGTTGGGAGGAGCGTTAACATTTGTGAAAGTGGTCATAGGTTGACGAGTAGCGATATGTGTATTAGGTGGTAGATGGCGAGTCATGTTGCGAACAGTGTTCCTATTAGGTTGGGTAGTCCTAGGAGGTGGCCGTATTCCAACATTAGCATTGTTAGGAGGAACACGACCGGTCCCCATACTATGTGTGTGAGTAGACAACGTAGTGCCCCCGACGAGGGTATTACCCCCAATGGGTGCAGTGTGGCTAACATCATGACTAGTGCCAGCGTGACTACCAAAAGTAGTGGAAGGATCAACTATGTTGTAATTAGGCATACCAAAAGAGAATGTTGTAGGGTTAATCATAGGACCTGTGTCATCATGTAACTCTAGCATCCTGTATATATAATTATGCGGAAACAAAGGATCGAACGGGTCGTCCTCGGGAGGATTTGGACCAAACAAACCAGGTTGAGTCTTGGGTGGATCCGGACCAAAAAAGCTAGGATGGGTCCCAGGTGGATCACCCCCCCATGCCTCACGAGGAGTAGGGGTGTCTGAAGTGTGCTTGAATCTACCCGATGGAGTTGTAGGGATTTCTTCAGTATCAGAGTGTGCAGTAGTCATGACATCTAGGGCGTATGTCTCCTAAGAATCCGAAGACTCAGAGGGAGCACGCCGACGTCCTCTAGCAACACGGCATGAAAGCTCGACTAGTTGTAAGCCAGCCAACCGATGGGATTGGTGGAGAGTAGGACTCCGCGCCACGATATCCCCGGAGAGAATATAAAATCACAACATCCCCTAATGGCCAAACTATCGATAAAAAATAGTAAATCAAAAGTACACACCTAGAGAAACTACAGCCAAGAGCAGGCAAACAGAGTGGCTAAATGAGCTCCCGACACTAGAGCTAGTATGTCTTGCCTAGGAGAGGCTTCAGACTCCCAAACTATAGACGAAGGTAACAGAATCAGTTATAGAGGCACTTAGGCTTCACTGTGTGCAAAGGGCCGTAACCCTCGACAACAAACAACTGTGTTGTCCAACCTCTATCTGACTCATGACACAAACAGTATAACCACTGCAAGTACCCTATGCGATACCTAGGTAAAGCAACTATGGTCACCACAGTATAACCAATGCTCAAGGGGATAGTCACAGGTGGGATCCATCGTATGGGTAGGGTAGCTAAGCCCAAAACTCAAGAGGGTCAAATCCCCCAAGACTCCCTAGATACGAACAAACCCTGGAAATATCTCCCACGTTCAGTCAGTATTGGAGGGATATCTCCGCAACCAACCTCTCATGACCTCGTGCTTAACTCTGGTCTAAGTAGAGCTTCCTGAGAACACCGATGTATACCATGGATTTCACCACTCCCTAGTCAGACACATAATGTTCTGTCTATTAGTCTTGAATGGTTTACTCACAATGATCTATTCCAAGACTCTAAACCTATGCTAGTTAATGTACCCTATAAATAAAATTGTTCTAATCAATTTTAAGATTAAGCATTAATTTTAATGGTTGTGGTTACTCAAAGGATATGTTCGTGAAACTAGTGATGTATATGACTCAATAGTATACAAAATCGTCCAACTCTAGACTCATCTATCCAATAAAAGCAATGCCACTAACATGCAAAATCAATCCAACAGTTTCGAAATAAAAAATGCAACTCTATTATATTTTTCAATGCACAAGCAGAACCTAAATGAAAGTAGCAAGCATTCAATGCAAAATGCAGTACATTTTTTTTTTTGTATTTTCACTTATAAATGAAAGGAAAATGCAAAAATTTGTTTTTTGTATTTTTCAATATAATGAAATGAAAAATGCAAGCAAAATCCTACTATTCAGTAACAGAAATGCAAGGGAGATCACTTAGACAACCTAGCAGATCCTAAATAGTAAGACTCATCCAATGGAATGAGCTTACAAATTAAATATGGGTAAAAACAAATGAGGCTCAAAACCAAGAGAAAAGAGGAGTTTTGGTCACAAACAAGGCTTGGAATGGTCAGGAATAAGGCCAAAGAAGACTTAGGGACACTCAGAATCAACCCAATAACAACAAAAGGTCACGAAACAACCAAAGACAAAGTTATACGCTACTGTCGAAGGAAAACATATGGGTACCTGTGGGCTATATTTCAGACAGAAGTGGGTATAGGCGGGCAGAGCTAAGCTCACCTACGGGTAGGGAAAAGAAAATGAGCAACCAAAGAGTCCAATGGCTCAGAAAAAGGGTGTTTTCTATAGAGTATCATAACGACCAATTAATGACACAGAGCTTTGACAAACAACAACTCTAAATAATGACTAATGCTCAAAAAATCCCCAAAAATGGATGTTCTCCCCAACGGAGTCGCCATTTCTGTGTTGGAGTAAACTTCCTATGGCTTGGGGTGGACCACAACAGACAGCTGACTACCAGAAATTAACTCAATTCCCAATGCTATGCTATATAAATGACAATGCTAATATAATGAAGAAGACAACCAACCTCGATCCAAACGTTTGATGTAGATCCCCGTTGGAGCTTTCAATCCGTGCACTTGAACCTGCAAATTAGTCTTAACAGCCAATACACAACAAGTGCATATGATATATAAACGACATTAACATCATCAATAGCAATGGTCCATTATATTATAAGTAAATGCAACCCAATGTAATATAAACACATTCACAACATTAATGGGTGAGAATATGAGTATTTCTATTAATAAATAACAAGAAGTACAATGTGATACGACCTCTTGTCGGCAACCAATCTGAAATGAGATCCGGATCAATCCACTTGTGCCTCCACAACTTCAATCCTCCATGGAATGGAAAAATCAAACTATGATAGGAGTTTTGAAGCGTATAATAAAGGGTTCACAACTACAAGGATCAATGAGTGTAGACTCAAGATAGGGGAAAAATCCACTAGAGTTCTCTTGTGCTCCTTTCTCCTCCCGTCCATAAGCCATATGTGCTCAATATATAGTCCTCTCAAAGGTAGATGAAAGGACACATCGAGGCATTTCTGGGGAAGATGGAGGGCCAAAGGTCACCCAATGACTATTTTTTGGGAGTAAAAAGTAATTAACTGGTGATTTCTACCATTTTACATGCTACCCGCGGGCTGTAGTGATGCAACTTGTAGGTACACCCACTGTAATGATGCAGCTAGCGTACAAAGGAAAAAATAGGGAAAAACAGTTTCTCTAGAGGATAAAAAGTGGATCTGAGTCAGTAAAATGGATCCTCTAGGCCAAAGAGTGTTGATGCTCACAAGGTGAAAGATTACATTGTAACACCTTGAAGGCTCATTGTTTTCTTTGCTCCCTATTTGGTTCAGATTTTAGTGAAGATTCTTCATTCACTTATTGGATGAAAGAATACATGGCTGATTATTTTGATGCATATTAAATACTTTTGGAGCAGCATTATAGGACATGGAATCATCACCTATGTCATTGGAGTAGATTTGATTGGTCACTTGAAGCTTGTATGCACTTGGAAAATGGTGGTCTACGTACTTGGAGGTATAGGCACTTTCATGATTCTTTGAGGGAGGCACCTTCTTGATGTACATTTTTATTATTTTGTTATGTAATTTGATGATATATCTTTGGTACTCATGGTGTTTGGAAGAATGCATACAAGAAAATGGGATCCAGGAATTCTCTTGCATGATTTTATGGGTTGGAGAGCACTCCTAATTGTTTGAGTGCAATACAAGTAATGGGACCCTAGGATAAATTTTAGTCTCATTGGTTTCATTTTTTGGGGGACACAAGTAGTATAGGAGATTGAGCCCCGATTAATAAATTGATTTTAATTAGAGTAGTGCTGCAGAAATCATGGTGGTTCCTCTCTAAATTTTTCATAGAATCTTGAAGACTCAAAGTTCGGCAACTCAGGGGCAACTTCAAAGAATTATACAGAAAGGGGTTTCCAAAATATGAAAGAGGTAAAAGAGTAATTGTGCAAAATTTGTTTTGATTGATTTAATTAATATTTTGGTCTTTAGTGGTGATGTCACAGGGGATATCAATATGAAAAAGAAAATCCACATCTCCTTGCTTTTGGAAACACACAATTGTAGTGCATGAGTGCCACTACTCAAAGTTTTAGAAGAAAAGTTTTGGAAAGAAAGCAGGTTCTTAAACATCCATGTTGTAGGAATATGCAAGGATCTGGAAACTGTAGAAACTCACAATCAAATTCACAAATATGTTGCAAAGAAGAAGAGAAGGAGACACTCAATGATCACTCATAAACACAGTACAATAGAACAATATCTCAGTATTATACAATTAATAAGAATGTAAGTGAATGAATACAATAACCATGAAGATGGCATAATATAGGATTCGAATAGGCCAAGTAGGGCATTCGAATTCCTAACTCAGAGTGTGTCTTGAATGATAGTAGAGTCATCATCCAGTTAATGTATCATTCATCAGTGGTAACAGTCAGTCAACTGAGCCTAACTGAGTGGGGTAGGAACTAACTGAATGAAGGAGGCTCAGTGGAGGGCGCATGAGGAGTCTAACTGAAGTCAGAATGGGCAGTCTAGTCTCACTGGAGGTCCATCAGAGTGATACAGTCAGTTGAGAGTCAGTCTTTCCTTAAATCAAGGAAATAAATAAAGATAACTGAAGTGCAACTGAGTGGTAGGTGAGAGAGGACGAGTGGCTTCCTAAAAATCAAGGAAGAAGGGCGCACTAAGCTCTAGGAGGGTTAAAACTGATCAGTGAGAAGCTCCCGGGGCTAGCTAATTGAGGGCTAGGTGATGGGACTGATGACTGGGATGCATGCAAGACTGAAAAATAATGGGGAGAATATTCCAACACATGTTTGAAATTGCTTGAGGACAAGCAATATTGGGAAGCGAGGATTTGTCATATCCAAAAAATTTGCATTAGGTGACAATGGCCTAAGCCCCTTGGGCATAGTCATGATAGTTTTTCAAATTGATGCTAAGGGTCAAATAAATGCCAAGCATGATGTCCAAGTTGGTAATAATGAAAAATTAGATCCAAATGGACAAGGTGGGTCATATCAAGTTTAAATTCCCAAGTATTGGTTTGTAATATTTCACATCCAAATGAACTATCATGGATGAAAATTACTGGTTCCCTAGGTTGGGGTTGGAAACATTAAAAGTTGAAGGGAGCTAAAAGACCCAAAATGACCTTAGACTTACAAATTCACATTAAATGGGTCAATTAAATAATAATACAAAGAAAATAAGGTGGCATTGGATCATGAGGGAACATAAGAGGTTGTGGGACCCACACGTGGGAAGATTCCTCACTACACTTGGCATGATTTTCTCACCAATTCGAGTTTAAGATGAAGGGTAACATAATTGGGGTATTTTAAGAGGTATTATTCATGGCATGAGTCATGTAAGGTTGAATTGGAGTGGAAGAATAACTCCCATGGAAGAGGAAGAGGCATCTTAGAATAATTGTGACACTTGGAGCTAGATTCGCTAACTCCTATGACAACAATGATGAAGATTCTATGACACTTGTTAACACCCAAAAAATGCTCACTAGCTCATCCCCCTAGTCACATGGCCCTGTTGACCATGTTTCCTACCGTTTTGAACCCCAAAACCTTAAAAAAACCCCAAATAATTACCCAAAAGGAAAAAACCAATGTTTTCCTCCTCAAATTAATCCAAATCCTCCAAAAAATACCAAAAACCCTCAAAAGGGGTCAAATATTCCCAATAAATAAATAAAATGGAATAAAATTGGAAATAAATTCAAAAAAGGAGGGAAAAAGAAGGGGAAAACCCTAAACCATTGACCTGAAACCACTATTTGCATAAAACCATGGGTTAAGCACTCCACCACCCAAAATATATTTAAACGGGTGATGGAGGCCCCCCATTTCAGATCCTCTATTCCTCCTACCCTTATGCTATCGGATTTCACCCAAGAATCCTAGCTCGCGTCCCTTGCTTGAGCTTACCATTTCTAGTGAATCATTTGGCCACCATCATAGTATTTGGAGAAGAGGAGACTTTGGGACATTGGAGAACCTCCCTCTTTATACGGCTGCAAACACTCCACCAACCTCACCTTTGAGGTAACAAGTCCATATAAACCCCTGTTTACAGTTATAAAGAAGAGTTGAAACCATTTTTTACTATGTTCGTATATGGATGTTTCTTGTTTATTTACTTTCATTTTGGATTTAGTTTTTATATGAACCATGCACATGTTTAGTTTTTAGTTTAATATTCCCATCATTTACTTATACTTTTTTCCATTTTCTGGACTGTTGCTAAGGACTCCATAGTCCCTAGCAGCAGCTCATTTTCACAAGCTAGGGTGAAAACCCAAGCTATAGTTTGGTGACTCCCCTCTTTGAACACTTGGCTTTTTAGTCTTTAGTTCATTTTCTTTGATTAGTTTATACAAGCCTGTTTTTCCCCTGAAACCCCAGTCTTTAATTTTGGCCGGCGTCTTTTGTGGCCCTTCTCCGCACCATGAAGCACAGGTTTCGGATGTCTAGCTGCGGCCTTGCCTCAACCCCCTATCCCACAACCTAGATCACAGCCGTGGCCCCCTCTGCAACTGCAAGTCTAAACCCCATGGCCCTCGCTGTAGCTACAAACCCAAAATCCATGGCCCCTACCTCGTCCTTCGGCCCCTTTCCCACAGTCCCTACCACTGGTTCCTGTCCCATATCCGCTTCCTCATCTGTAGCAGCTCTACCATTCCTCGCGGCCCCAAACCTTTGCACCCGTCCCCATCCACCCCGATCACCGCTCTTTTCTCACACTCTGCGACCCAGGCCGCAGCGCCCGACTCCCACCTCGCGGCCCATGTCGTGCCATTTCCACTATCCCACATGACCCCTTTCGTAGTGCTACACCATCCACCTCAATCAAAGTCACTTTCTCCCTACCCACAGTCTAAGCTTCAATGCCCCGCTCGTACGCTACGGCCCCTGCCGCAAAGTCCCCGCTATCCCCCGTGACCCCATTCGCAGCACACCGCCATCCTCCTTGGTCGTTTTCCCTTCCCCTTCCCCGCGGCTCAAGCTGTTGATCTCGGCTCTCACCCCGTCGCCTCTGCCGCAGAGTCCCTGCCAGACCCCACACTCCCCCCACCTACCTTAGCACTGAGCCCCACGTCATGGCTGTCAGCCCGATAACCAATCCCATGCTGTAACGGTCAACTCAACAACCGAGCCTCGCGCCATGGCTGTCAGCCCGTTCGACCGACCCTTGTGCCACGACTTTCAACCTGACAACCGAGCCCTCCACTGCGACTGGCATCCTGAAACTCGGGTCCCATGCTGCGGAATTGCATCCTGATAGCTGCATCCCAGGCTGCGTCTTTTGGCTCGATACCTGAGTCCCATGCTGCGCAGTCTAGCCTGACATTTGCACTCAATTTTTAGCATTTTCGACTTTTTTTCCTATGACCTGCAAACAACCACCTGTTTATCCTACACCCCCTACTACGAGCTACATTTTTCTGTCAAGTTGCTTGTTGTTCCATATAGAGAAATTTTAAATTTTAAACATGTACATTTCAACAAGTTAAACAAAGTCTTTACATAGCAGTTAAATTTCAGCATTTACATTTTTAGTTAGCTGCCAACATCACCTGCGCACACACTCAGTCACATTAACTCAAGTGAGCCTTGAAATTTACCTAATCCAACCAACACTTAACCCCATTTTGGGAACACAAAAGAATCTTGTAGTTATGTAGGACGTTGGGGATAAGCATCCAAACAACACCCCTTCATCACTTACACTTGAGACATAGAATTTGTCCATTAGGGTACCGAAATTCTCTACTATTTGTTGGCACGGTTAACAACCAATTTGTCGGAAAAGGAATCTCCCTTAGGAGGGTAAGTCGCGAGATTGGTTTCCGAGGACTATGTGGACTGCCGCTCTCCACCTAGTTCTGAAGGACACCTACTCGCTGTCCTCGTTGCACTTCCATTTTTGGGGTGTAGCGACCAAAGGACTGACATGGTGATTTCTTTTTCTGGACGTGCCATGAACGAGGTAGCCTAGTTTCTATTCTCCTAGGGATCTTTTATCTAGGATCCATTTCAGTAGAGGGATATCCCCCACCTACTCGTTTCTCCATTTCATATCGTCTAACTGTGGATTTCATCACCCTGCAAAAGATACAATTTGTGTGAGCTTCCAAATCTTTTAGTTAGGTGTTTACATGCTCCTATACCTCCCCATGGATTAGCGAGTATACCATTTTTTCTTTTTTAGGATCCTTTTCTTGTTGGTATTCTGACCAATTTTCTTGTCGGTCCGCTTGTTGTAGCACAACTGTTACAGTAAGCGTTTTGAGCTTGTTGTTGGCATGAGTGCCATATTTTTTCACGATCTCCTTTTACACACACGGTTGCATCATGATTTTTTAGCTTTTCACTCACCACAACCCACTCATTTTATTTCCATTGTCACCACCGAGTCTTTAACACAGTATCGACGCCTATGGGGCCAGTCCCTGTAGCAGGGTTCACTTGTCACCACTCACCACAGGAATAGAGCCTCGTCACCAGATCTCGACGCCCCTTACTTCACATCTGATTCTAAATTAGAGAACCCCATATACACAGCT
Organism: Larix kaempferi; assembly: GCA_027924585.1. NCBI lineage: Eukaryota > Viridiplantae > Streptophyta > Pinopsida > Pinales > Pinaceae > Larix > Larix kaempferi. Next base: position 3,615,170 of record BSBM01001238.1, read on the forward strand.
CCATCTAGCCCCATGGTTGGTGTGAATCCCAAACCCTTTATTGGTAGGATGGTTGGTGGTGGATCCACCACTAACCTAGCTACCACGTCCACTTCTATCCCTGCCATACCATCTTTAGGACCTACTCCCAGCATTCCTGTCATTACGACCATCCCTATGGTGAGTGGATCCTCTCCAAATACAGTCCCATTGATGACCCATGTCACACTCGGGTGTATAGGCCCTTCCAACATGATGCCTCTACCTTTGACTGGGGAACCCACGATCCCCATCATGACTCACACCGTTTCCCCACACATTGGTGGCAATGGCCCCACCACCAAAACTACCACTAGCACATACGCCCCTACGTTCACGTCACATCCTTCTGCCAGTTTTCCATTCATGGATAGTCTCAACCTCCCTGACCTGGCCAAATTGACCAACGAACCCATACAGCATGACCCCACATGGCCTCCTATTCCCACCAAACGCCCATCGAACATACCCAAATTCAAGGGGAAGGGAGGGGAGGACCCACAAAACCACATCATGTCCTTCCACCTTTGGTTTTCCTCTAACTCCATTGTGGATGACTCTATCCGCTTACGGTTATTACAACGAACCTTCACTGGTGCTGCATCCAAGTGGTACATTGACCAGCCACATGGGACCCATTTCACATTCGTGCGTCCCTCGCTTTAACTTTCCTACAGTTATTCCAATTACCAGTTCATTATGATGCTGGTGTTGAGATCCTCCTATCTTGAAGACAAAACACGGACACCCATATCATGGACCATATCCATGAATGCCGCAAATGGTGCAGTTCGTGTAAGATTAAATTGGATGACCACATCTTTTTAGATTGCTTCCTAAAATATCTTATACCATTCATCTCTAAGGATGTGGAATCTAAACGACCACAATCTGAGGAAGAGGCCATCCTTAAATCTCAACAGTTCGATCTTATCTATACCCAGTCCAACTATTTATATTCCATTTTACCCGATGCTCCCCGCGTCGACTCCTCCCGAAGCGATGCGCCAGGGGCATCCCATGCTGTCGATGACATCATCAGACATGTTGCATCTCACAATAAAACCTATACTTCTATGCCTCCTACTAGAGGCCTCGACCTTTCACGTGCCATGACCCACTCAGGGGAAACAACATCATATGATACCACGACCTGACCCCCTGATGTTCATGGACCTTCATGTCCTCTATAATTTTTTGTCCATGCACCTCCAACTTACAACCCTTCTGCAGCGCCTAGCGCCTATTACCATCAACATACTGCACCTGCGCCTATTCAACCCCAAGATCCTCCTGCTTATTATCCCCCATAGGAAGCACCTGCGCAACAACAAGCCCCTCCAGTGTACTATCCATCGCAGGCCGCACCAACATCTACTCAACCGCAAGCCCCTCCCGCTTACTACCCTCAGGAGGCAGCAACACTTGGTCAACTACAAAATCCTCCCAACCCCCAAGGGAAAGTTTATGCCCAACAAAACTAGCAGCAAAATCAACCTACTCAACGAAACCAGCAAGGCCAGCAAAATCGGGGGAGAGGACATAACCGTGGGAACAACGAACCCTAAGACCAAGGCAGTCAAAAACCCAACCGCCCAAATAATAACAATGTCACCCCAGCTAATCAAAACCCTAATAGACCTCCACGCCAGGGAAAGAACCCCAACTTATGGACTAACACCCATGTTCTATATGTGGGGTCTATGGCCACTATACCCACACTTGGCCTCATTTGGAGTGCGCTCGTTAAATTTGTCAGATGATGCCCAACGCTAAGGACAGGCTGCTCCACTTCCACAACCCAACCCCTCGCCACCTCCCATGGTATTGCAAAATCCCTTTCCCACAAAAGGAGTGGTGAACACCCAACCATTGGTTCCCCCTCAAGGAACTACGACACAACAACAACAAATCACATACGATGCACATATCAGTCAACCCAAGGACTCGGGAACCCACCACCTGCTCATGATGTCATCAACTGATGTCAAACTTCAAACCTGCCGCAATCAATATGGTTCCACCTCTAAAACCATTCCCATCGATAAGGTTGCTAATGCTCTTCCCACCGATCAACCGTTACGCATACCCCTGACAACGTGCGATGCCCCCCCTAAATCTCCTCGCTTCCCACTACGTCGCATCAACGACAATCCCAATGAGCGCACCACTCCTAATTATAATATTATGGATGACCTAGCTCAATCACCCACTGCTATGTTAGCTCTCGAGATCTTAAAGAATTGTCCTGCACAATGCAAGATATTTTTATCCGTAATTGGGGCAATAGACCCTTCTGACTCATGAATGATGGAATTCTTCTTGGACCAATCCTAACCATGCATGCCTTCCACATTAGCATTTCAAGTTTCAATGTCAGTACAAAATCTTGTTATCCACTGATGCATCATCGATGAAGGTTCTTGATCCACATGCATCATGTCTACATTCGTGTGGCAGAAGCTCAGATCACCTACATTACAGCCATCCACGACCGCCATACGAGCGTACGATGGTCTCTCTGCCCAACCTCAAGGCCTCTTAGCCAATGTTCCAGTCCAGTTAGCTGAGAAAACCATCCTCATAGACATTGAGGTCATTAATACCCAACTTGATTACAACCTCCTTCTCGGATGCAGTTATATGTACGCTATGAAGGTTGTTGCCTCATTAGTATTCTGCATTATGAAGTTCACCCATGAGGGAAGGGTGGTTAAAATTGACTAGCTCATGTACTACGACCCAAATGCCCCCGCCGCACCAAAAAATGTTCTCCCCATGGTTGAACAACTTGTTTTGATTGCATCCACTTCGTTAGTATCTTTGGTTGGACCTGGAATGTACTCTGAAACTCCCATGACACCCACCTTTAGGTCCATTCCACCAACCGACCGAAAATAGAGGTATTTGATCTGTGGACAATTTCTTCTAACCAAACAATGCCCAACCCACAGCCACCCTTGCTGCCACAACCTCCAACTGTACCTAGTCACGTTGGAGCAACACCTATCCATACCATCCTGTTCTTATTCCCACCTTCAGGAGTAATAAGCACCCCAATTATTGCTATGATGAATCTCCCTGGATTAACTCTAGGACTACCTGTGTGGTATCTACCTACTCCCACTCCTCCCTGGACACCACAGGTTGTTCTCCAACCAATCCAACCAATCAACACCTCCAACCACCCACCTCCTGGAGTGGAAACCACCTCTAACCGCCCAACTCCTAGCGTGGAAACCACCCCTAACTGCCCACCTCTCGGTGTGGCAACCACCCCTAACCACCCACCCCTCGATGTGGTGTCCACATCTACAACAAAACTTGCCCTTCCACCACCCAGAAACAAAGGGGGCAAAGGCCCGCAAACCTACACATCCCCACCAGCAAAGAAACCCGTGGTACCTCAACCACTACTTCGCGCACCCCCTAAGTGCTCCTTGTGTAATGATTTGGGCCATGCTACCCATAACTTCCCATAACTACCAAATCTCCAACAACACATGAAGACTTTGGATGACGACCCCAACATTCCGGTAGTCGAACTAAATCTCCCATCCCACCAGTGCAACAAGGCACTGCGCACCAACCACGCTTGTGCCATATGCAGAGTATACGTTCATTACTCACACCATTTCCCAGATCTCCCAGAGTATAGATTGGTTCTCCACGAGTTAACTCATCCCTCTCTAGAGTCGTCCATCACTACCATTGTTGGTGAAATATATGCTATCTAATTCAACACTTAATTGTCAACCCGGGAAGGTATCTTATGAGGTGCAAACACTATATGTGAAGGATTGAAGGCTTGAACTAATCTAAGCTAAAGGTGGAATCAACAAGTTCTGGGGCAATTAACAAGCTATAAAAAAAAGAGAGGTAAAGTATTGACTGCAAATCCAAATACAAGCTAGAAATGAAAACTAAAGGTATGCTAAAGAGATGAACAAGGACTAAAAATGAACATGAAGCTTAAACAAAACTCTATGTAATTCAAAACAAGGTTTTAACTATATATGCAGGTACTGGCCAGCTACACGGAATAATGCAATTCGAAAACCTAAGAAATTAAACTCTAATTAAGCATAAAAACACAACAGAGAATATTAAAGTCCGGATGGCAGTCCGGATGACAGTCTAGATGACAGCCCGAATGACAAAAGTGGTACAAACTATGAAAATAAACAGGCTAAATGATTTTAATACCACCTGGGTTTATGCATACTACTCTATGGTGCAAGCATGAGAGTAAATGAACTATTTGAATTAAAATAACAAGAAGAAACTACACTAATTTGCATTCAAAGGAAGAAAAAAAACATTTTCTATTGCATAGTAAAACAGAGTTAAAAGGTAAATAAATCCAACTACATCTACAGTAAAATGAAGTAAAGTGTAAATGAATGTCATCATGACTTATAACAGAAATAATTAATCTATGTGTTAATATGAAACCAAATATGAAATGCTAAAGGTGGATTCGAATCCCAAACTAGCTACAGAATATGATAGAGTATTGGAAAATTAACCTAAGCCCTAACTAATTATTTATGCACAAAAATGTAATACTGGAAATTCTGGAAAATATTGAAAATTCTGTCTAAATACGAATGGAAGGCTGAAAGACAGTCTGAATGAGGGTGCAAATGGCCGCCCGTATGAATTATGGAAATACAAATTACATGTAAATAACAAAAAATTGCATTTTATGAACAACAAAACAATTACAACTATTCAACAACTCAAAATCTATCTACTCTATGATCTAAGTAAATCAAAGGCTTCACATGAAGAATGGAAATATAATTTATGCTATGTAAATTCAGATTGCAAAACTAGTTTTGAGCAAAGCGAAGCTTGCTCTACTATGAAGGGAAACTAATTAAGAATACTTGAAAAAATCTCTTGACTAAACTAAAACTTACTGCTCTGTGCAAAAGAAACTACTTAATTGCATTTATCTTGAAAACTAATTCCTATTGCAAATTAACCAAACGAAATAGACAATGAAATTCTTTCTATTTAATGAAAGCTACAGTAGTGAAAATTAGTTCTTGGATCCAAGGTGCATGAAATAGAAATGAATCTACAGGTATAAACAATAAACTGAATTCAAACCCTACTCTATGCTAAAAGAAATAATACTGCTTGCATGAAATGAACTAAAATGCTATAGTGCAAAGTAAATAAAAAACTACTGCGTGAGAAAAACTAATTACTATTGAAACAAATGGAAATACTAAATACAGAAAATGTTATTTACTAAATTTACTTAAACTCCATTTATTAATTGAAAAGCTATCTATGAAATACAATAACTATTTATGAAATGCACGCATCAGAGATCTCTTTTCCTACTTAACGAATTACAATGAGCTCATTCGACATAACACATAGCACACATAGACATAATTGAAAACGTTTATACAGTAACAAAAGGAAAGAATGTTGTGAGTATTTTCAAAATGAAAGGGACATTTGCATACAATGAAAACATAGCACAATACTTAGTTGAATGTTGAAAACAGAAAGAAAACACAAAGAAACCAACTACTCCTCAGGGGCCCTCCCAGGAACAATGGTCCCAGATCTACGAGCTAACAAATCATCAGATCATAAAAACAGATTTTAAACTAAGAATAGAGCAGAACTTCCATTATAAAAATGCAGAGCAGAAATTGCATCATTTCTCAGCCCTATGGGGCTCTGTTTATACATCAACAACCCAGTAGGGAAGGATAGAGTCAAATCCCCCAAATTCTTGAGCTGTTACAACTAATTTCTAAATTTAGAAAATGACCAATCACGTTTTCTGGAAAAGTTGGTTTCAGAGAACCATGAACTGCTCCCAAATGGCTTTGAATTTTGGCAAAATTCCTTAGATTAACCTAAATGGGCCTATTCCACACAAAACCCATGTGCCAAAATTTTCAATTTCGCCTCCGTTTGCCCACAAATCCAGCCTGAAATTTTGTTGTCTATTAAAGCACGTTTTTTACACAAAATGAATGAAGGTCTGAATGGGCATCTGAATGAGCGTCCGGATGACCTGTAATGGAAATTAGTTAATAAATCCGGTTTCTAAGCGGAATTTTTGCTGGGTTGTTACATGAGTTGATTGTCGGTTGGGTTTGCTGGCTTCAAACTATGGCTGCATTTTATTGGCTGTGTTGGAAGTATCTTAATCCATTCTTTGTTGAACATTTCCTCCTTCGATATTTATGCGATCTACCTTGAATGATTTCACCATATGGTCTTTTTAAAATAAGGCACTTGCATATAATTAAAACATTCATATTAAATCTTAAGACGTGAGGACTTTCCACCATATGGTTTGTGAATGCTAAAAGACGTCTAAAAATGATAGATTAATTAAGAATTAAGAATTCAATTTTACTCAATATGTTTATATAAAAATATTATTTTATGATTTAATTTTTTATTTATAAGTAATAATTCTTTTGATGCTTTAGTTATAATTATTCAAATGCAAAAGCTTATTATTAACCTTATGATTTTAATTTGTGTATGCATATATGACAGGTTTTAGCAAGGACAAAGGAGCAAAGATAGATCAATTTGCTAACAAAGTAAATCAAACCATTTAAACCAATAAGAAACATTGTTATCAAACCTAGTGCAGAACTCGAGATCGGAAGAAGGGATGACCGAACATCTATTATTTGCACAATATTGCATTTAAAAATAACATATTAGGCTCACTTTTCATTAACGGGATTTAATTAATAAAATAAAGTAAAAGATAGCCTTATTGAACATAGATGTATTAAAGCATGGTAGATATGATGGGAAATTAATGTAAATAACATCATTATAAAAGACAATTCCGAAGCCCAATAACCATTGAGGAGATTCATCCTCCAACATTCTCCTCCTCAGTAGAGATCAACACCATTTACATGATTTCCACAGTAGGTGAACACATGGAACCTCAACATCTAGTCTCCCCTCCACTGATCTGTCCACGCAGCTCTTTTGTAGTGACGAAGAAATCCTCGAAGCACTCACTGCACCAACTACCCTTGGGACGATATGCATCATCGATCCTACTTCATTCTCGAGGAGGCCACCACTACCATGGCCAACTAATTCTCCATCGAGACAAAGGACTTCCTCCCAGTGAAGGTAGACTGGTTTAAGATCCCCATTCCAGCCCTTGATGCCTTCGAGGAAGGTAACATGGCCAACATATCACCTACCATATAGGTTGATATTTCCACCACACCCGGTACACCCGAACTCATCACATTAGGTGCTTCCTATACGGAATACGAAATCAGGGAGTACAAGAAGCTCTTCCAGGAGTTTCACGATATCTTTGCTTGGTCCTATACCGAGATTCCTATCTTAGACCCTGCCATAGTTGAACACCACATTGATACGTGGCTAGGGGTCCCACCCTCTTGCTAGAAGCAGAGACCCATTCGCCCGTCTAAGCTCCCCACAGTCAAAATCAAAATTGAGAAACTATGGAAATCCGGATTCATCTATCCCATCGCTTACACCACTTGGGTTTCCAACCCTGTACCTGTCAACAAAAAACAGGGCACTATCCGTGTTTGTACCGATTTTCACGATCTCAATCACGCTTGTACCGAAGACAATTTCTCCACACCCTTCATCGACCAACTCGTTGATGCTTGTGTGGGACATGAGGTTCTCCCTTCATGGATGACTTCTTTGGATACAATCAAATCCACATCCGGAAGGAAGACCAATACAAAACCGCATTCACTACCCCATGGGGCACCTTTGCCTATCGGGTCATGCCATTCGATCTTAAAAATGTTGGTGCCACCTTCCAGCGGGCCATGACATATTTTTTCCATGACCTGGCCCATATCATCGTGGTTTACCTTGACGACCTCATGGCTCGATCGAAGAAATGGTCTGACCATCTAAATGACCTCGGACAAGTATTTATGCATTGTTGCAAGTATAGAATCCACTTGAACCCTCTCAAGTGTGTCTTTTACGATCCTGCATGCCGGTTGTTGGGTTTCATCGTTTCCCAAATTGGTATAACCGTCGACCCTTTAAAGGTTCAATCCATCCTGGACCTCCCACCCCCCCGTACAGTACGTCAATTACAGAGCTTGCAGGGGATAGCCAACTTTCTTCGCTGCTTTGTTTCAGAATATGCCACTACTGTTCATGGTTTTATTTGCCTACTTTGTATCCACATTCCTTTTGTTTGGGATGAACAAGCACATGTGGATTTTGAAGCCCTTAAAACAGCCTTGACCAATGCCCCATTGATTTCACCTCCGGATTTCTCCAAGGATTTTATCCTTTACGTTTCGGGATCCGACTATGCCATCTCAGGGGTTCTTGTTGAAGAATATATTGTGTGAAAGGAACACATAATCTACTACATGAGTCAGACCCTATCCGGCCCACAACTGCATTATCCCTACAAGGAGAAGTTGGCCCTCACCGTCTTTTTCTCGGTTCAAAGGGTTCGTCACAACATTCTATTAAGTAGAACAATAGTCGTGGCCAATTCCAACCCTATGGTCTACCTCTTGAGTCGCCGCCTTCTTCAGGGCTATGTGGCTAAGTGGGTCATTATAATCCAAGAGTACGACCTCACATTCACGACACCTAAGAGTACCAAAGCCCTCGCCTTGACACAACTCATGTCAGAATTACCATTAATACCAACCTCCCTGACGACCATTTGTTTATCATTTCGTCGGATGACCCTTGGTACGGTGACATCCTGATGTACCTACGTACATATAAATTTCGACCCGACCTTCACCTCGATGGTCGTCGATGCATATGCCATCACACCTATCGTTATCTCCTCCTTGGTGATGTATTGTACCGTTGTGGTATTGACACCATTCTACGTCGCTGCCTCACCCGAGACGAGGCTGAGCATGCCCTTAATGATTTTCATAGTGGAGCCTGCAGTGACCATTTCTCAAGGATGGCCACCACCGAAAAGGTTATCTGCACTGGATACTTCTGGCCCACCCTTTTCACCGATTTCATCACCGCAGTTAAACATTGTCGCAACTTCCAACTCTTTGCTCCCAAGGTGAGGACCCCCCCCACCCCCCTCCATCCAGTTATCACCATTGGCCCTTTCTGTAAGTGGGCCATTGATTTTATGGAGTGTAACCCCACCTCGGCGAATGGCCACAAATACATCATTGTAGCCGTCGATTATTTCACTAAATGGGCCAAGGCCATGCCCACATTCAACTGCAAAGCTGACATCGCAGCTCACTTCTTCTTCAACCACGTCATCACCCAGTTCAGGGTCCCCAAACAACTCGTCTCCTACCATGACAAACACTTTGAAGACTCCATCTGGAAGGAGTTGTCGACCTTTCTTAAATTTAAACATCAATACGCCTCCGCTTATTACACTCAAGAGAACGACCAAGTAGAGGCTATTATCAAAACCTTGAAGACCATCCTTCAATGCACCGTAGACCGCCACAAGTCCAACTGGAATCATATGTTATTTCACTCACTTTGGGTTTACCACACATCTACCAAGACTGCCACGGGTTTTACCCCTTTTCACTTAGTTCACGGTATCGAGTCTGTTCTTCCCATTAAATTTCAGATTCCTGCCCTTCATATTTCCATCGAACTCCTCCTGGACACATCGCTGCTCAAACAATGCTTAATCCTCTTAGAGAAAGCCAATGAAGACCATCGCATAGCCTTACAAACTATCGAGGCCGCTAAGAACCTCTCCAAAGTCGGCTATGATAAGCACGTCCACCCCCGCAATTTCCACGAAGACGACCTAGTCCTCGTTTATGTCCAAGCACATGACAAGACTAGGAAAGGAAAGTTTGAGTCCATGTGGCAAGGCTCATACATCGTCTACACCTGCCTAGGACATGGGGCATATATCCTCACCGAATCTGAAGGAAACCCCTTGCGTAACCCCCGTAATGGGTTGTACCTCAAATGCTTCTATCCTTAGCACTTTTTTGACCCACTAGTCCATGATTTTACAGTTTCATTTCTTTTTGTTTTTTACTTCTTGCATTTAGACCCTTACACTTTGCTTCCCTGCATTACCACAGATGGATCCTGGTCCACCATACTATGTCGGTTTCGCCGATGGTGCAAGTCGTTGGTCTCCGAACCTCGCCTCCGCAGCTTGGGTATTTTATTCCCCCTCACATGAGTTGATCCACCTCGACGGAGTGTGCATAGGGGCTGCCACCAATAACTAGGTGGAGTACGATGCTATGACAGGTCTCTTGATTGCTTCCCTCCAAATGGGCATAAGTCACCTTCGGGTGTTCCTTGAATCCTAGATGCTTGTCTCCCAACTCAACAACTTTTACCAGGTACGGGATCCTTTCCTTTGGATAAAGTTCCTACGCACTAAACAAATGATCAGACAGTTTGAATCCATTTCATTAACTCATGTCCCACGAAGTCTAAACAGTGCAGTAGACCAAATGGCTAACAATATTCTAGACTAGCACATAAATCATAACCTATAGGAATAAATTCATAACCATGCATATATTCATCATATAAGCATACATAAACATCATGAAAAATAAAAGAAACCACCATCATAATTTGCATCCACGTGCATACACATAAACATAAACACCATCATAAGTTGCATCCACATGCATATACAACAACATAGCCATCATCATAAGATGCATCCACGTGCATATATATATATATATATATATATATATATATATATATATATATATATATATATATATATATATATATATATATATATATATACATCATAAACATAAATCTCATCGTTCCCACAACACCCCATACATATACATACATAGAGGAGCGCTAACAGCATCCTCGTCATATAATACATCCGAATACAAAATCCCCATGCTGATCACATGGGGGAAGTTCCATAAACTGCCTGGTCAATCAGAGTCATCCCCATCGTCACCATCATTGTCCTCCTCTTCGTCATACTCCTCCTCATCCTCTGCCTCCTCCTCCATAGGCTCATCTGACTCCATCTCAACATCCTTATCACTATAGTAGGGGACATCTCCTCACACCATGGACTGCACCGTCTCGGCCACCATAGCTATGTGTCTCATAATGGGCCTCCACTCCCTTGGAGCGTCATAATAGATGTCAATCAGCTCCTGGTTCAAGTGTTGCCAGCTAGTCTCTACCACCTCATCCAGGAGACAACCAATCCCAACCCGTAAAGTCTCCAATGTCACTAAGGAGCTCCAGTCTCGACCCTGCCCACGCCTAGGATAGTCCATACCCTCCACATGACCCCTCCATGCACAATATCCTCTCAGAGGCAGCAGTCCAACATCTACACATGAAACAGATCTCATAAGTCTTAGTGTCATACAAATCATCTAGCTACCATATATACTATGATATCTACAAAATACGATGCTGAAACATACATAACAATGTACCATCGGGTCCCCATGCATGTCTAGGAGGTTGTGGTAACGCCAGATCCCCTCAGAAATCCATCCTGACATATAGAAAGTCCTTAATAAGAACATGTAACTGCATCCACTAGGTGAACAACTCCTTAGCAAAAAATTGTCCCACCATCCCACCACCCACACGAGTCATTATCTCACCCCACCGACACATCCGCAGCTCCATCAGCCCCCTGTCATGCACCCCTAAGTGCGGTCGCAATGTTGGGACCCGCTCAAAGAAGAAGGAGCATAGAAATGAGGGAAAACATAACCCCCCTCCTTGACGACTCACCTCGCTCAACTGTCACTGAACCACTGTCAGATACATCTAACCCCAACCAAAATAGGTCCTGGCCAGAACCCACTCCACAAGCATCATTTCCCCCCTAGAGATCCTATTGGTCGCATGTAACCCCAGTACATGCACCACCAGTGACGCAATCGCTCTTGTCTCCACGCTCTGAATTTCACAGATCAATAGTGCATTGTCATGCACAAAATCTATCGGGAACAGTGCCTCTCCAACAGGTCCTCCATAAAGATATCACTATGCCGCCTCGGCTGGGTATCCACAACCCTCCCCAACCGTGGAAGCCCCATAAAAAAAATACACATTGGTGAGCATGATCTCCAACCGCTCACCCTGGATCATGAATGCCTCAACATCCGCATTCCAGAAACCGACTAACTTGTTCAACAACAAGCTAGTCATGCGCATTAGGGGAACCGGTGTGAACTTCAACAGTCTGCATCGAGCCAGGCTTTACTGCACATCCTCGTCATGCAAAATTGCCTCTAGCAGCGGATCCCCCAGCTCACGCTCTTGCCATGCTATTGGCATATTTCCAACCAAAAAACCAAAACCCATAAGTCCAATATATATATATATATATAACCCAACATAGGCTGAAACATGCGCTCCAAAGCACACATTTCTACCTCATAGACGCACTCCTGAGGTGCAGCTGTGGGGACCACAACTACGCTTCCAAGCACAACTATCTGGCCCTCAGCTGTGCTTCGGAGTGCAGCTATCCAACCCACAACTATGCCTTGAATCGCAACAGTGCAGCCCAAATCTACGCTTCCAAGTGCAGCCATGTAGCCCACAACTGGGCTTCGAAGTGCGGCTATGGGGCCCCCAACCACGCTTTATAAGCACGAACACCAATCCCAGGCCCGCGATCTAAAGCATGGGATGTCTCTTGAAACCTATGCTCTGGCACATTGGCGACCAATTTTTACTTGGTACGCCTCCCCAGGTCCCCAAAGCCCCCCCAAAAGGCATTAAAAACATTGCAAAACACTATAACACTCACCTGCAAGTCGCCGAATGAAATTCCACCAGTCGGAATGCAAGAAATCTGAATTTTCGTCTCTTGGGCCCTCCACACGTTTCCTAAGTTGAACAGTTACAATGACACATGTCACGAGGGTCCGCTTCCTATTTATAACCATTTTTCCCCCAAACAATTGTTTTGACTATTTCAGAGCCATACGAACTCCATTTTTCGCATCGTTCGCACCACCGGGTTCATATTTCCATGCATGTGCTGATGCTTGAGATCATTTCAAGTTCTCATGAAAAACAAATTTGGGCACTTTTTCTAGGCCCCATGATACCTCGATTTGCATGCCAACTCCATTTTTTGCACTAATCGCACCATCGAGTTCATATCTCCGCGCCCGTGATGATGTTTGAGATCATTTCTTGCTCTCACGAAAATGTTTTTGGGTCGAGCAATTCCTTTACGAAAAAGGCACTTAGGGAGTTTCTATTAAGCTCTTTTCTGACTCCTAAAAGAATAAAAAGATCATCGAGCAATCTTGCTTCCTTTCATGCTCGCTAAAAGTATCTGAAAGGGCGTGTATCTGGTATATGTTTATCCCTTTTTTGAACCCGATAGACTAATTACGAAAAAGGCACACTATAGTCACAACGGCTAGAAGAGTTCTCCATTGCATACGTTTACACTTTTTCGGACCTTGGAGACTAACATACAAAAAAGAACCTCTTGGAGTCTTCTTATTTGCTTTCTAACTCTCTAAAATTGAAAGCAATCTCGAGCACTCATCGTCCTAGACTCGTATAAATCCACATGATAGTATCTTCCAACCATTTCAGAGTCTTCTTATCGCTTTCAGACTCCTTAAAATTGAAATCACCCACGAGCATACATTGTCCTGGGCTTGTACAAAAACACACAATGATACCCTTTTGAGCACGATTCTATCCCTTCTTCAAGCTCCTTAAACCATGAAGAATCTCCCAACGATGCCTCTCGGTGCCATGACAGATCACATCTAGTCCCACTATTATGGCACCCTTCCAAGCATGGTCTCTTTTGTTCATAGTAGTCTGTGACATGACACCCTTCAAGCTCGCTAATATCACCCATTAGATCCCCCTTGATTCTCCCCCATCGCAGTCACACCCCCTGGTCCCTTACACTATGATCCCCTTCCCTAAAGTCAGTTTCATATGCTGGCAAGTCAACCTCACCACCATACTCTGAATAAAGGAAGTCTGAGTCCTCCCCTTCCTCTGTGACCCCTAAATACTCCCCCATAGTGTCAATTTCACATCTAGTACTATCACCTTTTGGTTGTACACCTTGTGCTCCTATCAAGGAAACATCATTTCCTTGTTCGTTGCTGGTCTCCTTTTGTCGACGCCAACCCATCTATTCTATAGGATAGACCTAGAGGTCCCCTGTGCCTTGGAATCATCACCATCAGTGGTGGGTTCCTACAGATCATTTCTGAGAGGAGTCCTTAGTTCTTCTTTGAACGGTTGTTTCTCACGTGCTTGACTACAACACCTTGATCGCACCGTTGAGATTCAGGCAGGGCATTGGTCCCTTCAGTTATTGATCAAAGACCCCGGATGTCCCCCAACTCTATCACATTGGTGAGTCTATTTGGAACCCCCCAGTTGTATGTTCCCATAGATATTCGAGCTGCGCTTGGCGATAGTATTCAAAAGAACCCCAGTTATACACTTCCTTGAGTACCCAGTTCAGTATACCATTGAAATTCCGACTCTCAATCATTGAGTCCATACAGTTGTTGGACACCTCCAGATCCAACAAAGCTTCAGTTTCCATGGTACTACATTCAGTATGAATGCCATTGTTTCCATGTATTAGTTCTTCAGACCAGTCATGGTCAGATCATGAGTATGTCCCACATTTGCGTCCCCTCTAGACCATTACGATGTACATGTTGGTTGTGGAGCCTGATCTTCCAAATTCATAAATTTTTTTGTTTAGCCTTGTTTGTACCCTAGTTTTATATGATATGCAGGTGGATTGTACACTCATCCCAGCGGGGGGGGTGTGGGGGGGCATCTTCCCCCCACAGATTATGGGCCCATGGTTTTGGGTAACCCGTAGTATTTTCCCATGGTATTTCCCCTATAAAAGGAAGACATTGTAATACAACTAGGGTTGATGGATTAGGTATTGTGTATTGTAAAGATCTCTGAGATCGTGGAAGAGAGATTGAGAGAGAGTGAAGAGAAAGTTGCAACAGATTTGCTGTGGGTTGTATCCCTTCATTTTCTGGATGGTATAATAATAAGGACTGGAAATTTATGTGTGGACGTAGCCCATCTTGGGTGAACCATGTTATATTGGCATCTCTCTTGTAATGTGTTTGTGTGATTATATTTGCATCTTGTTTATTGTTATTGCTTTGTAATCCTGTTTTTCTAACAGTACACAAAAGTTCTCCATGTATTGTTCAGGTCCCCTTATGGGCCTCATTATTATTTGTATATCTTGATATGAGCATGGGTATGATCGCCTCATCCATTTATTGAGATTGTTCCTTATTCACTATTGAGGCCATGTATTTTTTTAGTTTTTGTAGTTCGTACGGAGACCATGTTCCAAGTCTCCAATCAGTTCCCTCTCTTCTCCTTCACAATGCTTAGACCCTTGGAAATAGAAAGAACCTATGATTTCTATCGTCCATACGATGAGCTCCTACCCTCACACATCAGGGGCCAATCTGTTAACACCCAAAAAATGCTCAGTAGCTCACCCCCTTAGTCACATGGCCCTGTTGACCATGTTTCCTACCGTTATGACCCCCAAAACCTTCAAAAAACCCCAAATAATTACCCAAAAGGAAAAAACCAATGTTTTCCTCCTCAAATTAATCCAAATCCTCCAAAAAATACCAAAAACCCTCAAAAGGGGTCAAATATTCCCAAAAAATAAATAAAGGGAACAAAATTGGAAATAAATTCAAAAAAGGAGGGAAAAAGAAGGGGAAAACCCTAAACCATTGACCTAAAACCATTATTTGCATAATACCATGGGTTAAGCACTCCACCACCCAAAATATATTTAAATAGGTGATGGAGGCCCCCCATTTCAGATCCACTATTCATCCTACCCTTATGCTGCCGGATTTCACCCAAGAATCCTAGCTCACCTCCATTGCTTGAGTTTACCATTTCTAGTGAATCATTTGGCCACTATCATAGCATTTGGAGAAGAGGAGACTTTGGGGCATTGGAGCACCTCCCCCTTTATACAGCTGCAAACACTCCACCAACCTCAACTTTGAGGAAACAAGTCCATGTAAACCCTTGTTTACTGTTATAAAGAAGAGTGAAAACCATTTTTAACTGTGTTCTTATATGGATGTTTCTCATTTATTTACTTAGATGTTAGGTTTATTTTTAATATTTCCGTCATTTACTTCTAGTTTTTTCCATTTTCTGAACTGTTGCTAAGGACTCCATAGTCCTTAGCAAGTGCTCATTTGCACAAGCTAGGGTGAAAACCCAAGCTACAACACTTATGACAAATTTCAGACATGGTTGCTAACATATGACATATATGAAATGTTAGGGCTAAAAATATCCTCCAAGAGGGAGCACAAGGGAGTTATGGAAGCAAAAAAGCATCCCCATTCGAATTGAGGGAAGATGGAGACTAAGAATTGTTGGACACATGGCACACATTGGATTCTCTTCCCAACTTGAGTTAGCATGAGGATTTTGGAAGGAATTCGACCCATGGAGGACTTGAGAATTTTATAAAAGAGAAGAACAAAGAAGGAAAATAGCTTTTGATCATTTTTTATTTGCATCTTTGCAATTTGGAGAGCTTCTAGATTGTCCATGCTAGTGGAGTGTTTGCTCTACTTGCCTTAGTACCAATTCCAAGGCTGAAAGATTCCCATACTAATTGGAAATTGGAGAGGCCATTCAGACCTTTAATTTGGAGCTACAATGGATTTAGTTTTTTAGCTTGAAGCTATAGGGAAGCTCATGATACTTTCTTCTTCAACTTTTTCCCATTTTTATCTCACATTTCTCTGCATATTTTGGCTCTTGGACGAAGGACGCCTTTGGTGAGATGATGATATATTTGTGATAGTACAAGATACACCATTATTTGTAATCTGATAGATATACTTTTTATTTAATGCTCATAATAATCTCAGGTCAAAATACCAAGTGAAACTATGTAAAAATACCCAACAATGCATAAATGGTGGCATTTTCCCTATATCTTGTTATGAGAGCTTGAAGTTGCTATATTTTGATTTGTATCAGTTTATATATGTGATTTCTATGATGTATGGACAGTAATTAATTTTCCTAATAAGTTTCATATACATTACATAAGCCTTTGGAACACAAATATCTAATTTCATAGCAAGTGGTGAAGTTTCCTATCATTTCCCCCTATGTGAAGACATGTCCACAAACCTATGATTTATGGGAGCTGAAGTAGACTTTAGAAACTAATTAATGATGAATTTGGGTGAAAATTGAAGTCCTTTAACTAATCCATGTCTATTTTATGAAATTTTGGAGGGTCGTAATGCATTTGGGAAGCCATTAGTGACCTCTACCCTTAGGGGTTTGAACCTCGAATTTACTAGTAAATTTCTCTATTTTCTCCTGAAGTTAAATGAATGTTGAAGAAGTATTTTGAGAGTTTCCATGGATCCATAAGCTTCATTTTTATGTCTCAATACCTTTCCAACATTATCAATACCAATTATAAATCCTTAGGAATATTTTGGAGCCATCTACCCTTGGGGGTTTCAACATCGATTTTCCTAGTAATTCTATCTTTCTTCTCTAATTGCAAATGCAAGTTGCTGAAGTATTTGGAAAGTTTCCAAGCATATAATATATGCTTTAATATGTCAAAATATATCTCAATCCAATCCATACACCATTCGAAAATATTTGGGATCATTTCAGACAGTTTGGGGCTTTACTATTCCAAGTTTCGAAAATTGACTAAATTGGGAAAATTTTCAAATTGGGGACATTATAGTATTGCCCATCTACTGAGAAAATTGCTGATATCTACAACAAGAGTTTCACTGATAATTCCTTCACTTACCTTAGATCACTCCTTGGGGTGAGTGATGCATGGTGAAGACTGTATATTTTCCAGATATGCCACATGTCCATTTTGAGGGGATGTTTTATTTCCCATTTGGTTTTTCTCCTTACCTTGGTTACATGGACAAAAAAAAATTGATGTTGTAAAAGGTGACTTGAGCTTTAGTTTCCAAGGCCTTATTTTTTATCATCTACCAAAGTCTAGATTATGGGGGGGTGTTAGAACATTATTACAACTTAGTACCTTATTCATATATCATTTTATTGATTAATTGGTCCAAAACAGGTTAATAATTACAATCCAAGGTTGTTAGAAGTTAGTTAGGGAAAATGATGGCTTATCCACCAAAGTGTGGGCCAAAATTGGTCAAATATAGTTTTTGGTGCCCTATTTATGGCCACCTCCAGCATCTATTACCACTATCTGAGCTAAGGTGCCCTATTTCCCTATTTTAAGGAAATAATATTTGACTTAGGTGCCCATGCATTGTATCTAGTCATTTTGACCCTTTCTTAGTTGTTTTAGCCACTCCTTGGATACCTAACTTCCACCCAATCCTATCCTTCACATGTGTGATCCTCATTGATGTATTCTCATTCCTATCCAATGTTTACATGGACAATTCATACCTATTTGGTTAGATTTGGGAGCATATTGGTCAACCTAGGGGGGATTGAGGTGCAATGTAAGCTAGCCACTTGTAGTGTCTCCAAGGAAATCGATTTATTCCTATTGTTATGTAAGGAGGACCACAACTCATTGTTGGGTTGGATAGTTAATAAAATCTAATATTTGTTACAACGTAATCTTCCACCTTGTGAGAATCAGCACTCTTTGGCCTAGAGGATCCATTCCAATGACTCATAACCACTTTATATCCTTCAGACACTATTTTTCCCTATTTTTTTCCTTGTACACTTGCTGCATCATTACAGTGGGCGTACCTGCGAGTTGCATCACTATAGCCCGCGGGTAGCATGTAAAATAGTAAAAATCACTAGTTTATTACTTTTTACTCCCAAAAAGCGGTCATTGGGTGGCCTTTGACTCTCCATCTACCCAAGAAACGCCTCGATTTGTCCTTTCACTTACCTTTGAGGGGACTATATATGGAACACATATGGCTTATGGATGGGAGGAGAAAGAAGAGCAAGAGAACTCTAGTGGATTTATTCCCTATCTTGAGTCTACACTCATTGATCCTTGTAGTTGTGAACCCTTTATATTCACCTTCCAAAATCCTATCATAGTTTGAGTTTGCCATTCCATGGAAGATTGAAGTGGTGGAGGCACAAGTGAATTGATCTAGATCTTGGTTCAGATTGGTTTTCGGCAATAGGATGTATCACATTGTACTTCTTCTTGTTTATTAATAGAAATACTCATTCTCTCGTCCATTAATGTTGTAAATGTTGTTTATCTTACATTGGGTTGCATTTACTTGTTATATCATGGGCCATTGCTATTGATGATGTTAATTCCGTTTATATATTATATGTACTTGTTGTATATTGGCTGTCAAGACTAATTTGCAGATTCAAGTGCATGGATTGAAAAAGCTCCAACGGGGATCTACATCAAATGTTTGGATCGAGGTTGGTTATATTCTTCATTATCTTAGCATTGTCATTTATATAGCATAGCATTGGGAATTAAGTTGATTTCTGGTAGTCAGCTATCTATTGTGTTCTACCTCAATCCATTGTGAGTTTTCTCCAACACAGAAATCGCGACTCCGCTAGGGAAAACATCCATTTTTGGGGATTTTTGAGCATTAGTCCTTAATTAGAGTTGCTGTTTGTCGAAGCTCTGTGTCACTTATTTGCCATTGAGATACACTATAGAAAACTTGCTTTTTCTGAGCCATTGGACTCTTTGTTTTCCCATTTTCCTTTCCTTACCCGCAGGCTAGCTTAGCTTTGCCCGTGTACACCTGCCTATGTTTACTCTAGTGCTCGTGGGTACTCGCAGGTTTTCCTTCGATAGTAGTATACAACTATGGCTTTGGTTTATTTATGACTTTTGGTTGTTGCTGGCTTGGATTTGGATGATCCTGAGCCTTTGTTGGCTTGTTTCTTGACTCTTTCATGCCTTGGTTGTGACCAAAACTCTTCTTTTCTCTTGGTTGAGCCTTGTTGGTTTTTTACCCATCTTTGGATTTAGCCTTGTTGGTTTTTTCCTTTTGAGCTCATTTCATTGGCTGAGTCTTACTATTTGGTATCTGCTGGGTTGTCTTAGTGATCTCCTTGGCATATCAATGACTAGATAGTAGAATTTTGCTTGCATTTTTCATTTCCATATATTGAAAAATACAAAAATACACATAGTTTTGCATTTTCCTTTTGTTTATAAGAGAAAATACAAAAAAAATGCTTTTATGTATTGCATCTTGCATTGAGTGCTTTTTTCCTTCATTTAAATTTTGATTGTGCATCGAAAAATATAAAAGGATTGCATTTTTATTTGGAAACCATGAGATTAATTTTGCATGTTAGTGACATTGTTTTCATTGGATAGATGAGTCTAGGATTTGACGATTTTGCATACTATTGAGTGTTACACATCACTAGTTTCACGATCATATCCCTTGAGTAATCACGACCATTAAAATTAACGCTTAATCTTAAAATTGATTAGACCAATTTTATTTATAGGGTACACCAACTAGCATAGGTTTAGAGTCTTGGAATAGATCATTGTGAGTTAACAATCCAAGACTATTAGACGAAACATTAGGTGTTTGACCAAGGAGTGGAGGAATCCATGGTATATATTGGTGTTCTCAGGAAGCTCTACTCAAGCCAGAGTTAAGCATGAGGTCACAGGAGGTTGGTTGAAGAGATATCCCTCTGATACCGGCTGAACGTGGGAGATATTTCTAGGGTTTGTTCGTATCTGGGGGTACCAGAGGTTCATCCTCTTGTGCTTCGGGCTTAGCTACCCTTCCCATACGACGGATCCCACCTACAACTGTCCCCCTGAGCATTGGTTATATTGCGGTGACCATAGTTTCCCTACCTAGGTATCGCATAGGGTACTTGCAATGGTTATGTTATTTGTGTCCTAAGTCAAATAGGGGTCAGACATCATAGTTTCCATTGTATAGGGACTTGACCCTGTGCACGTAGTGAAGTCTGGGGGCCGTTATAACTGATTATGTTACCTCCGGATATAGTTTGGGAGTCTCAAACCTCTCCTAGGTGATACATACCGACTCTAGTGTCGGGAGCTCATTTAGCCACTCTGTTTGTCTGCTCTTGGTTGTAGTTTCTCTAGGTGTGTGCTTTTGATTTACTGTTTTTTATCGATAGCTGGCCTTCAGCGGATGTTTTGATTCTATATTTTCTCTAGAGATATCATGGCGCGGATTCCTACTCTCCATCGATCCCGTTGGTTGGCTGGTTTAGAACTTACCGAGATTTCACACCGCATTGCTAGAGGACGTCGGCGGGCTCCCTCTGAGTCTTCAGATTCTTACAAGACATACGTCCTAGATGTCATGGCTGATGCACATTTTGATAATGAATAAATACCTACGACTCCATCGGGTAGAGACGAACACACTTCAGATTCCCCTACTCCTCGTGAGGCACAGGGGGGTGATCCAACTGAGACCCAACGTAGTTTTTTTGGTCCAGATCCACCCGAGGACGACCCGTTCGTTCCTTCATTTCCACAAAATTATAGACACGGGATGCTAGAGTTACATGATGACATTGGTCCTAAGGTCAACCCAACTGCATTCTCTTTTGGTATGCCTAATTATAGTACAGTTTACCCTTCCACTACATTTCGTAGTCACGCTAGCACTAGTCATGGTGTTAGCCATACTATACCCCTTGGGGGCACTACATTGTCCACTCACACACATAGTATGGGGTCTGGTCATATTCCTCCTAACAATGCTAATGTTGGAAGATAAACACCTCCTAGAACTGCCCAACCTAAGAGGAACACTGTGTGCAAAATGAATCGTCATCCACCACCTAATACACATGCCGCTACTCATCAACCCAGGACTACTTTCGCAAATGTTAATGCTCCTCCTAACCATGGGGGTGGACATATACCGCATACGTTTGCGTCCACTGCTACTAGTAATGCCAATGTAGGAGGTGGGAATGTATCCTATCCACATGGGCATAACGTCACCATCCCTGCTACTAGTAACACCAATGTTGGGGTTGGGAATACATCTCATGCTTATGGTCACCACACGACTACTCAAGTTGATCCAAATGATGGGGGTGGGAACATACCATACCATTATGGTCATTACAACTCGATTCCCGGTACGAATAGTACGTATATGCCCCACACTTATGGTGGCAACCCTTACTACAACACAGTCGGTGCTGGCCACCAGTACAGCACACCCCAATATGGTGCCCAAAACATGTATATACCTGCTTACTCTCAAATGGGTCAGGTCAGAGGAGGTTATCAACCCCATGGCCATGGTTAAGCTTATGGTCTGTCAGGTCCTCATTATCAATAGTTTAATACCCATGGTCACACTTTTGGTCCATCTTATAATTCGGTTCTGTTCAACCAACCTTTTATGGGAGCTTATAATCAAGCTTTCTAGCCACAACTCCCATTCCTTGCACGCTTGAATATTCCGGATCTTTCGAATCTCACGAATGATCCGGTGTGTCACAACCCTAATTGGCCTCTGGTCCCTACAAAGCTCCTTTCAGACATTCCTAAGTTTGAAGGGAAAGGTGGTGAGGACCCAAGTGATCATGTCACAACAGTTCACCTTTGGTGCTCCTCCAACTCATTGAATCATGATTCCATTAGATTATGACTATTTCAATGCACCCTCACGAGGGCAGCCGCGAAGTGGTATGTTGAGTTGCCTGGAAACACTTATAGGGGTTTTAACGAGATTTCTTTGGTTTTCTTGGATCATTTCCACTTGCCGATTCGCTATGATATTGGTACTAAACTTTTATCTACCTTCCGTCAAAACAAGGCCACACATATTTTTTACCACATTCAAGAGTGGCGTCGGTGGAAGAGGTTAGTGAAAGCAAACATTCCTCCAGAGTTCCTATTGGAATGGTTCCTCAAGTCTCTTCTCCCATACATTGCTAAGGATGTTTCGATATCCGGCATTGTGACTGAGGAACAAGCCATCTTGAAAGTCTAGCAGTTAGACTTACTGTACTCTCAGTCTGGAATTTTGTATGACATTATTCCTGATGCACCGTGCACATGTCATGAGCCTTAGTCAATTCCTCGACCGCATGCCGATGGCATCATAAGATCCGCAAGCACTCGCTCTGTATATTTGGTAGCTAATCAAATGCAAAATTTGTCGCTAAACTAGTCTACTCCCAGATAAGTTCACAGCTTGTCCACTTCCACCCCATCGTCCGATGTACACAATGTGCAATCAACGAACCAATCGAGTAACCAGCAACCTGGTGGTAAGAAAAAAGGGAGAAACAACTGTAAGGGTGGAAACAATGGGAATAACAATAGCAATCACAATACCCCCGTAAAGATAATGCCAACCCTCCTCGGGAAGGAGGAAATGCTGGTGAGGACCGTAAACCTAGGCATAAGGTAAAGTTTCCCTGTAAACTCTATGGGGAAGACCATCTTACTCACTTATGTCCTCGGATTGAAGAAGCATCAAAGCATTTGGCACAGAGCCCAGCTGTGTTAAAGGATCCCCTACCTCATCATCAAAACATGGCTTCACATGCTCCCACCACTGGTTATGGAGCTACTGAGACGGCAATGTCTTCTTCCAATAATGGTGGTTATGGATGTGTGAACATGGTTCAGTCGGAGGTTAGTGTTGCCACTCATCAACGCGATTATGGTGCACCACAACCTAATTTGGGGAATGAGCCTCCCCCTCCTCCTGACAATTCCTTGCATATTGAGAAACCCTCTAATATGCCGCAGATACCGAAAGGTGTTCTTAAGCATTCTATGCATAACCCTAATGCTCAAGCCTCCCATAACTACTCCATCGTGGAATATTTGGGCCAAACTCCATGTGCCATGTCAGCTCTTGAAGTCTTGCAAGCCTGTCCTTCTTAGAAGAATTCCCTTTTGAGTGCGTTAGGAGTTCAGGACAGGGGAAATCCCACTTTTATCAAGTTCTACATTAGTGATGTCCAATCTCGCTTATACTACCACATGGCTTTTCAAATCTAGGTGGCGTGCCTTCATAATTTTGTCACACATAAGATGGTTGACAAAGGTGCTTCCACATCAGTTATGTCGTTATCTTGTTGGAAAGCTCTAGGCTCTCCTCCTCTACTCGTGTCTAGAACCATGCTCACTGCATTCGACGGTTGTTCATTTAAGCCGCATGGAATTATCCCTTCCCTTGTTGTCTGCTTGGGAGGTAAATATGTGCCTATTGAAGTCGAGGTGGTTGATGTGCCCATCGACTACAACCTTTTACTGGGTCGGAATTGGATGTATGCTATGAAATCTATCATGTCCATTGTATTCGGAGTTATCTGCTTTCCTCACGAAGGAAAGATTCTGACCATCAATCAGCTGGATTTCCTTAACTCCTCTTCCACAGCCCCCATGGGATCCATAGTCCCACAGGTTACTCATTCTCAACCGACAACTGGGAACATGGGTGTTGGCATGTACCCTTCATTAATGGGAACCTATGATTTTGCCGCACCTGTGAATTTTATTGGAACCATTACCGACGATGCATCTCCTCCTTCGCATAATATGTCATTCTGGACTTCCTATTTTGATGATCCATGGAATTTACCGTCCACAAGTTCCACGTCTGAAAAAATTACGCATATTGGGATGTCTATGCCACTGTCTGTAGCTGAGCTTGCTTACTAGGATAGTCAACAAGCCATTGCAGAGCTAGATCTCTCTTTTTCTCAGACAGTCGAGAAAGATCAAGTTACACTGCCAGTTTGGGCATCCAACTCGTCTTGTTCACATGATTGCATTGATGATACTTTTCCTTCTGATGAAGCTATTATGGAGGCCAAGTGTGGTAGGGAGAGACCTTGGGAAGAGATGCACCATCGCTCTTATTTCCTTCCCAACCTCGAGCTCACCGAACGAGAAGAGTTTAGGACGAATCTAGCAGAGATGGTTAGTCACCCTGTGGCTCTTTTAGAGTCGTATGATGTTTTTGCGGAAGGGAATATGGCTAACATTTCCCCAACTACGTCAATCAATATCTCTTGTACTCCCAGAAAGGTTGAGAATGTCTACATCGGTGATGATTGCACTCCTGAGGAGGTTGCTATTTACACTGAATTGTTTACAGAACTCTAGGAAGCTTTCGTCTGTTCATATGAGGAGATGCTAGGAATAGACCCCCACATTGTTGAACATGAGATTAGAACGTATCCCAATGCTAAGGCGATTTGACAACGCTTACATGCTGTGAACCCTAGGAAAGCAGCCGCTATCAAGGTAGAGGTGGAGAAACTGCTCAAAGCTGGTTTCATCTACCCCGTTCCCCTTACCGAATGGGTTTCAAACCCTGTTCCTGTGGATAAGAAGCAGGGAACGATCCGTGTATGCACCGATTTTAGATATTTGAATCGTGCATGTCCGAAAGACAACTTCCCCACACCATTCATAGATCAAATATTGGATGCATGCGCAGGAAGTGAGATTTTTTCCTTCATGGACGGCTTTTCCGGATATAACCAGATTCAAATCAAACCCGAGGACCAACATAAGAAAACTTTCATTTGTCCTTGGGGAATGTTTGCATATCGGAAAATGCCCTTCGGCCTTAAAAACGTCGGAGCTAAATTTCAGCGTGCCATTACCTACGCCTTTCACGATCTTAAAACGATTATGGAGGTTTTCTTGGATGACCTTGCCGGCCATTCTCGTAAGAGGATGGACGACTCCAAGCACCTCTACATGATTCTCGAACGATGTATACGATACAAGATTCAACTGAATCCTAACAAATGCATCTTTGCTGTAAGGACATGTGGCCTTTTGGGCTTCAAAGTTTTGAAAGACGGTATTGGAGTCGATCCTATTAAAGTTGAGGCAATAATTCGATTTCCTCCTCCGCGCAACTTGTTACAACTTCAGAGCCTCCAAGGGAGAGCCACTTTTATATGCCGTTTTGTAGTCAATTATGCTAATCTTACCAAAGGTTTCACGTGCTTATTGAAGAAGGACACACCCTTTATTTGGGATGAGTGAGCCCAGCAGTCTTTCGACGCCCTTAAGAAAGCTTTGGTATTGGCCCCCATGCTTAGTCCACCAGACTTCGCACAAGATTTTATTCTTTACGTGATCGCGTCTCAAGAGACGATTGGCATGGTTTTGGTTCAGGTGGATGGCGCACTTGTCGAGCATGTCATCTATTACTTTAGTCGAAATCTAGTAGACGCTGAGCTAAGATATACTCATGTGGAGAAGTTGGCACTTGCGACTATTCATTCAGTGCAACGGTTACAACATTACATTTTGCTTAGAACAACCAAAGTTGTCACGCATATCAATACATTTCAGTTCGTGCTATCACGTTTCCTTATCGGGGGGGAGTACAATAAATCGATTGTGATCCTTCAAGAGTTCAATCTCAATTTTTCTTCGGCAAAATCGGTGAAATCGTTGGTGTTTGCTGAGCTTATGTCGGACCTTCTGAGACTTGATGAGCATGTCATCCATGAAGATTCCTTTGTGGATGAACACTTATTTCTTATCTTGTCCGAAGACCCTTCGTATGGGGATGTCATTGTATATATCCAAGATTTGAAGTTTCCTCTGCACTATTCACGAGATGAGCGACGGCGTGTGAAACATCACGCTAAATATTATACTATCATCGGTGACACTTTGTATCGCCGAGGAAAGGATTTTATTCTTTGTCATTGCTTAACTCACGAAGAAGCGGAGCACGTGCTTAATGATTGCCATGCAGGGGCGTGTGGCAGTCACTTATCCGGGCTTGCTATAGCCCAACGTATTATGCGAGCAGGTTACTTTTGTCCTTCAATGTTTAAAGATTGTATTAACGCTGTAAAGAGATTCCACCCTTGCCAGGTGTTTTCTTGGAATATACGCTCGCATCTAGCGCCCCTTCATCTATTTGTCATCGTCAGTCCCTTCACTAAGTGGAGGGTGCATTTCATGGATTGCAAACCAGCATCGGCTAGGGGCATCACCATATTATAGTGGCCATGGACTACTTTTCCAAATGGGATGAGGCCATGCCTAACGTAAAATTCGATGGTGCTACAGCAGCCCAATTCGTATTCAATCAAATTATAACTCAGTTCGGTATTCCGAAAGAGATTGTCACTAACCATGGCAGTCACATTCAGAACAAGGTGATGGAGGATTTGTCTCTCAAGCTTGGGTTTCGTCAAGAACACTCATCTTCTTATTATCCCCAAGCGAATGGTCAAGTTGAAGTAGTTAATAAGTCTTTGAAGACCATTCTCTAGCGTACCATCCAACAAAGCAAGACCAACTGGCACATCATGTTATATCCTTCTTTGTATGCATATCAAACTATAGTCAAGACTACCACCGGGTTCTCACCATTTCAGCTAGTTCACAGTGTGGAGTCACTTTTACCGATTGAATGCAAAATCCCTTCTCTTAAACTGGCCATAGAGCTCCTCCCTGATACGACGGGTCTTGAGCAACATTTAATCCACCTTGAGCAACTTGGATAGCAATGTCGAGATGTCATCATGGCTATAGATGCCAACAAGTGTCATATTAAGGTTCAGTACGATAGGCCTATCCGTCCCTGGCAATATGTTGAAGGTGACTTGGTCCTCTTATATGACCAAGCTAAAGAACCCCTGGGGGAAGGCAAGTTCAACCCCATGTGGCATGGCCCTTACATTGTGAGGCGTGTCCTGGAAAAAGGAGCCTATGAATTAGAAGACTATGAGGGGACTGTCTTGAAGGAGCCTAGAAATGGGCTCTACCTCAAGCGGTATTACACTTGAACCTTTGGTTCAGGATAATACTTTTGTATACTACTGTATAGTTACTTTTGTACATAGTTTAGCTTTCTTTAGGTTTTCAGGTCTATTGATTGGCTTCCGTTTGATTGATAGATGTTAGCTGAGTTTCCTACATTATTAGGGTTCACCGATGGTACTAGCCATCATACACAGTAGCTTGCTTCTGCTGCCTGGGTTATTTTCCCACCTAATCACCTAGTTGTGTCCTCAGGAGGTGCTTTTCTTGGTCCTACATCTAACAATGTGGCTGAGTATAGTGCCGCCAATGAGCTATTTTAGGATGCCATTTCCCATGGTATACAGTCTTTAGAAGTCCACCTGGAATCACAAGTAGTTGTGTCTCAGCTGAATGGGCAGTACCATGTGTGAGACCCTACGCTACTATGGAAATTCCTAAGGGTAAGACTCTTGGAACGACATTTTGTTTCAATTACATACATTCATATTCCAAGAAGTGTTAATCATATATCTGATGCATACGCTAACTATGTATTAGATTGGAATTTGTCACATTCACCATGAAGCACACAAATAAAAGAATACATTCACACATTTGTACATACACACATATAGTAGAACTGGAGAACCAAATTTTTTTATAAATAATATGTCCAAAATCGTAGTATCGTGATACAAAACTGGAGCCCGTAGTCCTCAAAAATATACATATCGATACAAAATAGATCCTAAGATATCTACTTCTTATGAGGAGGCCTAGCTGCCACCCTGAGAGGATGTGTCTCATAGAAGTACTGGACTACATTTGCTCTCCACTGTAGCAATCGTACCCAGTTACCCAACACCCCCACTACCTGGCGTTGCATAGCCTCTGGAAGCTGTGCCACCTCTGCCTGTGGAACCCTGGAAGTCATCTGTGATATGTTGGACTGCAGAGTCTGTAGTGTCCTCTCTGTTGCAACACCTGCCATCTCATCACCCCTTCCCCGGCAACGATGTCTCGAGAAGCCATCGGGTCTCACTGGGCCCTTGTCTACGATCAAATAGTCAAACATCAACACATGATACTACCCCCAAAATATTTTTGCATTTACAACTATAATAAAAAATCCATAAAAATTGAAATACACAAAAACCTAAAAAGAGTACTCATCGATGTCTTCGAACAATGCATCTAGCGGGAGTGGCATGTCCCGATCATGCCAGAAGTCTATCCCTGCATAAGCGTAATCATCTATTGCTATGACCTATCGATCCCACCAGTGAAAGAACTCCTCTATATATGGTGATGCCTGACGGCCACCACCCTTTCGTGTCAATACCTCAGCCAACCGGGTCATGGCTGGCTCACGGAGACTATGAGGAGGGACCTCAACCCTTGGACGAAGCCCCGAAACTCGCTCGAAGAAGAAGCTGCACAAAATACTAGCATACCCAAATTTTTTTGCATATTCCTGCTTGCACTCTGTCAACTGGATCTTCATGGACCCCAGTAGTGTAGTACACTATCTAATATCATAGGTTGCATGCACTGTGATGCATAGAACATGATTGTCCTGGATGCCTGGTGAAGAGCTTTGGATCCAATGATCCGCACTAAAGTGGCCACAAAAACCTTCATACTCAGGTTGACTATGGATCTGATGGGCACCCGAATTCCCACTTCCTGAGTATTTGTAACACAATATCTCTCTATGTAGTCGGGGATGGTGATCCCACCACCCATAGTTCGAGACCGAAGGCTTGCCACCTCACCTCGGCGGGAAAAAATTGTGATGAAATAGATATCTTCCACCTCCAGTGAAAGTATTTTCCCATCTAGGTTGAAGTTTTGTGCATCAACATCCCAATAGTCTATCAAACGTCAAAGCAATAGGTTTTGGGCCCTCAAACCCCCTATGCTCCAGAATTTTTATAAGCCACATGTTTGCAATGCTTGTTGTGCACGTAGATCGTTACGAACAGCCTCATCTACTAGGTCATGTTCCCTCTCCCTCCACTCTCGAGCCATCCTGGAGTGAGAAAAAATAAAGATTTTAGTCAATTTCATTTGCAAAATCAACTTCACGGCTGTACCCACGGGAAAACTTGCATACAGTTGCGGGTACCCGTGGTCAACCTATGTGTTGACTGTGAGTATGATGCCCTACCCACAACCCGCATAGAAGTAGCCTGCGGGTAGCGTCGAAGCCATTTAGGGCTTGGCTAAACTAAAAAACCAACCAATGAAATTTGAAATAAAAGCATTAAAATGGAAGGTGGGGATGAGATTACCAACCTGCTCTTGACGGTTCAATGATCAGATGCCTGTAGCTCCCAGAATCAGCAACTGAACTTTGAGGTAAAAACTAACCACAAAACTCCAAATGGGTGAATAGTAAATTGTAAATTTGTATTACTATTTATAATTTTCAAGACCCACTTGTCTATAGTTTTTTCCATTTAATGCTGTTATGGACTAATACAATGTCATGGAGTAGTGTTTTTAACCATATTTCTTCGACGAAAGTTGTTTCCGAATGCTTCACACCTATGGGAGGTACGTTTCACACCTGGCATATATGTTAGATGTCATTTTCACATGCATTATGCATTTGATCTTTTGACCAATTTCGTAAACCCTAGGTGCGATCCCGCTTCTTAACTGACATGGAACCTCCACACTATTACAGAAGTGTCATTATGTGGCGGTAGGGCCTTTCCGAACATGGGCACCCTAGATAGAACCCCCATTTGCATTCTAGTGCCCATGCCGTTGTTTGTCCTTAGGATTGGGAGTCCTTTGTAGTTACGCCATGACATTACGATGAAGACTCATACTCTACTTTGTCTTATGCTGGCCATCTCCCATAAGGACCCCCCCATTTATATAAAGTTGTGATTGCATTGCATTATCCTGCTTGCCGCTTGAGACTTGTGCCGGCTCCCGCTTACTCAGTTGTTAGCTTGGCGTCTGAGCACTTTTCCCTGTCGAGCCTTGCAGAGCTTATATTTTCCCTTCACAATTTGATGACCTTTTGACCCTAAGGGAACTCACCCCCTGAGTGTCCACATCCTGCATGCACTTCCTTGCATTGATCATAGGTATGTTCCACTCCTTGGAACTAGTATGCTCGCTATTTGACACTCGTTCCCTCAATTGTTGTACTATAAGCAATTTTATTCTTTTTCAAGCTTTCATCAAATATGAAAAAGACAAAAAAATCACATATTCCAAAAAGCCGGACGGGATTATGGTTACTACTTCTTGTTTGCAGCTATTGTGTCGCCTTTGAATAGAGCATTCATTCCACTCCATATATTATGAGTCAGGACTATAGTTGGACCTTAGGAGCTGTACTTGTTTCTTAGTTTACTCCACCAATTGGTTAAGCTTCCAGTCATTATGGAGCCCTTTGTAATGCCTCCTACATTGCACAGTTTATGTCAAGTCTATGCTTCCTGAGTCTATCCATTTGCTCATGCTCTTGTTCAAAGGAAGTCCTGAACCCAGAGTCGGTCACTCCTAAGATTTCTAGACTATTGCATGGCGGTCATCCTTATTGAGTCAATCCGTTTCACCTGAGTTCTTCCAAATCTTTCAACGTAGTTGGTACCTCGTGTTGGTTGATGGGGGATACCTTAATGCCCTCCTTCTAGCCAGTCTTGTTCCATTGAATTCAACCCGTTTATTCTAGAACTTGAGGCTTGCAGTCATTAGCGGCAGGTTCTCTCGCCATTGACAGTTTTGGGAATACATCAATGTCCCCTGATCAATGGATTCATCCTAGTGTTCAAGTTCAACTCATCTATTCACACTCAGATGATTGTGCTCTGTGTGTTGATGCCCATTTTCATTATTGGTGGGTTATCTCGCGTTTGTTAATGGTATACATCATTGACCGGTAATCAGACGATGTCACATCAGGTTCGACCTCAACTCCTTTATTCACTTGATAGGACTCGCACCGTCGAAGACTTGTGTATAAGACCTCGGGCGATAGTGGCATTCAGTATGCTACTTATGACTATGACTTTACATCTGAGATATCACCTCTCAGATATCAACATTTTGTACCTCCAGTTTGCACCAGTTGTTTCCTTTTCAGCAAGAGACCATATGTTACTGTAGAGGGATCATGGCTATGATCACTTATAACATATATTCACTATGTACTGCCTATTCATGGCCATTGTATCAGATTATTGTACTACCGACATGTATTCAGGGACACTATTGTATTATGACAAGTGAGATGCTCTTTCCACTTGTGTCCCCATCACTCCACTTCGAAGATTTATAATGTATTTCAACCATCGTAGCATTAGTCTCTGACCTCACACATTAGGGGGCATCTGTTACAATGTAATCTTCCACCTTGTGAGAATCAACACTCTTTGGCCTAGAGGATCCATTCCACTGACTCAGAACCACTTTATATCCTTCAGACACTATGTTTCCCTATTTTTTCCTTTGTACAGTTGCTGCATCATTACAGTGGGCGTACCCACGAGTTGCATCACTATAGCCCCTGGGTAGCATGTAAAATAGTAAAAATCACTAGTTTATTACTTTTTACTCCCAAAAAGCGGTCATTGGGTGACCTTTGACTCTCCATCTACCCAAGAAACGCCTCAATGTGTCATTTCACTTACCTTTGAGAGGACTATATACTGAGCACATATGGCTTATGGACGGGAGGAGAAAGAAGAGCAAGAGAACTCTAGTGGATTTTTGCCCTATCTTGAGTCTACAGTCATTGATCCTTGTCATTGTGAACCCTTTATGTTCACCTTCCAAACTCCTATCATAGTTTGATTTTTCCATTCCATGGAGGATTGAAGTGGTGGAGGCACAAGTGGATTGATCCAGATCTTGGTTTAGATTGGTTGCTGGCAAGAGGTCGTATCACATTGTACTTCTTCTTGTTTATTAATAGAAATACTCATATTCTCGTCCATTAATGTTGTAAATGTTGTTTATCTTACATTGGGTTGCATTTACTTGTTATATCATGGGCCATTGCTATTGATGATGTTAATGTCGTTTATATATTATATGTACTTGTTGTATATTGGTTGTCAATACTAATTTGCAGATTCAAGTGCACGGATTGAAAAGCTCCAACGGGGATCTACATCAAACGTTTGGATCAAGGTTGGTTATATTCTTCATTATCTTAGCATTGTCATTTATATAGCATAGAATTGGGAATTGAGTTGATTTCTGGTAGTCAACTGTCTATTGTGGTCTACCCCAAGCCATAGTGAGTTTTCTCCAACACAATATTTGATCATTTGTTTCTCTAGTTTTTGATCATTTATATTACTCGTTTTTTATCATTTATGATTGGTTTTTGATCATTTGTTTTCTAGAACTGTTTTTTGCACTATTATATTGCATACTTAGTAATTTCTTTCGATTGTGAGGTAATATATAGATTCTATATCCTACTGTGATATAGATTTCACAATTGGTTTCAAGCCATTCTCATCATTTTTATCATATTGTAAACTATGGCATGAACTACACTAGAACCGAAAGAGCTAATTGGATAGGTGAACACAAGTCGCATGGGATAGAGTAGGTCATCAAAGGATGGCGAATGATATCAATTGTACTTAGATTCCAACCATTGAACATGAGATAAGGAGAATAAATATCACCCCAACTACATTAAATGAAAATCGTAAGAAAATTTCAAGGGAGGTTAGGTGTCAAACAACTGATTAGGCACATTAATCTACAAATCCTAAATCACAAAACTTGTTAATCATGGTGGATATTCATCCTAATTCCTAAGCCAAGGGAAATTTTGAATGTGTGAGTGAAGGTATGTGGATTATATATACCACATGAAAAACTCACAAAAACATTCAATCGTCTATTAAATGCTAGCCCACAATCTAACACCAAATACATCAACCAAAATTCATTAAGTGTTGATACCATGCATGCTATGCAATATTACCATTTGATAGGTGATGCAAAATATTGTTATTTACCATTTCCTTTGTAAGCATAAAAATTATGTGTTTTGGTATTTCTATTAACGAACTCAACATTCAAGAGAGAATAAAAAGGCATTATTGGGTACTTGGAAAAGGTGGGTATAAAGTATATAGTTGAGCATTGGGAGTTTCTTGGATTCCTATGTGCCATTGTGTTGGGAGAAACCCAAGTGCGGGAAGTTTTGATGAAAAAAGTACAAGTTAGGCAAGGCCTAACATTGACCAGTTTTGGGAGAAGCAACTCTGCAATTCCCGAGAGGAGGTTATGGAGCAAAGCAAAGTTGGCAGGAAATGACCTTGCCCCTTAGTAAAAACAAAGTACTAAGGACGATCAAGGGTATTTGAGGAAGTTATGAATGAAGTGGCGAACAGTCAGCTAAAGAAGAGAAGAGTAAAGAAGCAGAATAGTGCAAAGGATGCGCCACTGTAGAGTCATATCCATGCAATCAAAACTGCAAATGTCAGAAGAAGCGTCAGAGCCAGAGAAGCGGTGCAAAAGGACAAAAAATCTCCAGGGAAGTTAAAGCAAAGTGTGGCCAACAAGAGAACCATGCCATTTTGGGTTTAAGGGTACTATGGGGGTTGGACCATAGTTATTATAAATATGTGACCTTCGGGCACAATCTATATAAAGGAAAATTTTGTATAAAGAAGGGTTATATCTTATTAGACTTATGTTAGATTTGGAGAGATTGCTGGATCTAGACTGAGAGCGATCTAAGAGAGGAAAAATACTCTGCAATTGAGTGCGTAGAGATATATTGTAGAGAGGATTCTACAACTAAGTGCGTAGAATGGAATTGTTACCCCTTCCAAGTAATATAAGAACAGTTCCCGTATACGTCCATCTAGGGGGTGAACCACTTAAATATCGGTTTTATGTGTGTGAATCTATGATATATTTTGTGTTCATGTATGATTATGCTTGTATATTTTCTTTCATATGAATGTGAATGAGAATGATATGTTAAGTAAGTGGAACACACATGTATGAACATTGTGAAGTCATGTTAAGAATGATAAATGCGTAGTTATAAGAGTACATATAGCAACGATTCAGCGAAGTCTGTAGGTTGTTGAGAATTGCGAAGTCCACAACTAAATGCTGGTATTGATATGTTAAGTAGATATGAGTAAGAAGCGCATAATGAGCTCGCATAACATAACTGCACATCACCAAGGTTGCAAAAACTTGATTATGTAACCACCCATCTTCGCTTTGGGTGAGACTTCAACCTGTTCGCAGGTTGATTCCAAAAGGGCCAGTGAAGGGGATTTTGTTGTGTCTACAATAAGAACTTTGCCAAACCCAGGTCAGCCCAAAAGTAAAACCAATGAAGAAAGGAGACCAACAGATGGTTCCGTTTCCACGCTAGAAATGGTTATTTGTTATGTGGATGTGAAGAAGGGAACCAACAAATGGTTCCGTTGCCGACTTTGGACTAGTAGTGCTGGTGATATGCGATGTTGATGTGTCATCTTAGAAGATAAGAAAGTGCAACAAATGGTTTTGTTTCCTTGAGACTTGTTATGTTGATAAAGTGTGAGATTGATGTGGAATCCAGAGAAGAAATAAATAAAGAACTGGGTAAGCTAGAAAGAACTTGAGTTTGCAAAGAAAGAAAACAGACATCTGCATCTTACCACAGAACAATGGTTGCAGAGGTATATCTTCACTAACCGGCATGAAATTTTCTTCGCATCCTTTTCTATTGAGTTACATGAGTGGATATCGAGGATAACAGAATGAAAAAACTGTTTTCGGGATGGAGAACCTACAACTTGGAATCTAGATTTGATTCATAGGATTATAGGGGTTGACGACTAGATTTGAAGAGCAGTAGAATTTTTGTTGGATAGCTTACTTGTAATACCCCAATTTTGACCCTTGTGATAAATTGGCTTTTAATGTAAATATTGTATACATGTGATGTATGTTTCCCTAGTGTGGAGCTCAAGGCCAAGGCCTCGCTAGTATATGTTCGGATTTTATTTAAAATGGACAAGTGTTTGATATTTTATTACAATGAGCTATTCAACCATGGAATATTTTAATTGGATGTAAGTATTAAATATTTCAATAAAATACCAAAACTAGCTATGGAAGCAACGAATGAGAAGGGACCATGTGTATTCCACTAGGGAGTGGTGAGGGGGTTGTGGGCATGAACCATCTGCTTCTAAATGTCATTGTGAGAACCCATTTGACTTTTCTTGCTGAAATTTAATTCTATTGTAAAGAAGTTGTTGAAGAATTAAGTCCATGGATTCAATGGAGCATGGGCAGCCCATAAATTCGTATGGCAAGGTATGGGCTCTATTTTGTTTGTACCACAAGTCACTCTACCTCATGGGAATTGGTTCTTCCTCATTCCCATTCCATTTTTGAACATCCCAGCATCAGTTTACATCCATTACGAATGCTCAGTAGTGAGAAAAACCAAAAATCGCATTTTTGCAAGAACCCACATTTTGAAGTGCCATAAATTGTTCGGATATCCACATCATCTTTTTCAGGATCTTGCATGCAATTAGGGTTTGCATGCAAATTCTAGGGTTTGCATGCACTTTGCATGCATCCCAATCACCAGGTTGATGCCTCCAGCACCTTAGCCACCTCTTTCTAGCACCCGGGAGCCACTTACTTCAGTTCTTTAGCCCTCCTAGTCTGAAAGGCACCCACTTCTCACCTACTGCCAGAGAAGGGCGCACTTTCTCACCTACCACTGCAGTTCCACTTCAGTTACATTCAGTTAGCTCCGATTCTCCCTGATTTGAGGCTAGTTTCACTCCCGACTGACTGTTTCACTTCCGTTGGACCTCCAGATTGACTAGATGACTTGTTATGACTTCAGTTAGCCTCCCATGCACCCCCCACTGAGCCTCCTTCCCTTAATCAGTGCTACACACTTCAGTTACACTTGTTACACTCAGTTAGACTCAGATTGACACCTGGATGACTGGTTCTTGTGCATTGATGAGCACCACCTATTGATGATGAGGACTCCTAGTTGGAGTCAAGCTACTCCATTCAGTGATTCGAATGGCCTACTTAGTCAATTCGAATTGCTCACTCACATTGTCTGAGATTGTATTCTATTGTAATTCATTCACCCTTTCTGGGATATTGAGCACTGCTGCATGTTTTGCACAGTTTTACACCATATTTTCTATATTCATCTGTTGTGATTGATTTACTTGTTCATTAGATCTGCTATGACTAATTTTACATGGTATCAGAGCCATGGCAGGGACAAGATTTCTTTTCTGCAGGTGTTCTACATGAAGATTGAGTGAATTACTCACCAATATATTTCAGCAACGGCATGCAAAATCTCATGTGCATTCGCTCATGTGCATGCAAGGCTGAAAACATAGTGTTTGTTTGTGTGTGATTTGCAGGTTTCTTACTTCCTCCATGTGCATTCGCTAATGCAAAGATGGAGACTTCTTCTTCACAAAATATTCTTACTCCATTCAACTATGATGAATGGAAACCAAAGATGATTGCATTCTTGAAGAGACAATGTCTTTTTGATATGTGCATTGGTAATACAACAGATTTTGATTCCGATGAAGAGGAGAATGATTGGCTCAATGATTGTGACAGAGCTTTTGGAACAATGTGTCTTGCTATGTCTCCTTGTATGCACTACCTCAGTAATACTGCTGAAAATCCAAGTGATCTATGGGTCCAACTTGACAGAGAATTTGGAAAGCAGGAAGAAGAGGATCATGCTAGCCTTTTGGAGAACAAGCCCAGTGAGATTTCCTTATGTGTTCTTTCCGATCATGTGTTGGCCTCAACAATTGTTCAAGATGAAGAAGAAACTGTAGATTCAACACTCATTCTCTCAAATTCTTCTATTTCAAATTCTGAGCAAGATAAACAAGCTCATACTCTAGATTCTGAAGAGGTTCTTGAATCCTCTCTTTCACATGAGTTTGTCAGCATGCAGAATAATGATCTACTTGATGTTTTGGAGGTAAAATCTGATTTTGGAGGTGAAGCATTCGCCCTCCTTGATTGCATGCCTTCTATAAACTTATGTTCTATCATTTGCAAAGTTTCTCAGAGTTTTAATGAAGATGAAGAGCACTACCATTTGCTTGAGTTCAATTCTCATGCACTTTTTGCTGATTTTGGTTTTGATCTCACCCTTGTTGGTTCAAAGGAGATCTCAAGAAACCATTCATCTATTTTTGGAGCTGATTTAACTTCTATTGATAAGAAGTTCAAGTTTCAAGATCTATTTGATCCGATTGGAGCTATTCCTACCTCACTTGGTTCGAATCACAGGTTCTAGGATCATCCTCATATTTTCAGATTTGTTCTCACCTTTTTTGGTATGAAGAGCAAGTTCTTAAAGTCTCCACATTCGCTTGCATCCACTGATGGAGAATTCAAGCACATGTTTTTGGAGCATGATCCATTTACTCCCAAGAGTAAGATACCTCCAGACATATCTACTTGATTTTGGAGCAGTTAAATCTTTTGGTGTACTACAGTCTATTTTGAGGGGGGGTATTTTTCCCATGAGGTTTTCCCCATTTCTTCGGTTTATTGACTGTTATCAGTTTTGGATTATTGTATTGGGGTGACCTTTGGTCTTAGTTACCAGGGCCCCACATTATTTTTTGCACATCATAGTCTAGCTTGAGGGGGGGTGTTCGGATATCCACATCATCTTTTTCAAGATATTGCATGCAATTAGGGTTTGCATGCAAATTCTAGGGTTTGCATGCACTTTGCATGCATCCCAGTCACCAGGTTGATGCCTCCAACACCTTAGCCACCTCTTTCTAGCACCCGGGAGCCACTTACTTCAGTTCTTTATCCCTCCTAGTATGAAAGGCGCCCACTTCTCACCTACTGCCATAGAAGGGCGCACTTTCTCACCTACCACTGCAGTTCCACTTCAGTTACATTCAGTTAGCTCCGATTCTCCCTGATTTGAGGCTAGTTTCACTCCCGACTGACTGTTTCACTTCCGTTGGACCTCCAGATTGACTAGATGACTTGTTCTGACTTCAGTTAGCCTCCCATGCGCCCCCCACTGAGCCTCCTTCCCTTAATCAGTGCTACACACTTCAGTTACACTTGTTACACTCAGTTAGACTCAGATTAACACCTGGATGACTGGTTCTTGTGCATTGATGAGCACCACCTATTGATGATGAGGAATCCTAGTTGGAGTCAAGCTACTCCATTCAGTGATTCGAATGGCCTACTTAGTCAATTCGAATTGCTCACTCACATTGTCTGAGATTGTATTCTATTGTAATTCATTCACCCTTTCTGGGATATTGAGCATTGCTGCATGTTTTGCACAGTTTTACACCATATTTTCTATATTCATTTGTTGTGATTGATTTACTTGTTCATTAGATCTTCTGTGACTAATTTTACATAAATGCCCATAATTGAGTATTGATAATGAAATCCAATTGGGGGTCCATAGATATGAACCTTGGGGCGAAATTGAGAGTATTAGATACCTCGAAATCCATTGGAAAACCCAGTTTTTATAGCCCAGAAGTCCAGTGACGGGATTGAGTTATTTGATGACAGAATTGTGATAAATCCAAGTGTGAAGGACTGAACAGAGGTTGGGTTTGCTTGATAAACCTAGTGAAGGATGGAATCTCAAGGAACTAGCAGCTGGACCTTTCTATGCCCACCCTTAATAGCACTGGAGGGAAGGGACACCTTAGGGACTATGCAGCAGAGAAGGGGACCTTCCTTGTGTTGGGTGAGGTAGGTATTGTGGGTGCCATGACTGTTGAGTTCAT
Source organism: Larix kaempferi (assembly GCA_027924585.1). Taxonomy (NCBI): domain Eukaryota; kingdom Viridiplantae; phylum Streptophyta; class Pinopsida; order Pinales; family Pinaceae; genus Larix; species Larix kaempferi. The sequence continues at coordinate 3,654,734 of BSBM01001238.1, forward strand.
TTGAGATGCATGTAGCTCTGTGGTTTAGCTCATTGGCTTAGAATCCTCCTCCTTTGTCTTTTGTATGCTTGATAAACCCAACTGTGTGTTGGCTTAGTATAGCTATTGAGTGAAACCATGGCTGTGAGTGAGCCCATCTAGTTCCTCCTTACTGGATGCACAACCCAGCTCGGGGGTGATCTCTCGGTTGAAAGAATATAGGATGGATAGAGATCAATGGTTGGGTGGAACGTTGTTCTCACATAGCCAGTTGTTTGGACAACTTCATCTCAAAGATAAGTGTTCTCTATGTTTAAATTATATGCATTCTCTATTCTGCTATGTTAATTCTGAATGATAATTATTCATGTTAATGGAATTGATATGAAGTCTGTGCGTAGCATGAGAAGGGGATTGATTCTCTGCATATTGAGCCATCATCTACTTGTGATAGATATTTTGATGCATTACCGTTGTGTGTATGCAAATATGATTTAATTCCGCTGTGTTTATATTGAATATGAATTTGCACACATAATTTTTTATTTATTATGAATTTCTTAGTAATGTATGGGGCTGAGTTTATCCAAATAAGCATAATCTCGGTATGTTTGGTCATGTTTCCTCCCTTGCATTGGTTTGGTGGAAGGGTACGTGACATTACTGGAAGGCTATGTTACAGAGTTCACTGTGGACACTTTGAAGTCTTACAGCGCAGCAGAAGTATATTTCTTCCAAGGATTTAGAGGTAAGTACCTGAAAAACCTGAGTTTATACATTAAAATGATACTAGCTGAAAAATGAGTATTAAGAATGCAATCAGATTCCTAGGGTTTGAGTCTGTAATGTTCAATAAAATAGATAGTAACATAGATGAAGATATTGGTATTTTTCGAAGTGGAAAAAGATGTACAGTTAGCACTAGAAAGAGGTATCGTGAAGCTGAACCTCACACATTCCTAGAAACTGAGTTAGGAAGTGATAGAAACTCATATCAAGTTGAGTAAGATAGTGAAACAGAACCTAGACGTATTGGCCATCAGCCTATTACTCCGTAGAAACCTATAGTTGAAGAAATAAATATTAATAATTCGCCAAGTAGTGGTATACCTTCATCATTTCATAACACTACACCTCCTAGAAGAAGAATGGTAGACAACATTAAGCTACCTATTTTTAAAGGAACTGGTATAGAAGATCCAGAGCAACATTGGTTTCTCTGTGAAGCTATATGGAACGTTATGCAAGTACATGATGATGCTATAAAACATGATCAACTAGTTACCACATTCTGAGATAGAGCTTTAACATGGTTCAAGAAATATTCTGTTGGACAAAACATAACACTAGTGAATATCGAAACTGCGCTTATTAGAGAATTTAAAAAACCTAATTCAGAACCCCAGTGCATTAAAAAGCTAAAAGAAATCAAACACATACCTAATGAGACAGTGTGGGAGTTTGATCACAAATTCAAATCCTTGCTAGATCAAGTAAGCTTAGCACTAGACTGTGTGGGAGTTTGATTACCACTAATGCAACAAGAAGTAACATTGCAAACAGAAGCATTGGAAATTGCGATGAATCTAGAAGCTTCTCCCATAAGAGAGACTAGCACATGAATGGTACATATACAAACACAACTAGAAAACTTGACATTAAAGCTACAAGATATGAAAAAAGGAAAAGAGATAAGAGAAGAGGTTTGGTGCACAAAATGTAAAGCCACGGGACATTCCAAGGAACACTGTCATGTATTCATAGATTACATCGCTAGTGGATCACTGAATCCATTGAATCAACATCAAGGACCATGGTGTGATATTTTTCGATGTAGAGGACATCGCCCAGAGGACCATTACCTACTTCAGAAGTATGTACAGATACCAAAGAACTTGTACTGTGCATTTTGTAAATCAGTTGGCCATGATGATACCAACTGCAGAGCATCTGACCTCATTATAGAAAGAAAGAATGATGTCTACAGATTCCAAGGAGAAACACAACACAATAATGAAAATGCACAGTATGATCAAGGAGCATATAGAGGACGTGGTGGATTCATAGGAAGAGGACATAACACTAGCTGAGAAAGAGGAAGAGGTCATATTGTCTGTTATAACTACGCACAACCAGGAAATTTAGAAAACTTTCAGAACCCTTGCACTACTTGTAAGTACTATAATTCATTTGACCATGTCATTGAAGTATGTCCCATTTTGCAAGGAAAAATACAAGAGAAAAGACCAGAAGGACAAAACCAGAATATACAAATGATCACAGCTGAGAAAAGAAATGAAGATTGCAACATCCATGTTGTGATGCAAAGTGGAGCCATGATAGGAAATGACATGACAAACGAAGCTTCGACTTATGAAGATCACATAAACAAACCAAAGCCTACTGATGGGACTTGGGTAAGAAAAGCAATTGGAAAAATGCCTGCATTCAACCCTGACCAGGAGAAAAAGGTATTCATGGACGCAAGAAAAGGCTTTCAAGACTTGGAACCTTCGACCACAAGGACCAAATTGCTAAGCGATCAGACACTGGTACTAAACATGTCGATCTTGTATGATGGATCGCGAACTTCGCTAGAACATATGAGTTCTATTATGTAGTTTATACAGAGATGCATAAAGCTGCTAAGGCATGGAAATTCCTTAGGAGAATTACAAAACCAATTGGGACATTGCAAACAACGTAATACAATAAATGATGCACATAGAGAGGTTCATCATATCAAGAACCATAGAAGGACAAGAAGAGAAATGAGTCTAAATGCGTAGATCGGAGATTTTGAAATTAACCAGGTCATTCTTGACCTAGGACCAAAAGTGAATGTCTTGAAAAAACAAACATGGGAACAAATGGGTAAGCCAAATTTATCTTGGTCATTTATATAGTTGAGGTTAGCTAATCAATATAAGTTTATACCTTTTGGGAGATTATCAAGTGTTCTTGTTGAAATTGATGGAGTGTGAAGTAAAGTATACTTCGAGGTTATTGAGATCATAGATGAAAACAATCCTTATCTTGCATTATTGGGGATTGACTGGGAAATTGATAACATCGCAATTATCAATCTGAAGAAATAACAAATGATATATGAAGGACCAAATATTAGGGTCATCGCACCCCTAGATCCTTCACAAGGACCTAGGTATGTTGAACTAGTACGAGAAGAATGTAGAGCTCAAGAACTTGATAATATAAACAAGATGACAGTGAATCAAGCCGATTACATTAATCCTACAGATGATGGAACATTGAGTTGGATATGCGACAATTCTTGCGTATCAGAATGAGACGCATGAATGGATAATTGGCATATCTGAATGCATGAAGTATCAACAAGACGATGTGCGAAGATAACAAAGTCACTAAGATGGATTGGAACATAGGTAAGTCCAATTCCTACTTATGATGGTTTGGGTAATATCCACACATTTCTTCATGAATATCTAGTATCAGTTTCAGATGAACATAAGTTAACAACTTTGGATATAGCATTGCAAGCTACACCTGCTAGATGGTGGGATGGGCATACATACAACTTGAACACATGGGAAGAATGTAAGCACATGATGGAAATCAGATTTGCAAAGAAAAATGAGATTGTTGAAGCAAAATACAATGGATAGACTTATCCTAGAGATCATATAGAATTTTGATTGAAATCCTGGATGTATACACCTAAGATAGAATGGGTTCATATGTTTGTGCACACATTGGATCAAATACCAAAGAATTGGTATACAGACACAGAACATCACAAAGGTACAATAGATTGGCACATAATGATAAACAACTTTCAATCCACTTTCAGCTTTGAGGATGATTGTTCGGGAGTCAATGAGGCTTTACAACTTATTAAAAAGAAGACATTTAGTGATGTCCCATTGCCTGTATAGAAAGAAGCGAATAATAGTTGGACTGAAGATTTCCAAAAATGATTGGACACATTGAAAGAGAAAATGGTTACAATGCCTATTCTAGTCTTTCCTGACTGGAATAAACCATTTCATGTACATGTAGATGCTTCATCTATATCACTTGGAATTGTATTAGCGCAACTAGGTGAGGGAGGATTTGATCACCCCATCACATTTTCAAGCAGAAAGCTATCTTTAACAGAAAATATTTATACCACGATAGAAAGGGAATGATTAGCTATGGTGTACACATTGCATAAGTTTAGACACTATCTGCTAGGTTCACATTTATGTCTATTTACTGACCACTCAACTTTGAAGTACTTGGTTAATGAAACAAATTTAGGGGGAAGAATATGCAGATGGCTGTTACTGTTTCAGGAATATGATTTTGAAATCATTGTGAAACCAAGAATATTGAACGTAGGACCTAGCAATCTTTCGCGCATTGAGTCGGGAGAAGAACCTAGTAATATGGAGGATAACCTACCAGATGCGCAGTTGTTCGCTATCCATATAGCAGATGACTATTTTAGAGATATTGTAGAATTTTCGACTACAGGATTAGCACCTACATAATTTACTACGTAGTAGAAGAAACAATTAGTGGTAAGAGCAACTGACTTTACTCTAATTGCGGGACAATTATACAAATTAGGACCAAATGAAGTATTGCGAATATGCATACTAGAACATGAAAGACCTATTATAATGCCCAAAGCACATTCAAGTGTATCCAGAGGACACTACGCAGGAAGAGCTACAGTGCATAAAATTTTGAGATCAGGACTATGGTGGCCTACGTTACACGAAGACTCAAAAGAACATTGCTGGTAGTGTGATGTATGCCAAAGAACAAGAAAGGAATCTTGTAGAGATGAGATGTCATTGATGCCATAATTGACATTGCAAGTATTCGATAAATGGGATATTGACTTCGTGGGACCTATTAACCCACCAGGGAAGCGAACTGGCTCAAGATATATCATCACAACTACATATTATTTAACTAGATGGCCAGAGGAAAAACCCGTGAAGGACTATAGCACAGGTACCGGCGGTTCATTTTTGAGAAACTTTTGACAAGGTTTGGATGAATGAATATTCTAATGATCAATTCAGGGAACCCATTTCCTGAATAGAACTATCGCAGATTTGACAGAAGAATTCCAAATCTATCACCAGAAGAGAACACCATATCATCCATAAGCTAATGGCACTGTCAAAGCCTTTAATAAAGTATTGGAGAATGCATTGATGAAGGTATGCAACACAAACATGGATGATTGGGATCTTAGAGTACCAACAATATTATGGGCATATAGCACAACTGGTACGAATTTAACAGGTCATACACCTTTCAGATTAGCATAGGGATAGGAAGCTGTCATGACCATGGAATACATAGTACCAAGATTGAGAATTGCAACATTCACAAATATGCATAATGATTAGACATTGGATGAAATATTACTACAGTTAGTTGGACTGGAGGAAGATCTCTTCATTGTAGGTTTTCTCCAAAAGGTGCAGAAAGACAGAGAAAAGGTATGGCATGATAGACACATGAAGAATAAATTATTACAGGTAGGATACCTTGTCCTCCTCTATGATAGAAAATTTATGAAATATCCTGGAAAATTCAAAATGCATTGGTTAGGACCATACATTGTTAAGCATGTCACTAAAAATGGTGTAGTTCAGTTAGCCACATTACTTGGAGAAAATTTGCAAGTACTTGGTAACGAGAGTAGACTAAAGCCTTATAGGGATGGCCCTACTCTTCCAGGTATCAGTTACGAAATGAAAGAAAATTTTAAGTGTCAAGTGTAGTTGAAATTGGACACTAAAAATAAATGGCATAGTCTGCACACAGTTTTGTTAAAATGCGTAGTTTCACAATATGGGAAGATGTGCTGCGAAGCACAAATAGCAAGCTAAGTTGCGAAGTAAAAGAAGGGAGTCACGCTACAAGTTCAAGTTGAGAGAAGGAAAATGCGCAGTGAACCTTGCGATTTGCCTAACCGTTAGTGAAGTAGAAGAAACTAACCGTTACAGTTTTTGGTTGGAAAGTAGCCGTTATACAGTACTTTCGGGAACCAGATGTTTCCACTTTTAAGGCATATTCGTCTGTTGAGGACACATTAAATGAAGGGAAAGGACCAAGGTATAAGAAATAATTTTCCAACATACCTGGAATTTAATGCTAAGTTATTCGTTTTTGGGCACGCCTTAGTGTTTCTGCACCTATAAATAGTAAAGACAACATACTTATCGGTTTTACGCGAATTTTAGTTTTTACTGCCTGTAATTTCCAATCTTTTACCAATCAAGAGCAAGAGTAATCCGACAGTATATGTCTGAGAAATAGACCCTAGAATATATACTAAGAGACTTCCGAAATTTTGGTTTGGAAGGAGTCATGAAGACACCAGTGAAGAAAGTTGTCCCGGAGAGAGGTGGAACATCTAGAGTTTCACCATGGAATATTCCAGAGAAGACGCAAAAACACAAGCAGAAGGACACTAAGCAAGAAAAGCTAAAGTACGCGAATATTCCAAAGCCATTTCCACCAGAACAACCTCGTGACAGACCAATCCTACTTGTTCCAGAGTACATCCCTCCAAGGAGAGACAATGCGCCTGTGATGTTTCTCATAAAGAATACGTAGTATGAGATTCCGCTACCACCCATGTCAAGTCATGTGTGCATTAAGGAGAATTTTCTTGGTAAAATTATAGAGTGCAAATTCACAGATCATGACATACTACAAGAAACAAAGTACCTACAGTTTCAACCAGATCAGTACATGTGCAGGAAACATAATGAATCCAACAAGAAGAAAACCATTCAAGCGCAAGAATGGATTGCTTCATTGCAGATATCAGCATTGTTGAACTTGCTCCACATTCCACACTTTGATAGGAGCCCAGATCTCACAGCGGCTGTGAGCACATTGTTTTCATGTACGCACCAGGGATACTTGTGGTTAGACTGCGAGATCAACATCAACATAAATATCATCTACCGAATCATGCACTTGAGCAAGAGAGGTGTTGATCCCGTAGTTGATTTTCTAGGCAAGAACAAGGACAAAGAGCTTTCCAAGAGAATGAAGAGAGAATTTGGTTTTCTCAAGGGAAACCATGGATATACAACAACTAAAATCAAGGATGAAGCTACGCAGTTCACAGTTCAGTTGCTAGCAGGAAAAATCCTCACAAAATGCAGACCGAACGAAGTGCCGACAGCTGCGATCTCCTTAGCTGTGAAGGCCAAGGATGGACTTCAATACAATTGGGCAAGATATCTACTGAACGAGTTTCTAGATGAAATTAGAGATACACAAGATGGTGGACATCAAATCCATTACACTTGGTTGTTAGTATTGATCGCCTTCATAGGCTGGAAATAGCATAACTATCAGCAGAATCTCTCGATATTCATTGGAGATTGTTGAGGACCCAGGTTTGCGAACATGTGGGAAAACTCGAAGTAGGAAAAACAAAGGCTAAATAACATACAATTGTTTACGTATTATGAGAAGTTATGCAAAGTTATCTAGAGGACTTCGCGTATCACCAAAGAAATAACAATTGTCTATATTCGCAAGATGACGCTCAAAGCCGGACTTCACTTCATTTACATTCAACCGAGAGCACAACTAAATAATCTTGAATGGTTTGAAGGGATATATCAGTTAGATGGAAATAAAATTGATCTTATCATAGAATACTGGCCGCCATAATGGAAGATCGATGTGCCAACAATGATGATCACTACGTCAGAGGAAAGCGCGATTGAAAATACGCAGAACCAAGAAGATGAGAAAACAAGTGCACAAAATCTAGAACATGATCAAGGAGAAGAACAACAACAAGATTTTGGTTTACCAGTAGGAGAGAAAAGGAAGGAACCCGACACAATGTTTTTGGAAGGAGCACAAAGAAAGAAACAAAAATCAAATAAGGCTTCGCTCGATGCACAGTTGCACGATGATGATTATGATTGCATCGCAGCGCGCGTAAATGAGCATATTGAAGAGACACTTTCATTTGAAGGAAATCGAGCAAGAAGCAGTCCAAGCAGGCATGATGGAGAGCCTCGTAGAACTAAAAAGTCTGGTAGCAAGAGTTGAACAAGTACAACAAGACTTAGTAAGGGAATCAGATTCTGAAGATAAGACATGAAATTCAATCCAAAGGAAATGAAATGCGCTTGCCTTTATGCTGAGACCTCAACTAGTTAGAATAGAGCCGATGAATTTCATATTCCCGAATGATGAGCTTACTGAAGGTGCGAAGCAACTCGCTCATATGGACATTAATGTTGGCATGTTTCCCATCAAAGGATTATATAATCTGCATTTACAGGTTGTGGAAGAAATCTGAGATAGAGACATGGTCTCTTATAACCAACATATGAAGCTAGAATATAGCTACAAAGAGTTGAAGAATGAATGCACACTAAAGACAAATGAGTTAGCATATGTGCACGAGAAGAAACAAAAGTACAAGAAAGTTGTCGCTGAATTCTGCGCGAAGATCCCAGATTGTGTAGAAGAGCCTGAAGTAGAAGTGACCATTCTGAAGATTGGTGCTGCTGTGGACAATCTCAAAGCTAAGATGGAGGATATGGGTATTGGATACAAAGAGAAGATTGTTTGAATTGGAGTATCAGCAACAACCTAGCACTCCGCCAGATGTAAAAGAAGCAAGAGACGAAGAGTTGAATACTTCAACAGAAAAAATCTTTGCAGAAGTAGCGAGATGCCAAGACCTACTTGAATAAATCACCAAGGTATGGTCTATGTTGTAGGAAGACCCTGATAGAAAATTGAGGATGAAGTTCAGCAAAGGAAGAAGAATATTGATTATATGAACACGACTATGAAGGATTTGCCTCTAAGGAAAAGGATCCATACGTTCGTAGAGATGAAAGAGCTTCAGAAGGAGATAAAAGCACTAAGGATGAAGGAAGATGAAACTTCATCAAAGTGACAGCCGATAGAGGAAAAGGCATTGGCACGTTATGAGGAAACTGAGAAGAAATTGCAAGAACTCCGCACAACAAAGAATACAGTGAAGGAGAAAATGCAAGAACCCGTCTTAGAGATGATGCTCGAAACGATTAAGGAGTTTGAGAAAGAGACTAAGGAAACAGGTGCGAGGTTGAGTGCAACTTTTTAGGAATTCATTGCGAAGTCGAACATCCCAAGGGATGCACAGTTGAAGCAGATCAGTACAAGTTAGGCGAGGCCTAACATTGACCAGTTTTGGGAGAAGAAACTTTGCAGTTCCCGGGAGCAGGTTATGGAGCGAAGCGAAGTTGGAAGGAAAGGACCTGTCCCCTTAGTAAAGACAAAGTACTAAGTATGATCAAGGGTAGTTGGAGAATTTATGAATGAAGTGGCCAACTGTCAGCTACAAAAGGGAAGAGTAAAGAAGTGGAATGGTGCAAAGGATGTGCCACTGTAGAGTAAGAGCTACGATTGTCAGAAGAAGCGTCAGAGCCAAGGAAGCGACGCAAAAGGATAGCATAGCTCCACCGAAGTTAAGTAGAATTGTGGTCAACAGGAGAACCATGACATTTTGGGTTTAAGGGTACTATGGGTTTTGGCCCATAGTTATTGTAAAGATGTGACCTTCAGGCATAATCTATATAAACGGAAATTTTGTATAAGGAAGGGTTAGATCTTATTAGACTTAGGTTAGATTTCGAAAGATTTCTAGATCTAGACTGAGAGAGATCTAAGAGAGGAAACAGACTCTGCAGCTAAGTGCACAGAGATCTATTGTAGAGAGGAGTTTGTAGCTAAGTGCGCAGACTTGAACTGTCACCCCTTCCAAGTAATATAAGAATAGTTCCCATGGACATAGCTCCCATCTGGGGGGTGAACCACTTAAATATATGTGTTATGTGTGTGAATCTATGATATATTTGGTGTTCACAAATGATTATGCTTGTATATTTTCTTTCATATGAATGTGAATGTGAATGATATGTTAAGTAAGCAGAACACACATGTATGAACATTGCAAAGTCATTTTAAGTATGATAAATGCGTAGTTATAAGAGTATAGGTAGCAATAATTCAACAAAGTTTGTAGGTTGTTCAGAACTGCGAAGTCCTCAGTTACATGATGGTATTGACATTTTAGGTAGATATTGATCAAGAAGCGCATAACGAGCTCACATAACATAACCATGCATCACCAAGGTTGCAGAAACCTGATTCTGTAATCACCCATCTTCGCTTCGGGTGAGACTTCAGTTTGTTCGCAGGTTGATGCCGAAAGTGCCAGTGAAGTAGATTTTGTTGGGTCTACAATAAGAAATTTTCCGAACCTGGGTCATCCAAAAATTAAAAACAATGAAGAAAGGAGACCAACACATTGTATCTTCTAAAGAAAAAAGATTCTACCAAATGGATATTGTTGTGGTCTAAGGGATTTCATCGGTTACCATTAGTACATTATACTAATATAGAGAAAGAGTCACATGCATCCACACATCATAGATCCATATATGATAGTAAATGGGAAAAAAACAACAAGATTTATATTAATGGAACCAAATCATAGTATAATATCTGTGCAAATATATATTTTGATGTCGGCTCTACAGCCTATTTATACATGTTACATACAGTTATTCAGTTACAACTATCATTCGATCGACTAACCGAAAAATGACTTTGGGTTCACCATAGTCAGAGGAGGACCTAGTCGACTTGTTGATTAGGCTCCTCCAACATATCCCCCATCAACAAAGCGATTCTTCATCCCAAAGAGATCAAAATCATAACTGAAAGTTGAGTCAAAATTGATGTCCGTTGCTACTTATGGTTGTGGGCTAGTGGACTCAATTGCTGGTGCTAAACTGACATAGGGTTCTACAATGGATGGAGCTAAGTAAGAAATGCATCATTTGAAATCCTCCCATGTGTGAGTAGCCATCTGCATGTCTACACTTAGCGCAGTAAGTTCAGAAATCCAGCTGATCTTGTTGAGAATAGTCAAATGTTTAATGTTGTAAAGATCCGGTCCCAAAAGTAGGTGTTTTTGGTTGACTTCCTAAAGGACACGGTCAATTTGTGGGATAATTGATTCGACCTATGTATTGGCACTATGATTTTGAGTAGCCCACCGTGCTTTCTTTTGTTGCATTTCAACTAGGTGACTTTGCTCCATTTGAATCTGTTGTTCAAAATTTGTGAGAGCGTTAGGGTCGACGGTGGCTTTTTGCTGAAATATCTGCGCTAAAGTCATTTGTATCCTTCCCATGTCGATGAAAATATGGCCATAGGATCTATATAAATTAGTAAGTACAATAGTAGATTCCTGTACTTGAGTGTCATTTTCCTTAGCTGATCGTGGCGTTCAATAAATAATTGGTATTGATTTGCAAGCAGAGAGAATGATTGCTTGATGTCCTCTTGGTCTTTCCGTCGAATAGTGTTTTGATACAATAAGACTAGGGACCCAACTAAAATGGTGATTTCTTCTAAGGTATTTCTAGTTGGGGGTCCGTGCAGAGTCGATGCTACTTGAAAGATCAAATTTTGACAGGTTTGTAAGACTGTTCTCTGTTAATCATTTAGCCTGTCGAATTTCCTTTTATTTGATACCCAGTGTATCTATTTTTCCCGGTTGATGATATCCAAGAGTCTATCTAGCTTATGATCCTTAGGGATGGTAGGGTCAAATGGAATTGGTGGGTCTTTAGGATCCTCGGTGAGCTTTATTTTAACTTTGGACAGCTGCTTCTTATTCTTTTTATTTTTATTTTTCTGTGAACCATCAGCTGGGGTTGCAATACTAGGAGTCTCCATTGTAGACGATGATGGTGGTGTAGGTGATTTTGGTGGAACATGAAACTTAGGTGAAATGGTCGACTCAGGAGGTTCCGTCAAGTGAGGAAGATAATTTGATTGTGATGGAACAATTGAGTCAGGAGGGATGGTTAACTCGGGACGAACGGTTGACCCAGGATGAGCCGTCGATTCAAGGAGCGAAGTCGACTCAGTCGAAATGGTTAACTTAGCATCCATGGACTCATTAAGAGCTGTTGATGTATGAATAGATGACTGAGGGAAATCGTTTAAATTTTCCATGGTAGGTTGTTCTATTGGTGGATGATAAGTAGTAGCTGATTGTGATGGTTCCAGACCCTCGAAGTGTTCAAGGTGAGTTGTAAAAGTGGGGAAGAGTAGGGGGTTCGGTGGTGTATCAAAGGATTGTTCATACAAGGTTACTATCAGTAGGGGGGCTACAGGAATACGAGGTGGTTCTGTAGCATATAGGAGAGTGCGTGTGGTAACAATAGTTTTTCAATGAGGAAAAATGTTGGGAATATTGGCGACAAATTTTCAAACGTCAGGTTCTTGCATATAGTTGGGTTGCAACGAGGCAACTTTCTCAATAATAGTCAAATATAGGGCGGTGAATTGTTGGGAACCCGCACATGATATTCAACTTGGACTGCTTTACTAATTTTAGGTTTCTTGACTGAGGTCGAAGTTACCTGTACTAGAACAACATGACTAGTGAGAAGGTTGTTGATTTGCTCATCGACTGAGATGCGCCGTGTAGCTGCATCACGAATGATCTGCTCGACCTCCTCCTGGAGTTCTTGGAGGTCATCTTCAGTAAGCACATTTAATACCATTTTTTGTTTTGCTGATCCTTTTGTCTTGAACAACTGTTGATTATTGAAGAGGGATTCAGCTACAATATCAAGCTATTCTTTGGTTATATCAGGTTCGGACTGTTTTTCATCAAGTACATCATCATCGGTAGTTTCCTCGACAAACCATCACATTCCAAATGGGTGGTTTATCTTTTCTTATTGCGTTGTTTAGGTAGGGGAATGATGGTGAGGGTATTTTCTTCTTCCTCTGGGGACCCAAAAATTTGGAGGTACAGCCCCACCTCAAAAAATTCTTCTTGTTCTTCATTGATGAATGGTTCTTGTAGCCGGTCTAATACCTTCCATACCAACTCAAGAATCGAGTGCAGAATGTTCGACTGAACATTGAAATTGGAAAAAATAGCTTGCACTGAGGGATAATATTCTAACTCGGATGCATTACCCACAACACCTTACATATACCAAACTTTATTATAGTCAAGTTCGAACTGAATATGGAGTCGAGACAATTGGTGGTAGACTATGGTGAACTTTTTGTGGAACCCACCACTTTGAGCATGATGTTTTAAGGACTTGAAACCAATTTTCAAGCCACATCTTAGCCACTACAGGTACTTTGATGCATTGGTGAGGTTGGAAGAACCGAAACCTATGCATTATTGCTGGTTATTCAGTAGTAAAGGAAGTATCACCGACAGGGGTGATTCTGTACATTATGAGCCATATCAACAAGGAGGGGTAGCGATTCATCGACCCAATTTCTTGACATTTTTCGTGGGTTGAACAAACGATCCTTGCTAAATAATCTACCAAGTTAAAAAAATTTCCTTCTACCACGGCCGCTTTACTAACTTGCAAGATATCCACTCGGATGTCGGATGGTTGACTTGTACTAGTTAGACAAATAGAAACTATAATTGCAGCAAAATTATAGTTATTATATTGATTTTTGCTAATAACCAGTCCTTTATAATTCTTCCCTTGTGGTGACCCTGTGAATTCATCAACCAGCTTTGATTTGACCCTAACTAGCACCTCAAGTCCTCTGCATGGAAGCCCTGTGACACGAGTAATGAAGTTCAACATTAACCTCAATAGGTTGGTCCAACCAAATTTTCCCACTATGATATCGACTGACTACGAACTGCACAATGAAATCTTTAAGTCCATTTAAATTTTCCAACAATGGTGCTCGTAAGTAGTGTTAGATTTTGGAAGCAGACAATTGGTTAGCCGATTCAATCCATTTGTCATTTTGTAAACCCCACTTACACATTTCCTTCCAGTAACGGCTCCATTGATGTTCCCGAGTGCGTGCTATGTAGATTCTAAGGAGGTGGAATTTCAATGGTGAAATTGAACTGTCCTCAACAATAGGTAAATCCTTCTTAACGAGCTTCATCGATCTTGTTGTAGCAGTGGATCTTTTTGGACTCATTGTATGTTTGGATTCTAGTGGAGGATTCAGATTGTTGAGGGTATCCATAATTGGTGCTAAGTGTTACAACGTAATTTTCCACCTTGTGAGCATCAGCACTCTTTGGCCTAGAGGATCCATTTTACTGACTCATGTCCACTTTTTATCCTCTAGAGACACTATTTTTGCCTATTTTTTCCTATGTACGATAGCTGCATCATTACAATGGGCGTACCTGCGAGTTACATCACTATAGCCCACGGGTAGCATGTAAAATGGTAGAAATCACTAGTTAATTACTTTTTACTCCCAAAAAGTGATCATTGGGTGACCTTTGGCCCTCCATTTTCCCCAAAAATTCCTCGATGTGTCCTTTCATCTACCTTTGAGAGGACTATATATTGAGCACATATGGCTTATGGATGGGGGGAGAAAGGAGAGCAAGAGAACTCTAGTGGATTTCTTCCCTATCTTGAGTCTACACTCATTGATCCTTGTAGTTGTGAACCCTTTATATTCACCTTCCAAAATCCTATCATAGTTTGAGTTTGCCATTCCATGGAAGATTGAAGTGGTGGAGGCACAAGTGGATTGACCCAGATCTTGGTTCAGATTGGTTGTCGAAAAGAGGTCGTATCACATTGTACTTCTTGTTATTTATTAATAGAAATACTCATATTCGCGTCCATCAATGTTGTGAATGTGTTTATATTGCATTGGGTTGCATTTACTTATAATATCATGGACCATTGTTATTGATGATATTAATGTCATTTATATATTATATGCGCTTATTGTATATTGGCTGTCAAGACTAATTTGTAGGTTCAAGTGAATGGATTGAAAGATCCAAAGGGGATCTACATCAAACGTTTGGATCAAGGTTGGTTATTTTCTTCATTATCTTAGCATTGTCATTTATATAGCATAGCATTGGGAATTGAGTTAATTTCTGGTAGTCAGCTGTTTGTTGTGGTCCACCCCAAGCCATAGGAAGTTTTCTCCAACATAGAAATGGCGACGCCGCTAGGGATAACATCCATTTTTGGGGATTTTTTGAGCATTACTCCTTATTTATAGTTGTTGTTTGTCGAAGCTCTATGTCATTAATTGGTTGTTAGGATGTTCTATAGAAAACACCCTTTTTCTGAGCCATTGGACTCTTTGGTTGCTCATTTTCTTTTCCATACCCATGGGTGAGCGTATCTCTACCCACGTCTACCCGCTTATGTCTGAACTATAGCCCACGGGTACCCACAATTTTTCATTCAACAATAGCATACAACTCCGGCTTTGGTTGTTTCATGACCTTTGGTTATGGTTGGGTTGATTCTGAGTGTTCCTGAGTCATCTTTCACCTTGTTCCTCACTGTTCCAAGCCTTGTTTGTGACCAGAACTCCTCTTTTCTCTTGGTTTTGAGCCTCATTGGTCTTTACCCATTTTTAATTTGTAAGCTCATTCCATTGGCTGAGTCTTACTATTTAGGATATACTAGGTTGTCTGAGTGATCTCCCTTTCATTTCTATAACTGAATAGTAGGATTTTGCTTGCATTTTTCATTTCCTTATATTGAAAAATACAAAAACATAGTTTTGCATTTTCCTTTCCTTTTTAAGTGAAAATACAAACAAAAAAAATTACTTTCATGTAATGCATGGTGCATTGAGTGCTTGCTGCTTTCATTTAGGTTATGCCTGTGCATTGAAAAATATAAAAGAGTTGCATTTTTATTTCGAAACTGTTGGATTGATTTTGCATGTTAGTGGCATTGTTTTTATTGGATAGATGAGTCTAGAGTTGGATGATTTTGCATACTATTGAGTCATATACATCACTAGTTTCATGACCATATCCTTTGAGTAACCACAGCCATTAAAATTAACGCTTAATCTTAAAATTGATTAGAACGATTTTATTTATAGGGTACACCAACTAGCATAGGTTGGAATAGATCATTGTGAGTAAACAATCCAAGACTACTAGACGGAACATTATGTGTCTGACCAAGGAGTGGTGAAATCCATGGTATACATCGATGTTCTCAGGAAGCTCTACTCAGACAAGAGTTTAGCACAAGGTCACGGGAGGTTGGTTGCAGAGATATCCCTCCAATACCGCCTGAATGTGGGAGATATTTCCAGGGTTTGTTCGTATCTGGGGATTCTTGGGGGATTTGAACCTCTTGAGTTTCGACCTTAGCTACCCTGCCCGTACAATGGATCCCACCTGCGACTGTCCCCCTGAGCATTGGTTATATTGCGGTGACCATAGTTGCCTTACCTAGGTATCACATAGGGTACTTGCAGTGGTTATACTGTTTGTGTCCTCAGTCAGATAGAGGTTGGACAACACAGTTATTTGTTGTTGAGAGTTACGGCCCTTTGCACGCAGTGAAGCCTGGGTGCCTCTATAACTGATTCTATTACCTCTGGCTACAGTTTGGGAGTCTCAAGCGTCTCCTAGGTAAGACATACCGGCTCTGATTGTAATACCCCATTTTGACCCTTCGAATTTATTAGCTTTTAATGTAAATATTGTATACATGTGATGTATGTTTTCCTAGCGTGGAGCTCAAGGCCAAGGCCCCGCTAGTGGAAGCTCGAATTTTATTTAAAAGGAAAGTATTAGATATTATGTTACCCATGTGCTATTTATCCATGGTACATTGTAAAATGATGTAAATAAACATCATGCAATAAAATACCAAAACTGGCTATGGGAGCAACGAATGAGAAGGGGCCATGTATATCCACTAGGGAGCGGTGAGGGGGTTGTGGCGATGAACCATATGCTGTCAAATGTCATTGTGAGAACCCATTTGACTTTCCTTGATGACATTTATTTCTATTGTAAGGAAGTAGTTGAACATTTCAGTCCATGGCTTCAATGGAGCATGGGCAGCCTAGAAATTCATATGGCAGAGTATGGGATTTGTTTTCTTGTACCACAAGTCACTCTACCTCATGGGGATTGCTTCTTCCTCATTCCCATTCCAATTTGGAGGAGCCCAGCTTCAATTTTCATCCATTACACATGCCCAGCAGTGAGAAAAACCAAAAAATCGCAACTTTGCAAGAACCCATGTTTTGAAGAGCCGTAAACACCCATAATTGGTATTGGACAGTGAAATCTAATGGGTGATCCATAGATATGAACCTTGGGGCAAAATTGAGAGTATTAGATACCCCGAAATACATTGGAAAAACCAATTTTTATAGCCTAGAAACCCAGTGATGGGATTGAGTTATTTGATGACAGATTTGTGAGAAATCCAAGTGTGAATGTTTGAATAGAGGATTGGATTGCTGGAATTTAGCTTGAGATGTCTGTAGCTCTGTGGTTGAGCTCACTGACTTAGCATCCTCCTCCATTTTTTATTGCTTTCTTGATAAACCCAACTGTATTTTGGCTTAGCATGACTGTTTGAGTGAAACCATGGCTGTGAGTGAGCCTGTCTATTTCCTCCTTAGTGGATAAACAACCCAACTCGGGGGTGGTCTCTCAGCTGAAAGAATACAGGCTGGACAGAGACCTCTGGTTGGGTGGAATGTTGCTCTCACATAGCTAGTTGTTGAACAACTTCATCACAAAGATAAGTGTTTCTTGAGGTTAAATCATGCTTATTCTGTGTTCTGTAATGTTTTAATTAACGACTGTTAATTGTATGTTGAATGCATGTCTTAGTATGGTTGATATGAAGCCTGCGCATAGCATGAAGAGGGGGATTGATTCTATGCATTAGATTCATGATTTGCTTGGGATAGATATGTTGATGCATTCCAGTTTGTGTGTGTGATAATATGTTTAATTTCGTTGTGTTTACTTTAGTTTGAATCTGCACACATGAAGTTTAATTTATTTATGAAATTGATGGCCTAATGAACGGGATGAGATAGTCAAATAGGCCTGGTAACATTGGTCATGTTTCCTTCCATGGTTTGTAATGATGGAAGGGGACGTGACAGAGTGGTATCAGAGCCCATGTTCCAGCACTAGGCTTGCTTGGGCCAAACTCTGAGTTACAGGCAGGTAACATAATGTTTTAACAAGGTATTGGTGAAGTTTGGGGTGTCATATTTATATGAAAAAATGGCAGGATTAGAGTTCTCAAAAGTGGTAGAGGATCAAACCATTTCATAGATCTCTCCAAGAGATTTCCAACAGTACCAAACTTGCCTTATTTGGTTAAGGGACGAGGGAGATATGAGCCCCGCAAGCGCATAGATTGCGCGCAGGTTGCGCACAGGTTGCGCACAGATTGTGCACAAGTGGTGCACAGTTTGCGCATAGATTACACGTAGGTTGCACACAGATTGCGCACAGATTGTGCGCAGGTTGCGCACATATTACGTGCAGGTTGCGCACAGATTGCGCATAGATTGCGCACAGATTACGCGCAGGTTGCGCATAGATTGCGCGCAGGTTGCGCACATGTTGTGCATAGGTTGCGTAGGTGGCGTACAGGTTGTGCACAGGTTGCACGCATGTGGCACACAAGTTGCGCACAGGTTGCAGGTGGCACATAGGTTGTGCACAGGTTGCGCGCAGGTGGTGCATAGGCTGTGCACAGGTTTTGCATAGGTTGGGCACAGGTTGCATAGGTGGCGCACAGGTTGTGCACAAGTTGAGCAAATGGTGCACAGGTTGTGCATAGGTTGCGTGCAGGTGGCGCACAGGTTGTGCACAAGTTTCGCACAGGTTGTGTACAGGTTGCGAAGGTGGCGCACAGGTTGTGCGCAAGTGGCACACAGGTTGCGCAGGTGGCACACAGGCTGTGCACTGGTTGCACACAGGTTGTGCACTAGTTGTGCACAGGTTGCGTAGGTGGCGCACAGGTTGCATGTAGGTGGCGCACGGGTTGTGCACAGGTTGCGCATGGGTTGTGCATAGGTGGCGCACGGGTTGTGCACAGGTTGCGCACAGGTTGCGCAAGTGGCGTACAAGTTGTGCACAGGTTGCACAAGTTGCAAAGGGAGTTAAAAAGGAAAAGTTGTCAAACCCAGAAATTCATAAAAGATGGATGGCACATCGGAACAGAGATCCGCAAGTTGCTAAGTGTTCCTTGTTATATGGACTAACTTCGCCCTGTATAAAAGTTTTCCTGATTTCTTCCAGATTTACTTCTATAGGTGGCTAAAGTTGGTCTTCCATGATGTTTTACAACTATGTAAAACATGCATAATTATGGTGAAAGTTTTCATATTTGAAGTGATGCAGTTTCCACACTCGATGTCGGAATGGAGCAAGTGGATAGGCATTGGAAATCTTATCCAGCAGGGAACAGTGGTGCATGTTAAAATTCAATATGCTAAGACAGAAAATAGCAGCATTACATTCCATTTCACAATAATAGCATATACATGATCACTGAAGAAACAACAAGCATAGCATAAACAAAAGAGACAGAGATTTATCCTGGGAAACCCTCATGGGGTAGAAAACCCAGCAAAGCTTCCTCAATATAGATGACCAGAAATATACAAAGATGAAACCCTGAGACATGATCTCCTCCTCCACAATAGCAGACCTCTCCTCCACAAGTGCGCTATCCTCAAGTGAGTGAATGTGTGTATAATGAGGAACACACCTCCTCTATTTATACACTACTCTGATATGTATTTTACACAAGTACATGTAGGCTCGTATTTAACCATTAGGTTAAATACCCCATTATAACTGACTGGGCCGACCACTCTAGGGTGGTCTAATAACCCTTTGACCCACATAACACATTTAGGGCCGACCCCCACTAGGGAAGTCTAATAACCCGAGTTACCACATTCCGACGGAGGAATAAACCTCTCAGGATATACAATAAGATCTTCACGGAGGAATGAATCATCTCCGGAATAATAAAGTACAAATATAATATTCTTTGAAGTTACAATATCTCAACACTCCCCCTTAACGAGAAGGATATTATAACAGCATCTACCCGAGCAAGGAGTCATCAACATCATACATGATACATCTATAAATCATTGGAAGCTTTCTCAACATCATTAGTAACTCAAGCAGTTACTGGAACATCTTCAATACTGGAACATCGACATCTTCAGTATTGAGTTTTTATCTTCTGTAGCACTTGAACAGCTACAACAATATCATCATCTGGATCCTCACGATACACGATCATCAGCATCGTCATCTCATGATCATCAGCATCATCATCACACGATCATCAATATCGTCATCACATGATCATCAGCATCGTCATCACACGATCATCAACATCGTCATCACACGATCATCAGCATCGTCATCTCACGATCATCAACATCGTCATCACACGATCATCAGCATCATCATCACACGATCATGAGCATCATCATCACACGATCATCAGCATCGTCATCACACGATCATCAACATCGTCATCACACGATCATCAGCATCGTCATCACACGATCAGCAGCATCGTCATCACACGATCAGCAACATCATCATTACACGATCAGCAGCATCGTCATCACACGATTAGCAGCATCGTCATCACACGATCAGCATTAGTACAAGTATTCATGCTAATACAAGTGACCATATAAACAATACGAGTATCCTACCAATACAAGTAGCCACATCATCAATACAAGTATCCATACCGATACAAGTAATCACATCATCAATACAAGTATCCTACCGATACAAGTAACCACATCATCAATACAAGTATCCTACCGATACAAGTAACCACATCATCAATACAAGTATCCTACCGATACAAGTAACCACATCATCAATACAAGTATCCTATCGATACAAGTAACCACATCATCAATACAAGTATCCTACCGATTCAAGTAACCACATCATCAATACAAGTATCCTATCGATACAAGTAACCAAATCAAAAATCACTTTCTCGGAGACCATACGTCTACGGATCAATTCAGGGACCGAAGTCTAGGGATGATACAATCCCCACTTCTTGGAGACCGCACGTCTACGAATCAATTCAGGGACCGAAGTCCGGGGATGATACAATCCCCACTTCTCGGAGACCACACGTATACGGATCAATTCAGGGACCGAAGTCTGGGGATGATACAATCCCCACTTCTTGGAGACCACACGTCTATGGATCAATTCAGGGACCGAAGTCCGGGGATGATACAATCCCCACTTCTCGGAGACCACACGTCTACGGATCAATTCAGGGACCAAAGTCTGGGGATGATACAATCCCCACTTCTCGGATACCTCACGTCTACGGCTCTCTTTAGGACTGAAAGTCCAGGGATGATCTAATCCCCTCAACTGTCCACTAAGGACTTCATTCTCGGAGACCTCAAGTCTACAGCTCTCTTTAGGACTGAAAGTCCAAGGATGATCCAATCCCCTCAACTTTCCACTAAGGACTTCATTCTCGAAGACCTCACGTCTACGGCTCTCTTTAGGACTGAAAGTCTAGGGATGATCCAATCCTCTCAACTGTCCACTAAGGACTTCATTCTCGGAGACCTCACATCTACGGCTCTCTTTAGGACTGAAAGTCCAGGGATGATCCAATCCCTAAATTTCCACTAAGGAATTCATTCTCGGAGACCTCATGTCTACGGCTCTCTTTAGGACTGAAAGTCCAGGGATGATCCAATCCCCTCAACTGTCCACTAAGGACTTCATTTTCGGAGACCATACGTCTATGGATCAATTCAGGGACCGAAGTCCAGGGATGATACAATCCCTTTTCTTTCTCGGAGACACCTGTCTATGGCTCACTTTAGAACAAGTGTTCAAGGATGATACAATCCCCACATGTATTCTCATCAATACAAGTACAAGTATCCTCAACCATACAAGTACATTAATCAATACATGTGTCATCAAAAGTATGTATTCTTACCAATACATCTTATCATCAAAAGCATGTATTCTTACTAATACATCTAACATCAAAAGCATGTATTCTTACTAATACATCTAACATCAAAAGCATGTATAAGTAAAACAAAGTATTCTAAGCATAAGAGTCCTAAATATAAATATTTCTAAGTATCTAGGTGTAGAGAACAGGTTACCTCATCATCGACCTTGTTGTTCGATGAGACAATCTCATCATCAGTGACTATACTACTCCCCCTTTCGAGGAGGGTCCTTTTGAGCTACACCAAGCTTGTCTCGGAAGTATTCAAATTTCACTCGAGACAGAGGTTTGGTTAGTATGTTGGTAACTTCTTCACTTGAGGTAGAGATTTGGTTAGTACATCGTTAACCTGTTACAAATTCAAACTTTAGTTCCTTCAGCATCATATCTTATTAGATCCCTATGTTCTTTGACTTATCATGGAACACTAGATTCTTTGTCATCTTCATACAACTCTATTTGTCACATAGGATCACAGTTGGTTCTATCTCTAATTCAAACCAATCCTGAATCCAAGCTTCTTCACAACTAGCAGAGCAAACAGCCATATATTCTGCTTGTGTTGAGAGCCACACTAGACTGCTTCCAGCTAAACCACGAGATCATGGCTAATCCCAGACAATAACATCCTCTTGATGTGTTCTTCCTATCTGATACACTTTCTTCCCAACCAGCATCTGATTAGCCATCTAAAGTCATGATCTCCAAGATAACATAGATCAAAGTCTATCGTATCCTTTAGGTGCCTCATCACATGCTTTGCAACTATCAGGTGAACACATCTAGTTTCCACTAGATACTGACTCAAGGTGTTCACAACAAAGCATATATCTAACCTAATATATGTTAGATACATCAATTACCCAATAATTTGACTGTACAAAGTTATATCCACTAACTCTGATGAGTCATCCTCTAACAACATCAAGTTGGAATCCATAAGAGTGGCCATTTCAACACCTCAAGTCCTTTTAATATTTCTCGACATACTTTCCCTAGTTGAGAAAGATTCTTTCTGATCCTTGCCATACTTCCAGATCTAGGAAGCAATGCATCAATATGAGATCTTTCATTTTTCATTTCTGCAGCCATCTATCTGTGCCATCTCTCGTTAGATGGGTCTATTGATATGAACCTCAATATCATTCGAACTCTGTGGTGAGTTCCTTCTTGCATCCATGTCATTTGTGTATAGAAACCATATTCAACCTTGTAGCAAAGGTTGAGATCCACATCACCCATGGTGATCATTAAGCTCATCAATTTATTATCGATCCTGGATACCCATACAGAACCTGATTCACACTTCTTCTTTAATTGCACCATTAAGAGAATGGTCTTTATCTATTTACTTGGAGCAAAACATCTCATCATGATTCTCTTCCTCTTTCTAAGATAATATTCTAGCCACAAGCCTTCTATAGTGTGTTTGATTTGTAAATATTTTGTTGAACATCCATCGCTTGTTCAGTGTTCATCATTCATCATGATCTTTCCTACAAATCAAAATTAAGTACAGGATTAGTAATACTTCATAATCATCAAATCATATTGACATGATAACCTATTATGCATACATATATCATTTACATAGTTATGCAACTATTTTGACCAATACTTTGGCACAACACTTTTCCATATTCTGTATGCATACAGTAGCTATCTAGATGCCTTCCAGAACATACTGTCGAGAGTGTGCACAGCTCTCAACATGTCAGCAAAGAGGTTTCATTCTAGACGAGCAACAATGGAATGTTTTTCCAACTTACCAATCATATGCATATTAGTAGTATATTGTTCAATGCTCTATGAATGTTTACACTCAGCATGATGTATTCTAGGAATACAAATATGGATACAAGCAATATCATTTACTATTTCAAATAACAACTCAAATACTTATCTTTTATGTTTGTGTGGTTGCCTCCCGCTTGATATTCTATATGTCTTTTGAACTTCTATTCATTCTGTACCACTGTGCATGCTCAAGTGTGCAATAGTGTCATCCTCATGAACTCATACACAAACATACATTCATTAGTATATTCTCAAAACATTCTAATTCTAAATAATATTGAATATGTACAATCATGATCATTAGTATTCATAGTTTCAAGGAAGTCTTCTTTTACTCATGCATATTCTTGTTTGATCTAGTTAGTTAAATCATCAACCAAGATAAGAGACATAATATGCATAAACCCTTGATTACTAACTTTATGAATAAGCATAACCAATCATACCAAGTATACTTATATAAGGGATCCTAACACAAGGTAAGATTCTAACATGACATAGGAAAACATACCTGGATTAGTATACCTGCTTAGTTATGTACAACATACCTAAACAATCTCTTCAATGATTTAGAGATCCTGAGTTAGAACCTGCATGTCTCATAGGTTAAGCATAATATAACAAAAGTCATACATACCTCATAAGTAGAACAAATATTATGGATGAGTCTTTGTCTTCATGTGGTCATGGTCATGGAACTTGATTTGTCTTTTGTGATGTACCTGTATCTTGTTAGCAGACAACATCAACCTCACACAACACCATAATGCATAAGTACAATCATATAGCCCTAATCAATGAATGTCTTCGATCATTCACATGCATTCATACTGTTACTAGGGTGATAAGACAATTAATAACATTAATCAAGATTGTACTAATAAATAACATGAAGACAAACACATTATGAACTTAATCAAGAATCAGGTTTCAAGACATACCTGAACCTCCTTAAGTCATACCTGTCGAGACTTCTTGTAGTCTTCTTATGTAAGTCCTTAGCCTCAAATCCCCCTGAAACTTGATCTGGAGCTTGATTAGGGTTTGCTAGAGAAACCTTAAAAATTCAATCTTTGACTTTCACACTTCTGAATGGATGGAAGAATGTGTCTTGCTGAGTTTATCAAACTAGCATTCTTCAATTTTTAAATCTCTAAAATTTGACCCCTCAAAATTGCCTTCGAAACTTCTGGATCTTCTGGACAGGAACCCGAACTAGGGTATGATGAAGCCCACCCTTCTGTCCAATCAAAAGGTTCGATCCAAGGCTCTAAACTCTTATTTTTCTGAGGAGCTTCTAGCCGTGGTTACAGACTTCAAAAATTCCAACTTTTGCTGAAGCCCTAATTTTCCATCTTTCTGATCAAAATCCCGAACTAGGGTTTGATCAAGCCCGGTCTTCTAACCAACCAAAAAATTTGATCTTCGTCTCTAAATTTCGATTTTCCTGAGTAGCATTCAGCCGTGGACTCTGATTCTAAAAATTCTAACTTTCTCCGAAATCCTAAATTCCGGAAGCCATGAATAAAGGTGCTCCAAAAATAATTCTGTTTTGACATAAATATGCACCTGATTATTTCTGCTATAACTCTGAAATTTTTGCTCCACAGGGTCTGAAACCTTTTTCCTGCAGTAGCCTGACCTATCATCTTTCCATCCTGACAGGTCTGACCTCAATTGGATTTTCTGAGAGAGAGTTATGCCAAGTGTCGCAACGTGACCTGTTTATGGGATAAAACAGGAGAGCGAACTTGTACGGCATGCCACGTGTCACTGTTTGAACTTCGGCCTCTGAAAACTTTTTCTGAGATATCTAGACCTGTTATATTTCCATCCTGATAGGTCTGAACTCAATTGGACTCTCTTAGAGAGAGTTATGCCAAGTGTCGCAACGTGACCTGTTTATGGGATAAAACAGGAGAGCGAACTTGTACGGTGTGACACGTGTCACTGGTTCACCTTCGGCCTCTGAAAACATTTCCTGAAGTACAGTCTGTGTACTACCTGTCACTTTTTATGAAATTTCATTTGGAGCTTCGTAGCCCAAGTTATGACCTTTTTTCCAAGGTCACCGGATTTTGACTGAGATCTGGAAGAGGCAGAAACCCTAACTTGTACTGATCATAACTCATAAAGTACAACGAATCTGAGGGTTCCCTTTGGACACAAGGTACCTGGGGATGTTATCTTCGACCTGTAAACATTTCAGACCATGAACCTTCTCATAAATGGATTTATAGCGAAAGTTCCACGATGACTGGTTTTTGCTATGTAAAACCCTAACCTTCAAATTGTCGTAAGTAAAGCAGGTGTCGTAAGTGCCATACCTTGCCTTCCTTCAGGTTAGCTTTGATACCATGTTAAAATTCAATATGCTAAGATAGAAAATAGCAGCATTACATTCCATTTCACAATAATAGCATATACAGGATCACTGAAGAAACAACAAGCATAGCATAAACACAAGAGACAGAGATTTATCCTGGGAAACCCTCATGGGGTAGAAAACCCAGCAAAGCTTCCTCAATATAGATGACCAGAAATATACAAAGATGAAACCCTGAGACATGATCTCCTCCTCCACAATAGCAGACCTCTCCTCCACAAGTGCGCTATCCTCAAGTGAGTGAATGTGTGTATAATGAGGAACACACCTCCTCTATTTATACACTACTCTGATATGTATTTTACACAAGTACATGTAGGATCGTATTTAACCATTAGGTTAAATACCCCATTATAACTGACTGGGCCGACCCCTCTAGGGTGATCTAATAACCCTTTGACCCACATAACACATTTAGGGCCGACCCCCACTAGGGAAGTCTAATAACCCGAGTTACCACATTCCGACGGAGGAATAAACATCTCTGGATATACAATAAGATCTTCATGGAGGAATGAATCATCTCCGAAATAATAAAGTACAAATATAATATTCTTTGAAGTTACAATATCTCAACAGTGCATAATCAGAATTTGAATGAGGTTATCATACCTCATAGTTATGTAGCGCGAAAAAGTGCCAGTGGTTGTTTTGACAAAACTGTTATCAATATGGGCCAATTTCTAGAATTGCATGCCTGGAAAGTAGCAAATTAGAATATTAAGCATGCGTATATGTATTGAATTGATGCTTGTTAATTAAATCATATCTAATGATTCCTTGTGTGTTTCCTAGAGGCCATGAAATCATACCAGCTATGATGTGGAGGAGGAACCCCATGCGGCAATGAAGGATTGGAAAGGGAGAATCCCTTAACCCTGTTTTGCCACTGTATTCATATTTTGTGAGCTTAATGTGTAGAAAAGTATGGCATGAGAATGCTGAAAATGCCAAAGATTAGAGATATGGCATGAATATGCATTGGCTGGCATATTAATTTATGCACAATGCATGAGCAGATGCTTGTGCACACATAGGATATTAGATATTGGTAAAAGTAGTAAGGTTCTACATATGCAATGAACCACTAATGGAAAATATTTTGGTTGATAGTCACTATTGGTGTTGGTATTGGTTGTAGGACCAAAGAAACTAGAATCATGGATAAATGATTTGATGATGTTGTTGCATATGGCCAACAACCTTATGAAGAAAAGGCTAGGGCAACAAATCCATGATCAAGAGATTGGTGGAAGGATTCTGTAATCCTCAGTAAGAGACCAACTGATCAGGTAACATCAAAGGTGTAAATGGGATCCATGCAGATAATCATTTACTTATGATGATTGCATAAGTGTTGAAAGGGGATTGGGTAAGAATCCCTTGAACCATATTTAGTAATAATGGAGTAGTGAAGGCGAGAGGCCTCATACCATGTGACTGTTTATAAATTTAGATTGTACTCATATAAAATATATCATTGCATGTGTATGTAGGTTATGAGTTTAATAATCAAAGCAAGTGAGGACCGGTGGTCCTGATTATGGTAATGCATGCTATATGAGGTAGTCATGTTTCGGCCATAATATGTTTGAATGCAGAACATTCATGAACCAATGCAAGGTAGCATTGAGTGGATATGCATTAAGAGATTTTATAAATCTTGTAGTTAAGAATTGAGTGAATGCATATGAAATACTTGAGTAAATGTTGTGAATATGCATGCATGTGGGTAGTTACACTTGAGGAGATGTATTGTGTGCATGCATGATTGTGATATATGTATATGTTTCATTACAATTGAGTGATAGATGAAATGATGAATTAATGATAATTATGAGATCATTTCATGAGCTGCTATGAATGTAGGAGAAGAATTGCAAGAAGGTAGTCATGATTGACAGGCCTTCAGAGTGCTCTGTTGGAAGGACAGAGTTGTATAAATGATATGGCTATGAAATAATGAGCATTTAAAAGCTTTAAGTTGATTGCATGGATGGTGTGATGGTCTCTTGTAATTTTATTGTGCTCCGGGTGCATATAACATAAGCCTATACATTTCATTGCATTTGAAATACTAATAGTTGAGAGCGTTTGAATTATGGAGTCTTATAATTCTGAAGATCACTTTAGTGACTGTTGTAAAGGCTGCAATAAAAATATTATATGCATAGAGACTTACAAATTATTTCATTGATTGAAGTTTCAGATTTCAAGTAGATTGTTCTAGGCATGGCAATGTGGGTAAGTCCATGATGAAGGCTGGAATCTACCATGTGCAAAAGCCAAAGGTTATGAGAAGATTCTCATGGTGGTGAAATTTAACTTATGCATGAAACAAATATGAAAATATTCTGATTTAATTTTATGAGAATAATATCATGGTTGCAAATCTAATTTCTGTAGAGAACAGATTTAAAGAAAAGAAATTTGATTAGAGCTTATGATAAGGAATCTCATGGTTGAGAACTCTAAGTTCTGTTAGAAAGAACAATTGTAAATCTCAGATTTGAAATTTTGCTAATAATTGCTAATGAATGTTTGGATTATGTAAAATTGTGTTAGGAGGACATGTTGTAGGTGGATGTCCATGTATGGTACAAAACATAAATCCATAATGGACATAATGGTGCCACTTACAAGAGCCAAGCAATATGAGGATAGCCTCATGGCTAAGAAAATCAATTTCAGTAGTATATAGAGTTGCAAATTCATATTGAATTTAATTATTAGTGCCATGGATTGGTTATGGAACAATCAGATTTGAATTGTATTGTTAAATGTGGCTGACCGTTTGGTTATTTAATAAGTGTGTCAGGAAGGAACATTGTAGTAAGACCATGAGAGAGGGCCCGCAGAAGCCAAACTTCATGGGAAGGATCCCATATCTTAGAAATGGGTTTCGGGTGAAACGCAATTGGATATTTTGATAATGTCCCACCTACACTGCATGATTGGAAAACAATATGAGTGAAATGGTAAATATTATGTTAGTAAGACATATGAGGGTTATGTAACATCAAAAGGAGTTGGGATGGCAAACCGAGGTATTGTCAACTCAGAGAAGGAGCCCCCCATTCCTCATTAATGAAGAGAAATTACATCTGTGAAATGGATAAGTGTTTTGTAAACCCTGACTAATATATATATACATACATACATGTCTTATTATTGGAGTTAATATGTAGAGCATGTTTTGATTTTATTTACATTATGGAAGACTGCTTGAATATGAGTAGGGCCTACATGGCTCACATTAGAAAAGGGGTGCACACTTTTCCAATGTTGGGTTATGATAGGATTGTCAACATTGACTACACCCTAAGGAAATGGACGCATTCCTGGTGTTTCAATGTTGGATAGCGAATGTTATGAAATATGTTTACAGTTTTAGAGCAACAATACTGATGAGCTTTCTTATCCATTTTGTGTTGTCAACTTATACATATGAAATTTGGTGCTGCACATTAAAGGGAAAAGTGAAGAAAATGTACTCAAGAAAGTCACCTAAGGAATTCCTAAAGGGAACTGCCGGTTTGCACAAGAGAAGGAGTACCACCCTTGTGCGCAAAACACATGTATACCTTCTTAATCTCATACGGGTCAGGTCGGGGGAGGTTATCAACCTTATGGCCATGGTCACACTTATGGTCCGTCAGGATCACATAATCAACAGTTTAATGCTCATGGTCAAGCATTTTGTCCTTCCTATCCTTCAGGTTCTTATAATCAACCTTTTATGGGAGCTTATAATCAAGCTTTCCAGCTGCAGCTCCCATTCCTTGCACATCTGATACTTATGTATCTTTCGAAGCTCACAAATGATCCAATATGTTACGACCCTAGTTGGCCTCTGGTTCCTACCAAGCTTCCTTCGTACATTCCTAAGTTCGAGGGGAAAGGTGGTGAGGATTCGGGTGATCATTTCATGACGTTTCACCTTTGGTGCTCTTCCAACTCGTTGAATCATGATTCTGTTAGATTACGACTATTTCAACGCACCCTCACGGGGGAAACTGTGAAGTGGTATGTTGAATTTCCTGGGAACACTTATAGGGGATTCAATGAGATCGCTTTGGTTTTCTTGGATCATTTCCAGTTTCCAGTTCATTACAATACTGGTACTGAACTTTTGTCTACTTTCTATTAGAATAAGGCCACGCATATTTCTGACCATGTTCAAGAGTGGCGTCGACGGAAGAGACTAATGAAAGCCAACATTCCTGCATTGTTTCTGTTGGAATGGTTCCTCAAGTATCTACTCCCATATATTGCTAAGGATGTTTCGATGACCGGTATTATGACTGAGGAACAAGCCATCTTAAAATTCCAGTAGTTATATTTACTATACTCTCAGTCTGGCATTTTATATGACATCATCCTTGATGCACCGCGAACAAGACATGATCCCAAGACAGTTCCTGGACCGCATGCCGATGGCATTATGGGATCTGCAAGTACCCTCCCTGTAGATTTGGTGGCTAATAAAATGCAAAAATTGTCGCTAAACCAGTCTACTCTCGGACAGGTTCACACCTTGTCCACTTCCACCCCATCGTCCGATGTGCACACTGTGCAAATGACTAAACCATCGGGTAACCAGCAACCTGGTGGTGAGAACAAGGGGAGAAATAACCATAAGGGTGGAAACAATGAGAACAATAATAGCAATCGCAATACCCCTTGTAAGGAGAATGCCAACCCTCCTCAAGAAGGCAGAAATGCTGGTGAGGACCATAAACCTAGGCGTAAGGTGAAATTTCCTTGTAAGCTTTGTGGGGAAGATCATCTTACTCACTTGTGTCCTCGAATCAAAGAAGCATCGAAGCATTTGGCACAGAGCCCAATTGTGTTGAAGGATCCCATTCCTCATCATCATCAAAACATGGCTTTGCATGTTCCCACTGCTGGTTATGGACCTAATGAGACTCCTACGTATTCTTACAATACTAGTGGTTATGGATGCGTGAATATGGTCCAATCAGAGGTTAGTGTTGCTACTTGTCAACATGATTATGGTGCACCACAACCTAATATGTGGAATGAGCCTCCCCCTCCTCCTGATAATTCCTTGCATATCGAGAAGCCCTCTATTATGTCGTGGATATTGAAAGGTGTGCTTAATCACTCTATGCATAATCCCAATGCCCGAGCTTCCCATAACTACTCCATTGTAAAATATTTGGGCCAAACTCCGTGTGCTATGTCGGCTCTTGAGGTTTTGCAAGCGTGTCCTTCTCAAAGGCATGCCCTTTTGTGTGCGTTAGGAGTTCAGGATGGAGGGATTCCCAATGTCATCAAGTTCGACACTACTGATGTGCAACCTTGCTTACCTTACCACGTGGCTTTTCAAATCCATGTGGAGTGCCTTAAAAATTTTGTCAAATGAACGGTGGTTGACAAGGGCGCTTCTACATCAGTGATGTCTCTAGCTTGTTGGAAAGCTCTTGGCTCTCCTCCTTTACTCACGTCTAGGACCATGCTCACTGCATTTGACGGTAGGTCATTTAAGCTGCATGGGATAATCCCTTCCCTTGTTGTCTGCTTGGGAGGTAAACCTGTGCCTATTGAAGTCGAAGTGGTTGATGCACCCATCGACTACAACCTTTTACTGGGTCGGAACTGGATGTACGATATGAAAGTTCTCGCGTCTACTATATTCAGAATCATTTGCTTTCCACACGAAGGCAAGATTGTGACCATCGATTAGTTGGACTTTGTTAATCCTCCCACCGCATCTACGGGATCAGTAGTCCCGCAAGTTATAGACTCTCAGCCGGAAACTGGGAGCATGGGTGTTGGTATGTACCCTTCATTAATGGGATCTTATGATTTCCCTACACCCTTGAACTTTATTGGAACCATTTCTGACAATGCACCTCCTCCTTTGCATAATATATTGTTTCGGACTTCATACTTTGATGACCCATGGACTTTACCGTCCACAGGTTCTACGTCTAGAGACATTGCACATGTTGGGATGTCTATGCCGCTTTCTGCTGCTGAGCTGGCTTATCAGTATATTCAACAAGCCACTGCAGAGCCAAATCTCCCCTCTCCTCGAACAGACGAGGAAGATCCCGTTACACTGCCAGTTAGGGCAATCAACTCGTCTTGTTCGAACGATTTCATTTATGGTACTTTACCCTCAGATGAAGCTATTATAGAGGCCATGTGTGGTAGTGAGAGACCTTGGCAGGATATGCATCATCGCTCTTATTTCCTTCCCAACCTCAATCTCGCCAAACAAGAAGAGTTCAGAACGACTCTTGCAGAGATGGTTGGTCACCCTGTGGCTCTTTTGGGGTCACATGAGATTTATGCAGAGGGGAACATGGCTAATATTTCCCCAACTTAATCGATCAACATCTCTCATACTCCTGGAAAGATTGAGAATGTTTACATTGGTGATGATTGCGATTCTGAGGAGGTTTCCATCTACATCGAATTGTTTACTGAACTTCGGGAAGATTTCGCATGGTCATACGAGGAGATGCTAGGAATGGACCCCAGTATTGTCGAACACAAGATAAGGACGTATCCTCATGTTAAACCGGTTCGACAACATCTTCGTGCTGGTAACCCTAGGAAGGCATCCACTATCAAGGCAGAGGTCGAGAAACTGCTCAAAGCTGGTTTCATCTACCCCTTTCCCCATACCGAATGGGTGTCAAACCCTGTTCCTGTGGATAAGAAGTAGGGAACGATCTGTGTATGCACTGATTTTAGAGACCTAAACTGTGCATGTCCGAAAGACAATTTCCCCATCCCATTCATTGATCAGATCTTGGATGCATGTGTGGGAAGTGAGATTTTTTCATTTATGGATGGCTTTTCAGGGTATAACCAGATTCAAATCAAACCCAAGGACCAACATAAGACTGCATTCATTTGTCCTTGGGGTACGTTTGCATATCATAAAATTCCCTTCGGCCTTAAAAATGCCAAAGCTACATTTCAGCGTACCATGACCTATGCCTTTCATGACCTTAAAAGTATAATGGAGGTTTTCTTGGATGATCTTGCTGGCCATTCTTGTAAGAGAATGGACCACCCCAAGCACCTTTGTTGGATTCTCAAATGATGTATACACTACAAGATCCAATTGAATCCCAATAAATGCATCTTTGCAGTAAGGTCTAGTCTCCTTCTAGGATTTATAGTTTCAAAAGAGGGTATTAGAGTCAATCCTCTCAAAGTTTAGGCAATACTTTAGTTGCCTCCTCCGCGCAACTTGTTTCAACTTCAAAGCCTCCAAGGGAGAGCTACTTTTCTGCGTCACTTTGTAGTCAATTATGATAATCTTACCAAATATTTCACGTGTTTGTTGAAGAAAGACACACCGTTTATCTGGGATGAGCAAGACCAGCAGTCTTTCAATGCCCTTAAGAAAGCTTTGGTATCAGCCCCTGTGCTTAGTCCACCAGACTTTGCACAAGATTTCATACTTTATGTGGTTGTGTCTCAAGAGATGATTGGCATGGTCTTGGTTCAGGTTGATGATGCACTCATCAAGCGTGTCATCTATTACCTCAGTCGAAATCTAGTATACGCTGAACTAAGGTATACCCACGTGGAAAAGTTGGCACTTGCGATTGTACATGTAGTCCAACGGTTACGACACTATATTTTGCTTAGAACAACCACAGTTGTAGCGCATATCAATCTATTTCAGTTCATGCTATCACGACTCCTTATATGGGGGAAGTACAATAAATGGATTGTGATCCTTCAGGAGTTCGATCTCGATTTTGCTTTGGCGAAGTCAGTGAAATCGTTGGTGTTTGCTGAGCTTATGTCGGACCTTCCGAGACTTGATGAGGATGTCATCCATGAAGATTCCTTTTTAGATGAACACTTATTTCTTATCTCATCCGAGGACCCTTGGTATGGGTATGTCATTGTATATCTCCAAACTTTGAAGTTTCCTCCGCATTATTCACGAGACGAGCGATGGCGTGTGAAACATCACGCTAAATATTATACTATCATCGGTGACACTTTGTATCGCCGAGGAAAGGATTATATTCTCCGTCGTTGCTTGACTCATGAAGAAGCGAAACGGGTGCTTAATGATTTCCATGTGGGGGTGTGTGGCGGTCACTTATCCAGGCTTGCTACAGCCCAACGTATTATGCGAGCTGGTTACTTTTGGCCTTCAATTTGTAAGGATTGTATAAACACTGTGAAGAGATGTCACCCTTTCCAGGTGTTTTCTTGGAATGTACACTCGCATCCATCGACCCTCCATCTGGTCGTCACCGTAGGTCCCTTCACCAAGTAGGGGGTGGATTTCATGGAATGCAAACCAGCTTTAGCTGGGGGGAATCACCATATTATAGTGGTCGTGGACTACTTTTCCAAATGGGCTGAGGCCATGCCTACCGTAAAAGCTGACAGTGCTATAGCATCCCATTTCGTATTCAATCGGATTATTACTCGGTTTGGTATTCGGAAAGAGATTGTCACCGACCATTGCAGTCACTTTTAGAACAAAATGATGGAGGAGTTATCTCTCAATCTTGGGTTTTGTCAATAACACTCATCATCTTACTATCCCCAAGCGAATGTTCAAGTTGAAGCAGTCAATAAGTCTTTAAAGACCATTCTCCAATGTATCATCCAACAAAGCAAGATCAAATGGCACATTATGTAATATCCTTCTTTGTGGGCATATCGAACTACAGTCAAGACTGCCACCAGGTTCTCACCATTTCAGCTAGTACATGGTGTGGAGTTGATTTTACCGATTGAATGCGAAATCCCTTCACTTAAACTGGCCATAAATATTCTCCCTGATACGACGGGTCTTGAGCAACATTTAATCCACCTTGAGCAACTTGACGAGCAGCATCGAGATGTCGCCGTGGCTATAGATGCCAAAAAAACATCGTGTTAAGGTTCAGTATGATAGATCTATCCGTCCTCGGCAATATGTTGAAGGTGACTTGGTCCTCTTATATGACCAAGCTAAAGAACCCCTGGGGGCAGGCAAGTTCAACCCCATGTGGCACGGTCCTTACGTTGTGAGGTGTGTCCTAGAAAAAGGATCCTATGAATTAGAAGACTATGAAGGGACTATCTTGAAGGATCCTAGAAATGGGCTCGACCTCAAGCGGTATTACACTTGAACCTCTGGTTCAGGCTAATACTTTTGTATACTACTGTATAGTTACTTCTGTACATAGTTTAGCTTTCTTTTGGTTTTTAGTTATGTTGATTATCTTCCGTTTGATTGACAGATGTCAGCGGAGTTTCCTACGTTCTTAGGATTTGCGGATGATGCTAGCAGTCATACGCAGCAGCTTGCTTCTGCTTCCTGGGTTATGTTCTCACATGACCACCTAGTTGTGTCTTCAAGAGGTGTTTGTCTTGGTCCTACATATAACAATGTGGCGGAGTATAGTGTCGTGATTGAGCTACTTCAGGATGCTATTTCACATGGTATCCAGTCTTTAGAAGTCCGCCTAGATTCACAACTAGTTGTGTCTCAGTTGAATGGTCAATACCATGTGAGGGATCCTACATTACTACGGAAATTCTTAAAGGTAAGACTCTTGGAATGACATTTTGTTTCAATTACGTACATTCATGTTCTGAGAGTTTTAATCATATATCTAATTCATACGCTAACTATATATTAGGTTGGCATTTGTCACATTCCCAATGAAGCACACAAATAAAATATACATTCATACATTTGTACATACACACATATAGTAGAACCAGTGAACCAAATTTTTTATAAATAATATGTCCAAAAATGGTAGTGTCATGATACAAAACTAGATCTCGTAGCTCTCAAAATATACATATCGATACAAAATGGGAAGCCGAGATGTCTAATCCCAATGAGGAAGCCTAGCTGCCACCCCAACAGTATGTGTCTGATAGAAATAATGCACTGCATTTGCGACATGCTGCAGTAGTCGCAACTAGTTTCCTGGCACCCCCACTACCTGGCGCTGCATATCCTCTGTAGTTGCACCACCTCTACCTATGGTACCCTGGTGGTCATCCGTGATAGGTTGGCCCGCATATTCTGTAGTGTCCTCTCTGCTGCAGCACCTACCACCTCATCACCCCTGCCCCGGCGACGATGTCTCAAAAAACCATCGGGTCTCATTGGGCCCTTGTCTGCAAGGAAACAATCAAACATTAGTACATGATACTACCCCCAAAAAATATTTTTGCATTCACATCTACAATAAAAAATCCATAAAAATTTAATATACCAAAAACCTAAAAGAGTACTCACCAATGTCTCCGAGTGTTGCATCTAGTGGGAGCGACATGTCTCGATCGTGTCGGAAGTCTATCCCTGCATAGGGGTAGTCCTCTATCGCTATGACCTGTCAGTCCAACTAGTGAAAGAACTCCTTTGTATATGGTGATGCCTGACAGCCACCAACCTATTGCATCAAGACCTTGGCCCACCGGGTCATGGCTGGGTCATGGAGACTATGAGGAGCGACCTCAACCCTCGGACTAAGCCTCAAAACTCGCTCAAAGAAGAAGCTGCACAAAATACTGTCGTACCCGATTTTTTTTGAATTCCCCCACTCTGTCAGCTGGGTCTTCATGGACCCCAATAGTGTAGTACACCAATCAAATATCATAAGTTGCATACACTGCGATGCATAGAACATAACTGGCCTAGATGCCTGGTGAAGAGCTTTTGGACTAGTAATCCACACTAAAGTTGCCACGACAACCTTCATGCTCAGGTTGACTATGGCTGTTATGGGCACCTGGCTCCTCACTGCCCTTGTTTTTGGAACAAAATACCTCTCTATATAGTCGGGGGTGGTGATCCCACCACCCACAGATCGAGACTGAAGGCTTTCCACCTCACCTCGACGGGACAAACCTGTAATGAAGTAGATATCTTCCACTTCCAGTGAGAGTATTTTCCCATCTAGGTTGAAGTTTTGTGCATCGACATCCAATAGTTTATCAAACGGAGAAGAAATAGGTTTTGGGCCCTCAAACCCCCTATGCTCCAAAATTTATATAAATCACATGCTTTTAGTGCTTGTTGTGCATGCACATCATTACGGATGGCCTCATCAACTAGGTCATGTTCTCTCTCTCTCCATTGTAGAACCATCCTGGAAAGAGAAAAACCAAAGAATGTAGTTAGTTTTGTTTAAAAAACTAGCTTCACGGCCATACCCATGGGTAATTGTGCTCGCAGTGGCGAGTACTCGTGGTCAACGCATACGTTGACTGCGCGTACCCAGCCCTACCCACAACCCGCATAGTTATAGGCTGCAGGTAGCGCCGTGACCATGTAGGGCATGGCCAAACAAAAAATTTAACCAGTAAAAACTGAAATAAAAGAATTCAAATGGAAGGTAGGGATGAGATTACCAACCTGCTCCTGATGGTTCGATGATCGGACTCCCGTAGCTCCCAGAATCAACAGCTGAACTTTGAGGTGAAAACTAACCACAAAACTCCAAATGGGTGAATAGTTTTCACCAATTAACCAATTAACCACTTGTCTATAGTTTTCACCAATTAATGTTGTTTTGGACTAATACAATGTCATGGAGTATCATTTTTTTACCAGATTTCTTCAGCGAAAGTTGTTTCCGAACGTTTCACACCTACGACAGGTATGTTTCACACCTGGCATATAGGTTAGATGTCATTTTCACATGCATTATGCATTTGACCTTTTGACCACTTTCATAAACCCTAGGTGTGACCTCGCTTCTTAACTAACAAGGAACCTTCACACTGTTATAGAAGTGTCGTTATGTGGCGGTAGGGCCTTTCCAAACATGGGTACCCTAGTTAGAAC
Organism: Larix kaempferi; assembly: GCA_027924585.1. NCBI lineage: Eukaryota > Viridiplantae > Streptophyta > Pinopsida > Pinales > Pinaceae > Larix > Larix kaempferi. The sequence goes on from BSBM01001238.1 coordinate 3,692,574, forward strand.
CCTTTTTTGCATTCTGGTGCCCACGCCGTTGTTTGTCATTAAGATTGAGAGTCCTTTGTAGTTACGCCATGACATTGTGATAAAGACTCATATTCTACTTTGTCTTATGCTGGCCATCTCCCATAAGGACTCCCCCATTTATATCAAGTTGTGACTGCATTGCATCATCTTGCCTGTTGCTTGAGCCTTGTGCTAGCTCCCACTTACTCAAACATTAGTCTGGTGCCTAAGCACTTTCCCTATCGAGCCCTACAGAGCTTACATTTTCCCATCACAGTTTGATGACCTTTTGACCCTGAGGGAACATCCCCCCGAGTGTCCACCTCCTACACACGCTTCCTTTCATTGATCATAGGTATGTTCCACTGCTTGGAACTAGTATGCTCGCTATTTGACACTCGTTCCCTCACTTGTTGTACTATAAGCAATTTTATTCTTTTTCAAGCTTTCCCAGATATGAAAAATACCAAAAAAATCAAATATTCCAAAAAGCCGGACGGGATTATGGTTACTACTTTTTGTTGGCAATTGTTGTGTCGGCTTTGAACAGAGCATTCATTCCACTCCATACATTATGAGTCAAGACTATTGTTGGACCTTAGGAGCTGTACTTCTTTCTCAGTTTACTCCACTGATTGGATAAGCTTCGAGTCATTACGGAGCCCTTTCTGATGCCTCATGCATTGCACAATTTATATTCAGTCGATGCTGCCTGAGTCTATCCATCTGCTCATGCTCTTGTTCAAAGGAAGTCCTAAAACCAGAGTTGGCCACTCCTCAGATATCTTGACTATTGCATGTCGGCCATCCTTATTGAGTCAGTTCGTTTCACCTGAGTTCTTCCAAATATTTCAGCGTAGCTAGTACCTCGTGCTAGTTTATGGGGGATGTGTGCTAGTTTATGGGGGATGCCTTAATGCCCTCATTCCAGCGAGTCTCGTTCCATCGACTTCAACCCATTTCTTCCCGAACTTGAGGCTTAGAGTTCGGTTGAGTACCTTGATGCTTGTAGTCATTAGCGGCAGGTTCTCTCACCATCAACAGTTTTGGGAATACATCAATGTCCCCTGATCGATGGATTCATCCTAGTGTTCGACCTCAACACATCTATTCTCACTTTGATGATTGTGCTCTGTGCCTTGATGCCCATTTTCATTATTGGTGGGTTATCTCGCGTCTGTTAACGATATACATCATTGACCGGTAATCAGATGATGTCATATCAGGTTCAAACTCAACTCCTTTATTCACTTGATGGGACTTGCACCATTGAAGACTTGTGTAGAAGACCTTAGGCAATAGTGGCATTCAGTATGCTACTTATGACTATGAATTTACATCTGAGATATCACCTCTCAGATATCAGTAGTTTGTACCTCTAGTTTGCACTAGTTGTTTCCTTTTCAGCAGTAGACCATATATTACTGTAGAGGGATCATGTCTATGATCACTTATGACATGGATTCACTATGTACTGCCTATTCCTAGCCACTGTATCAGATTTTTGTACTATACCGACATGTACTCAGGGATACTATTGTATTATGACAAGTGAGCTACTCCTTCCACTTGTGTCTCCATCACTCCACTTCTGAGATTTATAATGTATTTCGTCCATTGTAGCATCAATGTCTGACCTCACACATTAGGGGGCATCTGTTATAATGTAATTTTCCACCTTGTGAGCATCAACACTCTTTGGCCTAGAGGATCCATTTTACTGACTCATATCGACTTTTTATCCTCCAAAGACACTATTTTTCCCTATTTTTTCCTCTGTACACTAGCAGCATCATTACAGTGGGCATACCCGCGAGTTGCATCACTTTAGCCCGTGGGTAGCAAGTAAAATGGTAGAAATCACTAGTTAATTACTTTTTACTCCCAAAAAGCGGTCATTGGGTGACCTTTGGCCTCCATTTTCCCCAGAAACGCCTCAATGTGTCCTTTCATCTACCTTTGATAGGACTATATATTGAGCACATATGGCTTATGGACAGGGGAAGAAAGGAGATCAAGAGAACTCTAGTGGATTTTTGCCCTATCTTGAGTCTACACTCATTGATCCTTGTATTTGGAACCCTTTATGTTCACCTTCCAAACTCTTATCATAGTTTGATTTTTCCATTCCATGGAGGATTGAAGCGGTGGAGGCACAAGTGGATTGACCCAGATCTTGGTTTAGATTGGTTTCCGACAAGAGGTCGTATCACATTGTACTTCTTGTTATTTATTAATAGAAATACTCATATTATCATCCATCAATGTTGTGAATGTGTTTATATTGCATTGGGTTACATTTACTTATAATATCATGGACCATTGCTATTGATGATGTTAATGTTGTTTATATATTATATGCGTTTGTTGTATATTGGCTATCAAGACTAATTTGTAGGTTCAAGTGCGTGGATTGAAAGCTCCAACGGGGATCTACATCAAATGTTTGGATCGAGGTTGGTTATTTTCTTCATTATCTTAGCATTTTCATTTATATAGCATAGCATTGGGAATTGAGTTAATTTCTGGTAGTCAATTGTCTGTTGTGGTCCACCCCAAGCCATAGGAAGTTTTCGCCAACACACTAAGTACACTTGCTCGATTTCTTTTCAAAAGTGTTCCCAATCTTGTTCAAGGTCTATATTTATAGAGGAAAATTCCATGGTGCATTCAAGTCGGTTAGGTGAATGCATTAATTGTGAATTTTGTGGAAGACAACTTCTTGGTATGTGCAATAAGCCTTCTTGATTACGCTTTGGTCGAATTTCGTCGTGTGACCTCCGCTGGGGTCGATCATACCGATGTCTATGATGAGTTAGCTTACTCATTATTGAGTTTTCTATTGATCGATAGTGAGTTTCTTGTAACCAACAGTCGGTAGTGGGTGTATTTTTATAGTCAACTCGCCGTCAATGACCTGTCTCATGCTCCCTATCCCATTCTATTGTCATTATAATAAGTTTGATACATGTTGATCTTTATGCATGAATGCCTTTTTATACAAGTTTTTCTTAGGATGCAAGTTAGTTTTACAATAACTACCTTTATCTTGAAAAATGTAATTAAGCTTGGAAGAAAGAGTAAATAATTTGAAAACATTGGACACAATTGTCGACCGATTGGAGAAGCATCCATTCAGTCGGTACCATACCTATATTATGGTTGTATAAAGTTTTAATTTTCCATCTTTGCTAACTTTGGCAGGAAATTCTCCTGTAGCATTCCCAATTGACTCGGTACATTCTGATGTATTTCTTCAACTATAAAGGTTGGTATGGCTTTCAATCGGACTAAAATATCATTAGGTAAGTCATTATGAATATTCTCAAATTTTTCCCTTGTTGTTACTTGTGCTAGATAGTCGGTTGACGACTCTTTATTCAGTCTTTTGAAATCAACACAAATTCTTGACTTTGCTGAGTCATATTTCTTGATGTGATAGACTAGAGATTGACCTTGCGATATTCTAACTTGTGTAGTCAGCTTCGTGTTTGCAAATTGTTTTATAGAAGAAGTTGTCCCAGTTTGGTGACATTTTTTATGCATATCCCCCGTTCTTGTTGCGTGACTTATACTTATGTCAACTAGTGTCGGTAAGAAACCTTGATTATCGACATTTTTTTATACTTGCTCGATATTCTCGATCAGAGATTCGTGTTCTATATGCAGCAGGGTAGGGATGCTTGTTGGTTCCCCTTTTTTAAAATTAATCGTCGAGTGTGCTCTAATATTCTCCTCGACAATTTTTGGAACAACCGATACAGTGAAGCAATGATGCGTCCTTTTTCTAGGAATGAATTTAAAAGACCAAGAGTCGCGAGCTTGTTTTTCATAGTTTTCAATTTGCCAATAATATAATTCTGAATCAGAGTTGTATCCAATAGACAAGGGGGTCCCCAATCGTAGTTCTCCATGATTGCTAGGTTCGATATAATATTCATCGTTATGGATTATTTGATATAGACGTCAAATGTATTTATCATGATCATCAGGTTCCGCCCAGGGTTTTCCTTGAGATGGATTGATTTCTACAATTAATTTTTTCCCATCTCCTTTAAGTTTAATCCGTTCTTTCTCCAGTGAAATGGGAATTTCATTTTACGTTCCCATGGTTGTCCGAATAATGTTGGAAAATATTTGGCTCCATCTCTTGGATCAATGATTTCGAAGTCGATATGGGTGTTGATACACATGATTGAAGTTTTAACATTTCACCACATGCCAATGGGTTCAATTAGTCCTTGGTCGGATAACTTGAGATATATCCCCATTTCTTAAAGTCGTGGTCGACGAATGCTCTCCCATGTTTATTTGTTCATGATGTTTGCTTGTGATCTAAAGTCGAGGATGACTTGTGAAAATCGAAATCCATCAAATTACAGGTCAACAAGAGGATCCATGCTGGCTTTGTCTTTGTGATTCAGACTGCATAGTGTTTTCGTCATTTTGTGATTTTGGCTATTATTTATGATAATACGCATTACGTCGATTAGCTTTGCCATAGATTCTTCTTTTGTTAATAAATGAAGTAATTCATGAAGCATTTTACTTTTATTTTCTTCTTTACTTTCTTCAGATGTTATTTGTGAGAATATTTCTAAGACATTTTTGAATATATCTTGTTGCTTCGTTGGGTTAGGATAATATTCCCTTGTATTATACAGTCGAGTGACATGAGTGTTATCTTCCCCAGTCTTTGTGACTTTTCATGTAATTACATGCAGATTTTTAGTTCTACACGCTTCATTTTTAGAGACACACGATAAGATATTAATAGTTTTTATTTTATCAAGGGCATCTAACATAATCAAGCACTCTTTAAGATTGTGCTCCCCGAATCCACACTTTGTACAAAATTTCAAGTTGGTCATGTCCTTCCACGGACAGTCGGGACTGAAATTTTCTTCACTGAAGCATACATAACATTGTGGTTGCGTCTGGACTAGTATTCAGTATACCCGATTAGTGTAGTTTCTACCTCGACCATTGTATCCTCCTCATCAGTTATTTCCATAATTGCGATGGTCGGTATTGCGATTATCTCGTCATTGTTGATTGACTGTCTGTGTCTGAGATATAGTGTGGTGATTTTCTTTATCTTTTAGATTCTTTATGCACTCGGCCGTCGAGTGTTGTTTCATAAGACAAATTCCACACCACGTTGACTTGACATTATCAGCATTGTATGGGAAGTCTTTCATCATGTGGGGCTCAAATATTTCACATATATCACAATAATATGTCGCCTGCATCGTTTGGACATTTTCTGGCTTCCTTTCTTCAAGAAAGATATTAAGACGTTCTTTTGTCATTCTCATTTCTCTTTGCTAAAATTTATTATTATTCTGATAAGTTCTTCCAGCATCATAGGGACAAGTATAATTAGTATTCCCTTCATTAGAGCATTTACTACACCATAGATCATTATGTCAGAGAGTCAAATGCTGCATCAACTTATCCATCCACTCAATTCTGTCTTGCAATTATCGGTTGATGGTTCCACTGGAATGATTTGAGTTTGATTCAATTCGCAATGCTTTCTTCATGGTGTCTTCATAGGCTATGTATTCATGCATCAGGAGTGGAGTTCTAATTTTGAGTCAGCTAGACCATCCACAAAGAATTGAATGACTACAGTAGGGTCAATTTTGGTGATCATATGTGGCAGCAAAGCAGCTATAAACCACTCTTTATGTTGAACATCGATCATCTGGAAGCTTACACGGGCCATCAGTGTCTTGAATCTTTGGTGAAAGTCCCTGACATATTCATTTGTTGATTGCTTGATCTCTTTAAGTTCAGTAATACACCGTGATTCATATTTTGTCTTCCTAAATTCATCTTTCAAGGCATCTCTAATCTCTTCCAGAGTGTTTTACGGCTATCCAGTAGATACCATTGAAACGTTCATGAACCAATCCAAAGCACGACATCTAAAGGTCGTAATTAATTGTGCTCTTTTTACGTCATCATCTTGCAGTTGCTTAACAGTCCAGACTGCATCACATAAGAACCAATATTTTTCTTGGTCCTTTGACCCATTCCTGTGAAATATTGGAAGTTTCATATCATCCCCAACCATTCTGCATATTGGGGGTATTGACTGATTTTGTATTACAGGACCAACATTTACAGAGGGATTATTCATCGAAGTACTGTTTTGATTACTACTACTGTTACTTGCTTGAACCAACTACGTCGGGCTAGTATTTCTTACCTCAATTTCTGGAGATGCATGCGGGGTCATAGGTATGTAACAGTGTCTGGCCCTATCTAGTTCACCAGGATCAGTCTTAGAAGCAAGCTAATATTCCTCTTCTTCATCCTCTTCTCTATCACGATATTCTTCTTCAATCCGTGGTTCTAGCTCGTAGTCCTTTCCTTCAATCACGCTACAACCCTTTCCTGTTTTCACAATTCTTCTTTTCTTACTTGACTAAAATATTCTTCCACTCCGCAGTAGACCACACTCGTCATCTGTTTCACTATCTACTTCCCTTTACATATCAACTCACTTCTTACAACATGCTTTCATACCATTCCCCATCGACATCCTAAACCACAACGCACAAATGGATTACTCATCAGATTCCATTCTCATAACCCCTTTTTCACAAAGCAACATTTTAATCCACAGTTTCAAATAATTTAGCTACTTACCTCTTGGTCCTTGGGAGAACTCCCTTTCAGTAGTGCTATAGGATGTTATGGTGTCTACAAAAAACTGTATAATATATCCTTCTAATATGTTATCTAACCAGAAACCAACAGCGTGAGATATTTTACTATCAACACCTTTAAGGGTTCAAATTATCTCGAGTGTTGAAACCAAAGGCTCATTCCCTTTAAAGCATCTCTTTTGAAATGTTAACCTTGCCAACCATTCAATTAATATAACAAGAAACTATCCAAAGAACAATTCATGGATATTTGTGAAAATATACTTATCTAACCATTTTTATGCATCAATGTGTGGATCTTTGTTTTGGTTTTCCACAAACTCTCTTAGCTTCTTATCGATCCAATCCTAGATTTTAGGCTTAGCCAGAAGCCACATACCCTTTCGACATAGATCATAGTCCCAACAATGCAACCATTTGTTGGCGCAGATCTACTTCAACTAGGGTTCACTCAGTTAAACACCAACAAACCCCAAGACATCAGCGCTTTAGGCATCACTTGTGAAGCGGGTGAAGTCTCACATGAGGTATCTATGGGAGCTGCAAGAACCAAATTTCTACAGTAGTGAAGGGGTGCGACAGAGAACTAACAACGATAACATTCCAGACTGTAGTACCCCTATTTTGATCCTTAGGGTTTATTGGATTCAATGTAATTATTGTATAAATGTAATGTGTGTTAGCCCTAGTGTGGGCCTCAAGGCCAAGGCCCCACTAGTGAATTCTTAGGTTTAATTGCATAGGAAAGTATTTGATATTCTGATAATCCATGTACTGTTTAGACATGAGATATTGTAAATGATGTAATTATTAATTATTGCAATAAAATACCAAGAAAACTGGCTAAGGAGGAAACCAATGAGAAGGGGCCATGTGTATCCACTAGGGAGAGTGTTGACATAGATCTATCGACAGGGTTTCCCTTCACACTACTATCAACAAACACCAACCAAACACCATTAAGCACCGGCCCATAAATGTTTTACCCTTTCCAACAACACCCGTGGAGCGAGTGAAGTCTCACCCGAGATGTTTAAGGGGGCTGCAGGAACCAAGTTTCTGCAGTAGGGGGAGGACATGCATCTATTCTCACTCTATCTCTACAAAAACCAGAGATTTATCTTTGCATCATACTTACCAATTCAAACATAAATTCATCATTCGCATTATAATTGTGTAATAGACATTCGCATTAACATGGTAAAACTGGCGATCGCATCAACATAAATTACAAAACAACAAAACTTAAGCATGCCGCAGTATTTAGGTCACATTCATCATTCAACACAAACACAGATACAAAAAAGAGACATATCTGAACATATTCATGCATTAACTCATCAAAAACCTGTGGTACAGCCCTCGGAGGGACAGTTCCAAACACTTACCACAGATCCATACAAAACTTGCCGACGACAGAGCAAAACATTATACAATTCATCCACTTGTCTATTGATGAACTGATGCCCATAGGCTTACAATCATACTCCTATTTATAAGAAACTAAGGTGGTTACAAAACGGTCCAAATGACCCATAGTAACTAACTAAACTAATCTTGTGCTTCCGTCGGCTCCTTGTTCTCCGTGAATGGTCCTTCTTCCATGGATGATCCTTCTTCGTTGTTGTTGGCTTCCATAATTTATGCAGTCTAACTATTGGGCTGTGCCCAAGTGGGTTCGAAAAATATACAAGTATGGAAAAGCGTGCGTGGCGTGCTACAGCAGGAAGAAAAGGAAATTTTGATAATTGCGCATTGCGTGCTGCGGTAGGAAGAGAAAGCAGTTTTGGTGAAAGTACATTGCGCGCGGTGGCAGGTGACGAACAATGTTGAGGTTTTGTGCATGTCGCGCGATGGAAATGACTAAGGCACGGTCACGCAATAGGACGATGCACATGGTAGCGCATGAGCTATTTTTGGGAATGTTAGAACTGTAATCCACACTTAGTACCATAATCCATAAATTTTTATTGCTCATGTGCTTAATTTAACCATAGTTTGGACTAGGTGACTACAGTTGGTCAAAAACCCACTTTTGAGAGTGTTCACACCCACTTCCAAGCAAAACAGTTCGCCCAGCCTCCTGTTTTGTCCACAAGTGTTCCCTCATTAATTGCTAGTGCACCCTCTCTCCTTGTTTTGGGGAATTTTAGTTGACCAAGGGCGCTAGGGTGGATTTTGCCCATTTTTGGCTAGATTTGGAGCATTTAATGCTCCCTTGGGCCCCCCAAACTCCTCTACTTGCTCACCCACGCCTGCCTTGAGCTCATTATTGACCCAGCATGCTTCAGCCACCTCCACACCAGAATTCGTGACTGTTTGGGGTGATTGGGATTGAGTTGGACCCACCTAGGGGGGATTGAGGCCAATTTGGCATTGATGACTTGTACACTCAGCTTGAGCCACCTAATGCTCTCGAATTTCTCATGGATGTAATAAAAACCTGTTACTAACATTTCCACATGTTAGACAGTCAGTTAATCAAAGGTTTCAGCATACATTGTGTGTAAAATTATCTCCTTTTTCAAGTTTTTCACTGTTTTTGCAAACTAATTCGATTTTGTGAGGTTCTCCATAGCTCCTAGATCTTCTGTGATCAAAATAATCACATGGTATCAGATCCATCGTGTCGTTAGTGAGTTGCAGGTCAATATTGAGCATTGAACTGCATTCTAGAGAGGATTTCCAGACAAAAATTGAGTGTTTTTTGCAGGTGTTTCAGTAGTTTTCTCACCATTAACGCAGCAGTCATGGAAGCAAACCAAATGTTGCTCACACCCTTCAATTTTTTTGATTGGAAGGCTGAGATGGTTATCAAGCTGAGATCTAAGGGTCTCTATAGAGTAACCATGGGCACAGAAGTGGAGCCAAATTCTGCTGTGGAGAAAGCAAAGTACTACAATCGACTTGATGAAGCTTATGGATTGCTATGCCTGAGCATTTCAAGGGAACTCTTGTTTCATACAGACAGTTTGACAACTCCCAATGAAGTATGGGTGAAGCTAGAATCACTCTTTGGGAAAACTGATGAACTGAGAGGCCACCAAATTGAAAACGAGCTCATTAGCTTGAGCCCAGCGCATTTTGAAACCATCCAGGAGTTCTTCATGAAATTCAAGTCACTGGTGCTTCAACTGCAACAATGTGGAATTGTTAAGAAGGAGGAACAACTGATTCTGTCCATCCTTTCGAAGCTAGGCCCAGAATTCTCTGTATTTGTCAGCACATTTCCCTCAGCCAAAATGACCCTTCGAAATTGGCAAATGCCATCACTAGCTACCTTCATGGAGTGTCTCACTCAGGAGCAGGACAAACTAGTTCATATGGGTACCATAAAATCAAAGGACCAAGCATTGGCAATGGGTGTTTCAAGTGCCAACAAAGGCAAGCAGAAAGCCAAGAATTCGAAGTAGCAAGAGAAGAGGAAGTCTGACAAGACCAAGTCTGCAGATGGGGGTTCGAATCTGTCAAAGGAGAAGGACAAGAAGGGAAAGGAAAAGACCAAATGCACCTATTGTCATAGGGGATGGCATCCAGAGAGCTCATGCATGAAGAAAACCATTGACTCAATGGCGCAGCTGCTGGAGAAGAACAACATCCCAGTCCCTGAGGGCGCAAGGAAGAAAGAGAGCACCTCAAATCCTGACAATAAAGAGAAGTGTCATGCTTTGGTAGCAGGTACTTTGAATCCCTCATCCTTTATCATTGATTCAGGAGCTTCCAGACATATGGTTTCATCCAGAGAGCTCTTCTCCTCTATGCATTCGAATGGTGGCCCAACAGTTCGAATGGGAGATGATTCAGAAATCCAGACCAAGGGGATTGGTAGGATTGACATGGAGCATGGCTATTTCAGTGATGTGCTCTATGTACCTTCATTGGCTGCAAATTTGCTATCAGTCTATCAAATGACCCATACAGGAGAAGCCAAGAGAGTAACATTTACTCCAGATTTGGTAGAAATCTCAGAAATTTCCTCAAATCAAGTTGTGGCTGTAGGGTATGCTGATCATGATGAGAGAATGTACAAATTCTCAAATTTTATTCCAAATTCTAGTGACCATGCTCTTGTCTCTCATGCCAACGAGACCTCCAAGTTGTGGCATGAAATATTTGGCCACATGAACTACAAATATCTCCAGCAATTGCACAAGGACGAGATGGTGGAAGGGCTTCCAGAAATCAGATCTTCAAATGGTGCATGCATTGGGTGTGTAGTTGGAAAGCATCCTGAGCGCAGCTATGAGAAGGGAATGGCAAGGAGAGCCACTCAACCACTTGGATTGGTACACTCAGACCTCATTGGTCCTCTTCCCACTCCATCATATGGTGGATCAAGGTATGTACTTACATTCATAGATGACTACTCTCGATTCTGCTGGGTTTACTTCCTTAAATTGAAGTCAGAAGTGTTTGAGAAATTGAAGATTTGGAAATCCCTAGTGGAGAACCATAGTGGTCATAAGATAAAGATCCTTAGGACTGATAATGGAAAGGAATATGTGAATAACAACATTCAGCACCTTTGTGAGGAATGTGGCATCCAAATGCAACATTCAATCCCCTACACACCTCAGCAAAATGGTGTGGCAGAGAGGAAAAATAGATCTCTCAAGGAGATGGCTACTTGCATGATTGAAGCTAGGGATCTAAGCCCTAAGCTATGGGCTGAAGCCATCAATTGTGCTGCTCATATTCAGAATAGATCCTTTCACAAATCAGTCAAAGGAAAAACCCCCTATGAGTCATGGTTTGGCCAAAAACCAAATGTGTCAAATTTCAGGATTTTTGGGTCTAGAGCATGGGCTCGAATTCCATCAGAAAAGAGGAAGGCTTTGGAGCCACAGAGCAGGGAATGTATCATGGTTGGATATGGTGAGGACACAAAGGGCTACAAGCTCTTTGACACATCCACACTCAAAACTTTCATTGAGAGAAGTGTGCAATTCGAAGAAGAACCAATTCCAGATTTTGAGCTTGCACCGGGGGAAAGCTCCTCTCCTCCACACCTTAATGAAATTAGTGATGATTCCACCTCTGATTTTTCTGATATTGCTGAAGATGACATGGCTGAAGATGACATTTCTGTACATGAGTCACCATCAAGGCCCAAGTGGGCTGAGAAAATCATACAAGCTGCAGGTGAATTGGCAGGCAATCCCCAAGAGCCTAGGAAGACTAGATCTCAAACAATCAATGCTTCCTTTGCAAATGAAAGTGAACTTGCTGATCACTGTTATATGATGATTGGATCTGATCCAACATCATATCAGGAAGCTCATCATGATCCAAGTTGGAGAGCAGCAATGCAAGAAGAATTCCAGTCTCTCCAAGAGAACAAAACATGGGATTTGGTGCCTCTTCCTCCCAAGAGGAAACTTGTGCAATGTTGTTAACACCCAAAAAGTGCTCACTAGCTCATTTACCACATTACATGGCTCATTTGTCCATTTTCCTACCATTTTTCCCTTAGAATCCCAAAAAATCCCATTAAAATGCCTCCAAAAGGCCTAAAATGCCTCCAAAAGGCCACAAAACCATCAAAATAGCCTAAAAAAGGCTAAAAAACCCCCTTTTCCTCCAAAAATAGCAAAAATCCCCTAAAAAGGAATTAAAAATATAAAATAATGAGGAAAAGGAGAAAAAAAAAACCCTATACAGCTGCCCAAAACTATGTGTTTCCTAAAACCATGGGTCAGCACTCCACCACCAAAAAACTATAAATAGGTGATGGAGATCCCTTATTCCATATCCACAATCACAAGCACCCTTACTCTGCCAAAATCTCTCTCGAAACCCTAGTTCACCTTTGAACTATTTTCACCTTGAGAGCCACTTTGGCCCATCCCCACCATTGGAGAAGGAGAAGGAGCATTCAGAAGCTTGGAGCATCCTCTTGGACACTGCAAAGGGCTTCACCAACCTTGACACTCAAGGTAACATTAATATAAAACCATTTTTTACATCTTTTATTTATGTCTCATACAATGTTTAAAGTAGATTGTTAATTGTTGTTTTAGCTTAATCATTTAATCATTATTGAACTGCTACTAAGGAGTCCATTCTCCTTAGTAGGTGCTCATTGGCACAAGCTAGGGGTAAAACCCTAGCTACAGTTTTGGCGACTCCCCTAGTTTTCGAATTTCTGGTTTCCGTTTTTAAATTTTTTCCTTTCGGCTGTCCCTTTCGGCCGCCGCATACCGCATCTTTTTACCTCTACAGTCGCGTCCCGACCGCGCCTTTCAGGCCTTTACCCGCGATCCGACCGTGGCTCTCAGACTGCTTCCGACGCTCTGCCGGCGGATTCAAGTCTGTTACCTGCGATCCGACCGTGGCTAATCAGCCTGTTTGCCGCGATCTGACTGCGCCTGTCGGCCTTTTTCACGCGTCCCGACTGCGGCTTTCTGCCTCTTTCGGGCGTCCCGACTGCGCCTGTTAGCCTTTTAGCCGCGACCCGACTGTGTCTTTTTCCATTTTTCCCGCGTCCCGACTGCCACTGTTGGCCCGATAGCCGCGACCCGACTGTGTCTTTTCCCCTGTTTCCTGCGTCCCGACTGCATCTGTTGGCCCGATAGCCGCGACCTGACCGCCGCTGTTTCCCTCAAACCCGCGGTCGGCCTGTTCTGATCCGCCACAGACCCGCGGTCTGATTTCTGCTCTTTTCCTGTTTTGAGCCCAGCCCCTCTTGCTGCAATATTTTCTGCATTTGAACAGCCCTCTGTCCCACCTGCAGCCCACTTCCTTACAGCCTTTCTGCAACATAATTTCTGTTCCTTTTACAGAATCTTTTTAAAATTTCAGTATTTTTATTTCAGAAAATTTTGCAAGTTAAAAGAATCAATTTCAGCATTATTGATAGATTGGAAGTTGCCCTCCCTTGTGGCACTTCTATTTTTGGGATCATTACCTCACGAGCACACACTCTGTCACATAAAATCAAGTGAGCCTTAAAAAGTACCTAATTAAACCAACATTCTAACCCCACTTGGGGAACACAAAAGAATCATTGTAGTTAGGTAGGATCAGGGGGATAGGCTTCCAATAACACCCCTTGGTTATTTCACTTGAGACATAGTTGTTGTCCAAATAGGGAACCAAAATCCCCTAGTACTTTTTGGCACGGTCACGACCAGTTTATCAGAGGGCCTCTCCCTTAGGAGGGTTGAAGTCGGGAGACTGGTTCCGGAGGCCTGAGTGGAATACCGCACTCCATTCAGTAACCGAAGGGCTACCTTTCGCGGTTCGCGGGATATCCCTGTATAGGGGTATTGCGGTCAACGAACTAAACGGCAGATTCACCTTTCTGGACGTGTCATGAACGGGGTATCTTAGTTGCCATTCTTCTAGGATTGACTACCCGGTGTCCCTCCCGGTAGGGGGATATCATAGCCACTTGGATTTCCTACTCATATTGTCTGACTTGGATTTCATCACCTTGCAGAGGATATGTTTAGTTGAGTCAGAATACTTTTAGCTAGGTGTTTGCATGCTCCTTTACCTCCCTTGGGTCTAGTGAGTCCACCATTTTTTCTTTTTAGGAAACCTACTGCTTGTTGGTATTCTGACCATCTTTGTTGTTACTCCACCTATTGTAGCACAGCTGCTGCAGTGGGTGTTTTGAGTTGGTTGTTGGCCTGAGTGCCTTGCTTTTTAGCTCTCCTTCTGCACACTCGGTTGCATTAGGATTTTTGAGCTGTTTTTATACTCACCTCAACCCACAGAGACTAGACACCATCTGTCACCATTGAGTCCCCGAGACATTCTCGGCGCCTCAGGGGCGAGCCCCCACAGCACGGTTCTCTTGACACCACTCGTCATAGATTCCGATCATTGTCCGTTGATACCACTCATCACAGATCTAGAACCTTGTCACTTGACTCCACTCGTCAGCGACATAGGTCTCCGTCACCAGATAGTGACGCACCTTACTTTACCTCTGATTCTGACGAAGAGTCTGAGAACCCTATTTATACTGCCCCTACTAGCCCCATGGCTGGCACGACTTCCACTCCATTTGTCATAGGGACCATTGGTGGCACATCCACCACTACACCAGTTACAACACCTATTTTGGGTATGCCCTCCATGGGGCAACCATCTACCGTTCCCCTCACGGTACCTATTCCCACAGCCGGAATACCTATCCCCACTACATCAGTGGCTCACACTACCAATGGTGGTGCTGGACCATCCTTCACTACCTCAGTTCCCCCACTTGGGGGCACCACCTCACATCTTGTCCCTCCACTTGGGGGCACTGGCCCCAACTTGGTCCACAGCACTCCTGTGTCACAGCCTTCTTCCAGTTTGCCATTCATGGCTAGCCTCAACCTACCTGACCTGGCCAGATTGACCAACGATCCTATTCGACACGACCCTATGTGGCCTCATATGCCTACCAAACTACCCTCTGACATCCCTAAGTTCGAGGGTAAGGCCGGTGAGGACCCACAAAACCATATCATGTCTTTCCACCTATGGTGTTCCTCTAACTCCATCGTGGATGACTCTGTTCACCTCCGTCTCTTACAGCGCACATTCACTGGCTCTGCAGCCAGTGGTATATTGAGCAGCCTCATGGGACCCACGCCACCTTTTCTTCCCTGGCCTCGACCTTCCTGCAGTTCTTCCAATTGCCAGTCCGCTATGACGCGGGCGTTGAGATCCTTCTATCTTGTAGACAAAACACGGCTACCCATATCACGGACCACATCCATGAGTGGCGTAGACGCCGTAGCTTATGCAAGATCAAACTAGACGACCGTATCTTCCTCGATTGGTTCCTCAAGTCCCTGCTTCCTGTTATCGCTAAGGATGTAGCTTCAGAAAGACCCCAGTCTGAAGAAGAGGCCATCCTTAAGGCACAGCAGTTCGACCTCATTTACGCCCAGTCGGGTTACCTTTATACCATTATACCTGACGCCCCTCGCGGCGAGTCCTCCCATCATGATGCGCCAGGGGCATCCCACGCTGCAGATGGTATCATTGGCCGTGTTTCTTCGCATCCCCAACCGTTTTCTATAGCACGTCCTACCCCTGGCCCCGACCTGTCGAGGGCTACCTCCCAGTCTGGAGCAACCAACTCATATGCTCCCATGACACATCACCATTCCCATGGACCTTCGTGTCCACCTCAGTGCTTTGGGTATGCGACTCCTGCTTATGCTCCTCCAGTCGCCCCTCAGCCTTATTACCATTAGCAGACTGCCCCGGCTCCTGCGCCTTCACAAGCCCCACCAGCTTATTATCCGCCACAGGCAGCCCCTGCGGCACATCCACAACCTGCTCCGCAGTCCTATCAGCAACCCCCTCAAGTTGCTGCACCTGCTCAGCCTCAACCTACATATCATCCTCCGTAGCCTGCTCCTGCGCCTGCGCAACCTCAGAATCCACCTGCTGCCTAAGGGCAAGTTTACGCCCAACAGAACCCGCAGCAAAACCAGAATACCCAACGCAACCAGGGCCAACAGAACCGCGGCAAGGGCCGTAATCGGGGAAACAACCAACCTGCAGACCAAGCTGGTCAACCGGCTAATCCCCCTGACAATAACAATGCGGCCCCCACTAATCAAAACCCTGATCGCCCGCCCAAGCAGGCTAAAAACCCCAATTTGCGAACGAACCACCCTTGTTCTATTTGTGGGGTCTACGGACACTACACCCATGCTTGCCCACACTTGGAGCGAGCTCGGCAGCTTTGGGTTGACGAGGCCCATCGCCAAGGGCATGCGGCTCCCCAAGCACCGCCCAACCCCCCCAACCTCAGCAACCCCCTTTGGTGCTGCAAAACCCCTTACCGACCCAAGGCGTGGTGAACACTCAGCCGTTGGCCCCTCAAGCTAACGTGCAACCCCAACAACAACAGATCACCTATGCTGCTCCTGATCAACCCATGTTCGACTCAGGTACCCACCACTTACTGATGATGTCATCCGCTGACGTCAACCTCCAGACCCGTCGGAACCAATATGGCTCCACCTCTGAAGCCACTCCCACGGATAAACCTGCTAACGCCCATCCCACCGATCAGGCGTTACGTATACCTCCGCCTCCCATAGACGGCGTTGCGAAAGCACCTCGTTTCCCACTTCGCCGAATCAACAATAACCCTAACGCGCGCGCTGCGTCAAACTACAACATCGTAGACGACCTAGCCCAATCTCCCGCAGCCATGTCTGCGTTAGAAGTCTTGAAGAACTTCCCTTCCCAACGCAAGACTTTACTCTCCGCCATTGGGGGGATTGACCCAACTGATTCGCATTTGATGGCGTTTGATTTAGACCAGTCTGAACCACGCCTACCTTCCAGTTTAGCCTTCCAAGTTACTGTCTCCGTTAGGAACCTTGTTATCCATCGGTGCATCATCGATGAGGGTGCCTCCACATGCGTTATGTCTACATTTGTATGGCAGAAGCTAGGATCCCCTCCTCTCCAGCAGTCCACCACTGCGTTACGTGCCTACGACGGTCGTTCGGCCCAGCCCCAAGGCCTCCTGCCCAACGTTCCAGTCCAGTTAGGTGGTAAAACAGTCCTTATTGACATAGAGGTAATCAATGCCCAATTGGATTACAACCTTCTACTTGGCCGCAGCTACATGTATGCCATGCGGGCGGTTGCCTCTTCTGTCTTTCGCACCATGATGTTCCCTCATCAAGGACGCGTGGTTAAGATTGACCAGCTCACCTACTATGATCCCAGTGCTCCGGCGGCACCGGAAAATGTTCTCCCCATGGTTGAACAACCTGTTTCTCCTGCCAACACCTCGTTTGTTTCCTCTACGGGGCCTGGAGTCTACTCAGACGCGCCGATGACCTCTACCTTTCACTCCATTCCTCCGCCGTCATCTACGCCCAAAATGTCTGACTTATGTACCTTGTCCCATGACATCCTACCACCTAACAATCAACCATCCTTGTTGCCTAAACCACCATTGGTACCTAGTCACATTGGTGTTACACCGATCCATACGATCCCCTTCCTAGTTCCTCCAGCAGGAGTAGTAAGCGCCCCGGTCATGGCTACCCTTAGCCTCCCTGGGTTAACCTTGGGATTACCTGTATGGTACCTTTCGCCTCCCGTTCGCCCGCCGACACCAGATGTCGTCCTCCAGCCGGTGCAACCCATGGCTACTACCACCCACCCACCTCCCGGGGTCTCTACCCCTTCGTCCGCCACGACACCTCCTCCTCCTCCTCAACCCACTGGGGGCAGAGGTCCTCAACCTTACACTACTGTACCACCTCCAAAGACAGTCAAGAACCCTCTAGTGTTTCGTGCTCCTCCCAAATGCTCGCTGTGTGACGAGTTGGGCCATGCGACCCACCAATGCCCACAGTTACCCGCATTGCAGAAGCACATGCAAATGCTCGATGACGACCCCAACATACCAACTGTCGAACTAAACCCCACTCCTAAGCCTAAAGATAAGTCCCTACGTACCAACCACTCCTGCGCCATATGCGGTATTTACGGGCACTATTCACATCATTGTCCCGATCTCCCGGATTACAGAGCGGCTCTCTATGAGATGAACAATCTGGATCTTGAGACGGCACCACCTACCATTGAGGAGATCTACCCCCCAGACTCTTCACCTTCCGGAGAGGTTAATACCATCTATATGATCTCTTCCACCACTACCCCCTCGTCAACCGATTTGACGACGCAAACTTTCCGTACCGATGAGGAGATTCTTGAGGTCCTTACTGCCCCGGATTATCCCTGGGATGATATGCATCATCGTTCCTACTTCATCCCCGAAGCGTCTTCCTCTAGCTCCGCTACCCAATACGCGGTTGAATCCAAAGACTTCCTCCCCACTAAGGTCGACTGGTTCAAGGACCCTATTCCTGCTCCTGACGCCTTCGAGGAGGGTAACATGGCCAACATCTCACCTGTCATCCAAGTTGATATCGCTGCCCCAGGACGTGCCCCTGAACTCATCACTTTAGGAGCATTCTGCAGTCAACAAGAGATTGAGGAGTACAGAAAACTCTTCCAAGAATTCTGTGATGTCTTTTCCTGGTCCTATACCGAGATGCCTGGTCTTGACCCCGCCATTATCGAACACCACATTGACACATGGCCAGATGTACCCCTCGTTCGCCCGAAACAGCACCACCTTGACACCTCTGAGTCAAGGGGCATAATAGGTTCCCTCGACCCTGGGATAGGGGGCATGATCAATCATTTTGAACCTTCCCCATCACATCTATCTCAGCACGTCAATGAACCCATCGTTCAAACCAACACATATGTGATCCAAAATCACAAACCCCCTGCACATAGCATGGGGGCAGGTCATTAATCCTGCTCATTTTTTTTTATTTGTGATCTCAACCATTTTTGGGGTCACGTGTCACTTGTATATTTGCAACCATTTTTTCACCTAGTTATTTCCTTTCACCATTCTGGAGTCCTTATGACCTCCGTTTTTCGCACCATTTGCACCGTCGGATTCATTTTTCCGCACTCGTGATGATGCTTGAGACCATTTCTCGCTCTCACTAGGACCAATATCACCATTGTGTCCAGACACCGCTAGTCACCTTGGTTTGCATGCCACATCGGCCGTTCTCCGTTTTTCACATGTTTTATATCATCGGATTCATTTTTCCGAGCTGGTGATGATGCTTGAGATCATTTCTCGCTCTCACCTCCAGATTTTTTGGGCATTTTTCAAAGTGCCCCTGTCACCTCGGTTTGCGTGCCACATCGGCCGTTATCCTTTTTTGACATCCTTTATATCGCCGGATTCATTTTCCGAGCTCGTGATAATGCTTGAGATCATTTCTCGCTCTCACTTGGTACAATTTCAACATTGTGTCCCAACACCTTGCTGCCTCGGTTTGCGTGCCACATCGGCCGCCATCGGATTGTTCCACATTTTTTACATGAGCCATTCACTCCTGTCATACTGCAAATGTCTCGTTATTTTGCCACCATTTCATCTACCCCGCAAGGAGGTCCACCAGTGTTCCCACCTACCCTCGTTCTTGGTCACCATTATTGATCCTTGATTGAACACTTCCTCCTTGCCTGGCCATTCCTTTTGTTCGGTATAAGTTTATCCCTTTTTCGGGCCGGACAAGTCGTTTACGAAAAAGGCACTTAGGGAGTTTCCGTTAAGCTCTTTTCTGACTCCTAAAAGAATGAAAAGATCGCCGAGCAATCTTGCTTCCTTTCATGCTCGCTAAAGTACCTGAAAGGGCGTCTATCTGGTATAAGTTTAACCCTTTTCCGGACCTGGTAGACTAATTACGAAAAAGGAATACTCTAGTCACACCGGCTAGAAGAGTTCTTCATTGCATCCTTTTATGCTTCTTTGGGCCTTGGAGACTAAATCTACGAAAAAGCAACCCCCTGGAGTCTTCTTACTTGCTTTCAGACTCTCTAAACTTGAAAGCAACCACGAGCATGAACTGTCCTGGGCTCGGTAAATCCACACGACAGTACCATTCCTTTACTTCAGAGTCTTCTTATCGCTTTCAGACTCCTTAAAATTGAAAGCAACCACGAGCATGAACTGTCCTGGGCTCGTAAAATCCACACGACAGTACCATTTTACACACACTTCTTCTAGTTCCTTAACCCATGAAGAAGTTTTTCCCCCGTGCCTCCTGGCACTACGTTCGATCATCTCGGCAGCACCCCCAATCAGGTCGCCTTTGTTCAGAGTATTTTTGCAGTCTCCTGCCCTTTTATACCAGCTTGAGTCTCCCTCAGACCCGTTACCTTCCCAGATCCCATACAGCTATGATCCCTCTCCCCTTAGTCAGTTTCATATGCTGCCAGATCATTCCAATTATCATACTCTGAACAACGGAAGTTTGAGTCCACCCACTCTACTTGCCCAGTTGTCCCCCCACAGTTTATCAGTCCTGCCATCAGCACTATCACATTTCGGTCTTGTACCTCGCGCTCCTGTCAAGGAAACATCATTGCCTTGATAGTTGCAGGTCTCCCTCTGTCGACGACAGCTCCTCTATTCCAGAGGATAGGCCCAGAGGTCCCTACGCCTTGGACTTATCACCATCTGTGGTAGGTGCCTACGGATCAGTCCGAGAGGAGACATCATTGCCTCTCCGAGTGGTTGTTCCTCACATGCTCGACTTCAGCACCTTGATCGCATCGTTGAGGATCGCGTAGGATTATATTCCATCAGTTTTTTGTCGAAGACCCCGGATTTCCCCAGACTCTAGCACATTGGTGAGTCACTTCGGAACACCCAGTTATATGTTCCCGTGGATGTCCGGGCTGCGTTGGCGATTGTATTCGGAAGCCATCCAGTTCCATGCTTCCTTGAGTACCCAGTTTCAGTTCCAGTTCCGTGTACCATGGAGAGTTTGACCCCAGTCACCATGATCCAGCAGCTCATCAGTTCCTTTGGTACCACACTCAGTAGCACTGTTGATTGTTCTCATGTATCTTACAGGTCCCCTTTTTCGGGCCTCACAGTTCTGTTCATGTATCTTGATACGAGCATGGGTATGCCCGCCTCGTCCATATATTGAGATTATTCCTCAGTCATTATTTGAGGTCATGTATATTTCAGGTCCCCATTTTTTGGACCCCATTGTTATTGTTATGTTATATCCTGATACGAGCATGGGAATGCCCGCCTCGTCCATATGATCAGATGATTCCTCCTCCCTTATTGAGGTTATGTACTTTTAGTTCTTGCAGTTGTTCGGGATCGTTGTTCCGGGCTTCAGTTTGTTTCTTCTCTCCTCTCCACATCCCAGGAAAACCATTTATGACTTATGATGTCCATCGGCCATACGATGAGCTCCTGACCTCGCACATCAGGGGGCAATCTGTTAACACCCAAAAAGTGCTCACTAGCTCATTTACCACATTACATGGCTCATTTGTCCATTTTCCTACCATTTTTCCCTTAGAATCCCAAAAAATCCCATTAAAATGCCTCCAAAAGGCCTAAAATGCCTCCAAAAGGCCACAAAACCATCAAAATAGCCTAAAAAAGGCTAAAAAACCCCCTTTTCCTCCAAAAATAGCAAAAATCCCCTAAAAAGGAATAAAAAATATAAAATAATGAGGAAAAGGAGAAAAAAATAACCCTATACAGCTGCCCAAAACTATGTGTTTCCTAAAACCATGGGTCAGCACTCCACCACCAAAAAACTATAAATAGGTGATGGAGATCCCTTATTCCATATCCACAATCACAAGCACCCTTACTCTGCCAAAATCTCTCTCGAAACCCTAGTTCACCTTTGAACTATTTTCACCTTGAGAGCCACTTTGGCCCATCCCCACCATTGGAGAAGGAGAAGGAGCATTCAGAAGCTTGGAGCATCCTCTTGGACACTGCAAAGGGCTTCACCAACCTTGACACTCAAGGTAACATTAATATAAAACCATTTTTTACATCTTTTATTTATGTCTCATACAATGTTTAAAGTAGATTGTTAATTGTTGTTTTAGCTTAATCATTTAATCATTATTGAACTGCTACTAAGGAGTCCATTCTCCTTAGTAGGTGCTCATTGGCACAAGCTAGGGGTAAAACCCTAGCTACAAATGTAAGTGGATTTTTCGAACCAAACCTGTTTCTAATGGTTCTGATCTGAAGTATAAGGCTAGGTTAGTGGCTAAGGGCTACTCACAAATCCATGGTGTGGATTATACAGAGACCTTTGCACCGGTTGCAAAGATGGACTCAATTAGACTAGCTCTAGCCATGGCAGCTAGTAAAGGTTGGGAAGTTCACCACATGGATGTCAAAAGTGCATTCTTGCATGGTGAGCTACAGGAAGAGATATATATGCAGCAACCTGAAGGATTCCAAGAGGATCCCACACTTGTATGCAGGTTGAAGAAGTCACTCTATGGACTCAAGCAAGCCCCCGGGGCTTGGTATGCCAAAATGGATGCTTTTTTGCTCTCAATTGGTTTCTGTCGATGCAAGTCTGATCCAAATGTTTATTTGCAGCATTGTGATGATAATTTGCAGTTCATTGTACTGTATGTTGATGATCTCTTAATTACAGGGAGCTGCACCAAACAAATTGGCTCAATTAAAGCTTCTTTGCACAGTGAATTTGCCATGAGCGACCTAGGATTGCTAAGGCAATTTTTGGGTTTGGAAATTGAGCAATCTGAGAGAGGTATATTGCTGAGTCAACCTAAGTATGCTTCAGACCTGTTATTCAAGTTTAAAATGGCTGAATGTAAGGCAGCCAAGTTCCCATTCCTTTCAGGCATAAAACTAGGTGAATTTGAAGACTCTCCATTGGTGGATTGCACACTCTACAGGCAGCTAGTCGGAAGTTTGCTGTACCTTACACATACAAGACCTGATTTGTCTTATGCTGTAAGTGCTGTAGCAAGGTATATGCAGCAGCCACATGAGATCCATTGGAAGGCATCCAAAAGGATCCTTCATTATGTCCAAGGAACAAAGAACTTCGGGGTACACTATGCAGCTGGTTCTTCACTTCAACTAGCTAGATTTTCTGATTCCGATTGGGCGGGAGATCCCATCGATAGAAATTCCACTTCAGGTTTTGTGTTTATGTTTGCTGAAGGTCCCATTTGCTGGTCAAGTAAGAAACAGCATACAATTTCTCTTTCATCAGCAGAGGCCGAGTACAGGGCAGCAGTGAACGCAGCCACACAGTGTGTTTGGTTGCAAGGCATTCTTCGAGAGTTTGGTGTTGCTATTGATTCTCCAACCAATATTTGGGTGGATAATCAAAGTGCCATCAAGATATCTACTGATCCAGTACAGAGGCAAAGAACAAAGCACATTGAGATCCACATGCATTACATTCGGGGCTTGGTGCATGACAGGGTAATTTCACTGCAGTATTGTCCATCCACCGAGCAAACTGCAGATATTTTCACCAAGTGCTTTACTGAGAAGACCTTCACTCACTTGAGAGATTTGCTTGGAGTGAGTGATGGATGGTGATTTCTGCAATTTAATTGCAGGTTCATCCCCATGTCCATTTTAGAGGGAAGTTTTTATCCCATGAGGTTTTACTTCTTTTCCTCGGTTCATATGGACAAATAAAATTTATGTTTGTAATGAGGTGACTTGATCCTTTGTTGCCAAGGCCTCCCACTTATCTTTCATGAGATGTACTAAGTTATGGTTAAGGGGGGGTGTTAGAACTGTAATCCACACTTAGTACCATAATCCATAAATTTTTATTGCTCATGTGCTTAATTTAACCATAGTTTGGACTAGGTGACTACAGTTGGTCAAAAACCCACTTTTGAGAGTGTTCACACCCACTTCCAAGCAAAACAGTTCACCCAGCCTCCTATTTTGTCCACAAGTGCGCCCTCATTAATTGCTGGTGCGCCCTCTCTCCTTGTTTTGGGGAATTTTAGTTGACCAAGGGCGCTAGGGTGGATTTTGCCCATTTTTGGCTAGATTTGGAGCATTTAATGCTCCCTTGGGCCCCCCAAACTCCTCTACTTGCTCACCCACGCCTGCCTTGAGCTCATTATTGACCCAGCATGCTTCAGCCACCTCCACACCAGAATTCGTGACTGTTTGGGGTGATTGGGATTGAGTTGGACCCACCTAGGGGGGATTGAGGCCAATTTGGCATTGATGACTTGTACACTCAGCTTGAGCCACCTAATGCTCTCGAATTTCTCATGGATGTAATAAAAACCTGTTACTAACATTTTCACATGTTAGACAGTCAGTTAATCAAAGGTTTCAGCATACATTGTGTGTAAAATTATCTCCTTTTTCAAGTTTTTCACTGTTTTTGCAAACTAATTCGATTTTGTGAGGTTCTCCATAGCTCCTAGATCTTCTGTGATCAAAATACTCACAGGGAAGAACATGGGTAAAGGTCAGACGACGATATGACCTAGTTTGGGTAAGGAATAGGTGGATGATAGATGAAAGCGACATGTTCGAATGTGTGGCGGAAACCAGTTGAGAAGCTAGGCCACGACACCAATGGCGACAGGAAGGCGAAGGAGTGGAAAGGGACAAGCCATGATGCAGTTGTAACCATTTGGAGGACTGCGGCTATCAGAAGAGCATGTGAGCCACGAGTGGCCTAGCTAGAGCAGGCAGAGCTGGCTTTCGATGGTGACAGCTAGGGTAGCAATTAGCCATGACAGTTTTCGAAACCTTAGGGTTTCGGCCTAATGATTGTAAAGACATGACCTACATGCATGATATATAAATAAAGAACAATATTTTAAGGGAAGGGTTAGACTCTTTATTTTGTTAAGTATTGATTATTGTAGAATCTTAAGCTTAGAAAATCCATTGTAAAGGATCTGCAGCTGAGTGCGCAGAAACCTATCTGAGAGAGAGAAGAGAGTCTGTAGCTGAGTGCGCAGACTAAGAACAGTTGTACCCTTCCCATTAAGAGAAATATTAACAACCATTCTTGTGGACGTAACCTCCATCTGGGGGGTGAACGACATTAAATTTTTGTTGTGTGACCAATGTGTGTTTATGATTGTTTAATTGCTTGGTATGAATGTTTAGTGCTGGAAACTTCTGTTATGTGATTGCTTTTATATGTATTCACCGCAGTGAATGGAAATAATATGTTAAGTAATGCATGCGCAGAGGAATGTTAAGTATTCAACATGTATGAATCTATCGATTGGAATGTATGAATCTATCTATTGGTAGAGTAGTGAACATTGAGTTTAAGCGCAGCATTGGAGTGCACAGTAACATATGTTACTAAACCATCCACACTTTAATGATAAGAACTTGAATGGAATAAAGGGATAAAGGACGTTAAGTAGAATGGTTAGAATTGAACATCCTAGTAAGGACGTGCAGTCTCATTGATGCACCGAGTCATTGAAGGTTGCTGCGAGGTAAGCTCTTGATAGCTTACTGTCGTAATGAAAAGGTATCCTATATCGCACAGTCATTGGAGGTGTGAGCGAAGTTGCACACCGAAGTAACCAACGCAGAACAGAAGGTTCACGCAGTTATCTATCTATGCAACCCACAGGGCATTGCACTGCTTATTAGATTTCCCCCCATCGCATCACCTGGTTATGGAAACTTGATTCCGCAACCCCTCCCTTAGCTTTTCCTCGGGTGAGACCTCAGGCTGCGCGCATCCTGTTGCCGAAAGGGTCGGTGAATTGGGGTTTTGTTGGTTCCTTGAACAGCGAAGTACCTGGGTCTACACTGGAAATCTCAAGCAGGTGATCCACAGCCAAAAAATGGTTTCGTTGCTCGGCTAAGAACAGTGATGCGATAGAGTGTTGGAAAGTAATGTGTGAAGAAGAATACTAGTTCCCTGAAGGATCAGACAATTGGTATCCTGAAAAGAAAGAGATCTGGGATTGGTGTGACAAGATTGAAAGAGATTTTTCTAAGAAAGAGAACAAACATCCGCGTCTCACCAACGTACAGTGGTTGAACAAATACTTTTGGAGAGAGATTCATGATCAAGATGAGCTCCACACAAATAGGTCACATAGAAGCAATCTACGATGAAGAGACTTCAGTCCAGAGGAACTACTTCTGCTGAGGAGGGAAGTAATATCAATAAATCAGTTCCTCATTGGTACCATTGACTTGCTCGAGCTTGACGATCAAGCAAATGAAATGACATTTTTGGAATGTATTATTGCTAACTACATTGACACTGAAGACAGCAACGCCATGACGGTAATTGAAGATCTCAATCAACATCATCAACAGGACCTCTCTACTCTCTTTAACATTATAGCTCTCTATATTTTCGCAAAGTTTGATGACTTTGTTAACATTACAGGAACCAGAGTATTGATATTGATGTATATGTAACTTCGGAATGTATTTCATATATATTTATTGTACCCTTATAAGAGATGTGTTATTCCTCTATAAGGAAGTGTCGTCATGTGTATTTGTTAAATTTTGAGAATTTACTTCAATCTGATCTAGGATCTTAGATGAGAGAACAAAATGTACAACATATCAATCATGGACACAATAATGCAAGTACACAAGAGACGCAGATTTTACTTGGGGAAAACCATAAAGGTGAAAAACCCCAATAACTTTCTCAGAGATAGATAGAGCAATGATACAACCAAAATACAAGAGATAGTCTTCTCCTAGCAGCAGAGCCTCCTCCTCCACAAGTGTGCCACTCTCCCAAGTGTGAGTGAGAGAATAGAATGTGTAAAATGAGAGAGACACACTCTCTATTTATACTCTAACGTGACTTGACCTTTACTCAACTACATCGGCCTCAACTTAACCACTTAACATAATGCTGACTGGGCTGACCCCCACTAGGGTGGTCTAATAACCCTTTGACTCACATGGCCGACCCCTAATAGGGTGGTCTAATAACCCTTTGACCCACATGACTTATACAGGGCTGACACCAACAAGGTGGTCTAATAACCCATCAAGTATAAGTTACGACACTTATAATATAAATGACGACACTTCCGTATAGAGGAATAATAACATCTCTATAGGAATACAATATACATATATGTGAAATACATTCTGAAGTTACATATACATCAACACTCCCTCTTAACTAGGAAGGTATTTCTCCACACAGGTCTTCTAGCACAAGTCTTCTTCTCTGGATAATCGTCATCAAGTCATCATCATCGTCACTGTTGTTGCTATCTCAATCAATCTCTGAATCTACTCATCATAGGAAGTTCTACAGAGCCATTCCTTTTTCATATTGGATGTAGGCCCACCACCTAAAGGTCTTCAGCATCACTGGCCATACTATGGAATCCTCAGGACTTATTACATGCATCACAAAACCTTAAAAGAGTCTCTTGACTAGCAAGAACCCTAAAGAGAATCTGAGGCATTTTTCATCCTATCCAGATCTCTAGGACTTATTACATAAGAGTCCACCACAAAACCTCGAAAGAGAATCCCAGGACTGATTACAAGCACAAGGATCAGCCTATCGGATCTCCCAGGGCACAAATTACATGTGGTCACCACAAAACCTCGAAAGAGCATCCCAAGATTGATCATGAGCACAAGGATCAACCTATTGGATCTCCCAGGGCACAAATTACATGTGGTCATGGAAAAACCTCGAAAGAGAATCCCAGGACTGATTACGAGCACACGGCTCAAACTATCGGATCTCCCAGGGCACAAATTACATGCCATAGGACAAAACTTCAAAAGAGCATCTGCCAGATATCCCAAGGCACAGATTACATGCCATAGGAAAAACCTCGAAAGCCTATCTGCAGATCTCCCAAGGCACAAATTATATGTCCTCCCAAGCAAAACCTTGAAAGAGCATTTTCCAGATATCCTAAGGTACAAATTACATGCCATAAGCAAAACCTCAAAAGACTATCTGCAAATCTCCCAGGGCACAAATTACATGCTTATCTACACAACCTGTTCCACGACCACAGAGTATCAACCTAATACTCACCATACATCATCCTGATGTACACATGATCATCTTGATCATCATCACTGCAACATCTTGAAGCTCGTCATCCATGATCATACAATGCATCCACCTGATGCATACCAAGTATCTACCTGATACATATCATCATACATGATCCACCTGATCATATTGTGTATCCACCTGATACAAATACAAATACATGATACATATCACCATACATGATCCCCCTGATCATACTATGTATCCACCTGATACATATACAGATACATGGTCCAAGCATCCAACATGATGCATATACAAAAACATATACAAATGATCCTACTAATCATATCCAGCATCCAACATGATGCGTACATACATATACATATAAATGATCCAACTAATCATATCCAGCAACCAACATGATGCGTACATACATATACATATAAATGATCCAACTGATCATATCCAACATCCTCCTGATGCATATACAGAGCAGTAACTGGAGCATCGTCCTGATGTTCATCATCCAGTGCTTACATCCACAGCCATGTGAAGGATCCTCCTTCCAACATGCTTGGAATGGCTTCTGCAAATGTATCCATCACTTCTTCCTTGAAGTGTCATCAATCTGAAGAATAGCAAGCCTCTCCCTGAAGTACTCGAACCTCACCCTGGCTAGTGGTTTCGTCAGCACATCTGCAATCTGCTCGTCCATCATAATGTATAGGAGCTTCACAGCTCCTCTCTGCACCTTATCCCTGATATAGTGATATTTGATCTCTATGTGTTTCGACCTGTCATGAAACACTGGGTTCTCGGACAGCTTCACACAACTCTGGTTATCACAAAAGATACCAATAGCATCCAACGGGAGATCAAATAACTCAGACAGTAGCTTCCGAAGCCATACTACCTCACAACTAGTTGAACAGGCTGCAACATACTCTACCTCAGCTGTACTCAGTGCTACGTAGGACTGCTTCCTACTAAACCAAGAGATCACACCTGATCCCATACTGAAGCAGCATCCAGATGTGCTCTTCCTATCTGCAACACTGCCAGCCCAATCTGAATCAACATAACTCTATAGGTTAAACTTTTGATTCGCTTCATACTTTAGCCCATAATCCACTGTACCCTTCAGGTACCTCACAACATGCTTTACAGCAACCAGGTGAACACTCCTCGGATTCGTTAGGAACTGGCTCAATGTGTTCACCGCAAAGCAAATATTTGGTCTGGTGTTCGTCAGGTACATCAAGGACCCAATCATCTGACGATACATAGAGACATCAACCGGCTCAGATGAAGCATCACAAAGATGCTTCAGATTCGATGCCATAGGTGTGGCCATGGCCTTGCAATCCATCATCCCGAACCTCTTCAGGATCTCTACTGCATACTTCCCTTGTCCAACGAATATTCCATCACTCTGCCACACCTCCATGCCAAAAACAAATAGTGCATCATCCACAAGTTCTTCAACTCGAACTCGGCAGCAAGCATCCACTGCATGTCGGCAATCAATCTATCCTCACCTAATACAAACAGGTCATCCACATAGTAGTATCACTGGATTTCCTTCCTCAACCTTGTAGTAAAGGTTGGAATCCGCTTTATTCTTGGTAAAGCTGAAACTGGATAGAAAGCTGTCTATACTACCATACCAAGTTCTACACATATATGACTCCCTGTCATGTGTCTCAGAACCAAGTGGCTTCTCTACATACACTTCTTCTTAAACTACACCATTCAAGAAGGTTGTCTTGAAATCCATCTGGTGTATCTTCCACTTCATCACTGCAGCCAGAGAAAGTACGGATATAATGGAAGTGTATCTGGCTCCGGGAGAAAAAGTCTCTATGCTACCACCTGCAGCATGCTTGATCTTGTAGATCCTCTTGGAAGTCACTACAGACTACCCTTTGGGAGTGCATCCCAAACATCTTCATGATCGACTGGTACTCCTCGATCATGGCATTCTTCCCATATTTTGGGAACTTCAATATCTTCAATATTTTCAATACATAACTTTGTTGTTGAACAAATGTTGTAGTCCTTCTTTTCTAGGTGATGGTATACGATCTTTCCTACACAACAAGTTAAATTGCATGATTAGAAAACATCTCATAGTTTTCAGAACAAATTCTTACACATAAATAAATATGTCATACAGTCATGCAATTATCTTAGCCAATGCTTCAATACAACATTTATCCATATTCCGTAACTTTCTAGATGCCTTCCAATATCTACCAAAAAATTTTTAAGAGTGTGCACAACTCCTAACATGTCAGCAAATGGGTTTCATTCTAGATAAGTAGCAATGGAATGTTGTACAATGCCATAGGCCACTTACCCATGTATATTGGTAGTATACTGTTCATCATTGCAACTATTCTAATATGCATAATACACAACCTAATTCTAGGAACATAAGCATATACATCATTAAATAACATTATGTAAGAAATGACAATTCAAATACTTATCTTTGTTTGGTTGCTGGGTGGAATCCCTCTGAATCTTTGCAACTCCATTCTGATGTGGATTGTGAGAAGTGGTCAACTCCCTCTGAATATCTGCATCCTTGCAAAAACTACTGAAGTGTGCTCCTTTGCTTTCTTGTAGGAACAACTAGAGTGTGCTCCCTCTTGATCTTTGCTTCCTGGATTACCTGTTCTTGAACTTATATCCATCCTTAACCACTATGCATGCTTATTAGTATCATCATTGTGTTATCCTTGAGGTCTCATACATAATCACACATTTATTAGTATAATCTTAATATTATCAAAACACAATAATCTTAAACATGTATAGTCATGATCATTAATAGATAATAAACATTAGTATTCAAGGTTTCAGGGAAGTCTTCTTCTACTCATGCATATTCTTATTTTATCATAGGACTCTTTTGAGTAGTTAAATCATCAATGCATAAACCCGTGATTACTCAAACCTATACCTTCATGATTCTTCTGGTTAGTCATATCATCAACTATGGTAAGAAACATAATATGCATACAACCATGACTATTCAAACTTATGACTTCATGAATAATCATTATCAACAACACAACAGTATAAGATCCTAACACAAGGTAGGATTCTAGCTTGAGATAGGAAAAACATACCTAGATTAGCATGCTAGCTAGTTATGTCTAACATACCCGCATAATGTCTTTTGGTTCTCTTCAGTGACTTGTGCTAGTAACCTGCATGTCTCATAAGTTAACCATTGTAGAACCAAGTTATACATACCTCGAAAGTAGATCTTCTATGTGATCCATGATAATGGATGAATCTTTGTCTTCATGTCACCATGATCATATGTTCTTGAAGTAGAACATGATTTGTCTTTCTTGGTGTACCTTTTATGTTAGCAGACAACATAAACCTCATACAACACCATATAGCATTAGTACTGTTGATGTATATGTAACTTCGGAATGTATTTCATCTGTATATTTTATATATATTTATTGTACCCTTATACGAGATGTGTTATTCCTCTATACGGAAGTGTCGTCATGTGGATTGACAAGTGTCGCAAGTGTGTGTACATGTCGATGGGTTATTAGACCACCATGTGGGGTCGGCCCTGATTTATATATATTATAATGTGGATGTATCTAAGTAGACAAGTCGGCCCCATAAGGTCACTGGGCAAAAAGGTGAGTATAAATAGAGATAGGAGATCTCTATTTTACTCACTCGAAAAAGTAACTCACTCTCTATCTGAAAGTGGCGCACTAGTGAGGAGGAGGAGGATCATCTGCTAGGAGACTATCTCAGTGTTATTTGGTTGTATTTTGGTTGATCCATTGCTCTCTCTATCTCTGAGGAAGTTGTGGGGTTTTTCACCTTAGGGTTTTCCCTACGGAAACTCTGTGTCTCTTGTCTCTATGATTTTGATTATTGTGATGCTTGTGATGCTTGTCATATTATGATTGTCATGCATTAATATACTATAGATGTTATTCTCTCAGGAAAGATCCTATATTATTGTGAATTAATACTCAAAATTTAACATGGTATCAGAGCTAACCTGAGGAGAAGACATTTTGCAGTGACGAAAGACTTGAGTTCCTTGTTTATTGGGTTTCTCTCCATATATTTTTGAAAATCAGTATAGTAGATTGACTCTACTCATCAAGGCGCATCTATCTGTACAATCAGAATTCAGTTCCGAGCAGTTTCAGATTTGGCCCTAAAAATTAGGGTTTCCACAAAAATAGGAATTTCTGGAATCTGAAGACACAGCTGGAAGCGCCTTGAAAAAATCGAAGTTTAGAGCTTTGGATTGAGATTTTTGGCTGGGTAGATCTCCAGGAAACTCAAACCCTAATTCAGGGCTCTCCCCAGTGAACCTGGGAGGAAAAAAAGGCAATTTTGAAGGGAAAGACTTTGTTGATCTCAAGTTCTGAATGTACCAGGCTGATCAGCTCTCCAAGGCGCATCTTTATATCCTTTCGAAAATTTGAAATTCACATTTTGAATTTTTAGGGTTTCTTTGGCAAACCCTAATCCGGGACGAGATCCAGTTTTCAGCACTTCAAGTGGTAAGTCCTAAATCTTTTCTATTTCCATTTGAAGTACTCTTAAAGATGTCTCTCCACACCAAGCTTGAGGATAAGCTTGAAGGAGCTGATAACTTCCGAGCTTGGAAGTATAGGATTGGGTTAATCCTGGAAGAGAATGAGTTGGACTCATATGTGAAAGAAGACATCCCTATCCCAGAGGATGAAGAGGCCAAGGCATTGCACAAGAAGAACTTGGTCAAGGCAAAGAGAATCATTGCTAATTCTATCAAAGACCATCTCATACCCCATGTGTCTTCTCTTAAGACACCCAAGGAGATGTTTGACTCTTTGACCAAGCTGTTTGAAGGAAAGAACATAAATCGGAAGATGACCCTACGGAACCAATTGAAAGGAGTAAAGTTTCAGAATGGAAAAACCATTCAATCCTATTTTTCAAGGGTCTCCCAGATCAAGGAACAACTAGAAGCAGTGGATGAAATGGTGGAGAATGGTGAAGTGGTTATGACCACTCTAAATGGCCTACCCAGGTCATGGGATTCCTTTATCCAAGGAATTTATGCAAGGAAGAAGTTGATCTCCTTCAGTAGACTTCGAGAAGAATGCTCACAAGAAGAAGCAAGGCTTGTGGCACGAGAAGAAAAGATGGGGAATGAAGATCAAGCTCTCACAGCTCACACCAGGAAAGGAAAGTCCAAGAGAGAGCCATCTCACTCCAAGAGATCTTCACATCTCTTCAAAGAAAGAAGAATATGCTTGACCTATAATGAGAAAGGACATATTGCCATAAATTGTCCCAAGAACAAGAAGGACAATAACATCCCCAACAAGAAGAAGAAGGGAAGCAAAAGAAGGTTTCATGCTCATGCTGCCGAAGATGATGAACCCCCAAAGAAGAAGGCTAGGGCAGAAAGTGATAGCAATGATGACTCATCAAGTGAAGAAGAGTATGTTCTGATCTCTGCTCTCACAGGTACCATCTCCCATGGCTGTAATGATTGGTTGATTGATAGTGGGGCTTCCAAACACATGACTGGGTTTAAGGAATCTTTTGTGAATCTATCTGAACATGAATCACCCCATAAGGTGAAACTTAGGGATGATTATCAATACCCAATCAAAGGAAGTGGTGAAGCCTCCTACAACCTAGATTCTAGAAAATCATTGAAGATGAAATAAGTACTTTATGTACCTGGGCTCAAGAAGAACTTACTCTCCATCTCTGCATTGGATGCAAAAGGTATGAGGGTTGCATTTGTGGATGGACAAGTCCTAATGTGGCCAAAGGGAAAGACCATAGATGATGCAGTAGTGATTGGAGAGCAAGAGGGAGGCTTGTATAAATTGAAGGGACAACCTGAACATGCCATGGTGCAAGAATCTATGGAGCCAAGTGAACTTTGGCATAGAAGACTTGCTCACATGCACTATAGAGCACTTCCAATTGCAAGCAAGGCAGTAGAGGGTCTCCCTGAAATCAAGACCAAACTTGAAGGTGTTTGCAAAGGATGTGCAAAAGGTAAGAACATTAAGAAGGATTTCCCAAATAGTGAAAGCAAGGCAAAAGACATCCTGGAAATCATCCACTCAAATGTATGTGGCCCTATGTCATCCAGTTCCCTGAGTGGGTATGTTTACTATGTCTCATTTATTGATGACTTCTCCAGGAAGACTTGGGTATACTTCTTGAAGGGCAAAGATGAGGTGCTTGATAAATTCAAGGAATTCAAAACCTTGATGGAGAATCAAACTGACAAGAAGATCAAAACATTCAGATCCAACAATGGTGGAGAATTCACCTCAAGTGACTTCAAGAAGCTTTGTAGTGATTCAGGGATTAAGAGGGAGTTGACTGCTCCTTATAATCCTCAAGAGAATGGTGTTGCAGAAAGGAAGAACAGAACTATCATGGAAGCAGCAAGGGCAATGTTGCATGACCAGGATCTTCCTATGCATCTATGGGCAGAAGCAGCTAGAACAGCTATATATGTGTAGAACAGAACACCCCACAAGATATTGGACAACAAGACACCAGAAGAGGTCTTTTCTGGTAAGAAACCTGAAGTCAGTCATCTCAGAATATTTGGTTGTCCAGTATACACTCATGTCCCAAAGGAAAAGAGGACTAAACTAGATCCTTCAGGAAAGAAGGGTATCTTTGTGGGTTACAGTGAAAGCTTGAAGGCTTACAGAATATACTTTCCAGGGTTCAAGAAGATTGATGTCAGTAGGGATGTAACATTTGATGAAAACTCAGCATTCATCAAATCAAGGAAGGCACCTACTGAATTTTATGAAGAACCTAAGGAAACAAGATTTCAAGACACTACCATGACTGAAGCAGTTCCAGAAGTTGTTCGTGAGTTTGAAGATCCACAAGAACCTATAGATCCACCCCGTAAGGATAACACTCACAAGAGGAAACCTGTATGGGCTAGAGAGCTCATTCGATATGCAGAAAGATTTGGTATTCCAGAAGAAGAACAAAGAGCAAAGAAGAGAACCAGATCACAGACCAACTATGTTGCTTTACTCTGTGACATTATGAACAAAGAGCCTTCTAGTTATGAAGAGGCAGCGGAAAAGAAAGAATGGAAGGATGCCATGGTTGAGGAATACCAATCAATAATGAAGAATGATGTTTGGGATGTTGTCCCAAGACCTAAAGAGAAGTCTGTTCTGACTTCTAAATGGATCTTCAAAATCAAGCATGCTGCAGATGGCAATGTGGAGAAATACAAAGCAAGATTCGTAGCTCGTGGTTTCTCTCAGAAAAAGGGAATAGATTATGAAGAAACTTTTGCACCTATAGCCAGGTATACTTCCATCATAACAGTACTTGCCCTGGCTGCAGCAATGAAATGGAAAATACACCAGATGGATGTCAAGACTGCTTTCTTGAATGGTGTAGTTGAAGAGGAAGTATATGTGGAACAACCACTTGGTTTTTAAATACATGACAGGGAGTCATATGTGTGCAGATTGAAGAAAGCCTTGTATGGCTTAAAGCAAGCTCCCAGAACCTGGTATGGTAGGATGGACAGTTTCCTATCTAGCTTGGGCTTTACCAAGAGTAAAGCGGATTCCAACCTTTACTACAAGGTTGAGGAAGGGAATCCTGTGATTCTACTCCTATATGTGGATGACTTATTTGTAATAGGAGATGACAGACTGATTGTAGATACTAAGAGGAATCTTGCTGCTGAATTCGATATTAAAGATTTGGGAATGATGCACTATTTCCTAGGTATGGAGGTGTGGCAGAATGTAGGTGGGATCTTTCTTGGTCAAGGGAAGTACACAGTAGATATCCTGAAGAGATTCGGGATGATGGATTGCAAGGCCATGGCCACACCTATGGCATCGAATCTGAAGCTTCTATGTGATGCTTCATCTGAGCCGGTTGATGTCTCTTTGTATTGTTAGATGATTAGGTCCTTGATGTACCTGACGAACATGAGACCAGATATTTGCTTTGTTGTGAACACATTGAGCCAATTCCTGACGGATCCGAGGAGTGTTCACCTGGTTGCTGTAAAGCATGTTCTGAGGTACCTAAAGGGTACAGTGGATTATGGGCTCAAGTATGAAGCGAATCAAAAGTTTAACCTGCAGGGTTATGTTGATTCAGATTGGGCTGGCAGTGCTGTAGATAGGAAGAGCACATCTGGGTGTTGCTTCAGTATGGGATCAGGTGTGATGTCTTGGTTTAGCAGGAAGCAGTCCTGTGTAGAACTGAGTACAACTGAGGCAGAGTATGTTGCAGCCTGTTCAGCTAGTTGTGAGGCAGTATGGCTACGGAAGCTACTGTCTGACTTATTTGATCTCCCGTTGGATGCTGCTGGTATCTTCTGTGATAACCAGAGTTGTGTGAAGCTGTCCGAGAACCCAGTGTTTCATGACAGGTTGAAACACATAGAGATCAAATATCACTATATCAGGGATATGGTGCAGAGAGGAGCTGTGAAGCTCCTGTATGTTGCAACGGACGAGCAGATTGCAGATGTGCTGACGAAGCCACTAGCCAGGGTGAAGTTCGAGTACTTCAGAGAGAGTCTTGGCATGCTTCAGATCGAGGACACTTCGAGGAAGAAGTGATGGACACATTTGCTGAAGCCATTCCAAGCATGTTGGAAGGGGGATCCTTCACATGGCAGTGGATGTAAGCACTGGATGATGAGAATCAGGATGATGTTCTGGTTTCTGCTTGGATATGATCAGTTGGATCAATATATGTATGTATGTATGCATCATGTTGATGCTGGATATGATCAGTTGGATCATTATATGTATGTATGTGTGCATCATGTTGGATGCTGGATATGATCGGTTGGATCATGTGTATGTATTTTGTATGGACGCATGGATACATTGTGTATATCATGTATCTTTGTATGATCAGGTAGATCATGTATGCTGATGGATACATTGTGTGGATCATGTATCTATGTATGTATCAGGTGGATACTTGGTGTGCATCAGATGGATGCATTGTATGATCAGGATGATCGTGGATAACGAGCTTCTCCAGATGACATGCAGCAGGATGTTGCAGTGATGATGATCAAGATGATCATGTGTACATCAGGATGATGTTTGATGAGTATCAGATGATACTTTGTGGCCGTGGATCAGGTTGTGCAAGTAAGCATGTAATTTGTGCCCTGGGAGATTTGCAAATGGTCTTTCGAGGTTTTTCCTATGGCATGTAATTCGGTGCCCTGGGACATCTGGCAAATGCTCTTGCGAGGTTTTGCTTGAAAGGACATGTAATTTGTGCCCTGGGAGATCTGTAGATAGTCTTTCGAGGTTTTTCCTATGGCATGTAATTCGGTGCCCTGGGATATTTGGCAGATGCTCTTGCGAGGTTTTGTCCTATGGCATGTAATTTGCTCCTGGGAGATCTGGACAGGATGAAAAAGGCCTTAGATGCTTCAGCCAGGTTTTGCCATGACCACATGTAATTTGCTCCTGGGAGATCTGGACAGGATGAAAAAGACCTCAGATGCTTCAGCCAGGTTTTGTGGTGAGATCACATGTAATGTGCTCCTGGGAGATCCGACAGATAGAGCCATGTGCTCATAACAGCCTGGGATGCTTCAGCCAGGTTTTGTGATGGGTCACATGTAATGTGCTCCTAGGAGATCCAATAGGTAGAGCTGTGTGCTCGTAATAGCCTGGGATGCTGCAGCCAGGTTTTGTGACGCACGTAATGAGTCCTAAGGATTCCATAGTATGGCCAGTGATGATGAAGACCTGCAGATGGCGGGCCTACATCCAGTATGAAAAAGGATTGGCTCTGTAGAACTTCCTATGATGAGTAGAGTTAGAGATTGGTTGAGATAGCAGCAGCAGTGACGATGATAATGACAATGCATCGATGACGATGATCCAGAGAAGAAGACTTGTCTAGCAGATCTGTGTCGAGAAATACCTTCCTAGTTAAGAGGGAGTGTTGATGTATATGTAACTTCGGAATGTATTTCATCTGTATATTTTATATATATTTATTGTACCCTTATAAGAGATGTGTTATTCCTCTATACGGAAGTGTCGTCATGTGGATTGACAAGTGTCGCAAGTGTGTGTACTTGCCGATGGGTTATTAGACCACCATGTGGGGTCGGCCCTGATTTATATATATTATAATGTGGATGTATCTAAGTAGACAAGTCGGCCCCATAAGGTCACTGGGCAAAAAGGTGAGTATAAATAGAGATAGGAGATCTCTATTTTACTCACTCGGAAAAGTAACTCACTCTCTATCTGAAAGTGGCGCACTAGTGAGGAGGAGGAGGATCATCTGCTAGGAGACTATCTCAGTGTTATTTGGTTGTATTTTGGTTGAGCCATTGCTCTCTCTATCTTTGAGGAAGTTGTGGGGTTTTTCACCTTAGGGTTTTCCCCACGGAAACTCTGTGTCTCTTGTCTCTATGCTTTTGATTCTTGTGATGCTTGTGATGCTTGTCATATTATGATTGTCATGCATTGATATATTGTATATGTTATTCTCTCAGCAAAGATCCTATAGTATTGTAAATTAATACTCAAAATTTAACAAGTACAATCATAAGTGTCAACACCCTAACCAATGAATATCTTCTATCATGCATTCATAATTTTGTTAAGGTGATACGACAAATCTAAAATCAAGATTGTACTAAATGCAATAACATGAAGACAAACATACCATAAACTTAATCATGAACAAATATCAAAACATACCTCGATGAGTCATACCTGTTGAGATCGCTTGTAGTCTTCTTATGTAAGGCCTTAGCCTCATCTCCCTCTGAAACAGGAACTTCTTCACTTATGCAGGTGACCAATCCATCTTCTTCTAGGATTAACCCAATCCACTTGATTTGCAGGAACTGGATCTAGAGCTTGATGAGATAATCAAGCTGGTATATTCAGAATTTGAAAAATGCAAAGTTTCACTCAATTTTTCCTTTGAAACTTCCAGATTCACTGGATGTGACCCCGAACTAGGGTTTGATGAAGCCCACTCTTCTTCCCAATCAAAAGGTTTTATCCAAAGCTCTAAGCTTCTATTTTTATGAGGAGCTTCCAGCCGTGGTCACAGATTTAAAAATTCCCATTTTTGCAGAAGCCCTAATTTTCCACTTTCCTGATCAAAGTCCCGAACTAGGGTTTGATCAAGCCCAGCCTTCTGCCCAACCAAAAATTCTGATATTGGTATCTAAATTTCAATTTTGATGAGTAGCATTCATCCATGGTCTCCTATTACAAAAATTTCAACTTTCTTCGAAGCCCTAAATTCCGAAAGCCATGAATGAAGGTGCTAAAAAATAATTTTGTTTTGACAGAAATATGTACCTGATTGGTTCTAGTGTAACTCTGAACTTTTTTATCCACAGGGTCTGAAACGTTTTCTTGAAATATACCGACTGGTCATATTTCCATCCCAATAGGTTTGACCTCAATTGGATTCTCCATGAGAGAGTTATGCCAAGTGTTGCAACATGACCTATTTATGGGATAATATAGAAGAGTGAACTTGTACGGCATGCCACGTGTCACTAGTTAACCTTCGGCCTCTGAAAACACTTCTTGAGATAGTACATTCTATGTACTACCTTTAACTTTTTACGAAATTTCATTTGGAGCTTCCTAGCCCAAGTTATGACCTTTTTTCCAAGGTCACCTGTTTTTGACTTAGATCTGGAAGAGGCAGAAACCCTATATTGTACAGATCCTAAATCACAAATTACAATGGATTAGAGGTTGTCCTTTGGACACAAGGTATATGGGGATCGTATCTTTGACCTACAAAAGGTTCAGACCCGAAAACTTTGCTAAAACAGATTTATAGCTAAAGTTGTATGATGACTGGTTTTTGCTATATCAAGCCCTAGCATCGTAAGTGCAACAAGTGTCATTCATACATGCCATATCATGCCTTCTTTCAGGCTAGCTCTGATACCATGTTAAATTTTCAGAATTTACTTCAATCTGATCTAAGATCTTAACTGAGAGAACAACATGTACAGCATATCTACAGCATATCAATCATGGACACAATAATGCAAGCACACAAGAGACACAGATTTTACTTGGGGAAAACCATAAAGGTGAAAAACCCCAATAACTTCCTCAGAGATAGATAGAGCAATGATACAACTAGAATACAAGAGATAGTCTTCTCCTAGCAGCAGAGCCTCCTCCTCCATAAGTGCACCACTCTCCCAAGTGTGAGTGAGATAATAGAATGTGTAAAATGAGAGAGACACACTCTTTATTTATACACTAACTTGACATGACCTTTACTCAACTAGGTCGGCCTCAACTTAACCACTTAACATAATGCTGACTGGGCTGACCCCCACTAGGGTGGTCTAATAACCCTTTGACCCACATGGCCGACCCCCAATAGGGTGTTCTAATAACCCTTTGACCCACATGACTTATACAGGGCCGACCCCAACAAGGTGGTCTAATAACCCATCAAGTATAAGTTACGACACTTACAATATAAATGACAACACTTCCATATAGAGGAATAATAACATCTCTATAGGAATACAATATACATATATGTGAAATACATTCCGAAGTTACATATACATCAACAGTATTGACAAGTGTCACAAGTGTGTGTACTTGGCGATGGGTTATTAGACCACCATGTGTGGGGTCGGCCCTAAAATATATATTATATTGTGGATGTACCTAGCTAGACAAGTCGGCCCCATAGTGTAACTGGGAAAATAGACTAGTATAAATAGCGATTGGGAGATCTTTACTTGGATCACTCGGAAACTCACACTTCTGTCACTCAGAAAGTGGTGCACTAGTGAGGAGGAGGATCATCTGCTACTAGGAGACTATCTCAGTGTATTTTGGTTGTACTTTGGTTGAGCCATTATTCTCTCTATCTCTGAGGAAGTTGTGGGGTTTTTCACCTTAGGGTTTTCCCCATGGAAACTCTGTGTCTCTTGTATCTCATGCTTTTGATTCTTGTGATGCTTGTCATGCTTATTGTGATTTTTATGCATTGATATATTGTACATGTTATTCTCTCAGTAAAGATCCTAGAGTATTGTGAATTAATGCTCAAAATTTAACAATTGAAGCTGCACCATAGCCCATACAAGAAACAGGATCCTGAGACCCAAGTTCCCATGCATAACTGGTTCAAAGTTCACCACTGTTGGAAAAGGAAAGGAACAACGCGTGGTTACCAACCTCACTAAAAATCTACGTCGATCGCAATAGGAAGCACACAAAGAGAAACTCAGTACTAAGCCGAGACGTTGTTCACAAAAGTTAGCCGAATGTGTGACATGAGGAGCATCAGGGAACATTGTTCCATAGAGAACATTGCACGATTCAACTGCTAAATGGAGTATGGTTATCCAGACAGTGCGACCTTATACAAAATACCCACACTAACATAGTTACTCATTATAAGACCGTCAGGTCTACTTGACAATACTTGATAATGGCGACAACTGAGATCCTGATGGCAGGAGATGCAGTTTAGGCCGATGTGACATCATACGTCCAGACGAAACGAGTAAAAGTCCATCACATTCAGAAATGATTGTGTGGCTACCCATGTGGCAGGTCGCTAAATCGACACTTGGCACGCGGCCGCCGTAAAGACGCATGATTAGCACTGATCACACATCATGGGGGAACAGCGCCAGTTAATCATCTTACACGAATGCCAACGTGGATACCCCAATTCAAAGCAGGCAAATCAAATGAAGCTGATCCTCCCCGGGGAGTCTAACATACAAGGATGCCAGTGAAGCAGGCTATATATACTGAACCCTAGAGGCATTGAGAACACAATTCTTAGTTATCATCTTTGTCTAGGGTAGTGACCAAACCCAGGATATACCTTGAGAGTTGCTAGTTGAAAGACAGACCAAGAAGGCCTTGGAAGAGAGAACTAACCAGGTGCCATGGTGCACTTCATCTCCAATAGAAGCACCACAGGTGTCCTAAGATCTAGGATGAAAAGCATCCATGAGTAATCCACAAAAGCATTTGCTGTTGTTCTCAGGAGACATCACCTTGGGGTTTCATCCAAGATGTCTATGGAGTTCCTAACTGATAAGATTAATATGGCACGAGGGAGACTTAACCATCGAGTTTCATCCGAGATGTCTATGCCATTACTGATCATTGAAAGAACCACGATCTCCCTGCATATAGAATCACAAGGAGCAAAGGCAGATAGAGCTCAGCAGGAGACAACCCGAGCCGTGAAACAGATGTGCCGGAACATCTGGCTTGTTTCCTGACTTGGTGATGTGGAAGAACTTGTGCGCCAGCTAGACAACCGATGGACCACTCAGAAAGGTGCACAAGAGGTAGATGATCAAGGTTCCACGCAAATGACGCTCGTTGGTACAAAGTACACGACAGCGAGCCGCGCCCCATTCGTTTGCTCCAAGAGATACATGACCATGATATTGATCTTTAGAGGGATATCACTGGGATGTTCATCGCAACCTATCCGGAGTTTAGCCAAGAACATAGTTTCGGAGTTAGAAGAAACTCTGCAAAGATTCACAGTAAAGCTTGGGACGATGAAAGATGCGGCACCGAGGTCCATAGGTGGAAGTGGCTCGGGACGAGCCACCAGTGAGTGTTAGGGGCTTGTTCGGCTGGGCCCAAGTGGGTTGGAAAAATATACACATATGGAAAAGCGCCCATAGCGCACTGCAACAGGAAGAAAAGGAAATTTTGATAATTGTGCATTGCGTGCTGCGGCAGGAAGAGAAAGCAGTTTTGGTGAAAGTGCATTGCGCACGGCGGAAGGCGACAAATAATGTTGAGGTTTTTCCCTTGTCATGCGATGGCAATGAATAAGGCACGATCGTGCAGTAGAACTATGCGCATGGTAGCGCATGAGCTATTTTTGGGTAGAACATGGGTAAAGGTCAGACGAGGATATGACCTAGTTTGGGTAAGGAACGGGTGGATGATAGATGAAAGCGACCTGTTTGAACGTGTGGTGGCAAGCACACGAGAAGCTAGGCCACGACGCCGATGGTGATAGGCAGGAGAAGGAGTGGAAAGGGACAGGCCATGATGCAGTTGTAACTATTTGGAGGACTGCGGCTGTCAGAAGAGCGTGTGAGACACGAGTGGCCTAGCTGGAGCAGGCTGTCAACGACAACAGCTAGGGTGGCAGTTAGCCACGACAGTTTTGGAAACCTTAGGGTTTCATCCTAATGATTTTAAATACATGACCTATGGGCATGATCTATAAATAAGGCACAATATTGTAAGGGAAGGGTTAGACTCTTCATTTTGTTACGTATTGATTATTATAGAATCTTAAGCTTAGAAAACCCATTGTAAAGGCTCTGCAGCTGAGTGCGCAGAGACCTATCTGAGAAAGAGAAGAGAGTCTGCAGTTGAGTGCGCATACTAAGAACGATTGTACCCTTCCCATTAAGAGAAATATTAACCACCGTTCTTGTGGACGTAACCTCCATCTGGGGGGTGAACCACGTTAAATTATGTGTTGTGTGACCAATGTGTGTTTATGATTGTTTAATTGCTTGGTATGAATGTTTAGTGCTGGAAACTTTTGTTATGTGATTGCTTTTATATGTATTTTCCGCAGTGAATGGGAATAATATGTTAAGTAATGCATGCGCAGAGGAATGTTAAGTATTCAACATGTATGAATCTATCGATTGGAATGTATGAATCTATCTATTGGTCAAGTAGTGAACACTGAGTTTAAGCACAGCGTTGGAATGCGCGGTAACGTATGTTACTAAACCATCCACACTTTAATGATAAGAACTTGAATGGAATAAATGGATAAAGGACGTTAAGTATAATGGTTAGAATTGAACATCCTAGCAAGGACGCGCAGTCTCA
This sequence comes from Larix kaempferi, assembly GCA_027924585.1. Taxonomy (NCBI): domain Eukaryota; kingdom Viridiplantae; phylum Streptophyta; class Pinopsida; order Pinales; family Pinaceae; genus Larix; species Larix kaempferi. The sequence goes on from BSBM01001238.1 coordinate 3,736,527, forward strand.
TTGATGCGCTGAATCATTGAAGGTTGCTGCGAGGTAAGCTCTTGATAGATTACTATCGTAACGCAAAGGTATCCTGTATCACATATTCATTGGAGGTGTGAGCGAAGTTGTGCGCCAAAGTACCCAATGCAAAATAGAAGGTTCGCGCAGTTATCTATCCACGCAACCCGCAAGGCGTTGCACTACTTATTAGCTTTCCCCCCATCGCATCACCTAGTTGTGGAAACTTGATTCCACAACCACCCCCTCAGCTTCGCCTCGGGTGAGACCTCAGGCCGCGCACAGCCTGTTGCTGAAAGGGCCAGTGAATTGGGGTTTTGTTGGTTCCTTGAATCGTGAAGTACCTGGGTCTACACTGAAAAACTCAAGAAGGTGATCTACAGCCAACACTAACGCCGTGCCAATAGGCCCCCAACAAAAACTTGTGGCTCGCCCTTAATCCACCTCAGTTGGACACCTCTGGTGAATTTACTTGGGACTTGAAATCCTCGTATGCAACTCTAATCTGGTCGACAACTTCTTTTGTCGATACTTTGAGTATTGCACAGTATTCGACCTATTGTTCCATTGGGTGCTCACCATTCATCTGTTGCACCTATTCCATATTTTGTTTGACCTGTGCCATTATTGCTATTTCCTACATGGCCAACTATTCTGCCTTTGTTTTTAACTCATCTAGGTGTGTAGTTTTTCTTTGCTTCCTTTCGCGTGCCTTAGTTACTCGATGCTCGAATTCCTTCAGCTCCAAGGCCTTTTTCATCTGTGTGAGTAAGGGAATCACCCTAAGAGATCCCTATAGTGATTCCAGTTGTGCTTCATCTTGAGAGAGTTGCATGTTTAGTTGGTGAAACTACTCGTCTTGTACTAAGCTTCCCCAAAACTTTGTAACCTCTTCAGCAATTCTCTAAGCTGCCTTTTCCATCCCTGCGATCTCTCTCACATCCTTGTTCGGGTACACAGGGTACTCCCAAAAGACTGAACACCTAGAGTAACCACTTGACACAAACAGATCACAGATCGATACACCGATGTTTTGACGTGATTAAAACCCTCTAGAGGGAAACAATCCACGGCCCAGGCCAAATAGCTTCTACAGATCCATTTATTATGCCAAAGAAATAAAGTTACAAATGAGCTTCTCATAATTGATCAACTAGCCAATGACCCTCCATGCTCTTTAAATAGAGATCATGGACCAATCGAGTGTTAAGCCACGGATCAAGGGTAGGTATGATCTAAGAGAATTTGAACCATCAAATCACTCTATGTCTAGAACATATCGTGACCGTCGGATTAAATATTTACTCCCCCGAACCCCCTGGGGATTGTGTCAGGATCATAACCAAACCTGCGGTACAGACACTACTGAATAATAATATCTCTGAATCTGGAGATCAAGCTCCACAACCAACAAAAATAGCACTTCAAGAACACAATCATGAACAAGATTTCTGATCAAGTGCATATGTAGCTCAATGTGTTTGCTGCATTGATGTAGAACTGGATCTTTGGCGAGCTTGATGGCACTTTGATTGTCATACCAAAGTGGATTAGGCTGCTGTTGTTCGAATCCAAACTCTGAAAGGATATTTCAAAGCCAAAAAGATTCCTGAGTGGCATTAATTGCGGCTCGATATTATACCTCTGTTGAAGAAAGAGCAAGAGCTTGTTGTTTCTTACAATCCCAAGTGACAGGTCCAAATCCCAGACTGAAAACATTACCTACAGTATCCTTTCGATCATCAGGATCGTTGGCCCAATCTGAATCAATGAAACCAACCAACAAAGGTTCCCCCCTATACTGTAATGAATTCTAAACTGAATTGTACCTCGAATATATTGAAGTATTCTTTTAGCTGCTTTCCAATGACTTTCATGAGGTGTTTTCATATAACGGGAAACACGACCAATGACAAAGGAAAGGTTAGGATAGGAATGAGTCAAGTATAAGAGACTACCAACAAGCCGATCACAATACAAGGTGGCATCTACTTTAGGTGAAGTACAAGTGGCAGAAAGTTTGACTCCATACTCAAAGGGAGAAAGGGTTGGTTTACAATCTTCCATGTGAAAGCGACGAAGAAGGTCACAAGCATACTTAGGGTGAGAAAGAGAGATTCCTTCTTTTGTTTGCAGGACTTGGAGACCAAGAAAATAATGCAAATGCCCTAAGTTTGACATTTCAAAATTTTGCGTAAGACTGGATTTCACATGGGTTAAAAGCTTAGGGTCACTACCAGTAAGAATAAGGTCATCAACATATAGAACACGTATGATGAGATAGTTTCCTACTTTCTTGGTACAAACATTGGGGTAAGAATGGAATCTAGAAAAACTAGTGTCAAGTAGAAAGCTATCCATTTTGGCATACCAAGCTCTAGGAGCTTGCCTAAGGCCATATAAGGATTTATTAAGGCGACAGACAAGGCTAGAGTTATTCTGAACATATCCAGGAGGTTGTTCCATGTAAATTTCCTCCTGTAAATCACCATGTAAGAATGCATACTTGACATCCATTTGATGGACTTCCCAGTTATGTAAGGTTGCAAGGGAAAGAACAAGGTGGATGGAGTTCATTTTTGCGACAGGAGCAAAGGTTTCATTGTAGTCAATCCCTTCAACTTGGGAAAAACCTTTGGCAAATAATCTTGCCTTAAGTCGTTCAATACTTCCATCTGATGCATACTTAGTTCTATAGACCCATTTACATCTGACAAGTTTTCTTCCTTTTGGAAGAGGTACAAGATCCCAAGCATCATTCGCCATTAAGGAACGATATTCTTCATCCATAGTTGCATCCCAATATGGATTTCCTGAAGCTTCTGCAAAAAATTTTGGATCATGATTCTCAGAAACTTGAACCAAAAGAGAATATGCTAGTTGAAACTGAGAACATGTTCGACGTTGATATCTAGGATCACCGGCAAGATCATCAGCTGCTTCACATGTTGAATGGACCCATCGAGGAATCACTTGTGCTGGTGAAACTGGAGGAACATGAGCAAGCGGAGGTGGATTTTCATCTTCACTGTCATCATCAGAAACTGGAGTTGGAAATCTTTCAAGAAAGTTGGAAGTAGAAGAAGGCACAATCGCTGAATCAGGCCAGCAAGCCAAAGATGGCACAACCACCGAGTTAGGCTCGCAGGCCAAAAGATTTTCATCAAATTTAACATCTCTTCTAATGATTATATCATGAGAGTGTGGTTGAAGAAGTCTATAACCCTTTACATCTTCAGAATATCCAACAAATATGCACGTTTCACTTTTAGGCTGCAATGCCTTCCGTTTTTCGCCCGGAAGGTGAGCCCATGCTTCACTACCAAACACACAAAAGTGAATTACATCGGGTTTAGTTTTAGTCCATGCTTCTTCAAGTGTGATACCTTGTAAAGCTTTAGTGGGGGTGCGATTAACTATGTAATTTGCACAATTTATGGCTTCAACCCAAAATTGAAGACTTAGTCCCTTAGATTGGATCATACAATTAGCCATTTCGTTTAAATGCGGTTCTTCCATTCAGCTACACCATTTTGTTGTGGTGTATATGGAACAATGTGTTGTTGTTGGATTCCTTGTTCAGTGTAGAAAGTAGTGAACTTTTTGTTAACATATTTTCCTCCATTGTCAGATCTTAACTTAATAATTTGATGACCAAATTGTTTTTCAACAAGGGCCTTGTAGGCCAAGAACATGTTAAATACTTCACTCTTAAGTTTTAGGAAATAAGCCCAAGTGCGTCTAGAGTAATCATCAATGAAAGTTAAGAAATATTTGAAACCAAAAAAGGAAGTAGATGGAAGAGGACCACACAAGTCACTATGCACAAGCTCCAAGGGAACTGAGGCGTGCCAAGAGGCACGTTTACCAAAACTGTCTCGATGATGTTTACCGAGTACACAATTGGAACAAAGACCATCCCTGCAAGATACCATCGGAAGACCTATCACCATATTTTCTTTACATAGTTTTTGAAATGAAAGATAATTTAAGTGACCAAATCGCTCATGCTAAAGTTTGCTCAAGTTATCACTATGAGCAACAAAAACTGAAGGAAAAGGTGATGACCCAAAGTTGTTAAATTTGTACAACCTGGTAATATCATCAACAATTTCGGTAGCTAGGACATGTTGAGGATATTTAAAATCATTGATTACAACTTGGTGAGGTGTAAACGTCACAGTTTTACCTTCACCGGAATGAGTGATTTGATAGACTGATAACAAATTGCAGAAAATTCTGGGAACAGATAGTACATCACTAAAATGACCATTATCTACTAGAACTATTCCATATCCTACAACACTTAGAGATCTATCATCACCAACAAATATTTGTTTGGTGTTACATTCATGCATAGTAGAAAATATGGCTTGATCCTTAGCCATATAATAAGATGCTCCAGAATCAATAAGCCATTCATTTGAAGTAGAAGAAGAAGATGCAGTATTAGAATGACCAGAAGCACAAAGTGCATGTCCATTGTTGATGTATATGTAACTTCGAAATGTATTTCATCCATGTATTTCATTTATATATTATTGTACTCCTATAGAGATCTGTCATTCCTCTATACAGAAGTGTCGTCATGTGTATTAACAAGTGTCGCAAGTGTGTGAACTTGCCGATGGGTTATTAGACCACCATGTGTGAGGTCGGACCTTATTTTATGTAATATATGGATGATGTACCTAGCTAGACAAGTCGGCCCCATAAGGTCACTGGGCAAACAAACAAGTATAAATAGAGATTGGGAGATCTCTATTTTGATCATTCAAGAACTCACACTTCTCTCACTCAGAAAGTGGTGCACTAGTGAGGGGGAGGATCATCTGCTACTAGGAGACTATCTCTGTGTATTTTGGTTGTACTTTGGTTGAGCCATTGCTCTCTCTTTCTCTGAGGAAGTTGTGGGGTTTTTCACCTTAGGGTTTTCCCCATGGAAACTTTGTGTTTCTTGTCTCTCATGCTTTTGATTCTTGTGATGATTGACGTGCTTGTTATGATTGTTATGCATTGATATACTGTACATGTTGTTCTCTCATTAAAGATCCTAGATTATTTTGAATTATTGCTCAAAATTTAACATGGTATCAGAGCTAACCTGAGAAGAAGACATTGTGTAGTGATGGAAACTAGGGTTTCTTTTTTATTGGGTTTCTCTCCACAGATTTTGGAAAAGCAATATAGTAGATTGACTCTACTCATCAAGTCGAATCTATCTGTCCAATCAGATGTAATGTCCCTCCTATCCTACAAGGCTATGGAGAGGACACTAATAATAATACTGGACATCTAGTCCCCTACCTAAACAAATAAGCATTCATACAAATTATAGATGGAGAAATGCAAATGCATAAACATTTGAATTCATAGCAGAATGTGATTGCAATATAATTCCATCATACATTCCAGATTTTCATGCCATTCATCAATTTAAGCAATATCAAATTAGCAAAGGAGAATACTTATCTTAAACCAAGTAATCCCTAAGCAACCAGCTACGCTTCTGTAACATTCCAGCCAACCGTAGGCCAGTGTGCTCCTTAATATCTCAGCACCACTGCCACCCCCGAGCTGGGCATGATCTCCACAAGGAAAAAGGGGAAAACATGCTCTCGCATAGCCAAGGATACACTAGAATCAGCCAAGCCAATCAGTAGTTGGGTTTCTCAGGCTGCTAAGAGAGGGACAGAAGTGAATTACTAGGCTAGTGGCTCAACCATTGAGCTATGGATACTTCATTGGGCTCATCAAGTCAAATCTGTCCTCTTCCACTCCTGAATCTCCTGCTCACAGGTTCAAACTAAACAGGGAGGGACATAGCAGCCAGAAATGCAAGTGCTGGGCGTTTTTGCAGTAGGATGCCCAACGATGGGAATTCCACCAGTTCAGAAAATGTGGGCAAACCCAAAACGAAAATTGGAAAATGGGAAAACAACCCCAGGAACATAATCGTTTACAGAAAAACGTCCATGGCCATGTTGGGGCAAAAATGACCTCTATAAACCCCCAGAAAATCATGGTTCTCTTCTCCCAACCACTATGCTAACCAAAAAGGAGTTCCCAGGCCTAGAAGAATGCAGAGAATGGTGAAAACGTGAAGGAAAAACCCCACTTCGCCCCAAGCTACGTGAGAGAGGAAAGACTGTGGTTCCCCATCCCTTGGGAAGGCAAAATGTGGGTGATTTCTTGCCTTGCAAGCAAAAATTCGAATTCCCTAGATTGACGGCTTGCCCATACCCGAAATTGGCTGCCATAACTATCATTCCCAAGGCATTAACTGCCTCAACCAACTCTAGGAAGAATTTAATGATTGGGGGCATAAGCCAAAATGGGTAGTTGGGATCTCATGGGTTTTCTCATTGACACATGGATTGACTCCATTGGCTCAAGGGTTTGGTTATTTTTCCTCCCTAATCCTTGTAAGATCATGCCCCATCTCTTTGTTGCATGGCATAGATGGTTGTGGTTTTTTCATTAAAATTGCATATTTACATGGTGTCCGAATTTACATTGTGCTCGGCTAGCACAATAACCATATGCATCTATTCTAATTTCCGATACATAAAACGATAAATCAATGGTGGGGCCTTGGCCTTGAGCTCCTCGCCATGACTAAATAACAATATTTACTTCATTTACAATATTAATGAAATAGGGTCAAGATGGGGACATTACATCATAATTCAATTCTGGGCATTTTCATATTTGGCCCTAAAAATTAGGGTTTCCTCAAAAATAAGAATTTCTGGAATCTAAAGACATAGCTAGAAGCTCCTTGCAAAAATCGAAGTTTAGAGCTTTGGATCAAGATTTTTGGCTAGGTAGATCTTCGGGAAACTCAAACCCTAATTCAGGGTCCTCCTTAGTGAATCCGAGAAGATAAAAAGGCAGTTTTGAAGGTTGTAGCTTTGTAGATCTCAAATTCTGAATACACCAAGCTGATCAACTCATCTAGGCGCATCTTTCTATCCTTTCAGAAAATTGAAATTCACATTTTGAATTTTTAGGGTTTTTCCGACAAACCCTAATTCGGGACCAGATCTAGTTTTCAGCAAAACAAGTGGTAAGACCTAACTCTCTTCTATTTCCATTTGAAGTACTCTTTAATATGTCTCACCACACCAAGCTTGAGGATAAGCTTGAAGGGGCTGACAACTTCTGAGCCTGGAAGTATAGGATTGGGTTAATCCTGGAAGAGAATGAGTTGGACTCATACATAAAAGAAGACATCCCTATCCCAGAGGATGAAGAGGCCAAAATATTGCATAAGAATAACTTGGTCAAGGCAAAGAGAATCATTGCTGATTCTATCAAAGACCATCTCATACCACATGTGTCATCTCTGAAGACACCCAAGGAAATGTTTGACTTCCTGACCAATTATTTGAAGGGAAGAACATAAATCAGAAGATGACTCTGTGGAATCAATTGAAAGGGGTCAAGATGTTGAATGGAGAGACCATTCAATCTTACTTCTCCAAGGTCTCTCAGATCAAGGAACAACTTGAAGCTGTGGATGAAGCAGTGGACAATGGTGAAGTTGTTATGACCACTCTGAATGGCCTACCTAGGTCATGGGACTCCTTTATTCAAGGAATCTGTGCAAGAAAGAAATTGATAGCTTTCAGTAAACTGTGGGAGGAATGCTCTCAAGAAGAAGCTAGGCTTGTAGCTTGAGAAGAAAAGATGGGAGGTGAAGATCAATCTCTCGCAACTCACACCAAAAGAGGCAAGCCTAAGAGGGAGCACTCTCACTACAAGAGATCCTATCACAACCAACAAAAGAATAAGAAGGATCTAAGATGTTTCACATGCAATGAGAAGGGTCACTTTGCTTCAGAATGTCCCAAGAACAAAAGGGATAACATCAACTCCAGTAAGAAGAAGAAGGGCAGCAAAAGAAAGTTCCATGCTCATGCTCCAAAGATGATGAACCTCCAAAGAAGAAGGCTAGGGAAGAAAGTGATGATGACTCATCAAGTGAAGAAGAGTATGTTCTAATCTCTGCTCTCACAAGTACTATCTCTCATGGTTGTAATGATTGGTTAATTGACAGTAGGGATTCAAAACACATGACTAGGTTTAAAGAATCCTTTGCTAATCTATCTGAACATGAGTCACCCCACAAGGTGAAACTTGGGGATGACTACCAATACCCTATCAAAGGAAGTGGTGAGGCATCGTGCAATCTAGACTCTGGGAATTCTTTGAAGATGAAAGATGTTTTGTATGTACCTGGGCTCAAGAAGAACCTACTCTCCATATCCACATTGAATTCAAAAAGTATGAGGGTTGCATTTGTGGATGGCCAAGTTCTAATGTGGCCAAAGGGAAAAACCATAGATGATGCAATAGTGATTGGAGAGCAAGAGGGAGGATTGTACAAATTAAAGGGACAACCTGAACATGCTATGAAGACAAAGATTCATCCATAGTCATGGATCACATAGAGGTATGTATAATTTGTTTTTGCAAAGGTTAACCAATGAGTTATGCAAGTCATTGAAGAGAACAAGAACACATTACTAGACATAACTAGCAAATACGATTACCATGTATGTTTTTGTTATACATATCGTATACTTTTGTATGATTGATAATGATTACTCTTGAAATTACAAGTTTGAGTAATCTAGGGCTTATGCATATTATGTTTCTTACCTTAATTGATGATATGACTAACCAGAAGAGTCATAGGTTTGAGTAATCACGGGTTCAGGTATATTATGTTTATGACTAACCATAAGAATGCTTATTATTTCTGTTTGAAATTATCTTGACTATAAATGCTTGAGATTATTGTGTTTTGATAATATTAAGATTATACTAATGAATTTTTGATTATGTATGAGACCTGGAGGATAACACAATGATGATACTAATAAGCATGCATAGGGATCGAGAATGAATATAAGTTCAAGAACAGGTAATCTAGGAAGCAAATATCAAGAGGGAGCACACTCCAGTGGTTTCTGCAAGGATGCAGATATTCAGAGGGAGTTGAACATCTCTCTACATTCCACAACAGAAAGGTGTAGAAGAAGCTACTTCAGATTAGGACTCCAGCAGCTCCTGCAAGGAAGCAAAGACTCAGAGGGAGTCCACCCAACAAACAAACAAAGATAAGTATTTTAATTGTCATTTCTTGCATATTTGTTTGTTTAATATGTTCCTAGATTTAGGATGTGTATTATGCATATTAGAATGATTGCATTAATGAACAGCTTACTACTAATATGCATTTGATGGGTAAGTAGGCCTATGGCACTGTACAACATTCCATTGCTACTTATCTAGAATGAAACCTCTTTGCTGACATGTTGGGAGCAATGCAAACTCTTAACAATGTTCTGGTAGAGACTGGAAGGCATCTAGAAAGTTATGGAACATGGATAAATGTTGTATTGAAGCATTGGCAAAGATATATGCATGCCTGTATGACATATTTATTTATGTGTAAGAATTTGTCTGAAAATTATGAGATGTTTCTAATCATGCAATTTAACTTGTTTTGTAGGAAAGACCATATACCTTCACCTACAAAAGAAGGACTACAACATTTGTTCAAGCAACAAAATTATCTATTGAAGATATTGAAGTTCCCAGGATATGGGAAGAATGCCATGATCCGTTGATCATGAAGAAAGATGTTTGGGATGCAGTCCCAAGACCTGAAGGGGAGTCTGTAGTGACTTCCAAGAGGATCTACAAGATCATGCATGCTATAGGTGGTAGCATAGAGAATTTTGCTCCTGTAGCCAGATACACCTCCATTAGATCCATACTTGCTCTGGCTACAGTGATGAAAGATACACCTGATGGATTTCAAGACAGCTTTCTTGAATGTTGTAGTTGAAGAAAAAGTGTATGTGGAGCAGCCACTTGGTTCTGAGACACATGACAGGGAGTCATAAATGTGCAAAACTTGGTATGGTAGGATGGACAGTTTCCTATCTAGTTTGGGTTTTACCGAGAGTAAAGCGGATTCCAACCTTTACTACAAGGTTGAGGAAGGGAATCCTGTGATTCTACTCTTGTATGTAGATGACCTGTTTGTAACAGGAGATGACAGATTGATTGTCGATACAAAGAGGAAGCTTGTTGCTGAGTTCAATATGAAGGACTTGGGGATGATGCACTATTTTCTAGGTATGGAGGTGTGGCAAAGTACAGATGGGATCTTCCTTGGACAAGGGAAGTATACTGTAGATATCCTGAAGAGGTTTGGTATGATGGATTGCAAGGCCATGGCCACACCTATGGCATCGAATCTGAAGCTTCTATGTGATGCTTCATCTGATCCAGTTGATGTCTCTATGTATAGTCAGATGATTAGGTCCTTGATGTACCTAACGAACACGAGACTAGATATTTTCTTTGCAGTGAACACATTGAGCTAGTTCCTGACGGATCCGAGGAGTGTTCACCTAGTTGCTGTAAAGCATATTCTGAGGTACCTGAAGGGTACAGTTGATTATGGGCTTAGGTATGAAGCGAATCAAAAGTTTAACCTGCAGGGTTATGTTGATTCAGATTGGGAAGGTATTACGGCAGATAGGAAGAGCACATATGGGTGTTTCTTCAGTATGGGATCAGGTGTGATCTCTTGGTTTAGCAGGAAGCAGTCCTGCGTAGAACTGAGTATAGCTGAGGCAGAGTATTTTGCATCCTGTTCGGCTAGTTGTGAGGCAGTATGGCTTCAGAAGCTTCTGTCTGAGATATTGGATCTCCCGTTGGATGCTACTGGTATCTTCTGTGATAACTGGAGTTGTGTGAAGCTGTCTAAGAACCCAGTGTTTCACAACAGGTCGAGACACATAGAGATCAAATATCACTATATCAGGGGTATGGTGTAGAGAGGAGCAGTAAAGCTCCTGTATGTTGCGACGGATGAGCATATTGCAGATGTGTTGACGAAACCACTAGCAAAAGTGAAGTTCAAGTACTTCAGAGAGAGGCTTGTTGTTCTTCAGATTGATGACACTTTGAGGAAGAAGTGATGGATACATTTGCAGAAGCCATTCCAAGCATGTTGGAAGAAGGATCCTTCACATGGCTGTGGATGTAAGCATTGGATGATGAGCATCAGGACGATGCTCCAGTTACTTCTCTGTATATGCATCAGGAGGATGCTGGATATGATCAGTTGGATAATTTATATGTATATGTATGTATGCATCATGTTCGATGCTGGATATGATCAGTAGGATCATTTGTATATGTTTTGTATATGCATCATGTTGGATGCTTGGACCATGTATCTGTATATGTATCAGGTGGATACTATGTATGATCAGGTAGATCATGTATGTTGATATGTATCAGGTATGATCAAGTGGATCATGTTTTTGTATTTGTATCAGGTGGATACATTGTATGATCAGGTGGATCATGTATGATGATATGTATCAGATAGATACTTGGTATGCATCAGGTAGATGCATTATATGATCAGGATGATCATGGATGACGAGCTTCAGGATGTTGCTCCAGATGACATGCAGCATGATGCTGCAGTGATGATGATCATGATGATCATGTATACATCAGGATGATGTATGGTGAGTATTAGGTTGATACTCTGTGGCCATGGATCAGGTTGTCCAGATGAGCATATAATTTGGCCCTGGGAGATTTGCAGATAGTCTTTCGAGGTTTTTCCTATGGCATGTAATCTGGCCCTGGGATATTTGGCAAATTCTCTTTTGAGGTTTTGCTCTGGGAGGACATATAATTTGGCCCTGGGAGATCTGCAAATAATCTTTTTAGGTTTTTCCTATGGCATATAATTTGGCCCTGAGATATCTGGCAGATGCTCTTTCGAGGTTTTGTCCTATGGCATATAATATGTCCCTGGGAGATCTGATAGGTTGGGTCGTGTGCCCATAATAAGTCCTGGGATGCTCTTGCAAGGTTTTTCCATGACCACATGTAATATGTCCCTAGGAGATCCTATAGGTAGAGCTATGTGCTCGTAACAGCCTGGGATGCTCTTGCAAGGTTTTGTGGTGACCACATGTAATCTATCCCTGGGAGATCCTATAGGTAGATTTGTGTGCTCGTAATAGCCTGGGATGCTCTTGCAAGGGTTGGTGGTGAGGTCACATATAATATGGCCCTGGGAGATACTACAAGTCGGAGTTGTGTACCTATAACATCCTGGGATGCTCTTTCGAGGTTTTGTGACGCATGTAATAAGTCCTGAGGATTCCACAATATGGCCAGTGATGATGAAGACCTATAGGTGGTGGGCCTACATCCAGTATGAAAAAGTACTGGCTCTGTAGAACTTCCTATGACGAATAGATGCAGAGATTGTTTGAGATAGCAGCAGCAGTGATGATGATGATGATTCGAGGATGATGCATCGATGACAATGATACAGAGAAGAAGACTTGTGCTAGCAGATCTGTGTCAAGAAATACCTTCCTAGTTAAGAGGGAGTGTTGATGTATATGTAACTTTGAAATGTATTTCATCCATGTATTTCATTTATATATTATTGTACTCCTATAGAGATGTGTCATTCCTTTATACGGAAGTGTCATCATGTGTATTGACAAGTGTCGCAAGTGTGTGAACTTGCCAATGGGTTATTAGACCACCATGTGTGGGGTCGACCCTTATTTTATGTAATATATGGATGATGTACCTAGCTAGACAAGTCAGCCCCATAAGGTCACTGGAAAAACATACAAGTATAAATAGAGATCGGGAGATCTCTATTTTGATCATTCGGAAACTTACACTTCTCTCACTCAAAAAGTGGTGCACTAGTGAGGAGGAGGATCATCTACTACTAGGAGACTATCTCTGTGTATTTTGGTTGTACTTTGGTTGAGCCATTGCTCTCTCTATCTCTGAGGAAGTTGTGGGGTTTTTCACCTTAGGGTTTTCCCCACGGAAACTCTATGTCTCTTGTCTCTCATGCTTTTGATTCTTGTGATGATTTACATGCTTGTTATGATTGTTATGCATTGATATACTATACATGTTGTTCTCTCAGTAAAGATCCTAGAGTATTGTGAATTAATGCTCAAAATTTAACATCCATGAGAGGTAGATTCTGAAGGCGAATCTAGGCTGATGTGGTGCTTCTTCATTGCTGCTTCCAAGGCTACCATATTTTTGAAACACTTAGATTCATCATGATTATCTTTCCTGCAATAGTTGCAATGACGCTCAGTCTTCTTTCCTTTTGGCTTGGATCCTTTCTATTTTTTAAAGAAGGAGTTGACTGAGAGGGTTTGGGACCCTTGTTTGACTTATTATTGCAAAAATATTGTTTCTTGGGAGGCTTGGACTTTTCTTTATGTTGGGACAATAAGGCTTTCCTATATATATCTTCATTGCCAATCATTCCAAGATGGATGAGCTAATCTTGCTCTCTAATCAAGGAATCACAAAAGGATTCAAGACTAGGGTCTTGATAGCTAGTTGCATTCAATGATTCTTTCATAGAGTAAAATGTAGATACAAAAACAAAATATGTAGGTCCAAGTTTTGAAAGAATATGGTAAATGCATTGTTTGTCTTCCCTCTTAATATTGCATTCTTCACATAAGATTCTAAGAGTTTTGTACTTAGATAAATAATCTTGAATGCATGAAAAATCACTTGGATTTAAAGAAATCAACTCATTTTCGAGTTGATGACCTCGAATTTCCTTGTGTTTACCAAACAAAGCTTCCAACTTTTTCCAAGCTGTATCAAGTTCATCAATTCAAAATATGTGGAATCGCAAATTAGTAAAGATTGGCATCCCAATCAATCCACGAGCGTCATCACATCTATTTGCCCATTATATTTTCTTATTATCATCGGTGGGTTCTGTTTCTTTCCCTGAGGTAATTCTAAAAAGTCCCCTACTTCGTAGAACATCCTCCATACCATATTTCCATGAGAAATAGTTGGAACTGGTAAGTAGAATATCACAAGGGGCATCCATATTGTAAATTAAGGGCTGTAAAAATAGAAACCAATAGTCTAGATGCGAAGAGCTCGAAAAAACAGGCGATTTAAAAAAAACGGCACTGAAAACTGACTCTATATGATGCGGTTATGCTTGATCAAAGAAAATGTTGAAGATGTCCCCAATAGTGACGTGGCAGATAGAGAGTGACCAACTAAAAAAAAGAACCCCCATCTTCCCAATATGAACCTTTGAAAATCACTTTACAAGAAAGTTGTTTTAAGTGAATCACTTTTGTAAAATAAGTGATTTTCATTTTTACAGTGATGTTACCTTAAATAGTGCAACAAAAAAAGGAACTTAAGTGACTCACTTTTTATTTTATTTTATTTTTTTATTTAAGTGAGATGCACTTTTACAATAAAGTAACTTAAAATTAGAAATTGCATGCACCTTTTTTTTTAAAGTAACTTAATAAGACTTGAACTCAAGACCTATTATGGAATAAAGCAACTTGAACCAAGTGAGCTAATATTAAAAGGTACATAAAACAAGGGAAGGAGGAAGGGGGCCTTTCTTTTATTTTACTCTTCTCTCTCAGTCTCTGTGCTTTCCTCTTTTGCTGCAAATCACACCACAAAACAAAACAAAAAAAATTCCACACTTTTGGGGTTAGATCTCGTTAGCTTTCCTGGAAAGTCTACATTTTATCTTTGTTTTTTTATTTATTGCGATCGCACTAGGTGCATGGCAAAGAGCATATGCAGCCGAGAAAAATCATTTCCCTTTCTATTTATGATTCGCCGAGATCAAACAAGGTGCACGGCAAAGAGCATACACAGACAGGGAAAGAAACAATCCGAAACTAAAAAAAATATAATAATAAAAACTGATAAAATATGAGATATTTTAAAAAATAAAATAAAAGCGTCACTCTAACATTATACCTTCAGATCTGATGAAATACACATTTTTGAAGCAACCAAAAATCGTTTTCGATCAAAAGAAAAGTGTTTCCTGATATAAATGGCACTCCAGATGCAATGGAACACCTCCCATAGCCCAGAAATGCACAGAAATTTCAGAACCAGAAACCCTTCCAAGTTTCAGAAACACTAGTTCAAGATCTAGATCATAATCGGAAGCGGCTCTTCATAAACGCTCTAATACCATGTTCGGGTACACATGGTACTCCCAAAATATCAAACACCTAAAGAAACCACTTCACACAAACAGATCAAATATCGATACATCGATGTTTTGACGTGGTTAAAACCCTCTAGAGGGAAACAATCCACGGCCCCGGCCAATAACTTCTATATAGTAGTTTATTATGCAAAAGAAAGAAAGTTACAAATGAGCTTCTCATAATCGATCAACTAGCCAATGACCCTCCATGCTCTTTAAATAGAGATCATGTACCAATCGAGTGTTAAGCAACATATCAAGGGTAGGTATGATCTAAGAGAAGTTGAACCATCGGATCACTCTATATCTAGAACATATCGTGACCGTCAGATTAAATATTTACAAATGCATACTAATGTGAACTAAAGAAACACACGTTACCTAACGTATATATTACACAAGTTGATATTAACTAACTCCTAAGTGTCTAAATATCCTAACAAACCTCTTCTATCACGTCCCGACAATTTTGGATCTATTATGGTGGTGTTCCTGGTACTACCCTTTCCTGTAGCTCTGCATTTTCTTTTCACAGTTTAGTGATAACTATGCCTAATAAGATAGATTTCGCTTCTGGTATTATATATTGATCTACCTTAGAGGCTTCCTCACATGCCTTGGATATTTCCTTATCAAACCGGCCTCTATCTTCTATAGCTTTCTCTTTTTCAACTAGTGTTTGGGATTTCTCTTCATGGAGATGTTGTGCCTCCATCTCATTGATGCATCCCTACTGCTTATATCTCACCATGTTGTCATGCATTACAGCCTCATGGTTGCTAATTTCTGCACTTGTTGTGGTTTGAATTCTCTGTAGTGACAACGTTGACAGTAGGTTGAAATTTACCATGATTGAATCATACTTCCTTAATTCCATGTCCAGGTCCTCATCACCTGTTTCCATTGCGTTTGGAAAAATTTGTACTATCCTTGGTTGTGTATCGACCTCTACTTCGACCCTTGTTGTCGACAAAATTGGTGGTATTTTCCTGTGTGCTACCCTCATCTCTATGACTGCATTAGGTAGTGTTGAGAGTAATTGGGTTACCTGGTAAAAGTATTTTGTTGCATGTTGTGTGAATTTCGCACGATTTTCGTCTGCTACCACTCTTATTTTCTCCAGGAGCCAGTTAACTTGCTCCTTAGAAAGACCCACATTTGTGCTTCCTTCACCACGGTCCATCCTATACTTTGTCCACGTTTCTTCACGTTGTGCCTCTAGTTTAGAATCTATCGGGGTGTCCGATGAGGCTCTATCATGACTGAACGTCTACGAGTGTTCTTTCGCAGGATCGTCTTCTCCTGCGCCCTACTGTCGACTGGATGAGTCCTTTTCTTCTACTGGTGGCTTTGGTTGAGTTGTCGACTATCCATTCTCTACATTAGATAGTCCCTGCTCTACGGCTGGAAATTTCCATTCTGCTGGCCATCCTTCGATGATGGCATGCAATTCCTCCTCAGTGAGCTTGTACTGTGTTGGCATCCATTGTCGCTGCTTATATTCCCGTGCTTGAATGTAAATTGTTTAGGATTCGACTGATAGCCTTGTGATTGGTCGATACTTCCTTGTTGCTTGCTCAGTTATCCATGGTATTGCTTGCGCATCTATGTGCATCATTTCTAAGAACAGGTATAATTATACAGTGTTAAATGATTGTCGTTCTTTGTAAGTCATTTCCCATAAATGTTTGTACCGCGCCCATTCTCGTACTCTGGATTCTACTATTTCCATGCCTTGATAGTGCTCTGGCTCCCTCCATCCTACTAGTGCAATCAACATCAAGATCCATGAATATGTGAATGCCTTCCCTTTCTCCTGTGTGTCAAGTGCATCCTCCAGCAATTTATTTAGCAGAAATTTCGACCAGCTCATATGTACTCCTGCAACACACTGTTCCATGGAGGCGATTATGCCCGAAGTGCATTTTTTTGGCCTGTTCTTCCATAGCACCTTAACTACTAATATATTTTCTCCTACCCGGAAAGCTTGTTTCTTAATCGTGTCAATTAGGTATCCTCCGGAGTTTTTCTCCACTTCATGCTTCATCTTCAACCTTACTGCGAGCTTCTTGTCATTGTCCTTCCCTTCGAAAAATTGGGAAGGGTCTTCTCCGTCCTTTGGTAGACCAGTGATTCTTGCAATCAGGTCGACTGTGACCAGAATCGTTTCATGCATCCATAGGTATCCGCCATTAAAACAACCTAATAACTGCTTGACGCATGCGTTTACCTGTGCCAATCTCCCGAAGTGTGATATTTGGGTGAGGTCTAGCAGCCCCAATTGCTCCAATCCCAATGCCCACTCTGATGGATCTTTTGTGGTCAGGCCTCCTTTTCCAGGATGACCTTGACGTATGCTTCTGTGCATTCTTGGAATTTCATGAGGTCGTGGTCGCTAAATTGTAGCTTCTGCAAGTTTTCCACAAGGTTCCCGACTTGAGGAACTCCTTTCATTATCGGCGACATCTTAATGGCATATCGTTCATTCTTTCTTATCTGAACCATTGGTGTCCCTTCCTTGCTTGGTGGTACATACCCTAGTATGTTGGTCCAAGGTATCCTCCTTGCGATGTTGTTTCTTTTTGGGTGGCACCTGAAGTGCCTGCTTCTCCTTGTACAAGTCGTGCTGAATTCCAGTTCCCTTTCTTCAGCTCTCGGCCAGTGTCTGCACGACGATTAGTCCTCCACTTCTTTCTAAATGATATTCCAGACATGATCTCTGCTTTCTCCTGCATAATTGGCGTTGTCTATGGCCGCTCGGTGCTTGTGCTCGAAATATAAACTTCCATATGCTACATTGCAGGTTCTTACTTAACACACATTGCGTCAAACTGTCCCCTTGCCCTACATTTATAGTGTTGGTTTTTCATGCCCCACTGATTTTGGACAATGATTACCAAATCCACACTAATTTACCAAATCCGTTGCATGCATCGAGTATTAATTGTGTCATTTTTTTTTATTTTTGTTGCAGTTCGTCGTGGCTTAATTGCTTCATTTGTGACTGAATTTGACCCTTTCACATCTTGGCAGTTGTCGACGCACCGAATCTTGCTGCTTCTTTTTGTAGTCTGTGATTATCTTGTCGACGGATACTGAACCTTATTGTTTCTGCTTCTTTTTTTACAGGGTCGTAGTGGATTCTGCAGCACCAGTCCTTCGCTGGAGTCACTCTCGTTCAAATTTTTCGCGCTTCAGGCCAAATGGAATCACTGTATATTGAAAACATCCCCGTTATGTGATGAATGTTGTTTTGTACTGATCCTCCTTTGCAATTTTTATCTGGTGGTATCCTAAGAATCCGTCTGTGAAGGAGTTATTTCCTGACCTCCCACACCTTCTAACACTTCATCCGTGAATGGTGTAGGGAATGTATTGTGTAAACATGCGTCATTCAGCTTTCTTAAATTGACACAGACCCTAACTTCACCATTTTTATTATCTTGGACCACCATCGGATTGATCCAATCATATTCCTCCATCAGTTCTATAATTCATGCATCCAACATTCTCTCAATTTAAACCTTCACACGATCCTTATACCTCGGATTCAACCCATAAGGTCACTGCTTTACTGGCTTCGCATCAGGTTTCAGTGGGATTTTCATCTCACCTAGGTCCCCATAAATTCCTTTCATCTCCAAAAATTTTGTCGGGAACAAGACCTGAAACATGTGTAATAGGTCAGTCGTCTTGGCAATGGCCGAGCCATCCCAATAATCTCTGATGCTCGCGAATTCAGGGTTCTCCTCTGACCCAGTGTTCTCTTTCTTGATTCACAATGGCTGCTGAAACTTGTCGAAGGGCATATCTGGTGCTTCGACATTGTGGATCTCTTTTGACTCTGGTATATACGTAGCCCGTGGATCATCCTCATCGTTCGATTCTCCTGTTATGTTGTAGAATTCCATCAGCATTTTTGGTGTCACAGTCCACTGAATTCCCATAGGTTTTTCTGTCGGAAATGCGTCGAGTACTTTCTCACGGACATCCTGTAATGCACTTGGATGAAGGGGTTTTCATCGGAGAAACTGAAAGTTTGGCTAAAGCCAATATTCAGTTGTTCCCATGAGGTTGTTTTGCATTGCAGCTCTGCTGATATGTACCAACTTCGCGGTACTTCATCCAATGTGTGAATAAATGCATGGAAACATTCCTATTTTGATCGTGTTGCAAATTTGTTTAAACATTCATTCAAATGATATTTTGGATCTCCTATGCCATTGTACTTACTTCCGCAGTATCCTTCAGTGTTGTCGAACCTAACCTCCATTAGGTGTCGACATAATGGCCAGTTTGTTATTGTTGACTTATGTGCCGCCCACCATCACACTGGTGTAACCTTCAGGGCTTCCTCCAAGGCCAGTAGTCGCTATGGTTTTGCTACTTTTTCTTTGAACTCAGTGATAAATGCAGTCAAGTTGGGAAACCCCTCATATGTTGTTAGTTCACACACTTCTGTATCTACCCATCTCAATGATTGGGTGATCCGTGCACAACTCCTAAACGATACTTCATGCAACCGATTCTGTCAATTTTCAAATGCTTCATCTGAATCTGACAGCACTGAGCTAATGCTGCGCCATCCTAACTCTCGATCTACAATAAGATTTGCGTAGTCTTCTGATATGTTGTAGAGACTTTCCCATCCCTCGGTGAATTCATCCATTGCCGGCTCAACATATCTCTTCCCTTCTACTAGATCGAGAGGTGCGACTACCCTCATCTCGCAATTTTCGAACGACATGGTTATTTTCTTGAAGTTGTTGATGGCCTCATTCTCCATCTCCCAGTCTATCCCTAACAACACTGGATAGGGGCTTTTGTTTTCAACAATCTCTATCACATCAAAATCTTCGTATGTTTTGAGTCCTTCTATCTCGACTGGGACCTGGCATAGTCGACCAATCTGGGTGACTTTACTTTGATTCGCTAGTCGCAGTTGTACTGGGGACCATGCCAACTGTGGTTTCCCCATCGTTTACCAGGTCTATTTCGTCAGAATGTTTACATCTGATCCCAGGTCTAGGATAATGGAGTCAACATCGAATGCTTTGATTTGCATAAACATCCTCATTTCTCTTCTTGTCTTCCTCTTATGTATTTGATTGACTGTTCAATCCTATCGTGAACCCTCCTGTCGATGCAACATGATGGATATCTATACCAATGTGTTCTGATATTTTTCCAACTCCAGGCAGCTCTCTAGGAAGGCTCTTAAGGTATTAGTCTTTTTCTGTGAATTCATCGTATCAAATATCAGTGGCATGTCATAAGTGAATTATTTCTAGTGAAGAGGTGGCTTTCTCAATTGTCTCATTTCTTCCTGTGCTTTCAAGAAAATATCCCTTTCTACTTCCACATCGAATGTGACTTTTTTTCTCGATGTCAGTCAGATGCTTGACTATGGCCTGTCTTCCCCTGTCGAAGCTCCTCCACAGGCCACTACTCCAACAATCGCAGTTCGACCCCTTACCTCTGTTGATATCTTTTGTAATGTTGGTGGGGATTTTGGCCCCGATTCTGATTTGGTGGAGGTGGGGGTAGGTTCTTAGTTTTCCACTTCACGATAAGTTGAGGACAGTCCTCAACACCATGGTCCGCAGCGTTGTTGTAAGTGCGTTGCGGGGTCGGATTCGGGAAATCGCTTTGGTAATGCCCCGACTAACCACAATTGTAACATATTATTGGTCCTCGACCTCATCCGACACTAGTACCTCGAACTCCGTGGAACCCCCCTCTGAATCCTCCTCGCAATGGCCCGTATGGAAGGTACTGTGGTTGTGGATATTGCGGTTGAACGTACTGCGATTGTGGATATTACAGTTGACCGTATTGCGTTGGTTGATATTGCAGTTGACCATATTGCAACTGATCATACTGCGGTTGCAAATTATGGTGTTGTTGTTTCTACTTTACCGACAGTTTCTCCTCTCCCTTCATGAAGAATGTATCTGTAGTCCTTTCTTGGAGTAGGTCGTAAGCCCTGCAATATTTTTCGTCGTGGGCAATCGATCGACAAAATTCGCAATACAAATTAACTAGATTTGACACCATCTTCTGTAGGCACACGCATTCTTCTGGTCAATGTGCTCTCATTTGGAAGACGAGACACCATGGCATCCCTCCCTCATTGAGGGGGTTCGGTGCACCCGAATGTAAATAATATCAAAATTATGGGCACTAATCCTTGTGATGTCCTTATGTTTTGAATCTATTGCAGCATATGTCTTCACATAATTATTTTCCCTTCTTAATATCTTGTAGCTGGATCGTCAAAATTTCCATCTGCACTTGTATGCGGTCCATGCCTATGCCTGTTTTGCCAATCGGTGAATCCTCTAGCTTCATTGCAATCTCCAGCGCTTCGACCTGGTATGTTACTTTATGTTGCATCAATGGTCCTTGGATGTGTGGCACCAACCCTACGATGAACCACTCTCTATGTTGCATGTCGCTCATCCCAAAGCTCACCTTTTCCATCAACGTTTTATACCACTGGTCGAATTCCCACACTGATTCGTTTGGAAACTGCTTGATTTCCTTTAGCTCTGTGATGTATTGCAACTCAGATTTTGGCTTTCTAAATTCATCAATCAGTCTCTCCCTAATCTGTTCCAGTGTTTTATCTGGAGTTCCTGTCAGTACCTTAGTAAATTTCATAAACCAATCTAGTGAGCGGACGCTGAAGGTCGTTGGTAGTTGTCCCTTTTTGATACCTTCGTCCCGGACCTGCTTCATAGTCCATACCGCTTCAAATAAAAACCAATATTGTTCGGGATCCTCAGTCCCGTTACCCTTAAAAATTGGCATTTTCATATCGTCACCTGCCATTCTTGCGTTCCTACTGTTAGTATTTACTTATCTGCTACTCTTACTGTTGTTCTGAAATGTAGGATAGCTCTGCGAATAACTTGTATTTATTCCTATAAAGTGCTTAGTATTGTGCAGAGTTGAGGGTACGTTGTAGCTTTGCGTCAGTCCTTCTTTGAATTCTGGGGTAGCTTGGTCACCTTCTTCCTCATAATAAGGTTGCTTCGTCCTTTGTGGTCCTGTTTTGCAGTTTTCCGTTCTGGTCGCCTTAGGAGACTCTCTCTTGGTCCTCCTCTTCTTCTCTGGTCGTTGGAATATCGCCCCACTTCTCAAGGTACCACAATATTCCTCATCCTCCCTTAAAAATTCATCGTCGCTCATGTCCATATACCCTGCATCTTTCTATCAGACACGCATTCACGCGGTGCCCACAACCTCCGCACACCGATCTCTACTCATCTAAATTCATCTTTAGTATACCCTTTTCACAAACGAGCATCTTAATCCACAACTTCAGTGAAAGTAGAAATCTCCCTCTAGATCCTTTGAAAAATTTCCTTTCTGCGTCACTGTATGACTTGATTGTATCGACAAAAAACTCTATGATTTATCCGTCTAGGATACTGTCTATCCAGAAGTCAATAGCCCTTGATACCCTATTGTCGACCCGTTTTAACTGTTGGATCAATTCTGGAGTCCAATGGTCAGGTTCAACTTCTTGGAAATGTTTCTTCTGAAATGCAGCTATGCCAACCACTTGTGCAGTAATACTAGGAATTCACATAAAAATACCTCATGGATATCATAATAGATATTCTTTTGCAACCAACTGCTCACCATTTTCCAAGGGTTCCAAATTTCTCCTTCCGCGAATTCCTCTATCTTTTTGTCAAACCAATCGTGAATCTCTGGTTTCATCCGATGCCACATCATGTCCTCTTCTTTCTTCTTTAGGGTCCAGAAAACGGAACCATGTTTTGACAAATATAGGTCGACAGGGGTTCACTTCACACTGCTTTCAACAAACACCAACCAAACACCCTTAAGCATTGGCCCATAAAGGTTTTATCCTTTCTAGCAACACCCGCGGAGCAAGTGAAGTCTCACCCAAGATGTTTAAGAGAGCTATAGGAACCAAGTTTCCGGAGTAGGGGGAGGACATGCATCTATTCTCACTCTATCACTACAGAAACCATAGATTTATCTTTGCATCATGCTTACCAATTTAAACATACATTCAGCATTAACATTATCAATGTGTAATCGACATTTGCATTAATATGGTAAAACTGGCGATCGTATCAGCAGAAATGATAGAACAACAAAACTTAAGCATAATGCAGTATTTAGGTCGCATTCATCATTCAACACAAACAAAGATACAAAAAAGAGACATATCCAAACATCTTCATGCATTAACTCATCAAACACCTGTGGTACAACCCTCGTAGGGACAATTCCAAACACTTATCACGGATCCATACAAAACTTACCGAAGGAATTGCAAAACATTATACAATTCGTCCACTTGTCTATTGATCAATTAATTCCATTAGGCTTACAATCATTCTCCTATTTATAGGAAACTAAGGAGGTTAAAAAATGGTCCAAATGACTCATTGTAACTAACTAAACTAATCTTGTGTTTCCATGGGCTCCTTGTTCTCCGCGAATGGTCCTTCTTCCGCGGATGATCCTTCTTCGTCGTTGTCGGATTCTGCACTTTATGCAGTCTAACCCCATGCCGATAGAGAGGTGAGGGGGTTATGGGATTGGAACCCATGCTGCCGCATGTCAATTTTTTAACCCATTTGACTCCCCATGCTGACATTAATGCTATTGTAAGAAGGTGGTTGAAAAAACCAGTCCATGAAGTAGATTGAGTATGGAACATCCCTGAGGATCCATATGGCAGGGTATGCATTTGTTTTACTTGTCCCTTAATCCACTCTACACCTAGAAATTTTCTCATCATGATCCATACCCCATTGTTGACCATGGATCTCAGTCATTCACGCATTGCACAACCGAGCCGGGAAGCAAAGAGAGAAAATCATGATTCCATGTAAGTTGAATTTGCAGAGTTGAGGACACAAACAAACCCTGCATAGAAAGTGAATCCGATTGGGGAAACCCTTAGATCAGAACCTGAGATGAATTACAGAGTATGTGAAGCTTAGTGAAGCTGTGGGAACACTCAGATTTGTTGCAGAAGACCGATTTGTGAGGCAGAGCTTAGGCCGCAACCCAGAGAAGAGCCCAGTTTGAATAACAGAGAAGAAATTCAAACATAGGGTTGGATCTGCTTGATAAACCAAGTGAAGGTTGAAAGTCTTAGGAAAACAGTCGTTGGACCTTTCTATGCCCACCCTAAAGAGCACTGGAGGGAAGGGGCCTTGAAGGACTGCGCAATAGAGAAGAGGTCCTTCCTTGTGTTGGGTGAGGTAGGTAATGTGGGTTCCATGTTTTCTGAGTGATCTAATATGCCTATAGCTCTGTGGTTGAGTTTACTGGCTTAGCAGCATCTTCCTTGTTTCCTTGTATGCTGGCTAAACCCAACTGTAGGTTGGGTTAGAATAGGGATGGAACCTTGACTGTGAGAGATCCTAGTTAGCCCTCCTTAGTGGATACACAACCCATCTTGGGGGTGATCTCTCAACTGAAAGAGTATAGGATGGGCAGAGACCTAAGGTTGGATGGAAATTTGCTCTCACTTAGCCTGTTACTTGGGCAACTTCATTCCAAGATAAGTGCTTCCTTTTGGTGTTAAATGATGATATTTCATATGTTTTGTTATGCTTGTTATGTTCAAATTATTGAATAAATGATTACATGAGATTGGATAAATATAGAACTATGTATAAGCTTAAATATGAGACTGAATGCATGTTTGAATTCTTCAACATTTGCAGGAGTGTAAGGTGCAGCAAACCTTGTAGTTTGTTTATGTGTTGACTGCTTTAGTTTCATAATATGTGTTTATTTATGCATTGCATTCACCCTTAAGAAGGACTGCTTGACTCCATATGGACTTGGGGAAAGAAGTGAATAACCCCCTGCTGTGTTTCATGACCCTTTGTGGGTCAAGTGAAGGGAGACGCCATGGTAGAGGGAAAACAAAGCCATTGTAGAAGGTTGATGAAGCATGGGAGGGAGTTTAGGCAAGACTTCAGCTAGAGAAAAGACAAGGTTAGAGTGATAAGATGGGGTGGGGATTACACCACTGGATAGAGCTCTCCAAGAGATTTACAATGGTATTGTCCTTTTTCGATTTGGACCAAGAATGGAGGAGTTATCACCCTTAGAATTTTGCAAGTAAATTTGTCGGTGCAGGGGTATATGGTTCCGACCTTCTACACCCGCAATGAGTATTGCAAATTGTGGAGGTCGAGGACCGACCCTTGGAATGGCGTGTGTTGACACAGTTCTATCGACATGGGTTCACTTCGCACTGCTGTCAACAAATGCCAACCAAACATCCTTAAGCATCGGCCCATAAAGGTTCTACCATTTCCAGCAACACCCGCAGAGCGGGTGAAGTCTCACCCGAGATGATTAAGGTGGCTACAGGAACCAAGTTTCCGTAGTAGGGGGGGGGACATGCATCTATTCTCACTCTATCGCTACAGAAACCATAGATTTATCTTCACATCATGCTTACCAATTCAAACATGCATTCATCATTCGCATTATCAATGTGTAATCGACATTCGCACTAACATGGTAAAACTAGCGATCGCATCAACAAAAATTACAAAACAACACAACTTAAGCATAACACAGTATTTAAGTTGCATTAATCATTCAACAAAAAAAGATATACAAGAAAGAGACAAATCCAAACATCTTCATGCATTAACTCATCAAAAACCCACTGTAACGTACCCACCTACTGACCCAATGCAAGGCGGGGAACATGGCACTAAAATATGGGCATTTCATAAGCCGCAGCCCACTAATTAGAATCATAAGAATTTAAACATTGATGTGTAGATACAAATTAGGCAAAATGCACAATGGAATTTAAAACTAATCCATACACAATTCATGCCCATCTAGCATATCAAAACAGTCATCAAATTGATGCATTGCAGAAGTAAATACATAGACAGAGAACACTTATCTTCATTGTGCAATTGTCCCAAGCAACTAGCTATGTCGCTGCAATGTTCCACCCAGCCATAGGCTCTTCGATAGCTTATACTGAGTTTTTCCGAAGGCCACCCCCGAGCTGGGCATGATTTTCACAAGGACAGGGGACATTCACTCTCTCACAACCAATTAATCATTCCATCTGAGCCAAGCCAGTCCATAGCTGGGTTTATCAGGCTACAATTGAGTCGTGGATGCTTATTCCCAAGCTCAAGCCAAAACAATGAATACCCATACCCATACCCATACCTCAACATATTCATTTCTCACACAACAAGCACAAACATTGGGCATAGATACACATTTCCAGCAATGGAATTCACAAACAAGATGGCCATAGATTTTCCCCAAATTGTGGTTCACCCAAAACGAGTGGTGGGAAGGGAAATGCATCCACAGGGAGGAAAAACGTTTTCTCCCCAACTCTCTCAGCATTTAACAATAAAAACGGTCTCTATGGAACCCTCGTTCCATTCCCATTCTTCCCCACTGGTATATAACACAAAAACGCCCTTCGCTACTGGGGGAATGAAGGAAAAACACAACAAAACATGCCTGGAAAACGCCCAAGTAGCTCTAAACTCGTGAGGGAGAAGGAATGATCATGGATAATGGCTTGGGGAGAAATTCATGGCTCTTTTTCTTGCCCAAGAAGACAAACACGATTTTCCATGAAGGGTGACTTGCCCATACCCGAATTTGGACAGCCATACCTCTCCATTCCCAAGGCATTAACTACCTCAACCAACTCTTGGGAGAAATCAATGGTTGGGTACAAAAGTCAACATGGGTAGTTGAGGGTTTAATGGGTTCTCTCATTGACACTTGGTTTGACCTGATTGGCTCAAGGGTTTGAATGTTCCCCCCCCCCCCCCCAATTCCTTATAAAATCATGCCCCCATCTCTTTGTTGCATTGCATAGCTAGTTGTGGGTATTTTTATTAAAATGCATATTACATGATATTTGAATTTCCAATGTGCATTGCTAGCACACAAATCATATGCATCACTAAATCGATGGCGGGGCCTTGGACTTGAGCTCCTCACCATGATTTCATAACAATATTACATCATTTATAATGTTAATGCCATGGGGTCAAACTGGGGAAATTACAACCACGACACAACCTTCGCAGGGATAGTTCCAAGCAACTTATCGCGGATCCATACAAAACTTGTTGAAGGAAGAGCAAAACATTACACAATTCATCCGCTCGTCTATTGATCAATTGATGCCCTTAGGATTACAATCATAGTCCTATTTATAGGAAACTATAGAGGTTATAAAATGGTCCAAATGTCCCATTCTAACTAACTAAACTAATCTTGCGCTTTCGTGAGCTCCTTGTTCTCCATGAATGGTCCTTTCTTCCACGGATGGTCCTTCTCATCGATGTCAGCTTATGCACTTCATGCGGTCTAACCCCATGCCAACAACATGGTTATCCTTCTAACTTTCCGCATCCGCAAAGAGGATTGTGGATTGCGGATGTTGGAAGGTTGATTTATATGGGTTGGCACCTTGGATTTCCGCATCCACAAGCAAGTTGCGGGAGGAGATTTTCCCTGGGATTATGGATTGGGATTTCTGATTTCTGACTTCCACAACGCGGGTTGTGGAAGTCGAAGGGGTAAATTTCCCTGGGCGATGATTTGACTTCCGACTTCTAACTTCTGCCTTGCGGATTGCAGAAGTTGTGCACGTTATTTCTGCAGAAGGGAAATTTTGGAAATCAGATTCTGAATTCCGATTGCAGATTGCATACTAGAGGCCACTGTGAATTGCATATCGATGGCCATTTCAGCTGTATGTAAAATGGAAGGAATTGTTTGAAAAAAAAATTGTTTCAGGGTCTCCCATCGCCTCTGTAGGACACCAAGGCGACCGGGGAACATGACACATACTTCGATAAAGAACATTACTTAACAGTTCACAGATTTTCATATATAAAATTTAACTAACTGTGAAATATATTCATTACCATACCATTCATACTCATCGATCAACAATTATTCAACAGTATTCAACATATAAAAACAGACACATCGCAACATCACAGTAACAATGCATATTGGACACCAAATGTAACATGGAAATCCAAACAGGAGAAAACCATGGAAGCTCTTTAGTAAAACTCAGCACTCTTAGTAAAGTGCGGCATTTGCAGTAAATTTAATAAGCCTGATGGATGGATGGAGCTTAACCATTCTTGAATTTCCAGCCTGCCGATGCCGATCTGTGCATCCTTGACCCAATTGATATAGGCGTCTGGTCTAAACTGTGGGTAATTTTTCAGCGTTACCAGCGTACTCTCCAGTAAGTCTTGGTCATCCAACTTGCAGCCTGGTATGCCACCCATCAAATTCTCCTCAATCTTTACCCTGGTAGAGATAGTGGGTAGCAGGATTTCATATTTGAAGTTCTTTTCTATGTTTACTGGTGGGGCATCAAGCTTCCTTGGGGGAATGTAGTCGGGCACATGATAGAATGGCAAGACCTAAGCTGAGGCTATCTACTATAATGGAACTTCGGAGCCCCCCTTCTCTGGAGCTGATGTCTCTTTGCCCTTGCTGCTTCCTGCAGCATGTCGTGCTGAACTTCTGGATGGACCTGGTTTCATCGCCATCATTGCTGCTGGAATCCCTGCTTGCTCAAATAACCAAGAAAGATCTGCTAACTCAACCGGGTCGCTCATACAATGCTATGGTCGCTCGGCTCTCGACTAGTTCAAACACTTTGTAAAAATGGTCGAGGGAGGTCTATTTATAGCCACTATGGGTCTGCTATGTGGCCTTCCATGGTGCTCGAGGCCCTTAAAGCCACCTTGATTGCTAATTTGTGCGTCTTATCTTGGGCTTGTCAGTCGATCCTTCTTGTGATGCGAATGTTTTTTCTTTAAATGCCAAATGGTTTCCTATCAAGCCAGCTTGTCAAATCCGTTGAATCCACGTTAATGGCTTAGCTTGCCATCCATATTTCAGTATGAACTAGTCACTTTGGTATTTAATGGGTTCCAAAATGTCCCATCCGCCTTTAAATTGTGATTTTCCCTATTGCCACCAATTTGGTTAACGACCCACTAACTGGCCGACAGATGTCATAGTAACGGTTTCCGTTATAATGCGTTGGCGGTTTAATATCATGTTTGGTATAGGACGCGCACTGGGTGTTATCTTCTGTGCGATTGTCGTTCCACCTTTTCTGCGCGACGAGTTTCTAGACTTGCTCTGCGC
Organism: Larix kaempferi; assembly: GCA_027924585.1. Taxonomy (NCBI): domain Eukaryota; kingdom Viridiplantae; phylum Streptophyta; class Pinopsida; order Pinales; family Pinaceae; genus Larix; species Larix kaempferi. The sequence continues at coordinate 3,765,832 of BSBM01001238.1, forward strand.
GTCCACTCTTCTCTTCCCTATTTTCTTCTTCTTCTTCTTCTTCTTCTTTTTTCACACGCAACTTCAGCAGTGTTGCGCGTTACACTTCCCTTGATCATATAGGACTCTGCGCAACCGAACTATCGCGGTAAAGCTTTAGTCTGCTACCATTTATCAAACTTGGTAAAGTATCTCCGGCTAATGTATCTAACTAGACTGTGCCACCGTTAGTAACATGCCTTAGAGTATATGGGCCAAGCCAATGCATCTTAAATTTTCCAGGAAATTTCATGAATTTTCTATCATATAGGAGGACTAGATCACCTACCTGAAAGTTCTTGTTCTTGATGTGGTGATCATGCCAATCTTTTTCACGCTCTTTCTGGACTTGTTGGTGGAAGCATATGACGAAGCGATCTTCCTCTAGCCCAACCAAGTGTAGGAGTATTTCTTTGAGTGCTGGGCGATCGGCCATGCCTGTAAATGCTTATATTCTCAAGCTGGGAACAATGTACTCCATTGGCATTATTGCTTCTTTCCCATAGGCCAACCTGAAAGGTGTAAGTCCAGTTAGTTTCTTATAGGTAGTCCTGTATGCCCATAGTACAGATGGGATGCGCAGGTCCCAATCGTATCGATTGACGTTACATATCTTTGTTAGTGCATTCTCCAACACTTTTTTAAATGCTTCAACAGTTCCATTCTCCTGTGGATGATAAGGCATGTTGTGCTGATGATGAACGTGGAACTCGTCGATTAAAGCCTCAATTGTCTTATTCAGAAAATGAGTGCCTTGATCACTCATCAATATCTTCAAGCATCCGAACCTTGTAAGGATATTCTCATATATAAACTCCATGGATGTAGTTTTGCTACAGTCTTTGACTAGCATTGCTTCTGCCCATCTAGTGAAGTAATCGGTAGTAGTAATGATATACCTCACACTAGTTGTTTTTCCCAATGGGGTAATAGGACCCACAAAATCAATGGCCCACTTCTCAAAGGCCTGCAATGTCAGCTGTGGATTTAATGGTATTTCCTCTATGTGTGACGGCTTCCCTGTCCTCTGACAAACATCGCAATCCTGGTAGTGTTCCTTCGAATCTTTATGAATTGTAGACTACCATAGCCCTGTGCGCAATATCTTCTATGCAGTAGCTCTTCCTGCATAATGGCCTCCTGCGACTGCAGAGTGCGCATCAGCTAGTATAAACAGTTTATCATGCTCTAGCACACATCTATGCAGTACTTCATCTGGTCCCAATTTGTATAGCTGACCTGCAATTATAGTGAAGTCTGCTGCGCACACTACCAGCTGCTTCTTCTTCTATGTAGTGAACTCTGCGGGTGCGAATCCAGTGGTCAAAAAATCAATGATGTCCTGGTAGTATTCATCTGCAACTTGTATGGAAAACAACTGCACATCAGGTAGATTGTCCTCCAAATTCGTAGGCTCTTCTCCTGACTCGATTCTTGATAGATGATCAGGTCCCAAATTCAATCTTCTTAGCTTAACAACAATCTCAAAATCATACTCCTGAAAGAGTAGTAACCATCTACATATGCGCCCCCCTAACACTGGCTTATTAACAAGGTATTTCAAGGCAGAATGATCAGTGAACATGGATAAGTGTGCACCAAGCAAGTAGTGCCTAAACTTCTGCAGCACATATACCATTGCGAGTCCTTCTCTTTTAGTTGTAGTATAGTTCTTCTCAACGGATGATAGCTTTCTACTAGAAAAGGAAATGGGATGATCAATACCTCCCTCTCCTGGTTGTGCAAGAACAATACCCAATGTTATGCATGATGCATCCACATGGATGTGAAAAGGCTTCTCCCAGTCTGGGAAACCTAGGATTGGCGCCGTGACCATTTTCTCCTTCAATGTGTCGAATCCTTTCTCACAATCCTCATTCCAATTGAATGGTACATATTTCTTCAGCAATTTTTCCATAGCTTCGGTTATCTGCGCATACCCTTTTATGAACTTCTTGTAGTAACCGGTATGCCCCATTGTAGTGTGCAATTCCTTAACTGAATTGGGTGTAGGAAAGTTTACAATGACTATGATCTTAGCAAGGTCTACCATCAAGCCCTGTTTGCATACAATGTGTCCCAACAAGACTCCATAGGGTACACAGAAGACACACTTCTTCAAGTTTAATGAAAGTTGGTACTATCAGCACTATTCCAGCATCATCCTAAGGTTCGCGGCATGGTTCTTCAATAGCCCGAAAATGGTCCAATAATCAAAGTAAACCTCTAGAAAATTATGTATAAAATCCTTAAATGTTGCAACGACCACTCTAGAGAATATGGCGGGTGCATTCTTCAGACCAAAGGGCATCATTGTGTATTGGAACGACCCCCATTCTGTAGCAAAAGTTGTCTTGTACCTATCTGCACAATCAATATTAATTTGATGGTAACCAGAGAATCCATCAATAAAAGAATAGGCCTCAATCCCTCCAACATTATCTAGCACTTCATCTGTAAAAGGTGTAGGGAATGGGTCATGCATTGAAGCATCATTGAGTTTTCTGAGATCCACACAAATTCTGATCTCGCCCTTTGTTTTCTTGTCCTAGATAACCATTGGCCTTATCCATTCAGATTCTTCAACTTGCTCAATGATCCCTGCATCGAGCGTCTTATCGAGTTCTGACCTAACACATTCTTTATAGCGCGGGTTCAGTCGGTATGGTCTTTGTTTCACAAGTTTTGCGCCATGCTTAAGAGGAATTTTCATCACTCTTAAGTCTCCCAAGATACCTTTCATCTCTTTGAACTTGGTCGGGAATAGTTCTTGATATTCCTGTAATATACCCGCGACCTCTTCAACTGTATCTTCGTCCCAATAATCTCCAACAGCTACGAACCTTGGCGCTTTGCTGGTGCCAATGTTTACTCTCCTTGTTTTCACGGGTCCACTCATGTCTGGAATTTCTAAGGGAGGTCCTTCTACCTCATGCAAACCCTCTGACTCAGGTATCCGTATGTTACGCGGGTCCTCCTCATCACTATCTGTTGTATCCTTGGTTTCTCCATCGACGTGATAAAAATCAAGAGCATGTTCTACCTGTTCTTCCCATTCAGGTTGTAGGCGCGCAGGTATGCTGTTTGTGCCGAATAATTCTTCTAGTGTCATGTTTCCTTGTGTACACTCTAGATTGAATATTTTTTTCTTAATGACCCGCAGTGCATCGTTGATACTTGGATGCTCATCTTCGAAGCTGAAATCCTGTTGGAAGGTCACAGTTAGGCCCGACCAGTCCACTGTGCCTCTGCGCAACTCCAGGTCTAGGTACCATTTCTTCGGAATCAGTTCTTCTAACATGTGCACAAATAGATGTACCCATTATGCCTGTGGTCTTTTTGTCCATGATTTGGAACAGATTCGAATATGCTCTCGTGGATCTATCTGTCCATTATATTTTTCAAAGGATAGGGTAACCTTATCAGCAAACCTAATTTGCATCTTAATTCTACATTGATCCCATGTCGTCAGTGTCTTCTTATGCACAGCCCACCATCTGGCAAGTATACCGCGCAATGCCATGTCTAGAGCTGAGACACGGTATTCATCCGGGATTGCTGTAGTATATTCTTTGATGAAACAATAAACATTAGATAAACCATCAAAGGTGGGGATTGGAGTTACCTCTTTCCCAATCCAGCGGAGTGACTTCGTGATCCATGCGCATTTCCTGGCAGATACTTCATGTAACCAGCTTTTCCAGTTTTCTAGTCCTGCATCGGAATCTAAAATGCAAGAGCTATCACAGCCCCAACTGAGTGTGCCATCTGCAGTGGGATTAATATAGTCAATAGTATTGGTTGACATCTTGTAGATACAATCCAAGTCTTAAGCTCTGGATTCCTCTTGAATCGGTTCAACATATCATTCGCCTTGTGAAGGGTCTAATGGCACAATGACCCTGATATCATTGCCTTCAAATATCATTTTCATGGTTTTTAAATCAATAATGGAAAATTTTGTCATTTCCCAATCAATCCCCAGCAGTGCGAGATAAGGATGGCTGTCATCCACGATTTCGATTACCAATTACTTCAAAATCGGCATAGCTACGTACTCCATCAATGCCAACAATGGTGTTGGGTAATCTTCCCGAACGTATAACTATCCCTTGGTTAGCCATCCTCAACTGTAGAGGTGACCATTGTAACTTGGGTTTACCCATCTGATGCCATGTCTGCTTGGTCAAGACATTTACTTCAGATCCAATATCAAGAATGATCTCATCCATCTCATAGTCCCTAACCTGTGCAGTGAGTCTCATTTCCCTTCCTATTCTCTTAGGACTCCTAATATTGTGGACTGCGCCATTGGCAACCCCCTTGTCACGGTTTGGCTCATACTGCCTTAGTAGCTTTTCAAATTCTGTAGAAGCATCTGCGCTCTTTAGTAATTTCATGCAGCTGCGTAAAAACTGCGCAATAGAGATCCCTACATTTGTTGTGGCATTTGTCTGATCTTGCGCCGTTGGCATATTCTCTCTTTGGGGTACTTCACTGTGCAACTATGTTCTGGGGGATCCAGGTGGTGGTTCCCTGAACATGTCCTACGCTTCCGCAAATGCTCCCTTATTTTTCTGTAAATCTAGACATGGTGTTTTTCGAGGAGCTTTCCTAATCCATACTGGCTCTCTAGGATTATGTCTAGGGTCGTGCGTTCCGAAGGTCAAATCTTTTGCACCTCTGTCCCTTCCTATATCAGCGCCACTGCGCGTTACCACATTTACACTTGGATCCACAGTTCTGCTCTCTGCTGCAATCAACTAAATATTGGGATTTGGTGGTTCTGTCCTTCTTCTCTTCTTCATTTCTACCTCAAGCACAGGGCAGTCCTCAATAACATGCTCAAATGATTTACAGTAATTGCACGTAGTGCATGGGTTGGTACAATCTCTAGAGACGTGACCTGGCTGGCCATAGTTATAACAGATTACCTGGCCGCGGCCTCTTCCTTGCACCAAGCTGGCATTTCTTCCTCTCCCACGGTATCCACCACCACGGCCTCTATATCCTGCCTGATCATAGTGGGTGTTTCCTTGCTTTGGCTAAGTTTCCTCTTGAACACGATACATCCCAGCACCTCGCATTGCTTCTATGTCGCACTTTCTTTCATTCATGAGCTCATATGCACGACAGTTGGATTTGTCATGTCCCACTGATTTACAGAAATTACAATACAAGCTCTTAGGTGTTCTAACATATTTCTATATTAGGTAATAGTCTTCTAGCCTGTGTCCTCTGGTTCTGCAGATTTCACACCATGGTGCCTGATTATGGTTCATATTGATTGGGTTTGATGCGCCACTGTCGAGATAATCTTGAAATAGAGGGCAATGTTCTCTGGTATGGCCTTCTCCTTTGCATCCGGTGCACCAAACTTCACATCTATGTTCATATCTTTGCTCTTTCCCATTTTTAATACCCTATAATTCTAACGTCAGCATAGTCAGCTGGTTCTGAATCTGAGACATCCCAGTGCTACTCTCACCAATTTGTGAATCCTCTAACTGCATTGCGATCTCTAGGGCCTCTGCCTATGACGCAATCTTCTGCTGCATCAATGGTTGTTTGATATGGGGAATGTTAAATTTTGAGCATTAATTCACAATACTCTAGGATCTTTGCTGAGAGAATAACATATACAGTATATCAATGCATGACAATCACAATAAGCATCACAAGCATCACAAGAATCAAAAGCATGAGAGACAAGAGACACAGAGTTTCCGTGGGGAAAACCTTAAGGTGAAAAACCCCACAACTTCCTAAGAGATAGAGAGAGCAATGGCTCAACCAAAGTACAACCAAAATACACTAAGATAGTCTCCTAGTAGAAGATGATCCTCCTCCTCACTAGTGCGCCACTTTCTGAGTGAGAGTGAGTTACTTTTTCGAATGATCTAAATAGAGATCACCTGATCTCTATTTATACTAATCTGTTTGCCCAGTGACCTTATGGGGCCGACTTGTCTAGCTAGGTACATCCACATTATAATATATATTTTAGGGCCGACCCCACACATGGTGGTCTAATAACCCATCGGCAAGTACACACACTTATGACACTTGTCAATCCACATGATGACACTTCCTTATAGAGGAATGACACATCTCTTATAAGGGTACATTAAATATATATAAAATACACAGATGAAATACATTCCGAAGTTACATATACATCAACACTCCCTCTTAACTAGGAAGGTATTTCTCGACACAGATCTGCTAGACAAGTCTTCTTCTCGGGATCATTTTCATCATCATCGTCACTGCTGCTGCTATCTCAACCAATCTCTGACTCTACTCATCATAGGAAGTTCTACAGAGCCAGTCCTTTTTCATACTGGATGTAGGCCCACCACCTGCAGGTCTTCATCATCACTGGCCATACTGTGGAATTCTCAGGACTTATTACGTGCGTCACAAAACCTGGCTACAGCATCCCAGGCTATTACGAGCACACAGCTCTACCTGTCGGATCTCCCAAGAGCACATTACATGTGACCCATCACAAAACCTGGCTGAAGCATCCCAGGCTGTTACAAGCACACAGCTCTACCTGTCGGATCTCCCAAGAGAAAATTACATGTGATCTCACCACAAAACCTGGCTGAAGCATCCCAGGCTGTTACGAGCACACAGCTCTACCTGTCGGATCTCCCAGGAGCACACTACATGTGGTCCACCACAAAACCTGGCTGAAGCATCTGAGGCCTTTTTCATCCTGTCCAGATCTCCCAGGACCAAATTACATGCCATAGGACAAAACCTCGATAGAGCATTTGCCAGATATCCCAGGGCAACGAATTACATGCCATAGGAAAAACCTTGAAAGACTATCTGTAGATCTCCCAGGGCCAAATTATATGTCCTCCCAAAGCAAAACCTCGAAAGAGCATTTGCCAGATATCCCAGGGCACGAATTACATGCCATATGCAAAACCTCGAAAGACTATATGCAAATCTCCCAGGGACAAATTATATGCTCATCTGCACAACCTGTTCCACAGCCACAGAGTATCATCTGATACTCATCATATATCATCCTGATGTACACATGATCACCCTGATCATCATCACTGCAACATCCTGCTGCATGTCATCTGGAGAAGCTCGTCATCCACGATCATACAATGCATCCATCTGATGCACACCACGTATCTACGTGATACATTTCATCATACATAGTGTATCCACCTGATACATAGATACATGATCCACACAATGTATCCATCAACATGATCTACCTGATCATACCTGATACATATCAATATACATGATCTACCTGATCATACAATGTATCCACCTGATACATATACAGATACATGGTCCAAGCATCCAACATGATGCATATACAAAATACATACACATGATCCAATTGATCATATCTAGCATCCAACATGATGCATACATACATACATAAAAATGATCCAACTGATCATATCCAGCATCCAACATGATGCATACATACATATACAAAAATGATCCAACTGATCATATCCATCATCCAACATGATGCGTACATATATATAAAAATGATCCAACTGATCATATCCAAACAGAAACTAGAACATCATCTTGATGCTCGTCATCCAGCGCTTACATCCACAGCCATGTGAAGGATCCTCCTTCCAACATGCTTGGAATGGCTTCAAAAATGTGCCCATCACTTCTTCCTCGAAGTGTCCTCGATCTGAAGAACGCCAAGCCTCTCTCTAAAGTACACGAACTTCACCCTGGCTAGTGGCTTCATCAACACATCTGCAATCTGCTCGTCTGTCACAACATACAGGAGCTTCACGGCTCCTCTCTGCACCATATCCCTGATATAGTGATATTTTATCTCTATGTGTTTCGACCTGTCATGAAACACTGGTTTCTTAGACAGCTTCACACAACTCTGGTTATCACAGAAGATACCATTAGCATCCAACGGGAGATCAAATAACTCAGACAGTAGCTTCCGTAGCCATACTGCCTCACAATTAGCTGAACAGGCTGCAACATACTCTGCCTCAGCTGTACTCAGTGCCATGCAGGATTGCTTCCTGCTAAACCAAGAGATCACACCTGATCCCATACTGAAGCAACACCCATATGTGCTCTTCCTATCTGCAGCACTGCCAGCCCAATCTGAATCAACATAACCTTGCAGGTTAAACTTTTGATTCGCTTCATACTTGAGCCCAAAATCCACTGTACCCTTCAGGTACCTCAGAATATGCTTTATAGCAACCAGGTGAACACTCCTCGGATCCGTCAGGAACTGGCTCAATGTGTTCACAGCAAAGCAAATATCTGGTCTCGTGTTCATCAGGTACATCAAGGACCCAATCATCTGACGATACATAGAGACATCAACTGGCTCAGATGAAGTATCGCATAGAAGCTTCAAATTCGATGCCATAGGTGTGGCCATGGCCTTGCAATCCATCATCCCGAATCTCTTCAGGATATATACTGTGTACTTCCCCTGACCAAGGAAGATTCCACCTGCACTCTGCCACACCTCCATACCTAGGAAATAATGCATCATTCCCAAATCTTTCATATAGAACTCAGCAGCAAGCTTCCTCTTCGTATCTGTAATCAGTCTGTCATCTCCTATTACAAATAAGTCATCCACATATAGGAGTAGAATCACAGGATTCCCTTCCTCAACCTTGTAGTAAAGGTTGGAATCCGCTTTACTCTTGGTAAAGCCCAAACTAGATAGGAAACTGTCCATCCTACCATACCAGGTTCTAGGAGCTTGCTTCAAGCCATACAAGGCTTTCTTCAATCTGCACACATATGACTCCCTGTCATGTATTTCAAAACCGAGTGGTTGTTCCACGTATACTTCCTTTTCAACTACACCATTCAAGAAAGCAGTCTTGACATCCATTTGGTGTATTTTCCATCTCATTACTGCAGCCAGGGCAAGTGCTGTTCTGATGGAAGTATACCTGGCTACAGGTGCAAAAGTTTCTTCATAATCTATTCCCTCTTTCTGAGAGAAGCCACGAGCTACGAATCTTGCCTTGTATTTCTCTACACTGCCATCTGTAGCATGCTTGATTTTGTAGATCCATTTGGAAGTCACAACAGACTTCTCTTTAGGTCTTGGGACAACATCCCAAACATCATTCTTCATTATTGATTGGTATTCCTCAACCATGGCATCCTTCCATTCTTTCTTTTCTGTTGCTTCTTCATAACTAGAAGGCTCTTTGTTCATAATGTCAGAGAGTAAAGCAACATAGCTGGTATGTGATCTGGTTCTCTTCTTTGCTCTGTGTTCTTCTTCTGGAATGCCAAATATTTCTGCATCTTGAATGAGCTCTCTAGCCCATGCAGGTTTCCTCTTGTGAGAGTTATCCTCACGGGGTGGATCTACAGGTTCTTGTGGATCTTCAAACTTACGAACAACTTATGGAACTGCTTCAGTCATGGTAGTGTCTTGAAATCTGGTTTCCTTAGGTTCTTCATAAACTTCAATAGGTGCCTTCCTTGATTTGATGAATGCTGAGTTTTCATCAAATGTTACATCCCTGCTGACATCAATCTTCTTGAACCCTGGAAAGTATATTATGTAAGCCTTCGAGCTTTCACTATAACCCACAAAGATACCATTCTTTCCTAAAGGATCTAGTTTAGTCCTCTTTTCTTTTGGGACATGAGTGTATACTGGACAACCAAATATTCTGAGATGGCTGACTTCAGGTTTCTTACCAGAAAAGACCTCTTCTGGTGTCTTGTTGTCCAATATCTTGTGGGGTGTTCTATTATGCACATATACATCTGTTCTAGCTACTTCTGCCCATAGATGCATAGGTAGATCCTAGTCATGGAGCATTGCTCTTGCTGCTTCCATGATTGTTCTGTTCTTTCTTTCTGCAACTCCATTCTGTTGTGGATTGTAAAGAGTAGTCAACTCCCTATTAATCCCTAAATCACTACAAATCTTCTTGAAGTCACCTGAGGTGAATTCTCCACCATTGTCGGATATGAATGTTTTGATCTTCTTGTCAGTTTGATTCTCCATCAAGGTTTTGAATTCCTTAAACTTATCAAACACCTCATCTTTGTTCTTCAAGAAGTATACCCAAGTCTTCTTGGAGAAGTCATCAATAAATGAGACATAGTAAACATACCCACTTAGAGAACTGGATGACATATGACCACATACATCTGAGTGGATGATTTCCAGGATGTCTTTTGCCTTGCTTTCACTGCTTGGGAAAGCCTTCTTAATGTTCTTACCTTTTGCACATCCTTTGCAAACATCTTCATGTTTGATCTTGATTTCAGGAAGACCCTCTACAGCCTTGCTTGCAATTGGAAGTGCTCTATAGTGCATATGAGCAAGTCTTCTATGTCAAAGCTCACTTGGCTCCATGGATTCATGCACCATGGCATGTTCAGGTTGTCCCTTCAATTTATACAAACCTCCCTCTTGTTCTCCAATCACTACTGCATCATCTATGGTCTTTCCCTTTGGCCACATTAAGACTTGGCCATCCACAAATGCAACCCTCATACCTTTTTCATCCAATGCAGAGATTGAGAGTAAGTTCTTCTTGAGCCCAGGTACATAAAGAACTTCTTTCATCTTCAAAGATTTTCCAGAATCTAGGTTGTAGGAGGCTTCACCACTTCCTTTGATTGGGTGTTGATAATCATCCCCAAGTTTCACCTTATGGGGTGATTCATGTTCAGATATATTCACAAAAGATTCCTTAAACCCAGTCATGTGTTTGGAAGCCCCACTATCAATCAACCAATCATTACAACCATGGGAGATGGTACCTGTGAGAGCAGAGATTAGAACATACTCTTCTTCACTTGATGAGTCATCATCACTTTCTTCCCTAGCCTTCTTCGTGGGTGGTTCATCATCCTCGGTAGCATGAGCATGAAACCTTCTTTTGCTTCCCTTCTTCTTCTTGTTGGAGTTGTTGTTGTCCTTCTTGTTCTTGGGACAATTTATGGCAATATGTCCTTTCTCATTACAGGTGAAGCATATTCTTCTTTCTTTGAAGTGATGTGAAGATTTCTTGGAGTGATATGGCTCTCTCTTGGACTTCCCTTCCTTGGTGTGAGCTGTGAGAGCTTCATCTTCATTCCCCCATCTTTTTTTCTCGTGCCACAAGCCTTGCTTCTTCTTGTGAGCATTCTTCTCGTAGTCTACTGAAGGAGATCAACTTCTTCCTTGCACAAATTTCTTAGATAAAGGAATCCCATGACCTGGGTAGGCCATTTAGAGTGGTCATTACCACTTCACCATTCTCCACCATTTCATCCACTGCTTCTAGTTGTTCCTTGATCTGGGAGACCCTTGAAAAATAAGATTGAATGGTTTCTCCATTCTGAAACTTTACTCCTTTCAATTGGTTCCGCAGGGTCATCTTCCGATTTATGTTCTTCCCTTCAAATAGCTTGGTCAAAGAGTCAAACATCTCCTTGGGTGTCTTTAGAGAGGACACATGGGGTATGACATGATCTTTAATGGAATCAGCAATGATTCTCTTTGCCTTGACCAAGTTCTTCTTATGCAATACCTTGGCCTCTTCATCCTCTGGGATAGGGATGTCTTCTTTCACATATGAGTCTAACTCATTCTCTTCAAGGATTAACCCAATCCTATACTTCCAAGCTCAGAAGTTATCAGCTCCTTCAAGCTTATCCTCAAGCTTGGTGTGGTGAGACATCTTAAAGAGTACTTCAAATGGAAATAGAAAAGATTTAGATCTTACCACTTGAAATGCTGAAAACTGGATCTAGTCCCGGATTAGGGTTTGTCAGAAAAACCCTAAAAATTAAAAATGTGAATTTCAAATTTCTAAAAGGATAGAAAGATGCGCTTTGATGAGCTGATTAGCCTGGTGCATTCAGAATTTGAGATCAGCAAAGCTTTACCCTTCAGATTTGTCCTTTTGTCCTCTCGGGTTCACTCGGAGAGCACTGAATTAGGGTTTGAGTTTCCTGGAGATCTACCTAGCCAGAAATCTCGATCCAAAGCTCTAAACTTCTATTTTTTCAAGGAGCTTCCAGTTGTGTCTTCAAATTCCAGAAATTCCTATTTTTGTGGAAACCCTAATTTTTAGGGCCAAATCTGAAAATTCTCAGAATTGAATTCTGATTGGACAGATAGATGCGCCTTGATGAGTAGAGTCAATCTACTATACTGATTTTCCAAAATCTATGGAGAGAAACCCAATAAACAAGAAACTCAAGTTTCCGTCACTACAAAATGTCTTCTTCTCAGGTTGGCTCTGATACCATGTTAAATTTTGAGCATTAATTCACAATACTCTAGGATCTTTGCTAAGCGAATAACATATACAGTATATCAATGCATGACAATCACAATAAGCATCACAAGCATCACAAGAATCAAAAACATGAGAGACAAGAGACACAGAGTTTCCGTGGGGAAAACCCTAAGGTGAAAAACCCCACAACTTCCTTAGAGATAGAGAGAGCAATGGCTCAACCAAAGTACAACCAAAATACACTGAGATAGTCTCCTAGTAGAAGATGATCCTCCTCCTCACTAGTGCGCCACTTTCTGAGTGAGAGTGAGTTACTTTTCCGAGTGATCTAAATAGAGATCACCTGATCTCTATTTATACTAATCTGTTTTCCCAGTGACCTTATGGGGCCGACTTGTCTAGCTAGGTACATCCACATTATAATATATATTTCAGGGCCGACCCCACACATGGTGGTCTAATAACCCATCGGCAAGTACACACACTTATGACACTTGTCAATCCACATGACGACACTTCCTTATAGAGGAATGACACATCTCTTATAAGGGTACAATAAATATATATAAAATACACAGATGAAATATATTCTGAAGTTACATATACATCAACAAGGAAGCAGCACAGCAATAAACCATTCCTTATGTTGTTGCGGAGCTATAACAAAGCTCACTTGGTCTAATAGAGCCTTAAAATTTTGGTCAAATTCCCAGACCATTTCATTCGGTTTCTGCTTGATTTCCTTTAATTCCGTTATACACTGCAATTATTGTATTGGAGAAAACTCACTATGGCTTGGGAATACCACAACAGACAGATGACTAACAGAAATCTACTCAATTCTCAAAGCAATGCTATTATAAATGACAATGTTAAGATAATGGAGAAATGTAACCAACCTTGATCCAAACGTTTTGTTATCTCCCCAAAAATTTGTCGAGTTGATCAATTTTGGAAGATAGGATGTCATTGGAAAATTCATTTCTAAATTTCTTAAGGCTCATTGTTGATAGCTTTATGCATGTAATAAAGTTTGAAAAACATTAGATTGGGTTCTCATTTCAAAAATTTCAAAAGACAGGTTTCGGTAGCTAAGCGCTTATTTAAAATGGTTCCTAAGCTACCGAAAGCTCTGCTATCGGTAGCTTAAACAAAATTTTCAGAACTCTTCAAGCTACCGAAAGGAAAGGGACGTGTCATGTATCATGGAACATTTTTCGGTGGTTTGGGAAGTTACGACAGTTGTTCATTAGCCACTGAAAAACAAGTTTCTGGCAGCTTACAGTTCAAAGGAAAAATTGTTCAAAACAATCGAAAGCATAGAGAAGGGAAGGTCAGTTGTTGCAGTTTTGGTGGCTTAGGCAAACATGTCAGATTAATTCATTAGCCACCGAAATAGAGCTTTCGGTAGCTAACAGAAATTAAGCTCAGACTTACTAGCTACCAAAAGCCTAAAAATCACAGAAAATAGCCATTTTTGTACATATCCAAGTTTTATCATTCTAAAGGGAATGAGGATGGTTTCTAAGTGAAGGTTACAATTAATAGGATTTGTTTCATTGTGTTGTTCCGGTAGTGAAGGTGCCAGCAAGATGGAAATAATGAAGAAATGTGGCATTTTTTACTGTCCCTAGTCATCATTTTCAAATAACGATTCTGAGCGGATGGAGAATCATTTCACAAACCGCTCAAATTTTTTTGTCCCTAGCATGTTAGAGCATAATAACCTATCTCCGTTTTCCTACAAGTGTTGCAGGTTGAGAGAATCGAATCCATCTTTGACCCCCAATTTTTGGATCCCAGAATCTGCATGTTTGACACATGTTTATGAAATGCAGATATCGGGAAAATGAAAACGAATTTCAAAGATATGAGAGATTTTTTTTCTCACAATAGATCAATGTACAATAACCTCTTTCAGTTTATACACAGGTGTCATATATCTAGAGAATTGAACCCATCTCTGAGCCTCTTTTTCCAGCAGTTTCAGCAAAAATGGCATTTTTACTATGCAGAGTCATCATTTTAAAATGATGATTCTGAGCCACTGGAGAATCATTTAGCAAAACGCTCAGAGGTTTTTGTTCCTAACATGTTAGAGAAAAATAACCTCTCTCTGGTTTCCTATAGGTGTTGCAGGTTGAGAGAATTGAATCCATATCTGACCCCCAATTTTAGCAGTTTGGCCAAATTAAAGAAGATTCTTTTTCCTGAGTTTATGGAAACGGTTTTGGTTTTTCCATCTGGAGGATTCGACCCATTTTTCAAGGGTTTGCACATTTTTGTGAAAGGCTATAAATCCCATGACTGATGTAGAACAAGGGTTCGATTTTGGAGATTTTCACACATTGTAAACTCAGACATTTTATGTTATAGCAGTAAAACTAGTTTCTTTCGCCATTAGCTATTCAATTTTCCATTTTCTTTATGTTCTGCACTTGTATTTGAATGTTACATTCACACTGTTATGTTTGTTTACATTTGATGACTGCCATCTTATCATTGTATTCACAAGCTTAACTCTACAAGTGTTCTGTGATTATTATAATCTGCCATTCATATATATGTTTTGTGTATGATTCTACTGATATGATAGTTATTTCTCCATGCAATCACTTATTTTCAAACCCTCTGAACACTAGTGGTTGAGAGACTTGTCTATCTGAGTGCATTAGATATGTTTTGAGTGAAAAAGAGTGTTTGAATCATCCAACTTGATCCAACCCCTTTTATATTATTCATATTTTGGTTAAGTTACCAGGCTCTTTCGACTGCAACCTAGAAAGACTCCTGGAGTGATAACATTTTGGCGCCGCTGTCGAGGAGAGGAGATTGAAGCTCGGCTTCCCTGGGAGAATGACATAGATCCAGCTTTGATGATAGAAAAAGCTTGGACACATCCTGGTTGTAATCATCTATCTAGCGACTCCATTGGAACGAAGTGGCTTTGAGAAGAGCTCATACCAGAACAAATCCTCAAAGGCCACCAGTGACATCTGTTTCAGATCTTGAGCAGATTATAAGGAGAGGAAGAGCTTTGCAAAGACAGACTTCCATCTCTACAAGGACAACTGCATTAGACACTTCCAGAGGTACTTCTTCTATTGTATCAAGTGGACATCTTTTTAAATCTTCTTCTACTAAAGCATCTAGTTCTCAAAAATTTTAAGTGAATTAGAAAATTTGGAGAGTGGTCAGCCTTCAACTACTTTTGTTGTTATAGGTCCTAGCTCTAAGTTTATTACTGTATCTGACATAGTAAAAGAAGTTGTAGAATCTTCCCGAGAAGAGGATTGTTCCTCTTCCCTGAATTCTTCACAAACTAAGCCTGAAACAAATTACTCTTATACTCATACCAGTTTTCCTGCCCTTGAGAATATCTTGCAAGATCTTTCTGCTCAAGGTAAAAAAAAAAAATTGTGGTTTTACTACTTGGCCAATTCTATCAAGCTTCCTTTTTCCCATATCATTCAGAGATTGGAAAAGTACAGTTAGCTAATCAGCCAACGAATCCTTCCACCTCATTTCCTATTGGGGTAAATTTACCACCTTCATTGCCACCTGTACCTCCTTTGCCATCCCTCACGCCAAGGATACCTTCTGCTACTCCTTCCATACCCACACCAATGATATCTTCTTCTACTGTTTCCACACCTACAACCACCATGGCGACTCCACTGTCTAAAGATTGAAGGGTGACTCCATTGGGGATCCAAGTATGGAAACCATTTTGGCTCGAAGGTTTTCCTTTTGTGGCTTTTCATATATAGTTGGTTCTCCAAACTCAATGCTTAGCAGAGGTGAATGGGAAGGTGTTCTTCCTACGTTCAAAGGAAAATATTGGGAGGTTCCAGCTGAGCATCTGCTGGATTTTCACCAATTTGTTCATGAACATCAAATTGTGCATGAAGATGTCAAGATCAAGCTTTTCAGATATTCATTGAAGGGAGCAGCCCTTGATTGGTGCAAATCTCTTCCAGCTTCAAGCATTCACTCATTGGCAAGTTTTCATTATGCTTTCCATTTGTTCTGTAAAGATGAATTTCCAGCTGACAACCTCTTTGAAGATTGTTGTGATGAATTTGAGAAGCATGTTCAGTATAAAGTACTCTTTTCTTCTAATTGTGAAGATGAAAATTATGTTGTTAAGGAAGATCTTAATGATACAAACGATTATAATGGGAATTACATAGGTCTAGATGCAATAGACTTTATCTCTGTTGCACCTGTTGCCTTTGATTTACATGAGGAAACAGTTAGAGAAGAGGATTTTTTTGAACTTTTTCAAGAGGTTGCCTACGATATGTTTTCACCTTTGATTGGAGAGAAGGATCTTAAGATTGCTTATCTTTCTTTGCAAGATACAGAGGTTTTCTGTTCACCTATTTTTGATAAGTATGCAGATGGAGAAGAGCATATTTCTACATCAAATAAGGTAGACTTGAATAGCAGTCCAATCAGCTCACAGCTGCTTTTAGATTTGCAGATCAAGGGAAGTTGCAGTTACCATGAGAAACAAGATTTTCAGGAACCGTCTAATCTCCATCTAGAACATCAGGAGGACTCTCTTTCTCCTTATGTATCTTTTATTCAAATTTTGATGGAAACGTTGATAATGATGAGGAAGAAGGTGATATTTTTCCAAATCTGTTTCAAGATCATATTGCTAATAATTCTATGCAAGAATCTTCATCTCTGTTATTAGGATTTGATCTGGATACCCCCATATTTGAAAAATATAGTGATGGGGGGGGAGATTTTAAAGTTTATGAGGATTTGTTGACTAATGAAATCTCATCTAGTTCTACTCTTCATCAAAAAGTTGATCAAAAATACATGTATGTTATGACTGATGACAGTTGTGAGTCGGCTTTTCAAAATTCCAATGAAGATCTTTCTAGTTTTGACATGTCTGCAAAAGAGGTCATTATTGGAGAGAGTAGTCGGCATTTTCTTCATGATACATCTTTTAAGACTCATTTTTCATTGGATCATTATCAAGATCATGATATAGAAGATGAAGAACATATCTTTTCTTCCCTCTCAAAAATTGTCAGTGGTAATAGGCTAGCACATCGTAGAGATGAATTCAAATCACAGGGATATAGCCAAGGGGAGCTTAGAAGTTTAGATCAGCAGTTGATTATGCAGGTTTCTCTGACAGAGGTCGAGCAGTCTACATTCAACATTGAGATCAAAGAAGGCAGCCAGCAGCAGCATTGCAGCTTATAGTTGGAACAGCAGCTTAAAGAGGTATCTCTTGGTGAATTTAATGACCCTATTGCAAACTATTTGGAATCCATGAACAACATAAATGTTAAAATATTTCTGTCAGATGAAAGCTGGTTTTGTCATCAGTTCAAACTACTTTTCTGTTGACTATGCATTCCATTATTTTTTGGGTCAAGATCAAGAACCAGTTCAGTAAATCAGTTTCTGATATGGCTTCATTGGAAGCATGAGTTTACTTGATTAAGCATCGATACAATGGCTAGAGTAGGGTAGCGTAGATGAATAAGCTCATAGCTGAGCATTTCAAGTTTGCATAATGCATGATGCTTGCATTTAGTATTGTGATTGCAGTTTTGAAATAAAGACTCCATGCCCAATGGATGTAAGGCATTGCTAGCAGGTTTACAGTCGAACATTTGTGGACAGATTGCAGAGATTTGGTGGCAGTTTAAATGACTCCATGCCCAATGGAACACTAGACTAGGTTATGTATTTTGTTTATCCAGGAAAGGCATCAGATCTGTGGTTCTTGAAACCTCACAGGGAGGTTTTCATCCCCAAGTAGGAGCCAGATGTTATCTCCCTAAAAATTTGTCGAGTTGATCAATTTTGGACAATAGGATGTCATTGGAAAATTCATTTCTAAATTTATTAAGGCTCATTGTTGATAGCTTTATGCATGTAATAAAGTTTGAAAAACATTATATTGGGTTCTCATTTCAAAATTTTCAAAAGATAGGTTTTGGTAGCTAAGCGCTTATTTAAAACGGTTCCTAAGCTACCGAAAGCTCTGCTTTTGGCAGCTTAAACGAAATTTTCAGAACTCTTCAAGCTACTAAAAGGAAAGGGATGTGTCATGTATCATGGAACAGTTTTTGGTGGTTTAGACAGTTACGACAGTTGTTCATTAGCCACTGAAAAACACGTTTCTGGCAGCTTACAATTCAAAGGAAAAATTGTTCAAAACCACCGAAAGCATAGAGAAGGGAAGGTCAGTTGTTGCAATTTGGGTGGCTTAGGCGAACATGTTAGATTGATTCATTAGCCACCGAAACAGAGCTTTCGGTAGCTAACAGAAATTAAGTTCATACTTACTAGCTACCGAAAGCCTAAAAATCACAGAAAATGGCCATTTTTGTACAGATCCAAGTTTTATCATTCTAAAGGGCATGAGGATGGTTTCTAAGTGAAGGTTACGATTAATAGGAGCTGTTTCAATGTGCTGTTCCAGTAGTGAAGGTGCCAGCAAGATGGAAATAATGAAGAAATGTGGCATTTTTTACTGTCCCTCGTCATCATTTTCAAATAACGATTCCGAGCGGCTGGAGAATCATTTCGCAAAAAGCTCAAATGTTTGCATCCCTAGCATGTCAAAGCACAATAACCTCTTTCCATTTTCCTACAGGTGTTGCAGGTTGAGAGAATCAAATCCATCTCTGACCCCCAATTTTCGGATTCCAGAATCTGCCTGTTTGACACATGTTTTGGAAATGCAGATCGCGGGAAAATGAAAATGAATTTCAAAGATCTAAGAGAGGTTTTTGCTCAAAAAAGATCAATGTACAATAAAATCTTTCAGTTTATACACAAGTGTCATATATCTGGAGAAATGAACCCATCTCTGAGCCTCTTTTTCCAGTAGTTTCAGCTAAAATGACGTTTTTACTGTGCAGAGTCATCATTTTAAAATGATGATTCTGAGCGACTGGAGAATTGTTTAGACAAACGCTTAGAGGTTTTTGTTCCTAACATGTCAGAGAACAATAACCTCTCTCCGTTTTCCTACAGGTGTTACAGGGTGAGAGAATCGAATCCATCTCTGACCCCCAATTTTAGCAGTTTGGCCAAATTAAAGAAGATTCTTTTTCCTAAGTTTATGGAAACGGTTTTGGTTTTTCCATCTGGAGGATTCGACCCATTTTTCAAGGGTTTTAATGTTTTTGTGAAAGGTTATAAATCCCATTACTGATGTAGAACAAGGGTTCGATTTTGGATATTTTCACACATTGTAAACTCAGACATTTTATGTTATAGCAATAAAACCAGTTTCTTTCACCATTAGCTGTTCAGTTTTCCATTTTCTTTCTATTCCGCACTTGTATTTGAATGTTACATTCACACTGTTATGTTTGTTTACATTTGATGACTGTCATCTTATCATTGTATTCACAAGATTAACTCTGCAAGTGTTATGTGATTATTATAATCTGTCATTCATATATATGTTTTGTGTATGATTCTGCTGATATGATAGTTATTTCTCCATCCAATCACTTATTTTTAAACCCTCTGAACACTATTGGTTGAGAGCCTTGTCTATCTGAGTGCATTATATATGTTTTTAGTGAAAAAGAGTGTTTGAATCTCCCAACTTGATCCACCCCCTTTTATATTATTCATATTTTGGTTAAGTTACCAGGCTCTTTCGACTACAACCTAGAAAGACTCCTGGAGTGATAACACGTTTGATGTAGATCCCCATTGGAGCTTTCAATCCATGCACTTGTAATCTGCAAATTAGTCTTGACAGCCAATATCCAACAAGTACATATAATATATAATTGATATTAACATTATCAATAACAATGGTCCATAATATCATAAGCAAATGTAACCCAATGTATAATAAACAACATTTACACCATGAATGGATGAGAATATGAGTATTTCTATTAATGAACAAGAAGAAGTAAAAAGTGATACGACCTCTTGCCAACAACCAATATGAACCAAGATCTAGATCAATCCACTTGTGCCTCCACCACTTCAATCCTCCATGAATGGCAAACTCAAACTAGAAAGGAGTTTGGAAGGTGAACATAAATGGTCCACAACTAGAAGGATCAATGAGTGCAGACTCAAGATAGGGAAAAAATCCACTAGAGTTCCTTTACTATTCTCTTCTTCCTCTTGTCCATAAGCCATATGTACTGAATATATAGTCCTCTCAAAGGTAGGTGAAAGGACTCATCGAGATGTTACTTGGGCAGATGGAGAGCCAAAGGTCACCCAATGACCACTTTTTGGGAGTAAAAAGTAATTAATAGTGGTTTTTACCGTTTTACTTGATACCTGCAGGCTATAGGGATACAACGCGTGGGTACGCATGCTATAGTGATGCAACATGCGGGTAAGAATAAAAATAGGGTAGACTGGTATCACTAAAGGATAAAAATGGATCTGAGTCACTGAAATGGATCCTATAGGCCAAAGAATGTTGATGCTCACAGGGTGGAATATTTTTGTGTAACAGATGCCCCCTAATGTGTGAGGTCAGAGACTAAAATGTGCTACGATGGCCGAAATACATTATAAAACCAAGAAGTGGAGTGATGGAGACACAAGTGGAAAGAACAGCTCACTCGTCATAATACAATAGTATCTCTGAATACATGTCGGTATAGTACAACAATCTGATACAATGGCCATGAATAGGCAATACATAATGGATACATGTCATAAATGATCATAGCCATGATCCCTCTACAGTAAGATACGGTCTTTTGCTGAAAAGAAGACTACTGGTGCAAACTGGAGGTACAAACTGCTGAAATTTGAGAGGTGATATCTCATATCTAAAGTCAAAGTCATATGTAGCATACTAAATGCCACAATCGCCTAGGGTCTTCTACACAAGTCTTCGACGGTGCATGTCCCATCAAGTGAATAAAGGAGTTGGGGTCGAACCTGATGAGACATCGTCTGATTACTGATCAATGATGTATATCGTTAACAGACGCGAGATGACCCACCAATAATGAAAATGGGCATCAAGGCACAGAGCACAATCATCAGAGTGTGAATAAATGGGTTGAAGTCAAACACTAGGATGAATCCATCGATCAACGGACATTGATGTATTCCCAAAACTGTCGATGGAGAGATAACCTGCCACTAATGACTGCAAGCCTCAAGGTACTCAACTGAACTCTAAGCCTCAAGTCCCGAAATAAATGAGTTGAAGTTGACGGAACGAGACTCACTAGAAGGAGGGCATTAAGGCATCCCCCATCAACTAGCACGAGGTACCAGCAATGCTGAAAGATTTGGAAGATCTCAGGTGAAACGGACTGACTCGATAAGGATGGCCGACATGCAATAGTCAAGAGCTCTGAGGAGTGGCCGACACTAGTTCAGGACTTTCTTTGAACAAGAGCATGAGCAGATGGATAGACTCAGGCAGCATAGACTCGACATAAACTGTGCAATGCAGGAGGCATTACAGAGGGCTCCATAATGACTGGAAGCTTAACCAATCGGTGGAGAAAACTGAGAAACAAGTACAGCTCCTAAGGCCCAAATATAGTCCCGACTCATAATGTACGGAGTGGAATGAATGCTCTGTTCAAAGGTGACACAACAGCTGCCAACAAGAAATAGTGACCATAATCCCATCCGGCTTCTTGGAGTATTTGATTTTTTGGGTCTTTTTCATATTTGGGAAAAGCTTGAAAAAGAATAAAATTGCTTATATTACAACAAGTGAGGGAATGGGTGTCAAATAGCTAGCAGACTAGTCCCAAGCAGTGGAACATACCTATGCTCAATGCAAGGAAGTGCGTGCAGGATGTGGACACTCGGGGGTATGTTCCCTCAGGGTCAAAGGGTCATCAAATTGTGAAGGAAAAATATATAAGCTCTGCAGGGCTCGACAGGGAGAAGTGCCCAGGCACCAAGCTAACAATTGAGTAAGCAGGAGCCGGCACAAGTCTCAAGCAGCAAGCAGGATGATGCAATGCAATCACAACATGACATAAAAGGAAAGTCCTTTTTCGTAAATTTATTCTCCTCACCCAAAAAAGTGTAAAACAATGAGAAAAGAACTCTTCTAGTCACGTATGACTAGAGTATACCTTTTTCGTAATTAATCCACAAAGGTCCAGAAAAGGGGTAAACTTATACCTAAGTGGATGTCGCTTCAAATCCTTTAACGAGTCTGAAATGACAAGCATACTCAGCAATCTTGTTTGATTTTGAAAAATTCTAACAAGGGCTTAAAAAAGACTTTATAAAAATCTTTTTCTGTAAAGGTTTAACGAGCCCGAAAAAGTAAACTCGTGACCTCCTTGCTGTTTTTAATGAGCTCAAAGGAGATATGGAATAATGCTTGTAATGAGAGTAGATGAGTGTCAAGGACATGCAAGACTAGTTCCAAGCACATGGGACAAAGCTATGCATAATGCAAAGAAACATGAGCAAGATAAGGACACTCAAGGGGTGTCTGCAAATTCGGATAGTAATAGGTTCAAATGCATCATAACAATGGGGAGGCCTAAACCTATATGCAAGGTTTCGAATATGCCTGCCATGAACGAAGCAAATGTCGAAAAGGACCAGTAAACAAGTATAAGTCTAGCTAAAAATCCTGTCTCCAAGAAACATAAGTACCAAGATCATCTATAATACATACGTAAAGAAAATTTTGATACAAGTCACTGCGGTAGAAGCATTTTCAAGTTCACTATTGATAACCTCAGACATAATGCAGGTAGAGCTAACCATTGAAGGTGCCATAGTACCAATACCTGAGGGATCAAAATGATCATCTTCAAAATGAAGAGCAAAGCTGAAGGATGTGAAGGAATCTGCAGTGGCAAATTCATCATCACAAGAGTTGGAAATTCTAGAAGTAGAATCGAACTCATCAGGATCACCGATTCAGGGATCTATAGGAGAGGGGATATCAGACTTTAATGTCAAACTGGGGCTAGACAAAACTATGCCTGGATCAAAATGTATGGGAGACTATATTCTAGACTTATCTTGTTCAATAAGATCAAGGGTAGGAGGGGAATGAGATCTATGATAAAGATCCCCCTACGACTGGTCATCACCACTCATGGCCTCAATAAAAACTTCATCTGAAGGTAGAATACCATCGAGGCAATCATGTGAACAAAATGGGTCGACTACACATGTGGGCAGCATAACGAGATCTTCTTCAACTGTCCAGGAAGAAGAAAGATACAGATCTTCAGTGGTTTGTTGGATATGATCGTAAGCGAGCTCCGCTACAGATAAAGTCGTAGACATCCCGACATGCGCAATGTCTCCAAACGTGTAACTCGTGGATGGTAAAATCCACGGATCATTTGAATAGGAGGTTTGGAATAGCATATTATTCAAAGGAGGAGACGCATTGTCGGTAATGGTTCCAATAGAATTCACAGGTGCAGAATGGTTAAAAGTTCCCATCAACGAAGGGTACACTCCAACACCTATGTTCCCAGTTGCCGGCTGAGGCTTAGAAACTTGCGGGACTACAGATCTCGTAGATGTTGTGGAAGGAGTGCCAACATAATCCAACTGATCGATCGTCACAATCTTGCCTTCGTGGGGAAAGCAAATAACTCTAAATACAGTAGATGCGATAGCCTTCATAGCGTACATCCAGTTCCGACCCAGTAAAAGGTTGTAGTCGATGGGCGTATCAACCACTTCAACTTCAATAGGCATAGACTTACCTCCCAAGGAGACAACAAGGGAAGGGATAATTCCATGCGGTGTAAAATATCTACCGTCGAATGCAGTGAGTGTAGTTCTAGACGCGAGTAGAGGAGGAGAGCCAAGAGCTTTCCAACAAGTTAACGACATTACTGACATGGAAGCACCTTCATCAACCATAGTACATTTGACAAATCTCTTAAGGAAAACCACATGGATTTGAAAAGCCACGTGGTAAGGCAAGCGAGGTTGGAAATCAGTAATATCGAACTTGATAACACTGGGATTTCCCCCATCCTGAAATCCTAAAACACTTAAAAGGGCATGTTTATGAGATGGGTAGGCTTGCAAAACTTCTAGAGCTGACATGGCACACGGAGTTTGTTCCAACGCTTCTACGATGGAGTAGTTATGGGCGGCTCGAGCATTAGGATTATGCGTGGAGCACTTGAGAACACCTTTCGGTATCTGCAGCATAATGGAAGGCTTCTCAATATGCAAGGAATTGTCAGGAGGAGGGGGAGGCTCATTCCCCAAATTCGGTTGTGTTGCACCATAATCGCGTTGACGAGTAGCAACACAAACCTCCGACTGAACCATATTCACACATCCATAACCACTAGTATTGGAAGAAGACGTGGTCGCTTCATTAGTACCATAACCAGTGGTGGGAGCATGCGAAGCCATGTTTTGATGATGAGGAAGGGGATCCTTCAACACAGCTGGGCTCTGTGCCAAATGATTCGATGCTTCTTCAATTCGAGGACATAAGTGAGTAAGATGATCCTCCCCACAAAGCTTGCAAGGGAATTTCACCTTACGCCTAGGTTTACGATCCTTGCCAGCATTACCGCCTTCCCGAGGAGGGTTGGCATTCTCTTTACAAGGAGTATTATGATTGCTATTGTTGTTACTTCCATTGTTTCCACCCCTATGATTATTTCTCCCCTTTTTCTTACCACCAGGTTGCTAGTTACCTGACGGTTTCATTGATTGCACATTGTGCACATTAGACGACATAGTGGAAGTGGACAAGTTGTGAACCTGTCCAGGAGCAAACTGGTTTAGCAACAAATTTTGCATTTGATTAGCTACCAAGTCTACAGGGTGAATGCATGCAGACCCCACGATGCCATCGGCATGTGGTCCTGGAACTGACGTGGGCTCATGTCTTATTCTCGGTGCATCAAGAATAATGTCATATAAAATGCCAGACTGAGAATAAAGTAGATCTAACTGCTGGACTTTCAAGATAGCTTGTTCCTCAGTCACAATGCCGGACATCGAAACATCCTTAGCAATGTATGGGAGTAAAGACTTAAGGAACCATTCCAATAGGAACTCTGGAGGAATGTTGGCTTTCACTAATCTCTTCCGCCGACGCCACTCTTGAACATGGTCAGAAATATGTGTGGCCTTATTCTGACGGAAGGTGGACAACAACTTAGTACCAGTATCATAACGAACTGGCAACTAGAAATGGTCTAAGAAAACCAAAGCAATCTCGTTGAATCCCCTATAGGTGTTTCCAGGCAACTCCACATACCACTTCGCAGCTGCCCCCATGAGGGTGCATTGAAATAGTCACAATCTAATGGAATCATGATTCAAAGAGTTGGAGGAGCACCAAAGGTGAAACATCGTGACATGATCTCCCGGGTCCTCACCACCTTTCCCTTCAAACTTTGGAATGTTCAAAGGAAGCTTGGTAGGGACCGGGGGCCAAGTAGGGTTATGACACACCGGATCATTCGTGAGCTTCGAAAGATCCGGAAGATTCAAGTGTGCAAGGAACGGGAGCTGTGGTTGGAAAGCTGGATTATAAGCCCCCATAAAAGGTTGGTTAAACGAAACTGTGTTATAAGATGGACCAAAAGCTTGACCATGAGGATTAAACTACTGATACTGAGGACCTGACGGCCCATAAGCTTTCCCATGGCCATAGGATTGATAACCTCCTCCTGACTCACCCATTTGAAAGTAAGCAGGTATATGCGTGTTTTGGGCACCATATTGGGGTGGTGGGTTATACTGGTGGCCAACACCGACTGTGTCGTAGTAAGGGTTTCCACCATGAGTATGGGACATATATGTACTATTCATAGCGGGAACCGTGTTGTATTGACCGTAATGGTATGGTATGTTCCCACCCCTAGCATTAGGATTAGCTTGAGAAATCGTGTGGTGACCAAAAGCATGAGAAGTATTCTGAGCCCCAACATTGGTGTGATTAGTAGCAGGGTTGGTGGTGGGATGTCCACGTGGATAGGAAATATTCCCACCCCCTACTTTAGCATCTCTAGTGGCAGAAGTGGATGCAAAAGTATGCGGTATATGTCCACCCCCGTGGTTGGGAGGAACGGTATCATGTGCAAAAGTAGTCCTAGGTTGACGAGTAAAGACATCTGTATTAGGTGGTGGATGGTGAGTCGTATTCCGAATAGCATTCCAGTTAGGTTGAGTAATCCTAGGAGGTGGTCGTCTTCCAGCATTAGCATTGTTAGGAGGAACATGACCAGTCCCCATACTATGTGAGTGGGTGGACAACATAGTGCCCCCAGCGAGGGTAGTGCCCCCAGTGGGTATAGTATGGATAACACTTTGGGTAGTGCCAACGTGACTACCAACCATAGTGGAAGGTTCGACAGTATTATGACTAGGCATACCAAAAGAGAGTGCGGTGGGGTTGATCGTAGGGCCAGTGTCATCATGAGTCTCGGGCCTTCCGTATCTATAATCACATGGAAACGAAGGAACGAAAGGGTCATCCTATTCTTCATCCTCGAGTAAGTCGGGCATTCCGTAAAGATAATTATTCAGATTTGAAGGATCAAACGGATCCCAGTCAAGTGGATTAGGCCAAATAGAACTAGGTTGAGTGTCAGGTGGATCACCTCCCCAATCATCACGAGGAGTATGGGGATCAGAAGTATGGTCAACTCTACCTGAAGGAGTAGAAGAGTCTTTCCCAATATCAAGATGTGCAGCCATGTAATCTTCAACGTAAGTCTCGTATGAATCTGAAGACTCAGAGGGAGCCCTTCAATGTCCCCTAGCAATACGGAGTGTAACCTCGAGTGGCTTTAAACCAGCCAAACAACGGGACCAACAGATAGTAGGGATCCGCACCACGTTATCTCTAGAGAGAGACACAACGTCCCCTAAAGGTCAACTATCGATCAAAAAATAGTAAATCAAAAGCACACACCTAGAGAAACTACAACCAAGAGTAGACAGACAGAGTGGCTAAATGAGCTCCTGACACTAGAGCCAGTATGTCTCGCCTAGGAGAGGCTTGAGACTCCCAAACTATAGCTGGAGGTAATAGAATCAGTTATAGAGACACCCAGGCTTCACTGTGTCGACAGGGTCAAGTCCACTGCATGAACACAACTATGCTGTCCAATCCCTATCTGACTTAGGACACAAACAACATAACCACTGTAAGTACCCTGTGCGGTACCTAGGTAAGGCAACTATGTTCACCGCAATATAACCAATGCTCAGGAGGACAGTCGCAGGTGGGACCCATCATATGGGCAGGGTAGCTAAGCCCGAAGCACAAGAGGACGAACCTCTGGTACCCCCAGATACGAACAAATCCTGGATATATCTCCCACGTTCAGCCGGTATCAGAGGGATATCTCCTCAACCAACCTCCCATGACCTTGTGCTTAACTCTGGATTGAGTAGAGCTTCCTAAGAACACCAATCTATACCATGGATTCCTCCACTCCCTGGTCAGACACCTAATGTTTCGTCTAGTAGTCTTGGATTGTTAACTCACAATGATCTATTCCAAGACTCTAAACCTATGCTAGTTGGTGTACCCTATAAATAAAATCAGTCTAATCAATTTTAATATTAAGCGTTAATTTTAGTGGCTGTGATTACTCAAGGGATATGATCGTGAAACTAGTGATGTGTAGACTCAATAGTATGCAAAATCGTCCAATCCTAGACTCATCTATCCAATAAAACAATGTCACTAATATGCAAAATCAACCAACAATTCTGAAATAAAAATGCAATCTTTTATCTCTTCAATGCACAAGTAGAACCTAAATGAAGACAACAAGCACTCAATGCAAAATGCAGTACATGGAAATAAAATATTTTTGTATTTTCACTTATAAACGAGAAGGAAAATGCAAAAAACTAAATGAATATTTTTGTATTTTCTCAATATAAATGGAATGAAAAAATGCATGCAAAATTCTACTATTCAGTCACTGAAGTGCCGAGAAGATCACTAAGACAGCCCAGCAAATCCTAAACAACAAGACTCGGCCAAAGGAATGAGCTCAAAAGGAAGAAACCAAGAGGCTAAAACCAAAGATTGGTAAAAAACCAAGAAGGCTCAACCAAGAGAAACAAAGAGATCTGGTCACAACCAAGGCATGAAATAGTCAAGAAATATGCCAACAAAGACTCAGGAACCAACCAAACTCACCCAACAACAACCAATAGTCATAAACCAACAAAAGCCGGAGTTACACGCTATTGTCAAAGGAATACCTACGGGTACCCGCGAGCAGTAGAGTAAACAGAGGCGGGTAGACGCAGGCAACTCTAAGCTAGCCCGCGGGTGAGGAAAGGCAAATGGAAAAATAAAGAGTCCAAGGGCTCAGAAAAAAGCAAGTTTTCTACAGTGTATCTTAATGGCCAATCAGTGACATAGAGCTTCGATAAACAACAACTCTAATTATGGACTAATGCTCAAAAAAATTTCAAACATGGATGTTTTCCCCAACAGAGTCACCATTTCTATATTGGAGAAAACTCAATATGACTTGGCAATACCATAACAGACAGTTGACTACCAGAAATCTACTCAATTCTCAAAGCAATGCTATTATAAATGACAATGTTAAGATAATGGATAAATGTAACCAACCTTCATCCAAACGTTTGATGTAGATCCCCATTGGAGCTTTCAATCCGTGCACTTGTAATATGTAAATTAGTCTTGACAGCCAATATCCAACAAGTACATATAACATATAATTGACATTAACATTATCAATAACAATGGTCCATGATATCATAAGCAAATGTAACCCAATGTATAATAACAACATTCACACCATGAATGGACGAGAATATGAGTATTTCTATTAATGAACAAGAAGAAGTACAAAGTGATATGACCTCTTGTCGGCAACCAATCTAAACCAAAATCTAGATCAATCCACTTGTGCCTCCACCACTTCAATCCTCCATGAATGGCAAACTCAAACTAGAAAGGAGTTTGGATGGTGAACATAAATGGTCCAAAACTACAAGGATCAATGAGTGCATACTCAAGATAGGGAAAAAATCCACTAGAGTTCCTTTACTATTCTCTTCTTCCTCCTGTCCATAAGACATATGTGCTCAATATATAGTCCTCTCGAAGGTAGGTGAAAGGACTCATCAAGACGTTACTTGGGAAGATGGAGAGCCAAAGGTCACCCAATGACCGCTTTTTGGGAGTAAAAAGTAATTAATAGTGGTTTTTACCGTTTTACTTGATACCCGCGGGCTATAGGGATACAACTCACGAGTACGTATGCTATAGTGATGCAACATGCGGGTAGGAATAAAAATAGGGCAGACTGGTATCACTGAAGGATAAAAATGGATCTGAGTCACTGAAATGGATCCTAGAGGCCAAAGAATGTTGATGCTCACAGGGTGGAAGATTTCTGTGTAACAATTCTGACTTTGGTTTCTTAAACTCTACGACCAATGCAGCCTGAATTTCTGTTAGGGTTCTTGGCTGTGCCTGAGAATATTTCATAAACCAATGCAACGCGCGATCCCTGAAAGTAGTGATGAGCTGCGCTCTCTTCACAGCATCATCCTAAATTTGCTTTAAACTCCATACGACTTCACATAAAAACCAATGTTGCTCAGTGTCTTCTAGACCTGTTCCTTTGAATATCGACAGTTTTATATCGTTATCTGTCATTCTTCTTCCTGGTTGTGCACTGCACTGAGTAGTGTTGACTATCTACATAGAGAAAAAAAAGGGAATATTCGGACTACTGGGATTCTATGGGCTAGGATTCCCGACACTCGCAGTGGATGAGTTCTGGTCTAAGGGTGGTGCAGTTTCTGCAACCGACGGATTCTGAGGTGTGATAGGATGAATGGTGGTTGACAGTGGCGCGGTCTAATTTTTAAGATCACATGGGAATTCGGTATCTACGCGGAGTCCAGGTCCTCGGGGATTCTTTTCTTTATTAAACTTATATATCTTTCCACTTCTTAGATTATGTGTCTCTTCGTCAGAATCACTATAAATGCTATTGACCATGACAGATGTAAAAATATTACTGCATCCTTAAAACTCCTTTCTCAACTAAAATCATTTTAATGTATAGACTGAGATTGTTTAAGAACTTACCTCTGAATCCTTCGAAGAAGTATGCTTCGGCTTGACTGTAGGATTTCAGTGTGTTTATAGCAAATTCCATGACAAATCCTTCAAGTATGCTATCGACCCAAAAGTCGACTGCTCACGATAGTGGGCTGTCTATTGCTTTGAGTTGTGATGTGAGCTCTGGAGTCCACTCGGTAGGTACTCCTCCTTGAAAACAGTTTTTCTTTTCTACGAGTCGTGAGATCCACTCGTGCAACTCGTTTCCAAATGAAGCCTAGAAAATCTCGTGAATCTCTCTCCCCAAATATCTGTTCAACCACTTCACGTCGGTAAGACGCGGATGTTTGTTCTCTTTTTTCACAAAATCTCTTTCAATCTTGTCACACCAATCCCATATCTCTTTCTTTTCAGGATGCCAATTGTCTGATCCTTCCGGGAACTGGTATTCTTCTTCACACATTACTTTCCAACACTCTATCACATCACTGGTCTTAGCTGAGCAACAGAACCGTTTGTTGGCTGTACATCACCTTCTTGAGGTTTCCATTGTAGACCCAGGTACTTCGTGGTTCAAGGAACCAACAAAACCCCAATTCACCGGCCCTTTCGACAATAGGCTGCGCGCAGCCTGAGGTCTCACCCAAGGCAAAGATGAGGGGGT
The DNA here is from genome assembly GCA_027924585.1 of Larix kaempferi. Taxonomy (NCBI): domain Eukaryota; kingdom Viridiplantae; phylum Streptophyta; class Pinopsida; order Pinales; family Pinaceae; genus Larix; species Larix kaempferi. The sequence goes on from BSBM01001238.1 coordinate 3,796,811, forward strand.
GGTTGCAGAATCAAGTTTCCACAACCGGGCAATATGATGGGGGGAAAGCTAATAAGCAGCACAGCTCCTTGCGGGTTACACAGATAGATAATTGCGCAAACTTTCTGTTCTGCGTCGGGTACTTCAGCGCGCAACTGCGCTCGCACCTCCAATGACTGTGCGATACAGGATACCCTTGCGTTACAATAGTAAGCTATCAATAGCTTACCTCGCAGCAACCTTCAATGACTCGATGCATCAATGAGACTACGCGTCCTTTTCATGGTGTCCAATTCTAACCACTCTACTTAGCATTCTTTATCCCATTATTCTGTTCAAGTTCTTATCAGAAAATTAGGGATGGTTTAATAACATACGTTACTGCACGCTCCAACACTGCGCTTAAACTCAGTGTTCACTACTTAACCAATAGATAGATTCATACATTCCAATCGATAGATTCATACATGTTGAATACTTAACATTCCTCTGTGTATGCATTACTTAACATATTATTCCCATTCTCTGCGGCTAATACATATAAAAGAAATCACATAATAGAAGTTTTCAGCATTAAACATTCATACCAAGCAATTTAAACAATCATAAACACACATTGGTCACACAACACATAATTTAATGTGGTTCACCCCCCGGATGGAGGCTACGTCCACAAGAATGGTTGTTAATATTGCTCTTAATGGGAAGGGTACAACCATTCTTAGTTTGCAGACTCTCTTCTCTCTCTCAGATAGGTCTCTGCGCACTCAGCTGCAGAGCCCTTACAATGGCTTTTCTAAGCTTAAGATTCTACAATAATCAACACTTAACAAAATAGAAGAGTAACCATTCCCTTACAATATCGTGCCTCATTTAGAGATCATGCCCATAGGTCATGTCTTTACAATCATTAGGCCAAAACCCTAAGGTTTCCAAAACTGTCATGGCTAATTGCCACCCTAGCTGTCGCCGTCGACAACCTGCTCCGCCTGCTTCAGCTGGGCCACTTGTGGCTCACACGCTCTTCTAACAGCCGCAGTCCTCAAAATGGTTACAACTGCATCATGGCCTGTCCCTTTCCACTCCTTCGCCTTCCTATCGCCATCGACGTCGTGGCCTAGATTTTCAACTGCTTGCCGCCACACATTTGAACAAGTCGCTTTCATCTGTCATCCACCTGTTCCTTACCCAAACTAGGTCATATCCTTGTCTAACCTTGACCCATGTTCTACCCAAAAATAGCTCATGTGCTACCATGCATATCATCCTATTGCGCGACCGTGCCTTAGCCATTGCCATTGCGTGACATGCGCAAACCTTGAAATTGCCCATCGCCTGCCACCGCGTGCAATGCACTTTCACCAAAACTGCTTTCTCTCCCTACCGCAGCGCGCAATGCGCAATGATCAAAATTGCCTTCTCTCCCTGCCGCAGCGCGCAACACGCGATTTTCCGCACTCGTATATTTTTCCAACCCATTTGGGCCCAATCCTACAATATGCCCTCAAAACATGGTTTTTCAATAAAAAATTGGTCGACATATGATTTAGGGTTTGTAACAGCTATTAGGGACTCTTCTAATGACACTAGGGACATCTGGAGTTTAATTAGGGACAATTGGATGCCATTAGGGATGCTTTGATGCCATTAGGGTCACCTAAATTTCATTAGGATAATTACGATGCCCTTAGGGTCAGTGAAGTGCCAATTAGTGTTATAATATAGGTGGGATGAAGGTGTGTGTTTGTCTTTTAAAAGAAACATCTTCTTAGTGGTGGGAGGTAAAGCCATGTAATTTTTTATAAGAAATGATCATGTGTATTTGCACATGTACATTTGTTTCCAAGGATAAAAGTATGCATTTATATCAAAAGATACATCTACATGCACTTCTTCACCTAATCATCATTCCATAACCACCACACCTTGTCTAAGTACTTGCACTTCTTCACCTAATCATCATTCCCTAACCACCACACCTTGTATAAGGCAAAGTGTGCATGTATATAGATTTTAAACTTTGTGAAGGGCAAAATTGTGCTTTTATGTAGATATACTAAATTTATAGAAATGTATACCTCGCTTTTAAGAAAATGTAAAAGTAGAATAATGAATTTTTTTAACAATTCACCATGGTAATCTAATTTGAAGATGATTAATGCTTACATTTTAGTCTCTCTTTTATGATATTATCCATGACTCTTAAAAGCAACTAAAATAACATAAGGAAGCAATTGATTCTTTGCAATGACTTGGCGGTTGTTAGTAGTAGAATATATCTCAAATAGTTAAATAAAAGCTTCACATATCTGTTTTTTTTTATCATGGAGTCAAAATGTTCACGGATATGGTAAACGAAGAATGACAGTCTGACTTTGAATATTTGGATTCAAGAGCTTCTCTATTTTTTAATAAAAGTCATGGCCGTAATGGCCAACCAACTTCCAGCATCTTTATACGATGGACCATGGTGATTTCTCCGTCCTTCTCTGGACGCCTAAATGATAAAGCTGTGGCTGTACTTTTACAGACATGACTCCGAAGCTCCCTTTCAGCTTATGTTCTGCAGTCCAAGTCTCCAGCCAACAGAACAATTTTCCCATTAATGCACCCTTCCTTTCTTCCTTTTTCACAAAGGGGGACCTCTGCGATTTGACCCACCACGCCTTTGCTTTTGTACTAATTTCTCACCGCCATTGACAGAACTTAGAAGCACACAAATCCTGCCTTCTTGGTAACAGCATAAACGACGACATTAGCATTCAAATTCACAGCTTGCGAGTCACGACACTTTCGGCGACATGGAAATCTGATTAGATATTCGATTTCTGTCACAGCTGTGTAGCATTCCATCGAAATCTATTTCGAGTGCCCTTAAATTAATTCACGAATCCATCCGTATAAGAATAAGCTTTCAAACCAGGAAAACGTGGGGGGCCACCAGAGGACGCAGGTCTGTGACTGTGAAGTATTTTCGTTTGTTTTTTGTTCTTCATTTCTGGCGCGTTGTGTACTATGCAAAGCAGTCGATCGGGACGCGTCGTCTTTATTCTTTAAGCGTCGGCGGTCGCATAATATGTTGGATAGCCCGACAAACACGCACGATCCCTTTGTTTGAAAGCAAATCCAAAAGTAGAAGAGCAGCAGACAGTAAGTTGTCAAATCTATACCATCCTCAACAGAGCCTCCTATACCGTATTTACCTAGTATTCTCATCCTTTCGATCTTACACAATTATCCACGCCACAGCTTCCAGTCATTCCGTCGATCTTATACAATAATTACCTGTACAATTATCCTCATTGGGCTTAACAATAGCTGTAAAGTATGTTGTAGCCACGGCCCACGACGATAAATCTCAGTTATTTTCAGCTTGGTTTTTACAATCGAGTTTCACACATTTCTTCCCGCATTCTCCTTTCATGGTTTCAAATCATACCAATGGTTAGATTGAAAATCAAGACAGATTGATAGGTTAGATTGAAACCCTAGAAAATCAACACAGGTTGATAGGTTAGATTGAAACCCTAGAAATCAAGACAGGTTGATATCTTGTTATATTGGTAGAAAGTACAGTTCGCCAGTGCCAATTATTTGTTGGATTTTACCTTTTTCCTTGTTTAGTGAACATGTGATTATCAGATCATTTTAGAAAGAAGTGTCTTTATTGGTAGAAACAGTTCTGAGATGCCAATAATTTGTTGTATTTCACTTTCTTGAACGTCACTGCAGCGATTGTTGTATTTCGCTTTCTTTTTATAATGAACATTTCAGTACAGCATGACAAAGGATTATTCTAGAGAACGGAGAGATTAGGATTTTTAAATTTCTTCTGTACATGAAGAGAAAGGAAAGGAGTATTATGGAGAACTGTCAGTTCCAAGTTTTCATTCTGCAATCATGGTAACTTGGTCGAATTGAAGTCGTACTGTAGGTAAACTTGGTTAAGATTTTGATATATTTAAAAAAAAAGAATTGAGTTTTTTATTTAAAAAATACGATTTAAAAATTAAGATATAATAATTTTAAAAGTAATATAGATTTAAAGATATTACTTCTTCAAAGGCTCTTTGTTGGTTATTTTTCCACTAGAACCCTTTGATGTTGAAGCTATGAACTTCCCAAGGTATTGTGTTGCTCCCAAAAATATCCACTTTAGTGACATTTGTAGGAGTAGGCCACTTAGTGATGGCTTTCATATTTGTATCATCAATCTTAAACTCTACTACACCAATCACATACCCCAAACACACTAAGAACTATCTAGTGAACTCACATTTTTTCAAATTAGCTAACAAGTGGATATGAGATATGCTCTTCCTAGGTAGCACTATAACACCCACTTGAGATATGAGATATGATCTTCCTAGGTAGCACTATAAACCATATTAGAATTTAGATTGCACAACAATCACAACACTAGGTTCTGATACATGTGACAATCCGACCTAGATCTAGATAGCAAAAACAATCTCAATTAGAATTATTTGCACAAAGAGATAGCAAGAATAGAGAAGAAATATTGAACATAACACTAGAGGAAAATCACTCGAGTCGGAAGTTTTCCACTCTGATATTATTCATCAACATGAGTGGAATATATAGATGCTCTCAAGAGGAAAAATCAGGACACTTAGTGGTCATTCGAGTAGCTCACCATAATGAGGGCTTACCTAGACTAATTCCCCCACTAACCGACATTAATGCTATCCAACTCATACTTGGACCTCACGAATTGGTCAATAACGCCTATGAGAGCCTTGAGTGGATAAGTATGACCCTATGTGTGGACCAAAGTAGTGGAGTAGTGGTGGAGTGATGACTAGTGGCCATTAATTACCCAAAGAGACCAAATCAAGCTCATATTGCACCAAGGTTCCTTAAAATAGGGAATGGGTGCCTTATCTCCATAAAGCATTTAACAAGGGAGCATTGACTCCCAAAATGAAGGATGGTGGATAAACTTGTGGATAAATAGAGCTAGATAGGCTTTACCATAGTTTTAGGGTCAAATGTGGACAAACTAGGCACTAACAAGCAACACCACATGAAATAGATACTAGGGAACCAAATAATGGTGTTTCATCCTTGGTTTAAACTACTTAGGAACAATTATAAGGTCCATGGCATTTCAATGATGGGCATATGTTCCAACAAACCAATATGTCATTTAGATGTACTATAACAAACGAATCTAAGAAATGGTGTAATACATCATTCATCAAACGCATCAATGTAGTTGGTGCATTACATAAACCAAACAACATTACTAACCATTCATATAGATCTTTCCTAGTCTTGAAGGGGGTCTTCGAGGTGTCTTCTTCCTTCACTCATACTTGATAGTATCTCGATTGGATATCCAACTTGGTGAAGTACCTGGCATGATACAACTGATCCAACAAATCATCGATCTTGGGAAGAGGGTACTGATTCTTGAATGTGAGCTTGTTCAATGTTATGTAATCAATGAACATCCTCCAAGTCCCGTCCTTCTTGGGTACTATGATGATAGGTGACTCACAAGGTGAGGTGCTTGGTTGGATCACGCCCTGCTCCAACAACTGTTGCAACAAATTCTTTACTTCATCTGCTTCTATGGAAGACTATGTGTACAGTCCGATGTTCGGCAATGGATAATTTGGCAATAGTTGTATCTCGTGCTCCACCTCTCTCTTAGGAGGTATCCCCTTAGGCTCATGGAGCACTTCTTCGTATGCCTGCAAAAGGTTCTCCAATTGGTGTTTTTTCTCTTTGGTAAATCCCTCCAGAGATTCCTTCACTTTTATCAATTCACCTTCTTGTTGATTTTGTCTTAAGAAAATCAATATAATCTTCTTAGTACTTGAATTGATCAACTTTATCACTTGGTTTGCAATTACCAGAGAGATTCGATTTAACTCTATGTGCATTAATGATGAACGATTTCTCAGCCTTGATGAAGCGGTATTGGTTGGATCTCCTCATGAAGATCGCATCCCTCATATGCATGTAGGGGCTTCTGAACACTACACTACAAACATATAGGGGTACTGCGTCTACTTCCACTAAGGGTAATTTTTAGGGGCAAAATTTCGCCAATTGGCTATTTTGGGGGTTTTTTTCAAAAAATAAATTCGCTATTTAGTCATTTTTAGTCTCTAATATCGCGTATATTTACATAAAATATGTTTTTTATCATAATATTCGCCAAATTTACATATTTTAGTAGTAAATTGTAGATTTCATATTTAATATTCGTCAAACTATCTATATATAAATATATATTTTTCAATCCAAATTAATCGCCTAGAATACTACACTTAAGTATAATATTAGAATCCTTAAAAAATACCCTTGAGTTCCACTTCATCAATATACTGTGCACTTATGGAAAACTTGATCTTGCACTGTTTCGTGACTTTGAGTTTCACATCCTTATTTACCCATCCCAATGGGTAGGGACTGGGATGATAATTTACTTCCAATCCAAGCTTATGTACCAGATCCTTTGCTATAAGGTTTTCTTACAAACCATAATCGAATAGAGCATCGATCTTGGTATTCTTGAGTTGGATATTGATGTAGAAGAGTTTTGTCATCGTTTTCTCTTCCTTACGGTGAAGGCTACTCAAATTTACCTCCTTCTACACCATAGTACATATAATCTTGTTGTCCACATCCAAGTTGATTTCTAACTCCTTGCTTGACTCTGTAGCCATAAGTTTCTTCTTTTTTGCATCCTTCTTATGGATCTTGGGGTTTAGCTTGGGATGTAACTTCCAGTAGTTGTCTTCAATGTGGCCATCAATGTTGCAGGGTTTTTTTATATCCTTTCACTAATGTGTCATGGTTGTAATATTCTTTTTGTTTCCCTTCCACTTCTTCTTCCCCTCCTTGGTAGCATCTTAGCTTTCTTTATGTTTTGAACCACTTCATTTTCCTTTCTTATTGCCTATGTTTTCCAGGTTTTGTCCTTGTATACAAACTTCATAAATTGACCTGGACTTGAAGAGCATCATGTGCCTCGGTATGTGGATATGTAAAACCCCCAGATACTTGAAGAGTACATATGGGTTCTTAGGTGAGATACATAGCATGATACCCATTTGCTTGAACTCAGTGGTGTATTCTTTCACACTCTGCCCCTACCTTTGAATGAAGTAATGATAATGGATCCATTGGTCCTCTACATACCCTATAGGGTAGAACTGAGATTTGACAAGGGTTTTAAATTCCCCCCACTTAGTTACTGGTGGATCACCCTCCAGCCTAGGTGCTTATGTGTGGCTTTCCCATTAGGTTAATGCATGGCCCTCTAACTTTAGTTAGACAAATGGGATCTTTTTCTCCTAGGCTATTTGATGGATACTAAAATAAACCTCTAATTGTTGTAACTAATGATTCAATTTTAGAGCATCAATCTCACCTTGATATAGCTTGATGTCAACTTTGACTTCCATCTTTGACGGAGACTGGGAAAGAATGTTGTACTCAAACTTGGTTTCTCTTTCTTGGGATCTTTCATCGGCTCCTTTTCTCAGTCACTTGTATCTTTTAGATTTCCCCTTTGATTTGAAATCTGAGTTAGAGCATAGAAAATCCCCGAAATGTCCAAACTTGCTCTCCAAAGCCGCCATGAGGATTAACATGTTGTGTGAGATATTGGCGACTTGTATTTCCAGGTTTTTAAATCACTACTCATAATCATCCACCACTCCTTGAACAGACTCATTTTCCATGTCTAGGGTTTGAATACTTTTTTTCACCAACTACTCGACATTGTGATCACCCATAAAACCCAAAAGAAAACTGCTATGATACCAATATGATCCATAAATTGTTGTGGATATTCCACTGGAACAGTTTGTCACAATAGATCTTACACTAGTTCTTTTAATTAGTTTATTTTTGAAGGCTAAGAGGCATAGAGGTGAACAAGAGTGTGCAACACCACCAAAACAAGAGAGAGCCCATAAAAAAATTGCCATCAAAACTCTCACACTTTATTATATAAAAACAAATATTTATATACATAACTTTATGGTAACCCAAAAATATTTTACAACCACCGGAAATACAACTCACTGTCACCTTGCCAAAAAAAGAAATTTTTTATGTGAGGTGTTGTCAATTATTAGCTCGATTTTATGAACTAGCAATGGGTCCGATATAGACAACACCTCCATGCCTCCTCAATTTACTACAAGGTAGTGAGTGAGGAGTTATGAACTGGACCATGCTGTGTAGCACTCAAAATTAAAGACATAAAATGTACATAATTTAAGTTTAATAAATGGAGAGTAAAATCTCCTTAATTTTTCCCATCGATCTGTTGATTACGTGGAGGAGAAATTAATTTCTCACTCTCCCCCTTAATTTCTACATCCCCCTTAATTTCTACATATGTCAAAAAAAAAAAAAAAATTATAACTGCGTGTTGGTCTAAAGTCTCAATCGAGCTTCCAAACTTACATTGCACATTCCTAGATTTTGTGTATGGAATTCAAACTAATGATTTGCTAATGGCTTAGTAAACATATCATCCAGCTAATTTTTAGACTTACAAAATTCCAAACTGATTGCATTATTGTTCACCAACTCCATGATAAAGTGAAATATGGTGTCTATATGCTTGCTTCTTTTATGAAACATGTGATTTTTGGACAATGCTATTGCTAATTTGTTATCACATTAAATATGAACTGGTTCCTCTTGATTCTGCTTCAAATATGACAAAAATATTTGCATCCAAACTGCTTGACATGTTGTGGATGTGGTTGCAACATATTCTGCTTCAGCTGATGAGATAGTTACTATTGGCTGCTTCTTTGAATACCAAGCTATGTCTCCTGAACCAAAATTAAAAACATATGCTAAAGTACTTTTGCGGTCATCAACACTTCCTGCAAAATCATTGTCAGTGAAACCACATAGAAAAAAATCTCATTTTGATGAATACAAAATTCCATATTCGACTATTCCTGAAATATACCGCATAATTATTTTTCCAACTTGCCAATGTGTGGATTTTGGCAACTCCATAAACCTAGATATTAAGCTAAATGTAAACATGATGTATGGTCTTGTTGTTTTCAAATACATTAGACTCCCAACCAACCTTTCAAACAGAGTTGCATCAACTCTTGATCCTTCATCATTTTTACTCAATTTTGTTCTTGTTGCAACTAGTGTTGTTGTTGATTTGCAATTCTGAATTTTGAATCTTCTCAAGATATTAGCTGCATATTTAGATTGAGAGAGAAAAATACAACCTTCATACTACTTTACTTCAATTCCCAGAAATTATTTCATTAATCCTAAATTTTTCATTTCAAATTCTCTTCTCATTGCTGATTTAAATTATGTTATGGACAGATTTCGAATAAAAATCAGGTCATCGACATATAGGCATATAATTAAAATTTCTCCTTTCTGATTTACCTCTGTGTACAATGTTGGTTCATTAGTACTCCTGTTGAAACCATTATCAATCAAATATGCATCAATCTTGTTGTACCATACTCTCAGTGCTTGCTTCATCCCGTATAATGCCTTTTTTCAATATATACACCTTGTCTTCATGACCCCTAACTTCATAACCAGGTGGTTTTTTAACATATACCTCTTCCTCCAGAAATACATTTAAAATGTTAATTTCATATCCATTTGATATACATTCCAGTTATATTGAGCTACAATTGACAAAACAAGTCTCATTGTATCAACCCTTGCTACAGGAGCAAATGTTTCATTATAGTCAATTCCAGGTTGTTGAGTATATCCTTGTGCTACAAGCCTTGCCTTGTGTTTTACAACATCTCCTTATGCATTTAACTTTGTTTTATAAATCCACTTTACACGTATGCATTCTTTATCTTCAGGTAAATTTTTAATTCCTAAGTATCATTCTTTCCTATTGCTGTTATTTATTCAACCATAGCATCAATCCACACTTCTTCTTTTGTTGCTTCATCAAAACTTTCAGGATGACATACAACTAATGCAAATTGTACATTTTCATTTACATCAACATTTTGTTGTTCATAAATTTCATTTAATCTCCTCATTTTTTGTCCTTTAATTTTGGATCTCAACGATGCAATTGTTGGATTCGAATCACTACTTGTGAAATTATATGTCACAACAGATCTAAGAGTCGAGTATACCTCACAGAGAAAGAATGAGCAGAAAATTTGAATAAGAGTGAAAACTGCAGTAAAAAAGAGCAGAGAAATAATTATGCAGCAGAACTCAGATACGTGCAGAATAATGTCACATGATTCAATAATCAGTATAATCAACAATGATGTTACAATGGAGAGAATTCGAATCACACAGGAGAATTCAAAACTCAGTTGGTCTAGCATAGGGATTATCACCACTAGAGTTCTTCGGAGGACTCAAACTAAACTGAACTGAACCTTAACTCAGCTAACTGAAGTCACAGTCATGTATGTCAATCAGAAATGGGTGCATGAGGCCACAATTAGTGGCATCCGGAGCTCTAACCCCCCACAAGAGTCAGCTAACTCAGGTGGACTGCATTGGAACACTCCATTGGTTCATATAAAATAGGGAATTGACTGAAGTGGTCCTAAAATGATGTATGCAGGGCTTAGAAGGTGGTAGATGGATCCTAGATGACATATGCACACCACTAGGGAGAAAATGACATCATCAACAACTAGGAAAAATAAATAATTCTATGTAGGACAAGAATGGAGTATCAAAATATCCTAACACCCCCCCTTTAATCCATAATTTTTCATCCTGGGCCCTGGTTACTAAGACCAAAGGTCACCCATACAATCAAATAAATGATAAAAATAAAGAAATGTCCATGAACCAAGGAAATGGGGAAAAACCTCATGGGAAAAATACCCCCCCCCCTCAAAAGAACAATAGTAGGGAACTCAAAGAACTTGTTAAATTTTCAGAATTTACTTCAATCTGATCTAGGATCTTAACTGAGAGAACAACATGTACAACATATCAATCATGGACACAATAATGCAAGCACACAAGAGACACAGATTTTACTTGGGGAAAACCATAAAGGTGAAAAACCCCAATAACTTCCTCAGAGATAGATAGAGCAATGATACAACCAGAATACAAGAGATAGTCTTCTCCTAGCAGCAGAGCCTCCTCCTCACAAGTGCACCACTTTTCGAATGAGAGAAGTGTGTGAAAGAAAGATAAAATAAAGATCTCTCAATCTCTATTTATACTAGACTTGACTTGCCTAATAACCTTTACTAGGTCGGCCTTAACTTAACCACATAACACAATGCTGACTGGGCCGACACCCAATAGGGTGGTCTAATAACCCTTTGACCCACATGGCCGACCCCCACTACGGTGGTCTAACAACCCTTCGACCCACATGACTTATACAGGGTCGACTCCAACAAGGTGGTCTAATAACCCATCAAGTATAAGTTACGACACTTAATATAAATGACGACACTTCCGTATAGAGGAATAATATCTCTATAGGAATACAAACACTTCCGTATAGAGGAATAATACCATCTCTATAGGAATACAAAATACATTTATGAAATACATGGGTGAAATACATTCTGAAGTTACATATACATCAATAGAACCTTCATACTAAGCAGAGATGGAAAAAACTTTCCTTTGTGAAATCCTTTGAAAAACTATTGGCAAGCTGCTCCTATGTAGGATAGCAATGCAGGTGCTAGATATGGATTTGCTCCTCTGATGTACCTCCCACTGTGTAGAAGTTGTATTTTCCAAAACAAGTCTTTCAAGAACCCTTCTTGCTACTGGAGTGAATGGCTCATTGTGGTCCAAATCATGAACCTTTGAGTACCGTTTGTCAGAAAACCAAGATTGTTGCTTGGTTTTAGATCCCCCATGGCAAGTCTCTCCAAGAGATTGTGGATCACACCCCACCATCATGTAGCACCTCTCTGAGATAAGTGGATCTGCATGACATAGTGCAAGTTTTGCATGATACTGAGATCTGGTGGTTCTATGGTCAGATGAATCCCCAACTGTGTTCCTAGCATCTACAAGGACTTTGTGAGCCCATATTGGCCTTGGCCATGGATTGGGAGCAGGTGTTGGATCTGGATCATAATCTGAATCTCCTTGAAATTTATTCTCAACATCAAAATCTTGATCCTCATCTTCATTAGAAGAGATATCACTCTGATCTTCATCAAATTCCAATGGGGTAGGAAGAGAGTATTCAAAAAATGTGAGAATTCATATGCCTTGGAGGCATGGTTTGCAAACCCTTTCTCTATAATCTTCCCAGTAGATATCTCTGCAATCTCAACTATGTCGGGACCAAAGACAACATTCTTTGGTGAACTTGTGTGAGTCATCTGATATAGAGACAACACATTTGCTTACAAATAAGGCACAAATAGAACATTTTTGAACTTACCGTGCTCCATACAGACTGTTCCATTCCCTTCAATAGAGATCCAAGAGTTGTCTCCCATGTGAATAATCGGACCATCTTTGAGATCTAGAGAATAAAATGATTCTCTGGAGGAAACCATGTGGTTGGAGGCTCCTGAACCTATGAGGAGGGCTTGTGATTTTTAAAATATAGCCTTCAGTGCATGGCATCTCTCATGACCATTAGACTCACTTCCATAATCAATATCTCTTGCACCTTTTGGGAGGGCAATGTTGTGATGTTCAAGAAGTTTGGTCATCTGATCTATCTTCTTCTGCATGCAATATCTCTTTGGGTGGTTTCCTTTATTGCAATAGGAACATTTGGATTTCTCAAATCCTTTTTGTTTTTCCTTCTTGGAGTTGGAGGATCCTTTCGATGGAATTGACTTGGCATTCTGATTGAGTTCAGATGGCCTCTTATCCTTTCCTTTGTGCTTCCTCTTCCCATTTTCCCTTTTTGGCTCTCCAGCCAAAAGAACTTGATTTTTGCATGCCATCAAGGCACCCATATGGATCAACTTATATTGTTCTTGGATGAGAGATTCAGTGAAACTATCAAAGGAGGGCATATTCCAACTAGGGATTTACATTCGCCTAGAATGGAAGGTAGAGACAAAGATGGAGAAGTTACTCATGACCTAGCTTGCTCATAATGGATAGCAAAAACTACTCATCCTTCTTCTCAATGCCACACTGCTTGCATTGCATAACCAAATATTTGAAATTTGAAAAGAATTGTTGGATGGTCTCGAAACTGCTAGGTTGAAGAGAAATCAACTCATTCTCTAGAATATGGCCTCTTAGCTCATCTTGTTTGCCGAAGAGGGTCTCTAACTTCAACCATAACTCTCTTGGATTCTTCAATCCTTTGATGTGGAAGAGTAGATCTATGAAAATATGAATACACATGAAACCAAATGCTTCATCCAATCTATTCAGATACTTGGTTTTCTCCACAGCTGATTGTGGTTCGGGATCCTTCCCCATTGTCACCCTGTACAGTGAATTGTGTACTTTCTTAACTGAAGAACTTGGGGGTTGTAGGGTATTTTGTGCATCAAATGGTTTGGAAAATTGTGTAGGAGGTGTCATGACCTACATATCATACTGTATATCATCTTCAAAATTGCAATCTAAAATATTTGAATGGAGGTGGAAAGACCTTTCAGAAGACGAGTCAAAAGCTAGTAAAAAATGACTAGTTTTGAGAGTAGACTTGGATGAACTGACTGAAGATTGTACCAAGGAAGAGGTGGAGGTTTCTGATTCTGATATATCAGAATGTGAATCAAAATCAGATGCATAAGAATTATCTTTCACTCTAGTACTCAAAGCATAAGCATGATTACCTTTAGGAGAGGCTTGGAAACAGTGTTCTTGTTCTACAACAAGCTTGCCTTGTTCTTTCTTTGCAACGTTAGGAACATCTATGTTATGCTCTTCAAGCATCTTGGCCATGATTTCCAATTTATTTTTGAAGCAAGATTTATCAGCATGAGTTCCTTTGCAGCAATAAGAACACTTGGGATTCTCCTTCTTCATCTTCTTGGATTTGGAATCTCCATCAGAATCCTCTTCATCTGACAATATCTTTTGTTTCGATTTGTCATTCTTGAAACTTTTTGCTCCATGAGAAACAAGTGCAAAGTCCTTAGAGGGTGTTAGATCCCTCATTTGGACCAGCTTGTCCTTATCCTTAGTGATCGAATCAATGAATGCATCCAATCTTGGCATCTTCCAATTGGGAACTACAAGTCTTTTGGTATGAAAAGTAGACACAAATACCGAGTATTCAGAGCTCAGTTTTGACAGAATGGTAATAATTAACTGCTCATCCTTCTTATATATGCCACATTACTTGAGTTGAAGCACTAGGTTCTTAGATTTTGAGATGAACTCCTCCATTGAGTCAAAATTACTTCGACTAAGTAAGATTAGCTCAATCTCCAATAAATGTCCTTTGAGCTTGTCCTGTTTTCCAAAGAGAGACTCTAGCTTTGTCCACACTTGATTTGGATTGGATAGAGAATCAATATGGAATAGAACATATGGAAATACAGAGAGAAAAATTAACCCATAAGTTTGATCAAGCCTATTGAACCATTTGGATTTTAATGCAACTTTTCTTGGCTCAGTTTCAAGCCCCAGATTGACTCTATACAATCCTTTGCTTCGAAGTTGGATGATCATATGCGCCTTCCAGTCAAAGAAATTGAAGGGAGTGGGAGTCACAACTTTGGCTTGTTTTTTATCCATACTGATGGTGATGGAAATACCTGCAAAAAACACTCTTGGAAATTGTTTTGAATCAATCTAGCTCTAATACCATGTGATATTTTCAATTGCTAAGATCTAGATTCATAAGACAATTTCACATGGAATATTTCAGACAATGAGAGAAGAAGAATAGAGAAGATAAATTGTGGAAATCACTATATATTTTATTCATTAATATGATAACAATATATAATACATCTTCCATGGAGAAAATCGAATGCCTTGGAGGCAATTTGGAAAGAGAAAAAAGAAAAGGCTTAGATAAGGAAAAAAAACCCCTAGGTGGCAAAAGCAGTTTCCAAAACTATCCTAGAGGTTCACAAATTTGCTAAGTATGGTATGGTAGCTCATGAGTGAGGTAAATATAATGTATTGATGGATGTAGGAGAGAATATATGATGTGGAGGTCAAATTGGTCAAGTGGAAAATTTTTCTAAGTCAACTAGCTTTACCTTTTCCACTAGAAAGCATAAAAAACAGGACAAAGATAACTAAATAAGGAAAGCACATTCTAAACCAGAAATGGAAAGAAATCATACATGATCCAATGAAATCTTATCCAGAATATCCTCAAGTGCTCCCTAGTGACTTAGGATGGCAAGTGGTCCACTAAAATACAAAACTGGCCTATTTTACCTAGTCAAAGCTCAGGAAATTAATCATAAATGATTAATTAATTTATCCTAAGTCTAAAATGGTATAGGTGGGTTTTTAATACTCCAACACCACTAGTGCTGTTTTTAAGAGGACAACCTTTGTTCCAATTATAAATATCTCAAATTACAAATAGTATGTCTTAATTTGGAAGCGATGCCCCATTGGGTAAGGATGCCACATATCAACTCCATGAAGAATAACCATCATTTCCTTTTCATAAGTTGATTTTCCCATCTTTGGTGAAGGAAAAGGTGTCCCACTTGCATTAACACTACCTCAATACCTATGTCGGATGTGTAACATTCCAAGGAAAAATTCGTGTTGAAGTAAAGTACTATTGAATTTAGACATGTCTCGGACATTAGTAGTATGCATAGATAATTTTAAATCCTGAAAGGTATGTCACTACAACATCATTCCAACTAAAGGAAATTTTCTTGATCAGGGTAGTGGGGGAGTTGAAATTTTACCATAGTTATGCACAAACTTCCTATAGTAACCAATGAGGAAAATAACAACGTAAAATCTTAAGACTTTGAGTGAGGCGAACATTTCATTTCCTTAATTTCATACGATCAACATGTACTTCCTACCCATTGACAATGTACCCAATATATTCCACTTCTAGAGCACTAGAAGCACATTTAGAATGTTTGAATAACATATGGTAATTATGAAGGGTTTGTAAGATGTGATCCACATGTGCCATAAGTGTCTCCTAAGTTTCGTTCATGTTTCGTTGTAGATTATGATATCATCACATGAGACAAACAAAATAGCATAGAAGGGGTTAAATAATCTTGTTCATGAAGAAATGAAAAGGGGAAATGCATAACATAGGTAAAAATGAATCACCAAAAACTCATAGTGGCCTTCATGTGTGCAAAAATTAGATTTAGGAATAAATGTTTCCTTCATTATAATTTGGTGACAACTTGAACAAAGATCTAGTTTAGTGAAACATTGTGCCGTGCGTAACTCATCCAAGAGTTCAACAATGATAAGAATGGGAAATTTATATTTGATTTTCAATTTGTTAACAGCTCAAAAGTTAGGGAACACATGCACAAAGTGACTTATTTTTTAAGAAGCACAATTAATAGAGAGAAGTAGGTGTTGGTGCTAGTATGGATCACACTTATTGCCAATAGTTCTTGGATTATCTTTTCAATTTCATTTCTCTATGCAAAAATATGTGGTATGAATGCACAATGTTTGGTTAGATGCCCAATATTAGTGGGATACTACCAGCATAGATCCATCTTAAACCTGGATCTATCAAGCCCCAAGAGGGATCCCATTTCTTGAGGTGTAATTTTTTTTTATCTTAATTATTTTACACATTGAGAAAATAATTAAACATCAATATAATTGAGGTGTTTGATATATCTAGGTTTAAGAAGAAATCATTATAATTTGTTTTATTTTGTTTAAGCCGACATCTTTTGCATTTTTAATTCTTTATTTATGAGAAAAACATGTTACGTAATGTTACACGTTACAACATCTCCCCATTACTGGGTTGTAGAGCACCTCGCTACTCTATGTGCAATGATCATGCTCACCACGTGAGAGTTGTAAACCTTGGGTAATTTTTAAGAAATATTGGTGTTTATTCAAAACTAACTTCATTTCAAAATGAAATGATTTAGAAGCATCCTTAGAGACTTGAATAGCATGGAAGTGTGCAAAAATTCTCAAATGATCCTTCTTCAATATTTTTCCATAACATAAGAATTGATAATTTTCGGTGACCTTGCTTTGAGTACTTTAAGAGTGTAGCAATTGTTGGTGGTGCTTTCACACACCAACAGGCAGAAAAGAGGGATCTATCGGCTTGTTGAAGCCAAGGTAGAGAGCCTAGGAAATGTGGTTCCCATGGCTCTGTGTGTGAGAGCGTGTGGTAAAAAGCCAAAGTAAAAATAGATGAAATATAGAAAACTATGCACATATATAATATAAGCTAACATAAACCTAAGACAAGAGTGAGGTAACAATCGAAAATAATCTAAATTTACTTCCGTAAAACAGTAAGAAAACAACTATCTATTGCAGTTTACTCCAGTGAAAAACACACATATAACTCAAACCACATATATTTCACACATTTATGGAATTATACATGCAAAAATTTATTAAATTTCTCACAAAGCATAAGGCTTCAATGGTACCTGTAAGGGCATGTGAGCCCGCTCGTCCGCCTGAAGCTATCCTCCTCCGTCGAGCCACCACAGGGATAGGGAATGGACATGCTAGATCTCAACCGGATGAAAGTGAAAGGAACGCAAAGGGGTTCAACTTTCACACGAGAGGGAGTGCAGAGAGGAGGCTATTTGGTAAGGGATACGAATGAAAAATTGTTCGAATGTGTTTGTGGGGGTAGAAAAATTTACATTTATAACTATAGTTTGGGGTTTTTTGATAACCCTAAACCATGGTGGTTTTGGTTTTCACTACCGATAAGGTTTCAATGTGGGAGGGAATTTTGTTTTTGTGGGAAACCTCCATATTTGGTGGACTTCCCATATTTTTGGGGGAAGACCCTATTTTGGTGGAGGTTCCTTTTTTTTAGGGGGCTTGTCCTAGATAGGCTTTTATACTTAGGACAAAGTGCTTTTTGGGTTTTTGACTTTAATTTTCATTTTTTTAGGATTTTACACATAGGGATAGTATATGGTCATTTTTTGGTGTTAACAACAATGCCCCCCCTTTTTGAAACTCATGTATAAATCCAGGAAATCCACTTTGATGAGGTGAGACCTTTACGAGTGTAGCAATTCCCTTCCTTTTTTAGAGTCGTGTATAACTCTAGGAAATCCATGGTGATGGAACCTAATGTTCTCAACCATTTGGAATCCAAAATAATGCAAATTTCCATTTCAATGGAAAACATGTGAGTTTTCAAGAAATAATACCCATTTGGAGTTTCAAACAACATTTCATAGATTCCCCATTTGCAATCATTAAAGTTGTTAACATCATGGATATAATAGTGTGTTTCTTCCACAATGCAATGATGAATGAAATTGTGTGTGCTACTGTGATTTATTAAGACAATGAAATTTGAATGATTTATTTATCTAACCAATTTAAATATGCAAGGAGATGAAATGTTGGTCAAGGCATGAAGAGATATTTTGGGTTCTTTACACTATTAGTCTAGAGTGGGAACTGTTACACCTAAAATCTTCTCATCATTAGATTTAGTGTATACACCCCTGGGGTTACCTTGACTAAGTAATTGACACTGGGAGGATTTGTACCAAGTTGTACTAGGTTTTGTGAGGTCGTCGCAGGTTGCACTCATGCAACATGCGACATCGCACCTTGCTCCATTACAGGGTGCAACTAAGTTAGTTAAATGGAAAAAGCAGCTTCTTTGAGATCTTTCTCGAAGCTTGTTGACTTGGGATCTCATCCCTGACCTTTTGGGAGAGCTGGAACTTGGTTCCTAACACCATGGAAGGATCCCTTAAGCCTCTCCTATCATGTCTCAACCTATCCTATCCATACCCTATCCACTTAGTCCTATTTAAGAGAAGCTCACTCCCATCCTAAGGGAGGAAGTCTATGGTATTCTTATGCTGGTGAAATCAAGCCCAATAGATCTAACACTCTAGCTTGGGGAACCTTCACTTCTCTCTAGGAGCTTTGGCATGGCTTGTCTAAAGGAGCTTGCAGCGTTAAGGCAACAGTTGTAATCCTCTTTTCTATTGTACTCAGTCTTCAATACAGTTAATATAATTGCTTTCCATAAATGTTGTCTCTTGGATGATGTTTAGAGTTTTCCTCCTTAACTATTAACTTAGATCTATCATATGAAATATATGCTTTCACTTCTCGTGGTTTGTTACATGTTCAACAGGGTTTAACTACTTGCGATCTGGTAGCGCTGGAGCATTGGATCAACGAAAGAGAAAGGGATATACAAATCTAAGATAAATGGTCTATCCTTATGCTTGTTTATCCATATGATCTAGGAAAGTATATTATGTTTTGTCCTATTTGTTCTAGACTTACGTTAAGATAGGGAGATCAGGCCTTGAGTCCACTCTCGGTAGATTGTCCGTCAAACAAATCTGGCGACCATACTGGGGAGATACTTGTCTTGTTTTGTAGTTGTCAATCTGAGAGTCATTTTCAGTTGATTACTTGACACAAGCATTTTGTTTGTCATTTGCTTCTTGAGTTGATTTCACTATCAGATCTTTACTTTGAAGACTCTGATCTACTTCCTCTGAGTTCATACTACTCATTCCCAAACCATTTCATGGTTCATTGCTTGGAGATTTGATCCATTTATGAACTTAGATCTCTCCTGTCGCACCTGGTTAGTGGAGATAGAGCGACACTGTGTCATTTATTGTCTTTGTTCTTTTCCTGTTAGCCACTCATCGCAACCCTTCCATTGGTAGACTGCGACAGCGTCGCAACCCCTGCATTGGTAAAGTGCAACGTGGCACTGTGTACAAGCACAGAGTGCGCCGATTTGTCAAATTTGGCATGCAGGCATCTCCTCTCCGTCTGTCAATCTGACTTTTGGTTTGCTGTATGAACTCCCTCTATGCTGCAAGATCTATCCATAGATCCCATCCTTGAATCGTGTGTTGAGTGTTTGGTTTTGCTTGGATTGATTTTGGGTTCCTTATTGGACAAGTCTGAGAACCGGTAGTGGTGGACACTCTCATTTCCTCCACCTTCATCCTCTCACCCTTGCATTCCCTCCTCTCCTCGACTGAGCTGGCCAATGCACTAGATCAACTCCCAGACCTCATTCACATTATCTTTTGAGATTTGCTTGCTTGGTTTGCTTGCTATTGTCTGAGTTTGAGTCTTGTGCGTCTTTCAGCTTGATTGAGTGCTTGTCTTTTCTTGAGTCTTCCGAGTGCATTGAGTGCTGCAAGTAATGTTTTCTTTTTAGTAATTTAGATCTGAAAGCATAGTAGTTATTGTTAAATTTTATGTCTAACATACTCACATGATGTCTTCTTGTTCTTCTTCAATGACTTGTGCTAGTAACCTTTATATCTCATAGGTTAACTATTATAAAACCAAGTTATACATACCTCGTAAATGGATCTTCTATGAGATCCATGACAATGGATGAGTCTTTATTCTCATGTCATCATGATCATATGTTCTTGAACTGGAACATGATTTGTCTTTCTTGGTGTAACTTTCATGTTAGTAGACAACATAAACCTCATACAACACCATAATGCATTAGTACAATCATAAGTGTCAGCACCCTAACCAATGAACATCTTCTATCATGCATTCATAATTTTGTTAAGGTGATACGACAAATCTAAAATCAAGATTGTACTAACCGTAATAACATGAAGACAAACATACCATAAACTTAATCATGAACAAATCTCAAAACATACCTCGATGAGTCATACCTGTCGAGATCGCTTGTAATCTCCTTATGTAAAGCCTTAGCCTCATCTCCCTCTGAAACAGGAACTCCTTCACTTATGCAGGTGACCAATCCATCTTCTTCTAGGATTAACCCAATCCACTTGATTTGCAAGAACTGGACCTGGAGCTGGATATGGGTTTGTCAGAGAAACCCCAAAAATTCAAACTTTGAATTTCAAACTTCCGAAAGGATAGAAATATGTGCCTTGATGAGCTGATCAAGCTAGTATATTTAGAATTTGAAAACTGCAAAGTTTCACTCCTCAATTTTGCCTTTGAAACTTTCAGATTCACTGGACGTGACCCTGAACTGGGGTTTGATGAAGCCCACTCTTTTGCCCCATCAAAAGGTTTGATCCAAAGCTCTAAGCTTCTATTTTCTGAGGAGCTTCCAACCATGGTCACAGATTTCAAAAATTCCCATTTTTACAGAAGCCCTAATTTTCCTCTTTTCTGATCAAAGTCCCGAACTAGGGTTTGATCAAGCCCGGCCTTCTGCCCAACCAAAAATTCTGATATTGGTATCTAAATTTCTATTTTGATGAGTAGCATCCATCCGTGGTCTCCAATTACAAAAATTCCAACTTTCTTCAAAGCCCTAAATTCCAGAAGCCATGAATGAAGGTACTCAAAAATAATTCTGTTTTGACAGAAATATGTACCTGATTGTTTCTGGTGTAACTCCAAACCTTTTGATCCACAGGGTCTGAAAAACGTTTCCTGAAATAGCCTGACCTGTTAGCTTTCCATCCTGATAGGTCTGACCTCAATTGGATTTTCTGAGAGAGAGTTATGCCACATGTCGCAACGTGACCTGTTTTGGGATAATACAGGAGTGCGAACGTGTACGGCGTGCCACGTGTCACTTTTTCATCTTCGGCCTCTAAAAAATTTTCCTGAGATAGCTCAGCCTGTTTTCGTTCCATCCTGATAGTTCTGACCTCAATTGGATTCTCTGAGAGAGAGTTATGCCAAGTGTCGCAATGTGACCTGTTTATAGGATAATACAGGAGAGCGAACTTGTACAGCGTGCCACGTGTCACTGGTTCAACTTCGGCCTCTGAAAACGTTTCCTGGGATAGTACAGTCTGTGTACTACCTGTCACTTTTTACTAAATTTCATTTGGAGCTTCCTAGCCCAGGTTATGACCTTTTTCCCAAGGTCACCTGATTTTGACTCAGATCTGGAAGAGGAAGAAACCCTATATTGCACAGATCATAAATCACAAAGTACAACGAATTAGAGGTTGTCCTTTGGAAACAAGGTACCTGGAGATTTAATATTCGTCCTGTAACAATTTCAGATCCGAAAACTTCGCCAAAACGGATTTATAGTGAAAGTACTACAATGACTGGTTTTTGCTATATCAAGCCCTAGCATCGTAAGTGCAACAAGTGTCATACATGCCATATCATGCCTTCTTTCAGGCTAGCTCTGATTCCATGTGAAATTTTCAGAATTTACTTCAATATGATCTAGGATCTTGACTGAGAGAACAACATGTACAGCATATCAATCATGGAGACAATAATGCAAGCACACAAGAGACACAAAGATTTACTTGGGGAAAACCATAAAGGTGAAAAACCCCAATAACTTCCTCAGAGATAGATAGAGCAATGATACAACCAACTATAAGAGATAGACACAACCTAGAAGCAGATCCTCCTCCTCCATAAGTGCGCCACTCCTCCTTGAGTGCATGTGTGAGAAGTGAGTGAACAAATAGAGTGCCTCCAACACTCTATTTATACTTGACTTGACTTGCCTTTTTACCTAACTCATGTAGGCTCGAACTTAACCACATAACATAATGCTGACTGGTCCGACCCCCAATAGAGTGGTCTAATAACCCTTTGACCCACATGGCCGACCCCCAATAGGGTGGTCTAATAACCCTTTGACCCACATGACTTATACAAGGCCGACCCCAAACAAGGTGGTCTAATAACCCATCAAGTATAAGTTACGACACTTACAATATAAATGACAACACTTCCGTATAGAGGAATAATACCATCTCTATAGGAATACAATATACATATATGTGAAATACATTCCGAAGTTACATATACATCAACAGTTATCAAGTTAATATTTTGGTACATCCATTGAAAAGTAAAAAAGTGCTTCTTTCCCATCATTTCTCAAGCATTATTGAATAAAATTGTTCTTGCATTGGAATGTTTTGCTTATAAATCTATTGGAAAAATTGAATGAATGTGTGTTCGTTTGTGTTTTTCTTGAATTATGAGCTTCTCATTTTCTCGAAAAATCCAAAGTATACTTCATTTTTTGCAAAATTAAGTCCCATGTTAAGGAAAGATAGATGCATTTTCGATTTTTACTGCTTTTAGGCCATTGAAAGTGAAATTGAAAAGCTTGCATACTCCATTTTAGAAGTCTCTCTTTTCATTACTTAGCGTCATTTTCGTTTTGAAAAGGAAAAGAAAATGGTGTGATTTGGATTAGTAGTGTTGTGATTTCTTGCGTTTCATACAAAAATGAAAAGAATACTTTTATAGTCAACTTGTTTGATCTGGGAATCATTGCATTTGCTTTGGTGAAATTGTTGGAAAGAAAAAAATTTCTCCCTCTCATAGGTAGCAGTCATCGAAAGAAAAGAATATTTCGTGCATGTAGCTAGGACTTGCATTATGCTTCTGATTATGTACTCACCTCATGCATTCACCTAACCGTCCAGATAAAATTAACGGTAGAACTAGGTAAAATTTTATAGCAACTTGTGTGTAAGTTAGAGACGTGTTCTGGCATCGTTAAACGTGGCAGCTGTCGTTGTTTTCCAGCACTGTATCTCGGGGGTATTGTAGTCTTCCACATACTTATCAGTATCTCGAGCTCCTTCACGTACCCACCAAGTACCATAATCCGTACTTGGCATATATCGAAGAGGGTATCATGTACTCGGTAGTATATCGAAAGGTCTCTTACCAAATGGTTGTGCATTAGACAGCACCACTACGGATTTGAGCTCCCACGTACCTTGCTTATATCGGGAGACACCACTAGGATTCCTGAAACCAACTGAGTTAGCCATTTTGCCGTCTTGGCAAAGCAATACATCGAGAATAGCACTCAGGGAGATTTGTTGATGTATATGTAACTTCGAAATGTATTTCATCTATGTATTTCATATATATTTATTGTACCCTTATTAGAGATGTGTTATTCCTCTATAAGGAAGTGTCATCATGTGGATTGACAAGTGTCGCAAGTGTGTGTGTTTGCCGATGGGTTATTAGACTACCATGTGTGGGGTCGGCCCTGAAATATATATTATATTGTGGATGTACCTAGCTAGACAAGTCGGCCCCATAAGGTCACTGGGAAAACAGGTTAGTATAAATAGAGATCAGGAGATCTCTATTTAGATCATTTGAAAAGTCATATCTCTCTCACTCAGAAAGTGGTGCACTAGTGAGGAGGAGGATCATCTGCTTCTAGGAGACTATCTCAAGTGTATTTTGGTTGTACTTTGGTTGAGCCATTGCTCTCTCTATCTCTGAGGAGGTTGTGGGGTTTTTCACCTTAGGGTTTTCCCCATGGAAACTCTGTGTCTCTTGTCTCTCATGCTTTTGATTCTTGTGATGCTTGTCATGCTTATTGTGATTGTTATGCATTGATATACTGTATATGGTATTCTCTCAGTGAAGATCCTAGAGTATTGTGAATTAATGCTCAAAATTTAATAAGATTAGCACGCACGTACTATCCAGGTAATCGGGTATGCAGGCAAGGGTACAGTCCCAATCCTCCTTGTTGCGTCATATTGTTGGACCCTGTAGTATATAGTGGTTTGCAATGCATTGATAATCCCGCGAGGTTGCAGACTTTGAATCCACTCTGTCACATAAGTTTGCTTGTTTCCTTAGTTTGCGTAGGGTTTTGTCTGGTATGCTTTTCTTTTAGCTTTCCTTAGGAGAAAATTTTTGTTTCAGTCACTCTAGCTGACTTTCCTTAGAGAAGGTCCCGTAGAATCCAAAACTTACCACCTAAATATCCCTGTAACCAGGAGGTAATTTCGAGGGCAAGGATGGATCCTCAAGCTAGGGTCGGGTCACAAGAAGTGGAAAACCCCACTTTGAATATTGGAGGACATTTGTTTCCACATACTCCTCCAGATTCACCTACCTCTCATCCCCCATAGGATGAAGAAGCACAAATCCCCACTTCACAAGACCTCTCTCCCATTATGCCAGGGGAGGTTGGATCATTGGAATGGATAAATCAATCCCAAGATGACCCCACAACAGTTGTTGGTCCTTCAGCAGCTTATTTGACATCTTCTACCGGTCACCCAGTGGCCTATTTTGCCATTGCATCCCCACCTAGTCGGGCTAGTCCTGACGACCACTTGACACCTTATCGTGAGCAATTGGCTCGTTTACGTGCCATGGGTGAGGAGTTTCGACGTCGGAACTTTCAAATAAGCTTGGCGACCAACCAGTCCCATGCCGCTCTTTCTCTTTTGAGTCACCAGAATCATCCACACAACATGTGACCACTACTGAAATTGGTCAACCATCTATCCTTTCACATGTATCTCTTAGACAGGAGACTAGTTCGGTACTTCCTACTACCCAACCGGTTGAACAACAACAGTCCAACACACCTGTTACTACCATGGTCACTTTACCAGTTTTTCCCCCACCTCAAAATTTGAGGGGAGGATACTCCATTCCCCCGGATTATCTCATTGGTAACGTTACTACTGCGATAGCTAATCAACAACCTATGTTGGTTCAACCTTTGTATAGTAGTTAGCCTATTGTGGTTGGGGGGAAACTCTCGTTTCCTAACCAAAACATTGGCGGTGGGATCCCCAATGGACCTCCCGTTGGACCTTCTCAACTTGCTAGACCATCCACCATGGGATTATCTCATGTTGGGGGTCCATCCAATGTAACTCAACCCTCATGGAGTCAAGTGTATCTAGGTTCCTTTAACCCTGCGCCGGGTCAACCTAATCCCAAAAACACACCATACGGGATACCCTATCCCGGAAACCCATACACTCTATGGGGGAAACAACCTTTTTTACAACATGGACCCCAACCAACTATCCCTCAAGTGCCACCACCCCCGATCAGCCCTTCCCCGCCTCCTGCTGGAGGAGGCAGGCCCCCACCCAACTTTGGAGGAGGCGGGCCTCTCCCCTCTGGCGGAGGTCCAACTAATTCTACCAACAACGACCCCCACCCTTTCGGTGGTGGCAGGAATGGTCCACCACCCCCCTGGGCAGAGGAGGTAGAGGACCACCTTATTATGGTGGGGGAGGACATTTCCCTTTGGGCAGTGGAGGTGGTCCACAACCCCCTCTAGGCGGAGGTGGTGGAGGATTTAATTATTTTGGTGGTGGTGGTGGTGGAGACCCTCATCCTTCCAGTGGCGGAGGTGGTGGGCCCCCCCATCCTTCTGGCAGCGGAGACCCTCATCCTTCCAGTAGCGGAGGTGGTGGGGGCCCCCATCCTTCTGGCGGCGGAGGTGGTGGGGGCCCCCATCCTTCCAGCAGCGGAAGTGGCCCACCACCCCCTCTAGGCAGAGGCGGTGGTGGGCTACCTTATTATGGTTATGGACCCCCACCTCCCCCCGACGGTGGCGGTGGACCTCCGCCTCCTCCCGGTGGTGGAGGTGGAACCCCACCTTATTGGAATGGACCACCCTATGGTGGCGGAGGCCCTTACGGTCTAGGCGGCATAACCCCGTATAGTCAATTTCCTTCGTGGTCACCTTTTAATCAGTCAATACAAGGTCCTACCGGTCCTTACATGCCTTATAAGTACTACCAATACCCACAGCCTAATCAACAGCTGCCCTTCTTGGCTACTTTGTACCTACCCGACCTATCTTGACTGATGAATGAGCCCATTTACCACGGGACTAACTAGCCCCCGAATCCGATGAAACTCCCATCGGATATCCCCAAGTTTGATGACAAGCTGGACGAGGATCCCAAACATCATGTGATGACATACCATTTGTGGTGTTCATCCAACTCTCTGATGGACGACTCGATCCATCTAAGATTATTTCAATGGACACTCACTGGTTCGGCTGCAAAGTGGTACATTGAATTACCATCTCATTCTTTTCATGATTTCAAGTCTCTTGCTATGAACTTTTTGAACCACTTTCAACTACCTTTACGGTACGAGACTGGTACAAACCTTCTCACCTCTATCCGCCAGAATACCGCTACTCATATCTCTACTCATATACATGAGTGGTGAAGGAGAAGATGTTTGATTAAGGCTCCCATTCCAGACCAACTCCTAGCAAATTGGTTTACAAAGTCTCTCATCCCTCACATATCTCAAGATGTTGCCATGGGCAGTGCTATCAATAAAGAACAAGCTATCGCTCGTGCCCATTACCTAGACTTGGTCTACGCTCAATCGGGCACATTGTTTGAGATTCTTCCCGATGCACCCCGCAACACTTATGACCCCACGAAACCTCCTAAGGGACCCCAAACTGATGGCATCATTGGATCCCTTAACACCCAACCTACTTCTAATAGTGTTGGATCGTCGAACCTTCATGGTTCCTCCCCATTACCAACTCAAGCTGGCCGTAACACCACCAAATCGACCGCTCCTTCTGTCCCTGAAGAGGTGAATTCTGTCCAATCAGCTTCATCTTAGAAGTCTGCTGACAAGAAGAAGAACAAGGGGAAACCCAAGAAGTCTTCTGCCTAGTAGGAACAAAGGAGCATCCTAATGATACCAAGCAGAAATGGAAACTAAAGTATCCTTGTTTACTGTGCAGAGATGATCACTTCTCCAAAGAATGTCCCCATAGAGATGAAGTCCAAAAGTTTCTTAGGGGTAAGCCAACTCTCGTAGTCCTCAATGATTTGTTTCCCACTCAAAACCAACAGATGATTGCTCAACCCCCTCCGGCCCAGGGGGAACCATCCAATACCGCGCATGTTCTCATGGTGCGTAACAAAACGATCAATTTGAACACTTGCTCGCGATCTTACGAATCGGTCCCTTCGAAGGAACCCGCTGGAAGTAATACTAAAAAAGCTTCCAACTCCTTACCTGACGTCACTATACCATCAGCTTCTCTCACCATTGATAAGCCACCCCTATATTCGATATTGCAACCGCCCAAGAGCACGATTCGAAAAGTTGTTTTCAATCCTAATGCTCGGGCAGCACAAAATTACAATATCGTCGAGGACTTGGCCCAATCCCCTTGCACCATGTCCACCCTGGAAGTTTTGCAGAATTGTCCTAATCAACGCAAAACTCTCCTTGCAGCGATCAGTGCAGTTGAACTTGATTCTTCGAATACCATCATGTTCCGACTTGACTACTTCAAGCCGAGGCTTTCCCACCAGCTCGCATTCCAAGTAGCTGCAAACATTGCTGGGAAAATTTTCCATCGTACCCTTTTGGATGAAGGCGCCTCTACTTCTGTCATGTCGATCACCTGTTGGAGAGCCATCGGCTCTCCCGAATTGAATCGTTCTCCTACCACATTGAAAGCATTCGACGGGCATGGCTTTCAACCACACAGGCTCCTACAAGCTCTCGCAGTTGAGTTGGGCGGAAGACTGTAACCATAAATGTGGAAGTGGTCTCAGCCCCAATAGATTATAATCTCTTGCTTGGTCGCAATTGGTTTTACGCCATGCAGGCAGTAGCCTCTTTAGTCTTCTGCATAGTACAATTCCCCCACCAAGGATGAATTGTTATTGTTGACCAATTAGATATTTGCACACCGGACACTACTACTCATCCTAGTGACCATGTTCCTTCCATTGGACAAACGTCAAAACAGTATGAGAGTATAGGGGTTGGCCTTTTGAAAGATTCATCTCTCATGGGCATTTTTCCAATTTTGGACCCCCCTAATCATGTTGCCTCGGTGAACATGATCTCCACAGAGATTTCATCTCACTCCACTGATACTTGGCTTATATCGGACGAAGCCACAACACACCTGATTAGAAATGCAATGCCTCTTTCACCCGTTGAACACATTTACGAGGCTATCTTGTCAGCACTGGAGAACCACTTAGCTGTGGCTTCCCCATCCTATTCTCTACAACGGACATCATCTTTACCTGATCTCTTACTTCGGACTTTTCATTCAGACGAGTCCATCTTGGAAGTTATGAATGTTGATGATGGTCCGTGGGATGACCTCCACCATCGGTCATCTTTTCTCCTACCTTTGGAGTACATAGAGGACAACATTAGCACCATCTTCTCACTGGATATCTACCTGTTCCCTCATTCCCCCATACTTACATGTCTTTCAGACACTGAGCGCAACCTGGCCAACATTGAGCCTACCACCCCGATAGACATTTTGGTGAAACCTGGTATAGTGGAACACATTCGCATAGGCCAGAAGTGTTCCCCTGAAGAAATAGCTATTGGTATAGCCTTATTCAAGCGATTCCGAGACGTATTCACTTGGTCCTATGAGGAGATGCCTGGGATAGACCCCACAATTGTTTCTCATGAAATAAAAACCTATCCCGACATCAAACCTGTACGTCAAAAGTTGTGACTGGTACACCCCCAAAATACTACAGCGATCAAGGCAGGGATTGAAAAGCTCTTAAAGGCTGGCTTCATCTATCCTGTCCCATTGACGGATTGGGTCTCAAACATCGTCCCTGTGAACACAAACAGGGTACTATTTGCATCTGTGTTGATTATCGAGACCTTAACAAGGCTTGTTCAAAGGACAATTACCTGACCCCGTTCATTGACCAGATTATCGATAATTATATCGGAAGCGTCATCTTTTCTTTCATGGATGGCTTCTCTGGTTACAACCAGATTGAGATCAACCCAACGGACCAACATAAGATGGATTTCATCTGTCCTTGGGGGACGTTTGCATACCGCAAACTCCCGTTTTTCCTTAAAAATGTTGGTGCCACATTCCAGTGGGCCATGTCGTATGCTTTCCATGACATTAAGGACTTTGTGGAACCTTACCTGGATGATCTCCCTGCTCATTCGAAGCTGCGTGGGTTCCACATGGATCATTTGATGGCCATTTTCCTCAGATGCAGATGGTATAATATCTATCTGAATCCTCATAAGTGTATCTTTTGCATTGAGTCTAGGTGCCTCTTAGGATTCATCATCTCGAAGGATGGGATCCATATTGATCCCTTAAAGGTGGAGGCCATCATCAACCTACCATCCCCGACTGATGTGACGGAACTTCAAAGTCTCCAAGGGAAGGAGACTTATCTAAGACGTTTTGTTTGCATTTTTGCGGAAAAGACTCAGGGGTATATGAAACTACTAAAGAAGGACATCCCATTCATTTGGGACGATCAAGCTCAAAAATCCTTCGATGGCAAACATGCCATCACGCATGCCCCCGTGCTCCAACCGCCCAATTATTCTCGAGATTATATCTTATATCTCACTGCTTTTGTTACCACTATTGCCATGGTCTTGGTACAGGAAGATCAAAATGCCCAGGAACATGTAATATACTATGCGAGTAAGGGTCTCACTGACACTGAAACTAGATATTCACATGTTGAAAAACTTGCTTTTGCGGCGGTCATTGCCGTCCAAAAGTTTCGACACTATATCTTGCCCCACACCACCACCATCATCGTAGACTCGAACCCCATGTACCACGTACTAACACGTCAAGTGCTTGGGCGAAAGTATTCACGATGGATCATGATACTTCAAGAATTTGACCTTCTTTTTTAGAAAGCCAAGTCTAAAAAATCATTGGTGTTTACTGAGCTTATCTATGATTTTCCCCGTCCTGATACAGAAGTTGAGCACAATGACTCTTTTCCAGATGAATCATTGTTTCTCATCAGCACGACTGATCTGTGGTATGGAGATATTACATTATATCTTCAGACCCAATGCTTCATCCCTCAACTATCTCGCGATGAACGTCATAGAATACATCACCATGCGAAGTATTATCAGATCATCACTGATACTTTGTACCGCCATGGCATTGATTCAATTCTTCGATGTTGTCTAACTCACAATGAGGCTGAACGCGTTCTGAATGACTGTCATGCTAGGGCATGTGGCGGTCACCTCTCTGGGATGGCTACAGCCCAGAAGATTTTGCGTGCAAGATATTATTGGCCTACTATCTTCAAAGATTGTATTGAGGCCGTAAAACGATGTCCTCCATGCCAGCACTTCCATACGAAGAAGCGCACCCATCCCTCCCCGTTACACCCGATTTTTACCATGGGCCCCTTCACAAAATGGGGCATTGATTTTATGCATTGTAAGCCTACCTCAGCTGGGGGGCATAGTTACATCATCGTAGCTGTGGATTACTTCACAAAGTGGGCCAAGGCAATTCCTACATACCAAAATGATGGCAAAACTGCCGCACTCTTCATGTTCAATCATGTAATAGCGCGGTTTGGAGTTCCTCAGGCAATTGTTACCGATCATGGTTCTCACTTTCAGAACCAAATGGTTGATGAACTGAGTGATAGGTTGGGTTTTCTCCATGAAAATTGAACACTCTACTACCCGCAGTCCAATGTACAGGTCGAGGCCATTAACAAGGTCTTGAAAACTATGGTCCAAAGGATGGTAGGTACCCAGAAGTCAAACAGGAATAATATGCTCTTTTCAGCATTATGGGCCTATAGAACTTCCGTTAAAACCGCCACAGGTTTCACTCCTTTCCAATTAGTGTATGGATTGGAGGTTGTCCTTCCATTAGAGTGTGAAATTCCGTCTCTACAACTCACTGTCGAACTTCTTCCTAACACTACTGCCGAGGAAGAACGTTTCCTAGACTTAGCAAAACTTGATGAGTCTCGCCAAGATGCTACTCTTGCTAATGAAGAACACAAGAAATGCATCAAAGCTCAATATGACAAGTCATTTGAACCTTGTATCTTCAACGAGGGTGACCTGGTCCTCACATACAACCAGAAACATGACAAACTAGGAGCAGGAAAGTTTGAGTCCATGTGGCACAGACCTTACATTTTCAAACGTGTTCTGGAAAAGGGAGCTTACGAGCTTGAAGATTATGACGACATATCTTTGGGTGAACCCCAGAATGGGATTTACCTGAAGAGGTACTATGCCTGATCCTCTCATGCATAGACTTTCATGTATATACTATACATGGTGTTTTTTGTGTGGTGTGATGCATTTATTTTTGTGTCTTTAGATCTTGTTTCCGCTTCTTATACCATGTTCTGTCTGCGTGTGCAGATGGAAATGTGCTACGGATTTGCGGATAGCGCCAACCGGCATACTCGTAACCTTGCTTCAGTAGCCTGGGTACTGTATTCCCCAACAGGCGAGCTCATCAGCTCAGGAGGAATTTTCCTTGGATTTGCAACCAACAATGCCACAGAGTATCAGGCGGTAATTGGAACCCTAACTAATGCTATTTCCCTGGGTATGAACGACATTCTCATCCGCATGGATTCTCAATTAGTGGTTTTCCGTTTTAACCAGGTCTACACTATCTGTGATCCTACCTTGCTCTGTCTCTTCAAACGAGTACACCTCCTGGAAAGGTCATTTGAATCCATTCAATACCTGCACATTCCACGAGAGTTAAACACAGTTGCTGAATCGATGGCCAACTTCATTTTGGATTGGTACATCACACTCACATAACACTCATAATATGTAAAAGCATTCACAACATGTAAATAATATACTATATAAAAAGCAAACATATGAACAAGATCACATCATTCATCATTTTAAAACACATAATATATAAATCGCCAAGAATGTCTGTATATATATATCATGAAAAGTAGTGCTGGTACAAAAATATGAAGCATGAAGGCTTTCAGTGAGTCTCTACAAAAATCTGAAGCTTCGTAGCTTTTAGTAGTACAAAATCTGAGGTCTCTAATCTCTTAGTACAAGTATAATAACGTCATCAGGACTGACGCCTGGCTCGTACACCCCTGGGACAGACATCTCTCTGTCGCTGAGTGTGGAAGCAATCTACAGTCTTCGCTACCTTGCGGAGTAAGGCGTTGAAGCGTACCGATGCTCCAACTCCAAACCTCTGCATAGGTCTCGGTAAGTCATCCACTACTGGCTCAGGAACAACTACTGTCAGCTGGGACAAGTTCCTGTACACCTCCTCCATCTCCACGATGGAAGCATGAACACCTGGGGGCACAACTGCTTCCCCACCTATATTTCTCCTCGCCAGAAGAGAGACTCCTACCGGCCGTATGGGACCCACATCTGCACACACATGTCATATACTTGTCAGAACTGCATCAAAAAAATTATAAATATACAAAACCAGAAAAGTACAAGGGTTTTGTTCTTACCCATGTCTCCCCATGTTGTACCCTCGGGAAGCACCAAGTTGGGATCCTCTCTATAATCTGTACCACTGTACGAGTAGTCCTCAACCATGAGTAACTGGCCTTCTAGCTAGCTGAAGAACTCGACACCAAAACTGATGATAGGACCCTCACCATGGCGGGCTATCACCTCTACCCATCTGAGCATGTGGGGATCCCTGGTCTCCTTGTCATCTAGTCGTACCTATGGGCGCAAGTGGGGGGTCTGCTCCAAGAGGAATGATACCACGATTGATCCATATCCAAACTACTTGAGCTCCCCCCACTGACACTTGGTCAGCTGAGCTCGGACGTTTGCGAGGAGACCCTCGCACCAGTTGAAGATCCTGGGGGACATACAGTCCTCCGCAAAAGGATCTCAGCCTGAGTGTCCATGTGTGGGGCTTGGCTCCCCACCACTCTAGTAATAGTGAATAATATGGTACGCAGCGGGCGGTTCACGACATCCCTAATGGGAATCTTCCCACTGGAATATCAAGCAAAAGCAGTATGATGCTGTGACACCATGTCATTGACAGTGCGGTCACTAGCCTGTGATCCGGTGAGAGCTACACGGTCCCCTCTCCGAGACAGACCAGTAAGAAAATAGATGTCCTCAATATCTATCGTGAGAATATGCTCACCGATCACAAAGTGTTTTTAGGCCACATCCCAACACCAGAGCATATGTGACAATAGTGGGATTTGGGATCTCATCCCCTGAATCTCAAAGAACTTGAGCAAACCACAGTTTCTCAAAGCATTCACGCATTCTGGATCATTGGCAGCTTGTATGTCTTCCACCTTGTGTTCTCTTTCTCGCCACTCTAAAACCATGTTTGCTTGCTAGCAACCTGCCAAGATGGGCATTTAAACACTGTTAGGCCTCACTTCAACCACAAGAAGTTCCTTTTTTGGTTTTAATTTGATGGTTGGGAAATGCATCTCCGTCGTCGCACTGTGCCAATGCATACAGTGCGATGACGTTGCACCCCATGTATTTGGGACTTGTGCCTAGTTGGTCTCGTCGCAGTTCCCAAATGGGAAAACTGTGACAAGCCGAAGGTACAATAACCCTCCACAAATCCATAAAAAATTCCAAAAATTGAACCTAAAATCGAAATCTAATCCATTGGAAGTTTGCTGGATGAATTTTAGGCTTACCTGCTCCTGATGGTGGGCAAAATGGCGGCTCGTAGCTCCCGGAATCGGCAAGAGAAGTTTTGGCTCCAAATTGGCACTTCTGCTCCCAAATTGGCAAACGAAACAATGGTGACTATTTTTGACCCATTTTTCTATTTATAAATAAAATATAATATTCCTTTTTCAAATATTTGATTCTCTAGGGTCATTTTCCATAGTATTAATACTTTTTTATCATATTTGGGATATCGTGTGGCTATTTGACCTAGTTTCCAAGTATGCAGGAGTTGTAAGTGGTCTTTCATGCCATTTCTCGCATTGCAATGGTCATTTCAGGTATGGAAACTCCCTTGAATGTTGTTGACACTATATTTGAAAATACTCAAACCCTAAAAGATTTGTCAAAAATACCCAAAAGAAGTGAATTTACTATGGATGGGTTGAAAAAAAAGGGTCATAATACAAAATCAACAAAGAAAAAACCTAAATGTGCAATAGTCTGAAAGTAATTATTGAAGAGGTTAAGTCTTAGTGAAGTTTCAACGGCATAGATAACAATAATAAAGATCAACGGCTGTGATGGTTTCCCGCACCACCCAAAAGATCATTTGCAAACATTGGTGAGTGGTTGCGGACATAATACCACCGGGTACGTGTCGCATTCTTATTGATCTGCATCAACGTGATAGTGGTATCACAAACCACTACAACACCGTGCGGAACCACCAAAGGATAATACGGGGCGGGCCATAGCACATGGCAGACGCAGAAGGCGCAAGGGAATACACCACATGTTGACATAAATCAGAGGGACGATATACATTGGCACAAAATCTACTGCCAAGATTCATCTGCATCATGGGAAGTGCACACTCAATAGAGGAAAGAGTGGTTGCAGTAATTAAACCACTCTAACAGGTGTCAGAAAATGGTTGATCCGCACATAGTGAAAACCAGAGAAGAAAACCATTATTGGGATCACGGATACCACCATGGGAAATACAGCGGCGCAAGATTTGACGGCTCAAATCAAAAGGCCTGTGATCAACGGTTGGATATAAAGTACATTTGGAAAGCTGCCAGAAAGTTAAGAAAAAGGGCTTATATAAAACAAAAGGGTTTTCAAATAACGACATTTTTTCTATGTGTCGTTGTTCCTGGAAGCTCTGAAGACTGGTGGATATCAGCAATTGCGACAGAAGGATAAAGACGTGTCTATACAGGTAGGGTCTGGTGACCTGGCCCACATTTTTAATGGAAATTTGTTTGTAGAAACGATTTAAATGGAAACTGTACATGATATAGATGTTTTTAAAGCTAAAGAAGCCCTAGAAGATAGAGATGGAGACATTCATGATACCCTAATCAGGTTACCAGTCGCTGAAGTTAAACTTAAGTTGTCTAAGTTATTAGAAGAAGGTATAGACATACACAGAGTCCACCAGTCATCCTTGTTAGCTTTCTTCCTGGACCAAATCCCATCTTTTCCAGAATTTGTGTCGTGGTTTGCTGAGAATTATTCCAGAGAAGAAAGAACTGTTTTAGATAGTCGAAAAACCAGAGTCGTTTGCAAAATAGAGCCTGCCGTCATAATTAAAGCCCTAGAAATAGAATTTTTCCAAACCCTCGAGTATGAGAATTTTTTCTGAAACATCTGTTATTTAATATTATCATCAAACCCTTCAAGATGATAGAGAATTTTTTTTGTCTATGTGTCTTAAACCAGAAACCAACATTTCAGATATCCCTTACCCTATAGATATCACTTTATTTGATGAAAATACCCAGCTGGTTCTGACATTGTTGGCTTTAATCCTAGGGTTCGATACAGACATGTATGTAACTGAGTTTCAGTTAAACATTTTGTATAAAATGAGTACAATTCAGTCAGGGATTGATGAAAATCAAATTCCTCGACTTAATTTTGAAGAATTCTTGACCAAGAAGATTCATGACCAGATGGTCAGTTTCCCTACTCTAAGGCATTTCAGATTTCAGTCTTTTTTGATGAAAATGATCATGGTGGCCAGTCATGAAGAGTTACAATTCCCTGAGATCATTTTCACAAAGTTATTAGAAAATAACATGTTTAATTACATAAATTATATGCTCTCTGAGATTTACAGAATGATTTTTGGTGAAAAAATGCCTAGAGTATTACCAAAATTGCAAGCATGTATGCAATTAAGTGCAGAATACGTTGTAGGAGATTGGTTCTTGTCAAAGGACAGTACAATGATCAGGTTATATGGTTTCAAACATAAACCCTATGTTTTACCAGCATTTCTTACCTTAAGGGTTTTCGCTTTGGAGTTCCTAAGACAGAAGTTAATTGTTGAGGATAATAATTTCTTACTTTTCAAACAAGCAACAGATATCAAGTATCCGTTCACACTTGGCCCATTCACAGTGAAGAATAAAAACGTTGTTATTTATATAGAAAAATTATTGAAAGATATGGGTTTTGAAACAGACATGGCTATTGAATATGATCCATTAAACATAATATCAAAATGGAGAACGGATCATCGCATCAAAGCGTTGAATCATCAGATGATTGAGGGAATGTCTGATAGAGCCAATTGGCTGGAGTATAAGGAAGAAATCATTCCAGATTCACATGATAAAGAAATGATATTGACAGATGCAACAGCAGAGGCAAAAAGCACAATGAATACTGCAATGGTAGGGTTTAAAAAACCCATACAAGATGCAGTAAACATTGAAAGTGAAGGAGCAGAAAAAGGGAAAAATTTGAAAATGGATGAACAACAAGAGTTAATGGCAATTTCAGAAGAGGAAGGAAGAATCGAAGTCAAAATACCAGAGGTCATGGTAAAGGAGTACAGTATTAAATAATCTCCGGTGGACGATGATGTAAATAGACCACACAGTCTAATGGATGTATTTAATGAACATAGTCAAAATAAGTAGGAATCCTCTCAGCAAACTAGTCAGTTATTTCCAAGGGTTAGAAATATATCCAACACTAAAGTCAATTTGTTTACTAGCCGAAATGTCAAAGAAAATTCTTTAAAATTTTCAGTTGCTACTAAAGATAAGATCTCAAAGATGAAGGTGGATCTGACAAAAATTAATGCCCCAGATAAAATTTTATTGCACAGACAAACAGGAGAGGTTATATATTCAGATTATTTGGGAGCGATATTAAAGGTAGACAAATTGAAAAATTTAGTGGATAAATTGAATAACCAGTTGAGACAAGAGAAAGCAGAAAATAAGTCTCGACAACAAAAAATAAAAAGACTACAAATAGATTTGATAAACAAAGAGGGAGATGCAGCAACAAAATTACTCAAAGAAAAGGATGATACAATTATAATGTTAAGGCAAAAGCTGAAAATACCAGACACTTTGCTTATCCAAGGATCCGAACTAACAGTACTGAAAATCCCAGACACTTCGCTTATCCAAGGATCCGAACTAACAGTACTGGAAAAAGAAAAAGAAGAGCTGTCAAATGAAGTAAAGGATATTACTGCAAAAATGTTGAAGCTCACCGAGGAAAAAGTTCATTGGGAAAAAGAGAAAATTGGTTTGGAAGAGAAATTGAAGGAAATAAAGAAAAATTTAGCAGAATTAGGTCAGCAACAGGTACATGTAGATACAGATGAAGATAAAACTGGATTAGATGGTCTCTTACAAGCCATGTCCCAAGTAAGTTTGAAAGACGTCGAAATTAAAGAATTGAAAATGGGAATACAGAAGCTCAAAGAAGAAAATGAGACTAAAGATAAGGAAATTAAAACTTTGCAACTAAGGAATCAGGAATTAACTGATAATAATAAAGGTTTGGCCACTCATGTGACAAGACAGGCTGCAATGCAAGGTTGCAAACATATGGTATGGGATCAAATTATAAAGGAAGTTGAAAAATTAAGACCTTATCTTGATTATATGAGAATCAAAGAAAAAGTAGACAAAGACGCCTTTGAGAGTTGCAGAGTAGTCAGAGAGAATTTAAACAAAAAGCCAAAAGAAATAGCACAGAGGGCAATAAATTTCTTAAACAGTTTAACTGAAGCAGACTTGACAGCAATGAATATAATGAATAGAATTTCAGTCATTACATGGGCCAGAAGAATATTGGAAAAATATTCACATGTTGAAAATATTGAAGCTAAATATGGAGATATACAAGAGGAAGTAATTGTAATGTCCCTTGTTAGGAATTTTATCAAAATGACAAATTTTCACTTTTTTCCCTAGTTAGACCTTTGACTAGTTTTGATCTCTAGGTCCCAAATTTGCCCCAAATGATCCCAAATCTTCTGAGAAGGTATATGAATTATATTAGAACAAAAATATGTGTTCCAGGGATGCCTTTGGACCTTTAAAATACCTTTTCAAATCCTCTTTCAATTCTGGTCAATGTAGGTAACTTTACTAGTGATTTCCCTTTGACTAGTATTGGTCTCTAGGTCTCAAATTGACTCCAAATGCCTTCAAATCTTCAAGGAAGGTGTATGAATGATATTAGGACTTGAATATGATGTTCAGGGATGACATATGGCCACCAAAATACCTCTTCAAACTCTCTTAATATTCTGGACCAAGTATGCAATTTTACTAGTAATTTGGGGTTCAAATCCCCCTAGGGTAAGTATTGAAAATGGCTTCCCAAATGCATCCAAATCCACTCAAATTTATGAAAAGAGGTAGGGAATGTATTAAGGATGTTATTAAGGTCTCATGTGCACCATTAATTGATTATTATATCTGTTCCAACCCTCTCCCATTCAACTGCAAAAATCACCAATTCGACCCTTGGGGAAATGGCACTATTTCTTCTCCCAATGCAATTAAACTGAGTAAAAATACTTCAAATGCTCAAGTACAGTACATGAAACTTGTAAAATACATCCATGGCAGTCCATTAATAAAAAATTCATCAGAGAATCATCCATTCATTCGAAATCATCAGCATTACGCTGATTCACAACAAGGTAGTGGGGAAATGGCACTGTTCTTTCATTAAAATTGAGAGTTATACATTTCTACTTGGAATTTCGACCTGAAACTTTTTGGAGATGAAGAACAGAGTATTTAATTCATATTAGAATAGAAATGGGGCATTAGAAGCTCCCCCAAAGAGTACAATAGCTCACCAAAAATGCCATCCCTCAAGGATCAAGAATATGCCATCAAAACTGGAAATGGTTGAAGTAGTGAGCTGCAATAGAAGAAACCATGAGCTGCCCTGTAGCTTACAAATACAAATAAAAACTCCATTAAAGCTACAAATGAAAGGTCTGAATGGCCTTTCCAATTACCAACTTGGATGGGAATCTTTCACCTTCGAAATTGGCTAAGGCAAGAAACTAGTCATCCACTAGCTCTCCCTCTTCACAAATGCAATTGCAAATTCTAAAAATGATAAAAATCTGGTTTCATTCTTTGTTATTGACATTTATAAACTTCTAATGTCCTCCATGGGTCGAATTTCTTCCAAGAGACTCATGCCAACTCAAGTTGGGAAGAGATTCCGAAGAACGCCACTTGTACAACAATTCCTAGTCTCCCACTTCCACCAAATCACATGTGGAAGCATCTTAGCTGCCCTAAAACCCTTGAGCGCCCTCTTGGAGTCTATTTTTAGCCCTGACATGTCATATATGTCATATGTCAGCCTTCAGGTCTGATTTGTGTCATAGGTGTCATAGCATCTTCATCATTGTTAGTCATAGAGCTAGGGAATCTAGCCCAAGTGTCTCACTAGCTCCAAATTGCCTCTTCCTCTTCCATGGGAGTTACTCTTCCTCTATATTTCGACCTTGGATGAGTCATGCAATGAATAATACCTTTTGGACTCCCCCAATTATGTTACCATTCACCTTGAATTCGAATTGGTGAGAGAATGATGCCAAGTGTAGTGGGAAAATCTAGCCATATGTGGGTCCCACTTCCTCCATGTGTCTTCATGATGAAATTCCACTTTGATTTTCACTTGTATATATTTATTTATCTCCTTTATTAAATATTTATGCCATTGTAATGTTCAAACATCATTTATTATCCCCATTATTCCAAATCCCAAAGCTTCCACCCCAAACCTAGGAAACTAGTAATTTTCCTCCTTGGCAATTATTTGACCTTTAGCATCAATTTGACAAACTCTAATGAATAGGGCCAATGTGATTAGGCCATTGTGACCCAATGCCAAATTTGGGACATGACAGTAATAAATTTTAAGAAGCGATTTGAAAAATTAATAAACAAAGGATTCCCTGCTTTTTGGGATGAAAAGAATGAATTGATTCCTCCCAATGAATATAAGAGGTTATTGTTTGACATAAGAATGGATCACAAAAAGTTTCAGCATTTGGATCATATGCTTACAGGAAAGATTTTAATGGAAAAAATTGCGGAAGACTTTGAAATTTTAAATATATTGATCTCAACCTGTGAGAATATTCCTCTTGTTTCTTATGCAGGTCACCTTTAAATGCAAGTCCTAGTGAAGGAAATGACCAGTTATGATTTACCCACGGCCGACCAATGGAACTATGTGGACAAATATGAAAGGACAAGATATTCTGTCCATTCATAGATACATTCAGAATTTTTTCCAAGTGGCAAAATGATGATTTTATTTTAAATTTGTAATATTGTTTGAAGACAGTTATCTATTGTTTAAAGACAGTTATCTTTCGAGTTAAGACATTTTCAGTTACTAGTTAAAAGAAGCAGTTATGTCAAGCTTCTTTCGAATTCTGTATAAAAGACAATGAGAGTCATTTTTGAAAGGGTTGGAAACTCTTTGAGAGATGATATGTTTTGAAGTCAAATTTTTGATAAATAAAAGGCCGTACAATGGAAATACCTATATTTTGAGACCAGAGATTCATGTGTTGACCATTTTTACAGTCTGTTTTTTCCCTTATCTTTATATGTGCATGTCTACTTTCTTTGTTATATCTTCCATTATGTTCTTCTTCTATACTTGAATGAACGTTTGAAATAAATCAGGATTCATACTGGTTATGCCTCGTTTTATTGCATTTAAGTATCCATTATTTCTCCAAAGTTGAAAACGGATTCATCTTAGTTAGATGCCTGTTGTTGATGGACTGTCATTATTTCTTTCTATACCACCTGCAAAATCGAATTGACTGTGATATGGTTGCTATCTTTCCTCTGTGGAAATCTGTTTGGTATAAATCTCTTGCTGGCACGTTAAATATTTGAAAGTTGACTCCATGCCCAATGTTTCTTGTTTCCTTTTCAACCAAGTAAATCCTTTTGAGAAATTTTGAGCATATTTCTATATATTTTTAGCCTTTACATATATCTTGTGAGACAGCCCTCTCTGGTGGAAAAAATGGCCAAGTTTTCTACCTAAAGTTTGGTTTGAAATAAGTTACCTTAGGTGTTATTCTTTTACAACCGGGATAAAATCTAAGTGCTAACAAATGTTTTGTCTTTATTTTTGCAACAGTTAGATTGTAATTATTTTGTGGTGATGAGCTTACTCTTTGTTTGTTCTCGTGCTCTTGAAACTATGAGAATAAGTACCGAGTTGCAATTTATCACTTTTCCGGGCTCGTTAAACTCCCACGGAAAAGGAAACCCCCCGGAGTCTACCGTTAAGCTCTTTTCAGGCTCTCGAAAAACAAAAAGATTGCCAAGTGAACTTGTTGCGTTCACTCTTGTTCAAGTATTTGAATGGTCGTATTCTTGGTGATAACTTACCCCTTTTTTGGACCAGGAGGTACTAATTACAAAAAATGTATACTCCAGCCAATCATGATTGGAAGAGTCCTCTCCCACGTTGTTTTACCCTTTTTCGAGCGATGGGGCTAACTTTACGAAAAATGACCGTTGGAGTCTTCTTTAGTTCTTTTTAGAATCTCTAAACATGAAATGAGGACCAAGTTTACCTTCTATGGACTCGTTAAGATTTTACATTGAAGGGCCTGCCATGGGACGAACCCCTCCTATCCCAGGTTTAGAAAATGTTTGGGATTGGACTCATTTATGAAATTAGCTATACTGAGCATCTGGTTACCCTCATCAAGCTCGTAAAAAACACATGAGGCACTCATCATTCATGATGGGGAAAAAGGAAAGATTTTATGTTATGCACTTTGTTAGTGGCAGTACGTAGTCATTCTTGAACATGGAACTCATTTGCATTTGCATATAGCACTTGGATCATCTATTTGTCCTTGAGTTCCTCTTACTTCCTGAGTCTTGTTACTCCTTTGAGTCATTCAAAGAAAGCTTCCATCATCAGTTTCATTAGGAGATAGTGTCATGCTCGTCATGTCAATACTGCCAAGTCATGCCATGCCCATGTTCAAGAACACATCCATCATTTATCATTTGCAGTTAGTACGCCTGCCACCATGTCGGTCTACTCTGAGTCAATCACACATGTTACTGTACCGCCTGATTCACTCTATACATTTTTTGTCTTGTTTTGTGTCGATTTATAGGGAATTCATCATGGCCCTCCTTCGACGGATTCATCCTTGTCGACATCAACTCATCATTCGAGGATTGAATCTAGAAACCAACTGAGTACCTTGGCCCTGCATGCCTCAATGGCAGGTTACCTTGCTTTCATCATGAGTTTACATCATTGACTCTAGATTGAAAGATTTCATCTTGCATTCGACTTCAACTCACTTATTCACGCTTGGTGATATGTACTATGATACCTTGGGGATCATTGACATTAATGGTGATCTCCCTCGTGCTTGTTAGCGGTTTACATCAATGATCGATAATCAAGTGGTTTCTACCATGTTCGACGTCAAGACATTTGTAATCACATGGATAGATTCGTATCATTGCGGGTTCAGCTTGAAGACCCTAGGGAGTCATGTTTTACCCAGGTTGCGATGGAGTTTGTATTGAGTCACATTACACGGATCCACATTTTTATTTTTCATGGTTGTGTTACCATCTCATCATGGATCTATGCTTGTGTCCAATAGCCATGATTGTGTTTAGTTGATCATTACTACCATGGATCTACATTGTATTGGTCTGCACCCATGTTGTACATCATATGATATTGTCAGTTCAGAGTTAGTTGTACTACAGCAGCGTCCTTCATCCGACAAGTCTATTGCCATTCCTTCTATCAAAGCATTTCACCTGTTCAACCTTTAAACAACTTCATGCTTTGGGGGGCATTCTGTTACACCTAAAATCTTCTCATCATGAATTCCAGTGTATACACCCCTAGGGTTACCTTGACTAAGTAATTGACACTGGGAGGATTTGTACCAAGTTGTACTAGGTTTTGTGAGGTCGTCCCAGGTTGCACTCATGCAACATGCGACGTCACACCTTGATCCATTATAGGGTGCGATGAAGTCAGTTAAATGGAAAAAATAGCTTCTTCGAGCTCTTTCTCGAAGCTTGCTGACTTGGGATCTCATCCCTGACCTTTTGGGAGAGCTGGCACTCGGTTCCTAACACCATGGAAGGATCCCTT
The DNA here is from genome assembly GCA_027924585.1 of Larix kaempferi. Taxonomy (NCBI): domain Eukaryota; kingdom Viridiplantae; phylum Streptophyta; class Pinopsida; order Pinales; family Pinaceae; genus Larix; species Larix kaempferi. The sequence continues at coordinate 3,840,524 of BSBM01001238.1, forward strand.
AAGCCTCTCCTATCATATCTCAACCTATCTTATCCATACCCTATCCACTTAGTCCTATTTAAGAGAAGCTCACTCCTATCCTAAGGGAGGAAGTCTATGGTATTCTTATGCTGGTGAAATCAAGCCCAATAGATCCAACACTCTAGCTTGGGGAACCTTCACTTCTCTCTAGGAGCTTTGGCATGGCTTGTCGGAAGGAGCTTGCAGTGTTAAGGAAACGGTTGTAATCCTCTTTTCTATTGTACTCCTCACTCTTCAATACAGTTAATATAATTGCTTTCCATAAATGTTGTCTCTTGGATCATGTTTAGAGTTTTCCTCTTTAACTGTTAAATTAGATCTATCATATGAAATATATGCTTTCACTTTACATGGTCTGTTACATGTTCAACAGGGTTTAGCTACTTGCGATCTGGCAGCGTTGTAGCATTGGATCAACAAAAGAGAAAGGGATCTACAAATCTAAGGTAACTGGTTTATCCTTACACTTGTATATCCATATGATCTAGGAAAGTATATTATGTTCTGTCCTATTTGTTCTAGACTTACGTTAATCTAGGGAGATCAAGCCTTGAGTCCGCTCTTGGTAGATTGTTCGTCAAACAGGAACATCCTTTGTAAGAGGTGTGATCTCAGTTGGAGTCACCTTGTCAGCTTCATCACCAGAAATCTCCTCATAGATGCCATAAATAATTTGTGTTCCTTACATTTATGCCTTGGGAAATATTTTTCATCACTATTGGGCCCCTCATTTGAATTTTGAAGAACACACACGATAGTTGAAGGTAAGTTGCACCAAGTAATGTAGATATCATTGGAAGCAAGAAAGAGTACTAGCACACGAGATTGAAAAGGGTCAATATAGCATGCATGATCCTAGGTAACCAAGGAATAGGTCGTGAAAAGAGGATGTCACCTAGATAAAGAAGAAGGAGAGGAATACGATTCAATTAAGTCATGTTTATTTTTTAGCATCATAGAGAGCCATTCTCTGGGATAATGGAGGCACTTGGTCAGTTACCAGGAATTTGATTCAGTATGGGACAGAAGCTCAGCATGGGGCTGAGAGCCATTCTCTAGGAGGCACTTGGTAAATTACTAGGAAGTTGATCATCTTGACTCAATCTAGGACTAAGGATCAACACAATGTAGTCTAGGACTGAGGCACTTGGTCAGTTACCAAGTAGTTGACATTGGTCAACTTGATGCATCCTGGGGGCTAAGGTACCTAATCAGTTACCAGGTCATCACTAGAAGCCCTATATAGGGTCAAGGAAAGTGATGTAGTCCTCTCATTGGTCATTGGGATATGGGACCTCCTCAAGGTACTGGCCACCCCTTGTTGGAGTAACTAACCTGGGACCTTGGTGTTAGTGGGGAGAACGAGGCAACCAAAGAATATATTCCCTATATATGATGATGTACTTGAATTGGCACATGTGGACCATGGAAACCAATAGAACGAGATAAGGATTTGTATAAGGGTGACTTACCCAAAGAGGGTGGGTCAAAATCCCACAATGAACCACAACTAATGTACCAAAGTGTTAAAATCCCACATTGAAGTAAAAAGGGACTTAACCTATGAATTTATATTATTATTTTGGATCCCTTGACTTAAGGAAGTCAACCTATGAATTTATATTATTATTTTGGATCCCTTGACTTAAGGAAGTCACCCAATGATGGACTATAAATATGGAACACCCTCAACATGTCAATTCACTCATTCATAATCATTTACTTATGTCCAAAGAATTCGTTGGGGTATATTCAATTGGTGGTTATCTTCTTCATCTTAGATTTATCATCTTTGAAGGACTGGATCAGCTAAAGCATGCTCATAGCCCTCTCCCATAAGGTTGTTCTCTTTTCTCCAGCTGCCAAAGGTTCAACAGGGCTGCCGACCACATCCACAGGGTTGTCTCAATCTCTTTGAAGGGTGTCTAGGTCTATTTTCTCTTTCAGAAGGGTGTCGAGGTTTGTTATGGGTTGTCGAGTTCTTTTTCCAGGCCAGTTGAGGTCCGATTTAGGCTTGTCTAGGGTTGTAGTGGTGCAGAATCAACCCTAATAGGATTTTCATCTCCTGTTGAAGGAAGTCGAGGGTTGTAGGAGGGAAGTTGAGGGTTGCAGCAGTCTCAAACCCTACCCAATAGGGCTGCCAAGGTTTTCTACAGGATTAATGCATACAGATATGCCCCTAAGAAGGGCTGCTACAGGGTGACAGAGGGAAGATCTATCCCTAAACAAGTTGTTACAGGATTACCAAGATAGGTCAATCCCTAAGAGGGATGCTACAGGTGACAACGGGCATAATTAGGCTAACATAGGTAGAAGGAGGTCTTCTTGGGTTGCTACAGGATCACAACTTATTGGTTCATGCCCTAAGTAGGACTTCTACAATTGTAATATCCCGATTTTGACCCCATTGCATTAAAATGTAAATGATGTAATATTTTTATAAAAATCGTGGCAAGGAGCTCAAGGCCAAGGCCCCACCATCAATTTAGTGATGCATATGGTTTACATGCTAGCCAAGCACAATGGAATTGCAAATATCATGTAAACATGCATTTTAATAAAATACCCACAACTAGCTATGCAATGCAATAAGAGATGGGGGCATGATTTTACAAGGAATTGGGAGGGAAACATTCAAACCCTTGAACCAATCAAATCAAGCCAAGTGTCAATGAGAGAACCCATAAACCCTTAACTACCCATGTTGACTTTTGTACCCAATCATTCATTTCTCCCAAGAATTGGTTGAGTAGTTAATTCCTTGGGGAATGGAAAGGTTACGAGGTATGGCTGTCCAAATTCGGGTATGGGAAAGCAACCGTTCATGGAAACTCGTGTTTGACTCCCTTGGCAAGAAAGGAGCTACGAATTTGTTCCCCAAGCCATTCTTCACCCATGAGTTTTCCCCTCTCACGTTTTTGGAGTCACCTGGGCGTTTTCCCTCCACGTTTTTCTGCTTTTTCATGGTTTTCTAGCTGGGAAGAGGGTTTTTTTGTATTGCAGAGCTGCTGGGGGAAGATAGCTCGATTTAGCGGTTCCATTGAGGCCGTTTTGGCCATTGGAATGCTCATAACCTATGGGAGAAATCGGTTTTTCTCCCTGTGGTCGGATTTCCCTTTCCACGGTCCGTTTTGGTGTGCACACGATTTGGGGGAAGCCCATGGTCATTTTGTTTGTAAATCCTATTGTTAAAAATGTGTATCCATGCCCAATGATTGTGCTTGTTGTGTGTAGATAGAGTATGTTGGGGTATGGGTTATGGGTATCCATTATTTTGGCTTGAGCTTGAGTGCAAGCATCCATAAATGAAGAGGGTTCATATTTAGCCTGATAAACCCAACTATGGACAAGCTTGGATTAGATACAATGAGTATTTGACTGTGTATGAGCTTGAGTGTCCCCTTTACTTTGTAGAAATCATGCCCAGCTCGGGGGTGGTCTCTGAGTGCTGAAAGAATATAGGCTGGGCAGAGACCTATGGTTGGGTGGAACATTGCAACGACATAGCTAGTTGCTTGGGACCACTTTACCTTCAAGATAAGCATTCTTTGTGTGTATTTACTTATGCAATTTTTTAATTTGATGATTGTTATCGATATGTTGAGTACATATGGAATGTGTGTGGATGATGTTTCATTCTGTTGTGCATGTTTGCTTTGATTTGCATTTGCACACATTTGTTTTATTCGTATGAATCTAATGAAATGGGCTGAGTTTATGTAAAATACCAAGATCTACAGTCATGTTCCCTTCCTAGTGTTGAATCCACGGGAGGGGACATGACAGATTGGTATTAAAGAGAAGGCTACAACATTGGGCCTACATGGGCCAACTTGAACAACTTGCAGAGGTAAGTATTCTTGCTGCTCAACATTGATCATTAAGAAAAAATTGAAAAAAAATTCTAAGTGTTTCTAAGTTTTCTTCGAAGACTGTGTCGACAAAGATAATCCAAAAACGCCAAAACAGTCGGCGAATTGAGTTGAGTCCAGTGACATGTTTCAGCGTGAAATCATTAAATTGGCTGAAAAAGACGTGTCGACGAGTTTTGTTGAGATCGCAGCAATGCGTCGGAAAAGTTTGTAGAGTTTTGCGATGTGTTTCGGTGATTTTAGCCGAGATTACTGTGACACAGTTAGAGGAGATTGGTCGGCGATTTTAGCCTAGATTTCTGTGACACGGTCGAAGGAGATCGATCGACGATTTTAACTGAGATTTCCACGACACAGTTGGAAGAGATCGGTCGGCAATTTTAGCTGAGATTTTAGTGACACGGTCGGAGGAGATCGGTCGATGATTTTAGCTGAGATTGCCGTGACACTATCGGAGGAGATTGGTTGGCGATTTTAGCCGAGATTGCGACGACACCGTCAGAGGAGATCAGTCGACGATTTTAGCCGAGATTGCGACGACACCGTCAGAGGAGATCAGTCGACGATTTTAGCCTAGATTGTTGCGACACGTTCGAAGGAGATCGGTCGACGATTTTAGCCGATATTGCCGCGATGTGGTCGGAGGAGATCGGTCGGGGATGAAAGATTAGATCACCGAAATGGTCGGTGTCGAATTGCGAGTTTTGCTCCGAAACAGGTCGGAGGACAATTCGAAATCCGTCGAAATAAGAAGATTTCAGCAGTTTTTCAGTGAGATTTCAGGTGCCAAAAATTGAAAAATGCCATGGAACTTATGCACCAGATTGCGCAAAATTGAAACCCACAAGGGGGGTGCAAGGGGGCAAGCCCCCTTGACCCCCGTTGTCCCCCAGGGACATTCGTTGAATGTATGAAACACATTCTCTATGATTGTAATGTGTACTATGAATTGAATAAAGGGGTTGTGGAATCCTTAGTAAGAATAATGGGTTGTAATATCCATTATGGAGGATGAAAGAGGGAATTTTTTCACCTTAAACTATATATGTTTTCAGCATAAGAAGTGTGCTTGGAAAATAGCAAGTAGGAATGTTTTACATACGTATATGTATTGAATTGCTATTTGGCGAGAAATCACAACTAATGAATCCTTGTGTGCTTGGTAGGGAAGCCAAGAAAAGGATCAACTATGATGTGGAGGAGGAACTCCATGTCATGATGGGGAGTTGGAAAGGGAGAATTCCTTAACTCCTCTCTTGCTATTGTATTTATATTTCCCGAGTTTTATATGCTGGAAATTATGGCATAGGGATGCTGGAAATGCAAGAGAGTAGCAGATTAATTGCATCTGAATTAGTGGGCATGATTAAAGAGTCATTGCATAGTGCATGTGAAATTCTTATGCATAAGCATGATGTTGCATATGGGTAAAGGTAGTGAAGTTACACATGCAATATCCCATTGATGGTATTGCCTATGGTTGATGACAATTAATGTTGTTGATAATGGTTGTAGGAATCAGACCATATAAGCATGATTGAAAATGCAACAGATTAGATAGATGAAGTAAATATGCACTAGTTGGAATACTAATAGACATTGCACAGTGCATGTGAAAATGTTTGTGCATATATATATGCTATTGCATATTGGTAAAATAGTGAGGTTTTACATATGCAATGAGCCACTTAAGATATTTATTGTGGTTTCTAATAATTAGTTGTGTTCGCATTGGTTGTAGGACCAAATACAACCGAAGCATGGCTAAAGATGTGGATGATATTGTTGCATATGACCAACAACCTTATGAAGAAAGGTTGGGGAAACAAATCTATGTTCAATAGGTTGGTGGTGGGGTGGTGAAATACTTGGTAAGAGGCCAACTGATCAGGTAACATCAAGCGATGTTAATGATAGCCGTGCATGTAATGGTTATTTGTGCTTAAGTGCATGAATGTTGAAAGAGTATTTGGTAAGATCCCTTCAACTATGTTTAAACTATGTTGATTTGGTTTGCATGCGGTATCGAGTGCCTAAATGTGAATGTTAACCTGCCGAGTACGGTGAGGTGTGGGTAAGTGAAGGCAAGGATCCTTACACCCTATAATTGCTTAGAAACCTCAATGCATTCATATGAAATTATATCATGCCATTTATGTATGTTGGTTGAGAGTTTAACAACCAAAGCAAGTGAGGACTTATGGTCTTGTTGTGGTAGTGCATGCCATATGAAATAGTCATGGTTAAGGACATAATGTGGTTGGAATGGTAATGTTATAGTGTTACACAAGTATCCCATGAACCCCCCTATTGGTGTTAATTTGGGATGAAAGCTCTTTTCCAACAACCAAGGAGTGAGTAAACACCTGACGTGTTGTTCGGGTGGAGAAGGAAGGCATCCAAATAGTTAACCAAGTGATTGGGGAGATGGTTGGGTGATGTGTTGAGGCAATATCCATACTTTCCAAAACATCATGGTAAAATTAATAACATAACATTGTGGTATTCATGAATCCATGCAAGAAAGCATTGAGTGAGTGCACATTAAAATATTATGTACATGTTGTGAATGTGCATGCATATGTGTGGGTGCACATGTTGAGATGCATTGTGTGAATGCATGGTTGTGATATATATATATATATATATATATGTTTCATTGCAATTATATAATAGATGAAATGGTGAACTATTGTTAATCTTGAGACCATTTAATGAGCTGCTGTGAATGCAGGAAAAAGATTGCATGAAGAAGATAGACATGTTGATGGGCTACCAGAGTGCTCTGCTGAAAGGACAGAGTTGCATAAAAGGAATATGGTTGTTACATTTCAGGTAGAAAAGTCTTGCATATGGAAATGAGGATAATTCCATAGTAAAGATCGGGATCTACCATGTGCAGAAGCCAAAGGTTATGAGAATGTTCTCATGGTTGTGAAACTTAACTTATCCATGAAACAAATCTGAAAATTTTCTGGTTTGAGTTTATGAGAATAATATCATGGTTGCAAATCTAATTTCTGTAGGAAAACAGATTTGTAAATTTCAGATTTGAAATTTTGCTAATAATTGCTAATGACTGTTTGCAAATCTAATGGCTGACAGGCGCAGTCAGATCGCAGCAAACAGGCTGATTAGCCGCGGTCGGATCGCAGGTAACAGACTTAAATCCATCGGCAGGGCGTTGAAAATCGTCTGAGAGCCGCGGTCGGGTCGCAGGTAAAGGCCTGAAAGTCGCGGTCGGGATGTGACTGCAGAGGGAAAAAATGCGATGTACGGCGGCCGAAAGGGACAGCCGAAAGGGAAAAAAAATTTTAAACGGAAACCAGAAATTCAAAATCTAGGGGAGTCGCCAAAACTATGGCTAGGGTTTTACCCCTAGCTTGTGCAAATGAGCACCTACTAAGGAGAATGGACTCCTTAGTAGCAGTTCAGTAAATGTAAATAATTAAGCTAAAATAGAAATAAAAACTAATCTAATACATGTGCATGAAAAATAAACAAAAATTTGTAAACAAGGGTTTTTGTATTGATATTACCTCCAATGTGGAGGTTGATGAAGCTCCTTGCAATGTCCAAGAGGGTTGCTCCAAGCTCCAATGTGCTCCTTCTCTTTCTCCAATGGTGGGGATGGGCCAAAAGTGGCTCTCAAGGTGAAAGTAGTTCAATGGTGAACTAGGGTTTCGAGAGAGATTTTGGCAGAGTAAGGGTATACTTGATTGTGGATATGAAATAAGGGATCTCCATCACCTATTTATAGTTTTTTGGTGGTGGAGTGTTGACCCATGGTTTTGGGAAACACATGGTTTAGGGCAGCTGTATAGGGTTTTTTTCTCCTTTTCCTCATTATTTTTTATTCCCTTTTTAGGGGATTTTTGCTATTTTTGGAGGAAAAAGGGGTTTTTTAGCCTTTTTTAGGCTATTTTGAGGGTTTTGTGGCCTTTTGGAGGCATTTAAATGGGATTTTTTGGGATTTTAAGGGAAATATGGTAGGAAAATGGACAAATGAGCCATATAATGTGGTAGATGAGGTAGTGAACACTGTTTGGGTGTTAACAGATTGCCCCCTGATGTGCGAGGGCAGGAGCTCATCGTATGGCCGATGGACATCATAAGTCCTGAATGATTTTCCTGGGGTAGGGAGAGAAGAGAAGAAACAAACTGAGGCCCGGAACAACGATCCCGAACAAATGCAAGAACTAAAAGTACATAACCTCAATAATGGATGAGGAATCATCTGATCATATGGACGAGGCGGGCATTCCCATGCTCGTATCAGGATATAACATAACATAAACAATGGGATCTAAAAAGGGGACCTGAAATATACATGACCTCAAATACTGACTGAGGAATAATCTCAATATATGGACGAGGCGGGCATACCCATGCTCGTATCAAGATACATAAACAGAACTGTGAGGCCCGAAAAGGGGGACCTGTAAGATACATAGAGAACCACTGTGTACATCATAAGGGTCCAGAGGGGACACAAATCTGGGACATACTGCTGGGCTGACCATGTCTGTGCTGAAGAGCTGATACACTAGAACAATCAACAATGCTACTGAATGTGGTACCAAAGGAACTAATGAGCTGCTAGATCAGAGTGACAAGGGGTACACTCGCAATGGTACACTGAACTGGAACTAATCTGGGACTGAAACTGGGTACTCAAGGAAGCATGTAACTGGATGGCTTCCGAATACAAACGCCAACGCAGCCCGGACATCCACGAGAACATATAACTGGTCGTTCTGAAGTGACTCACCAATGTGCTAGAGTCGGGGGGAATCCGGGGTCTTCGACTAAAAATGGTAGGACTCTAACCCTACGCGATTCTCGACGATGCGATCAAGGTGCTGAAGTCGAGCATGTGAGAAACAACCACTCGGAGAGGCAATGATGACTCCTCTCAGAATGGTCCGTAGGAACTTACCACAGATGGTGATAAGTCCAAGGCGTAGGGACCTCTGGGCCTATCCTCTGGAATAGAGGGGTTGTCGTCGACAGAGGGAGACCTGCAACTATCAAGGCAATGATGTTTCCTTGACAGGAGCGCGAGGTGAAGAACCGAAATGTGATAGTACTGAGGGCAGGACTGACAAACTGGTGGTGACAACTGGGCAAGTAGAGTGGGTGGACTCAAACTTCCTTTGTTCAGAGTATGATAATGGGAATGATCTGGCAGCATATGAAACTGACTAAGGGGAAAGGGATCATCACTGTATTGGATAGGGGAGGGTGACTGGTCTGAGGGAGACTCAAGCTGGTGTAAAATGGCAGGAGACTGCAGAATACTCTGAACAAAGGCGACCTGATTGGGGGTGCTGCCGAGATGATCGATCATAGTGCCAGGAGGCACGGGAGGGGACTTCTTCATGGGTTAAGGAACTAGAAGAAGTTTGTGTAAAATGATACTGTCGTGTGGATTTTATGAGCCCAGGACAGTTCATGCTCGTGGTTGCTTTCAATTTTAAGGAGTCTGAAAGCGATAAGAAGACTCTGAAATGATGGAATGGTACTGTCGTGTGGATTTTACGAGCCCAGGATAGTTCATGCTCGTGGTTGCTTTCAATTTTAGAGAGTCTGAAAGCAAATAAGAAGACTCCAGGGGGTTGCTTTTTCGTAGATTTAGTCTCCAAGGCCCAAAGAAGCATAAAAGGATGCAATGAAGAACTCTTCTAGCCGGTGTGACTAGAGTATTCCTTTTTCATAATTAGTCTACCAGGTCCGAAAAAGGGTTAAACTTATACCAGATAGACGCCCTTTCAGGTACTTTAGCGAGCATGAAAGGAAGCAAGATTGCTCGGCGATCTTTTCATTCTTTTAGGAGTCAGAAAAGAGATTAACGGAAACTCCCTAAGTGCCTTTTTCGTAAAGGACTTGTCCAGCCCGAAAAAGGGATAAAAATATACCGAACAAAAGGAATGGTCAGGCAAGGAGGAAGTGTTCAATCAAGGATCAGTAATGATGATCAAGAACGAGGGTAGTGGGGAACACTGGTGGGCCTCCTTGCGGGGTAGATGAAATGGTGGCAAAATAATGAAACATTTGCAGTATGACAGGAGTGAATGGCTCATGTAAAAATGTGGAACAATCCGATAGCGGTCGATGTGGCGCGCAAACCGAGGCAGCAAGGTGTCGGGACACAATGTGGAAATTGTACCAAGTGAGAGCGAGAAATGATCTCAAGCATCATCACGAGCTTGGAAAAATGAATCCGGCGATATAAAGGGTGTCAAAAATGGGTAACGGCCGATGTGGCACGCACAACGAGGCGACGAGGGCGTTTTGGAAAAAATACCCAAAAAATCTGGGGGTGAGAGCGAGAAATGATCTCAAGCATCATCACCAGCTCGGAAAAATGAATCCGATGATATAAAACATGTGAAAAATAGAGAACGGTCGATGTGGCACGCAAATCGAGGTGACTAGTGGCGTCTGAAAAATGGGCAAAAAATGACGGGTAAAAAATAATGCAACGAGGTGACCATCATGACGGTCTCGGTGTGCTGATTCCAATGGTGGAACTGTACAATGCGGACCAATGGGGTCGCGAGTTATTTAAGGATAAAAGCGTTTAAGTTACAACCCGTTACGCGGGTTGCGCAAAGGATGACCTTCGGAGTCGGCGAGGATGTATGCCCCCTTGCCTAGGCAGGTCTGCACGATGTAAGGGCCTTGCCACATGGATTCAAACTTCCCTTTTCCATTTTTGTCGTGGGCTTGATCATAGGCGAGGACGAGGTCCCCTTCATGGAAAGTTCAAGGGTGAACATGTTTGTCGTAACCGGCTTTGGAGCGGTTCTTGGCAGCTTCGATGTTCTGAAGAGTGGCCCGACGGTCTTCATCGGCTTGTTCGAGGGATAGCAGACGTTGCTCGAGGGGGGAAGTGTCGGGGAGAAGCTCAACGGCGATCTGTAAGGCAGGAATCTGACATTCGATGGGGAGGACAGACTCTACACCGTGAACTAGATAAAATGGTGTAAAACCAGTGGTGGTCTTGGTGGAAGTACGGTAAGCCCATAAGGCAGGGAACAGCATGTGGTGCCAATTGGACTTATGCTTGTCAACCGTTCGTTGGAGGATAGTTTTGAGAATTTTATTAATGGCCTCTACTTGACCGTTCCCTTGGGGGTAGTAAGCAGAGGAAAATTGGTGTTCAAATTTGAGGAGGGTGGATAACTCACGCCAGACGGCATCTTCGAAGTGGGAACCGTGGTCAGAGACTAACTGCTTAGGAACCCCGAATTGAGCGATGACATGGTTGAAAAAGAAGCGGGCAGCAGTGTCGGCGGTACAATTGAAGGTAGGCATGGCTTCCGCCCATTTGGTGAAGTAATCAACAGCGACAATAATATATTTGTGGCCGTTGGCAGACTGGGGTCTACATTCCATGAAGTCTATGGCCCACTTACAAAAGGGAGCAACGGTGACGACTGGGTGTAACGGAGCAGGAGGTGTCCGGGCCTTGGGGGCAAAGAGTTGGCAATTATGGCAGTGTTTGACCGCAGTGATGCAGTCGGTGAAAAGTGTGGGCCAGAAGTATCCGGCGCGGACGAACTTTTGGGCAGTGGCCATCCCTGATAAATGGCCACCGCAGGCACCGCTATGACAGTCATTAAGGACTTGTTCGGCTTCCTCGTGTGTAAGGCAACGACGCAGAATTGTGTCAACCCCGCGCCGGTAAAGGACATCGCCTAAGAGGAGATATCGAGAGGCCTGGTGACGGATGCGACGACGTCCATTACGGGTAACTTTGGGTCTGAACTTCTGCGTGCGCAGGTATAACAAGATATCACCGTACCATGGGTCATCGGACGAGATAGTGAACAGGTGATTGTCGGGTAGCTCATCGGAGATTGGTTTGGGCGGGAGAAGGGAAGGGAGATCAGTAATGAGCTGGGAAAGCGTGAGGGCTTTAGTGCTCTTAGGTGTTTTTAAGGTAAGGTCATATTCCTGGAGGATAATGACCCATTTAGCAACACGACCTTGCAGGAGCCGCCGGTTCAGAAGGTATACCATAGGGTTAGAGTCGGCGATGACTGTGGTATGACTCATTAAGATATAGTGTCGCAATTTTTGGATGGAAAAGACCACTGCTAGGGCAAGTCTCTCCTCATATGGGTAACGTAGGGGTGGACCAGACAAGGTCTGGCTGACGTAGTAAATGACGTGCTCCTGGTGAGAAGCGTCTTCTTGAACCAAGACTCCAGATACGGCATGCTCGGATGTCGAAACATAAAGGATGAAGTCTTGTGTGAAATCTGGAGGGGAAATCAGAGGAGCTTGTGTGAGAGCCTTCTTGAGGGCTTCGAATGCATCTTCTGCTTGCTCATCCCAGACGAAGGGTATGTGGGTACGGAGCAGGTGCAAGAAACCGTGAACGGTAGTGGCGTAATCAGGAACGAAGCGTCGAAGGAAGTTGGATCGCCCCTGTAGACTTTGGAGTTGCCGGAGAGTGCGAGGAGAGGGAAGGTCTAAGATGGCTTGGACTTTTAGAGGGTCAATAGTAATTCCTTTCTGGGAAACAATGAAACCCAACAATCGGCCTGCCGGAACGCAAAAGACACACTTGTGTGGGTTCAAGCGGATTTGGTATTTGCGACAACGCAGAAAAACTTGCCGAAGGTCGTTAAGGTGGTCTAATCGTTTCCGGGAATGAGCTGTAAGGTCATCAAGGTAGACTAATAGGATATGGACCAAGTCGTGAAAGCAATAGGTCATGGCCCGCTGGAAAGTGGCACCAGCATTTTTGAGGCCGAAAGGCATGACACGATAGGAAAAGGTGCCCCATGGGGTAGTAAAGGCAGTTTTGTACTGGTCTTCCTTACGGATCTGAATCTGGTTGTATCTGGAAAAACCATCCATGAAGGAGAGGACTTCATGCCCCGCACATGCATCGATGAGCTGGTCAATAAATGGCGTGGGGAAATTGTCCTTGGGACAAGCGCGGTTTAAGTCACGGAAGTCAGTGCATACTCGGATGGTGCCTTGTTTTTTGTTACCTGGAACGGGGTTTGAAACCCAAGTGGTATAGGAAATAGGATAAATGAACCCTGCCTTGCGCAGTTTCTCAATCTCGGCTTTAACAGCTGGGAGCTTGGAAGGATGAATGGGGCGTTGTTTTTGACGAACGGGGGGTACATCAGGCCATGTGTCGATGTGGTGCTCTATAATGGCGGGGTCAAGACCAGGCATCTCGGTATAGGACCAGGAAAAGACATCACGGAATTCTCTGAAAAGGTTTATGTAGTCCTCAATCTCTTGTTTACTGCAGAATGCTCCCAAAGTGATGAGTTCAGGGGCACGTCCTGGGGCAGCGATATTGTTGATGCCTCGGATATCGTAGCATCAATCAGAAAGGGATTCTCCCCAAGAGATGGTCCCAATTAGACGATCTCCCGTTTGGTGTAGGGAATCCGTCCGGTTAACGGTTCCGGCAATCGTGGGTTTGGAGTTTAAATACGACTCTACCGGTTATGGCCCGATCCACCTTTCTTTTGGGTTTTTATGTCTTTTAAATGAGATGCAAGTGCCTAAACTATATTTGATCTAAATGCAACTAAAACACGTCTAAGCCTAGAAGCTGGAGTAAATCTACCTATCCCTGCAGGGAACACGCTTAAGGGGTGAGCAGTAAGCTGTAACACATAACGTAATGAAAGAACAGATAGTTGTTACTTCTCACAATTAAAGCTACAGCAAGATAAAGATCTTTAGAAGGTAGCTTCTAGATCCAACATGAAACGCATCTATTGCTCACAAAATGAAAAAGAAACGAAAATATCTAATCTAAATAGCAAGAGCGCAGAAACAGATCTAAATGTAACAGACTAAAATTAAATTTAAAGATCCCTGTAAGGAGCAAATTAAAGGCGTGAACAATGAGCCATACGAATTATCTTGAAGAAAGAACAATTAACCGTTTAGTCTAAAAGCGAATTCTGCAGCAATGATAAATATATCAGCAGGTAGCTTCTGATTTAATGTGAAACGCATTCATTGTTCACAAAATAGAAAAAAAACGCATGCACAGGGAGGAGCAAAATCATTAATACAAAGAAATAATTCAGATGATAAGAATGATCTCACATTACAAAACAGCAGTCATTAGAATAGTCCAACATACAGCCGTCCAACATCCCATGCAAAACATCCATCTCCTGTGGCTTCTATTAGAAAAATCAATTTACAGGCCCGATACAAGATAGCTCATATCGTTTTCCAAAATTTCATTCTCTGCCAAAAGTCCTCTCTAATCTTTCCTAGCTTCTATTTATAGCTACAAATCTGCCCTTTGGGCTGACACCTAGCATCCTCCACCTGTCATTTACAGAAATTTCCTCTATAATCGACCACCAAAATGACCATTTCCTTTACAAAAATTGTTTTGACAAAAATAGGGACAGCTGTCCCATGGCTTACGCCTTACACATTCAAAATATATATAGCAGAAAATTGGCTAACACCAAAGCTTTCCCTGCTGGGCACGTGTTTGGCTGAAGAGAGTTGCTCAACCGAATTCAGCTTCTTTTACTCCTGTGCATGAGCCTTAGCTGGGGAAGGGTCGCCCAAGTCGATTGAGGCTGCTGATTGTGCCTGGGAAGGAGGGATTGAGCTAGCTGGAGTCTCCGGAATGACTGCCGGGACAGAGGAACTCGAACCTACTGCTATAGCTAAAGTGGCTGCTAGGAGAGAAGATCCTGGATCTGCTGATGCTCCTGCTGCTGCTGCAGCTTTCCTTTCCTCCTCTGCTATGTAGTTGTACCACACACCTGTGTCCCTTATGACTATGTTTGATGCAGCGGGGAACAAGATTTTCTGAGAAGTCACATTCTTCCCGAGTTCTGCTTTAATGCTTTGAACTTCTGCCACTGCAATTTGATGCACTTCCTTCAGCAGATGGTTGTAGAGTGATGATGATCCAATATAATGCTGGAGGTCATCCACAGCCAGGACGTCAATCCTTTTCACATACTCTATTTGGATGCCTAGCTCTTCCTTTAGCTGAGACAACCGCTGTTCCTTTTCCGGGAAGCCTTCTAGGGTCTGCGGGAAACTCAATGTGCATTTGTCATGGACTCCTTTGAGCTTTTGGTATAGACTGTTAATTTTATCCGTTGTTCTCTGCACACTGGTTATCAGCTTATTAGCACAGTTCCTGCCAAACTCCAGCAAGGCTATATCTTCATTAAAATCGTCCACAGCCTTAAAAGGAAGATGCGGGGGGAAACCCCCTTTCCCTTCTCTCCATGCCATCTGACTTATGACATTTGCCTTGACACGGGTATTCTTAGCTTTGAGCCTGTGGGCCTCCACATTAATTTCTTTTAATCTGACTATCATGGCCTTGAGCTTGCAAACCTCGTCAGTGATTAGCTCCTGCGTGTCATTTATTTGCTTCAGGATGCCGCAGGATAGCTCATGGAAAGGAGACACGTCCATCGTTTTGCTTTTAGCCTGCTCTAACTGCTCAGCTAATGTCTTCTTGTCTGCTTCTAGCTGAGAAGCCTTTTCTTCCGCTCCATTCTTCTCCGCTTCTACAATAATTATTTGGAGTGCTAGCTGGTCCTTTTCCTCCTCCAGCTGGCGGTACTTGTTTGACAGCTCCCTATGTTCAGCGTACAAGCAATTATACTTGTTCACTGTTAGATCTCTTTGGCCTTGCTCATTAGCCACAGTTTGTTGTAGCGTACGAGCTCTCTTCTTTGTCAGTTCATTATCTCTTACCATCACGCCTACATTGGCCAAGGATGCTTTTGCCGTTGCTACGGCTGCGGTCGCCATAGCAAAGGGATCTTTATCCGTATTCTGCATTATAGTGACCTCTCGGTGGGTAACGATGTCTTCATGGAAGGGGCTTTTGATCCTCTCTTCTGATTTGAGGACCATTGCTTTTCTTTTCTTGTCATAGACAAACTCATTCCACTTGGACACCGTACGCTTTCCCGATGGAGTGTACGGGACAATTGGTCGGTTTATGATGTCTATGTCTTCCTCTGCTGGTGGGGTCCGGACTTCCTGAGTAGGGTCTCCTCCTTTATTTTGGGCACCAGAGCCCCCTGCTTGAGAGGTGTCTATTTCCATGTCCTGTATACCGGATCCACCTGCCTCGGCATCTTCCCTTGTCTTCAATTCTTCTTCCGCCCTCTTTTCTGCTTCAGCCTGCTCAGCTTCAGCCTCTTTCTGCTTTTGGGCTTCCTCAGCCTCCTTCCGCAGTCTTTCATTTTCAGCTTCTTGCTACTTTCTTGCTTCCTCAGTCTCCCGTTGTAACCTTGCTTCCTCTCTTAATCTGAGCTCTTCCTGAGCTCGGGCATCCTCAGCTTCTTTCTCCTTTTGCTGGCTGGTCTTCTGGGCCTTGGTTGAGCTAGAGCTTGCTCCAGTGCCTTGGCGATAGATCCGTAGCTCGGCCATGTTGCTGATGCCTCTGAATTCCTCTTCCTTGGCATCAGGGTAGTGGGAGTACTTGAAGTGGGCATAGATATCCTTGCAATGCTCGACCACTTTACCCTTTCTGTCGTTCCTGTGGAAGATAACTTCACCGAAGTGGAAGGCCTTCAACTCTTGAACAAACTCCTCAGCTGAGGCAACCCCTGAAAACTTGTAAGCACCTATGTAGAACGGTAGGGGGGGAAAGGAAGCCTTATGTTGTTTGTGGAGCATTGCTCCAATCCCATCTATGAAGAGTTGTCTTACTGCTTCTTTGAGCACCACATAGTCTGTGGCATACTGTGGCAATATGTATGGGGGCTTAGTTCCTCCAAACATTCTCAGGTAGGTGCCTTGCTCCGAAAAGTAAAAGTCTCCATAATCCTAAAGGATTTCCAAAGCATTCTCTGATAGGTAGTTAGGTTCTTCTTTGAACATTTTCTCGTATAGGGGCATGATGAACCCCTCACAGATTAGTTTGTAGCTGGGCTTGTAATTCTGAGCCCACAACATCTTGAATGTGATATAAACCGGGGCGGTGGCCCTATCCCATGTACAACCCAATTTGGGGAACTCTATTTTGGCCAAAATACAATCTATCAGATATGAAGACATGAAGAATTCAGCCTTCTTCAAGGCTAGTCCTGGCTTAGCAGCAACTATCATCGAGGCCAGACTATCCGACAGGATAGTGGCCCAGTCAAACACAGTTCCATTGAATGCCACGTAATGGATGATAGGGATCCACTGGATCTTATACACCGTGCCATCGGGCATGCCGAAGATTCTGCACAGCATTAAAGCGATCAATCTGAAAGGGGCTCTCAGGTTCTGTACGTCATATTCGTCACTTCCTTTCTTTCTCAAATGCTTCCCTTCTATCAGTAGCTTCTTGGCCATCTCGATGTTGTTCATCTGGCTTAACCATTCATCCGTCAGAGCTTGTTGGACACGGGGAAATCTGTAGGCTGCCGCAAGATATGCGGGTTGAAATGAGGCGATAGCCACTTTCCCGCTATCATTTATCACTCTTCCTTCAGCATCGGCATGTTGGAGTATCCATCCGATCACTTCAGCACAGGGGAACAGATCAGGGCGGGGTAGCGGCTCTAGTTATGCCTGAGGCTCTGATATTGAGATAGATTGGTGCTTCCTCTAGCAACATATCTAGGATTTCTTGGTCCCGGATCATTCTGTAGATGTCACCCCACCTGATTTCTGGAGGGACACCAGTGGTGCACCTAGTGTCTTGGAGTGAAGTTTCAGTTTTAAGAGGGGCAGGTTTCTTTTCTGTCATCTTCGCCTTCTTCTTACCGGTTTTCAGCATCTTGACTTATCCCTGATAACATCCATATACAAGCCAATTTGAGCAACATACTGTGAGGTTTTAACAGAGAGCATCATTGTTTTAATAATATATCACATAAGATAAGTACAATGAAGCTATATATTTAGGAAGCAAAACACTATTTCAACATGAAACACAAATTGAAGCATTTGAATCTCTTAATCAGGATGGGTCTGGGATTTCTTCTGAGGGGATAGGTTATGTCGCGGACAAATTTCATTTTCGGCTCGATAGACGAGTCGCGGGAGCAATGGGCTTTCGGTTCAGCCCTGGGGAAGAAGGTGTCTTTCGCTATTACTGCGGCTGGAAACGCTGATGGCGGGGAGACTCGGATTGGAGGGACACTGCGACGGAACTGGAAGCCATTTCCGCAGTTACGACCCGGCGAGGGCTCCGAACGCTAATTTTATGGCACTGGCCGAGGTATTCTATGGGAAGTTTTAGTTCGAGCGAGGGTGATGGCACCGGAGACACACGGACGAAAAAGGTTCGGGTGGCTATAGTTTCGGGTCCTAGCTGGCGTAACTTAAGTGCTCACGGGGTTTGAACAGGGGCCATGGCGCCGGTCCTAAGACTTAAAATGGGCAGAGGTTACGTTAGAATCGGAATTTTCGAAGAGGCCCGGGGTTTTATGGCTTAATCTTTCGGCCGGGGACATGCAACGTCCATGGGGCTTCGACATTTTCCATAGATGACGAGGCACGCGGCCCGGGAGAACAAAAAATGGAACACGTTTAACCGTCTACCCACCAATTTTATCCTGTCTCTACTGAGGTGGCTGTGAACGTGGTTGAGCAATTCGAGCTGGAGCGGTTCGCGCGGTGTCCAACAAATCATCCAGATTGGAACATTAACAATGCGTTGGCTCGTACCCCACCGCCTATTTAAACCGAACCGGCACGTGCGAGCATTCAATTTGGTGGGTGGCGCAATTAAAACGCGGCTTAAATTCATCGCCCGTAGCGGTCACGTCAAAAGGTCTCGATTTCCGTGCGACCGTCATTCGCGGGGCCACCTTGCGAATCATATCCGCCGTTGCGGAAGGGTTCAAGGAAAGTTTCTGCCGTTTCAGGGTGCATCGCGGAAGGGAAACTCGAAGCCTTCCGCAAAAGAGCCCCGCGTTGCGGATGTGTAACGTCAAGCCTTCCGCCGTTTCGGGAGCTATTTGCGAAGGGCTTCCGCCAATCCAAAAGTTTCTAAGTCTCGCGCGGTTTCGGGACGATATAGCGAATGCTCCCGGTATTTTCGGAAAGCTTTTGTGAATGGCTTCCGCCGTTTCGGAAGGAAAATCTGAAGGCTTCCGCATGTTTTCGAAGTTTTTTTCTAAGTCTTTTCAGGCGTTTTTTTAAGACGAATAGCTCCCGCAGTTTCGGGAGCAAATCTTATACTCTTCCGCACATTTTCCCGGGATTATTTCGAAGGCCTCTTCCGAGCGGTTTAAGTGATTGGCTTCCGCCGTTTCGGGAGGGTAGCCTGAAGGCTTCCGCGGTTTCGGGAGCAAAGGCTGAACGCTTCCGCGATAGTTCCTTGAAAAATTTCTAAGTTCTTTTCATAGTTCCGGAAGGAAATCGTGAATTCCTCCGCGGGATTTAGGGGAACTTATGCGGATGGCTTCCGCCGTTTCGGGATAAAAGCTTGAATTGCTCCGCCGTTTCGGAAGGAAAATCGTTTCGGGAGGAGGACTTGAATTGTTTCGCAGATTTTAAACATTGAAAAGTTTCCAAGCGTTATTTCGGGCGGTTTATGAGATTGGCCTCCGCCGTTTCGGAAGGGTAGCCCGAAAGCTTCCACGGCGTCAGGGACATAGGCTGAATGATTCCACAAGGTTTCCCTGGGGCGCTCCGCAACCTTTTCGAAAAAGAATCTAAGTCATTTTCACAGTTTTGGAAGAAGCTCGTGAATTTCTCCGCGATATTTCGGGGAGCTTTTGTGAATGGCCTCCGCCGCTCTCGGGAGGAAAACCCGAAGGTTTCCGCAGATTTTCAACCAAAAATTCCAAGTCCTCTTCGGGAGAGTAAGGCGAATGAGTCCCACCATTTCGGGAGGAAAACCGGAAACTTTCCGCGGTTGCGGAAGGCTTGAGCGAATGGCTCCGCCGTTTCGGGAGGCATTGCCCAATAGCTCCCGCAGCTTTCGAAAAATTCTAAGTCTTTCGGGCGTCTTTCCCAAGTTCTCCCGCCGTTTCAGGAAGAAAAAAAACCAAAGGTTTCCGTACTTCTTTCTCACGGTCTACGATTTTGACAAAGAAAATCTAAGTTCTTCTTTCGGAAAGGTTGGAGTTTGGCTCCCGCAGTTTCGGGGGGCATTGCCCAAGAGATTCCAAAACGTTAAAACAATTTTAAGTTCCCTTTTGGCTCTTTGGGAAAAAAAATAAAAATTTGAAGGATTGATGGCAGGATGTTCAGTTGGGAAACAAGATTTTATGTTGAAAACACAGCTGACGGCTGGGATGGCTTCTTAGGCAAACTTTCTACAAAAATGAAAGGAGGGGCCCCAACATGTACAAAATTTTGGGGAGGGGTGTTGCTGCAACAACAGATATCAACTTGGATGACGGGTGAGATGTTGGCCATGTTACCTTCCTCGAAGGTGTCAGGAGCAGGAATAGGGTCCTTGAACCAGTCTACCTTGGTGGGGAGGAAGTCTTTGGATTCAACCGCAAATTGGGTAGCGGTGCTAGAGGAAGATACTTCTAGAAGGAAATACGAACGATGGTGCATGTCATCCCAGGGATACTCCGGGGCAGTGAGGGCCTCAAGAATCTCCTCATCGGTACGAAAAGTTTGCGTCGTCAAATCGGTTGACGAGGGGGTAGTGGTTGAAGAGATCATATAGATGATATTAACCTCTCCAGAAGGGGAAGAGACCGGGGGGTAGATCTCCTCAATGGTGGGTGGTGCCGTCTCAAGATCCAGATTGTTCATCTCATAGAGAGCCGCTCTGTAATCCGGGAGATCGGGACAATGATGGGAGTAATGCCCGTAAACACCGCATATAGCACAGGGGTGGTTGGTACGCAAGGATTTGTCTTTGGGCTTAGGGGTGGGGTTTAGTTTGATAGTTGGGATGTTGGGGTCATCGTCGAGCATCTGCATGTGCTTCTGCAATGCTGGTAACTGTGGGCATTGGTGGGTCGCATGGCCCAACTCGTCGCACAGCGAGCATTTGGGAGGAGCATGAAATACTGGAGGGTTTTTGACTGTCTTGGGAGGTGGTACAGCAGTGTAAGGTTGTGGACCTCTGCCCCCAGTGGGTTTGGGAGTAGGAGGAGGAGTTGTGGAGGACGAAGGGGTAGAGACACCGGGAGGTGCCTGAGTGGTAGTAGCCATGGGTTGCACCGGTTGGAGGACGACGTCTGGTGTCGGCGGGCGAACGGGAGGCGAAAGATACCATACGGGTAATCCCAAGGTTAACCCCGGGAGGTTAAGGGTAGCCATGACCGGGGCACTTACTACTCCCGATGGAGGGACTAGGAAGGGGATCGTATGGATAGGTGTAACACCAATGTGGATAGGTACCAATGGTGGTTTTGGAAACAAGGGTGGTTGATTGTTAGGTGGTTGGTTGTCGTGGGACAAGGTACATAAATCAGACACTTCGGGCGTCGATGACGGGGGAGGAATGGATTGAAAGGTGGAGGTCATCGGCGCTTCTGAGTAGACTCCAGGTCCCGTAGAGGAAACAAACGAGGTGGTGGCACGAGAAACAGGTTGTTCAACCATGGGGAGAACATTTTCAGGTGCCGCGGGAGCACTGGGATCATAGTAGGTGAGCTGGTCAACCTTAACCACGCGTCCCTCATGGGGGAACATCATGGTGCGAAAGACGGAAGAGGCAACCGCTCGCATGGCATACATATAGCTGCGACCAAGTAAAAGGTTATAATCCAATTGGGCATTGATTACCTCGATGTCAATGAGTACGGTTTTGCCACCTAACTGGATGGGGACATTGGCTAGGAGGCCTTGGGGCTGAGCCGAACGACCATCGTAGGCGCGTAATGCAGTGGTGGACTGCTGGAGAGTGGGGGATCCCAACTTCTGCCACACGAATGTAGACATAACGCATGTGGAGGCACCTTCATCGATGATGCATCGATGGATGACAAGATTCCGAACGGAAACAGAAACTTGGAATGCTAAGGAGGAAGGCAGGCGTGGTTCGGATTGGTCGAAATCAAATGCCATCAGATTCGAATCATTTGGGTCAATCCCCCCAATGGAGGAGAGTAAAGTCTTGCGCTGGGAAGGGCAGTTCTTCAAGACTTCTAACGCAGACATGGCTGCGGGAGATTGGGCTAGGTCGTCTACAATGTTGTAGTTTGACGCAGCACGCGCATTGGGGTTATTGTTGATACGGCGAAGTGGGAAACGAGGGGCTTTGGGAGCGCCATCTAGTGGAGGTGGAGGAATACATAACGCTTGATCGGTGGGATGAGCAGTAGTAGGTTTATCTATGGGAGGTGAGTCAGTGGTGGAGCCATATTGGTTCCGACGGGTCTGAAGGTTGACGTTAGCGGATGACATCATCAACAGGTGGTGGGTACCTGAGTCAAACATGGGTTGATCAGGAGCAGCGTAAGTGATTTGCTGTTGTTGGGGTTGCGCGTTAGCTTGAGGGGCTAACGACTGAGTGTTCACCACGCCTTGGGTTGGTAAGGGGTTTTGCAGAACCAAAGGTGGCTGCTGAGGCTGAGGGGGGTTAGGTGGTGCCTGAGGAGCCGCATGCCCTTGGCGGTGGGCATCGTCAACCCAGAGCTGCCGAGCTCGCTCCAAGTGTGGGCAAGTATGCGTATAGTGTCCATAGACCCAGCAAATAGAACAAGGGTGGTTTGTTCACAAATTGGGGTTTTTAGCCTGCTTGGGCGGGCGATCAGGGTTTTGATTAGTGGGGGCCGCATTGTTGTTGTCGGGGGGATTAGCCGGTTGACCGGCTTGGTCTGCAGGTTGGTTATTCCCACGATTACGGCCCTTGCCGTGGTTCTGTTGGCCCTGGTTGCGTTGGTTGTTCTGGTTTTGCTACGGGTTTTGTTGGGCGTAAACTTTCCCTTGGGCAGCAGGTGGATTCTGAGGTTGCGCAGGTGCAGGAGCAGGCTGCGGTGGATAATATGCAGGTGGAGGCTGAGCAGGTGCAGCAACTTGAGGGGGTTGTTGATATGGCTGCGGAGCGGGTTGCGGATTTTCCGCATGGGCTTCCCGTGGCGGATAATAAGCAGGTTGGGCTTGTGAAGGCGCAGGAGCTGGGGCAGCCTGCTAATGGTAGTAAGGCTGAGGTGCGACTGGGGGGGCATAAGCGGGAGTCGCATGACCGAAGCACTGAGGAGGACATGAGGGTTCATGGTGATGGTGATGTGCCATGGGGGCATATGAGTTGGTTGTTCCAGACTGTGAGGTAGCCCGTGAAAGGTCGGGGCCAGGGGAAGGACGTGTAATAGAAAATGGTTGAGGATGCGAAGAAACACGGCCAATGATACCGTCTGCAGCGTGGGATGCCCCCGGCGCATCATGCTGGGAGGACTCGCCGCGAGGGGCGTCAGGTATAATGGTATAAAGGTAACCCGACTGGGCATAAATGAGGTCGAACTGCTGTGCCTTAAGGATGGCCTCTTCTTCAGACTGGGGTCTTTCTGATGCTACATCCTTAGCAATAACAGGGAGAAGGGATTTGAGGAACCAATCTAGGAAGATACGGTCGTCTAGTTTGATCTTGCATAAGCTACGGCGTCGACGCCACTCATGGATGTGGTCCGTGATATGGGTAGCCGTGTTTTGTCTGCAGGATAGGAGGATCTCAACGCCCGCGTCATAGCGGACAGGAAACTGGAAGAACTGCAGGAATGTCGAGGCAAGGGAAGCAAAGGTGGCATGGGTCCCATGAGGTTGCTCGATATACCATTTGGCTGCAGAGCCAGTGAAGGTGCGCTGTAAGAGACGGAGGCGAACAGAGTCATCCACTATGGAGTTAGAGGAACACCATAGGTGTAAAGACATGATATGGTTTTGTGGGTCCTCACCTGCCTTACCCTCAAACTTAGGGATGTCAGAGGGGATATTTGTAGGCATATGAGGCCACGTAGGGTCATGTCGAATAGGATCGTTGGTCAATCTGGCCAGGTCAGGTAGGTTGAGGCTAGCCATGAACGGAAAACTGGAAGAAGGATGTGACACAGTAGTGGGGTGGACCAGGTGGGGGCCAATGCCCCCAAGTGGAGGGACAGGATTTGGGATGGTGCCTCCAAGTGGGGGAACTGAGGTAGTATAGGATGGGCCTACACCACCATGGGTAGTGTGAGCCACTGATGTAGTGGGGATAGGGATTCCCGCTGCGGGAATAGGTACCGTGAGGGGAATGGTAGATGGGGGTCCCATGGAGGGCATACCCAAAACAGGTGTAGTAACTGGTGTAGTGGTGGATGTGCCACCAATGGTCCCTATAACAAAAGGAGTGGAAGTCGTGCCAGCCATGGGGCTAGTAGGGGCAGTGTAAATAGGGTTCTCAGACTCTTCGTCAGAATCAGAGGTAAAGTAAGGAGCGTCAATATCTGGTGACGGAGTCCTATGTCGCTGACGAGTGGAGTCAAGTGACAAGGCTCTAGATCTGTGATGAGTGGTATCAACGGATGATGATCGGAATCTATGACGGGTGGTGTCAAGAGAACCGTGCTGTGGGGGATCTCCCCTGAGGCGCCGAGAATGTCTCGGGGACTCAATGGTGACGGATGGTGTCAAATCTCTGTGGGTTGAGGTGAGTAGAAAAACAGCTCAAAAAGGCCTAATGCAACCGAGTGTGTAGAAGGAGAGCTAAAAAACAAGGCACTCAGGCCAACAACCAACTCAAAACACCCACTGCAACAGTTGTGCTACAATAGGTGGAGTATCAACAAAGATGGTCAGAATACCAACAAGCAGCAGGTTTCCTAAAAAGAACAAATGGTGGACTCACTAGACCAAAGGTAGGTAAAGGAGCATGCAAACACCTAACTAAAAGTATTCTGACTCAACTAAACATATCCTTTGCAAGGTGATGAAATCCAAGTCAGACAATATGAGTAGGAAAGCCAAGTGGCTATGATATCCCCCTACCGGGAGGGATACCGGGTAGTCAATCCTAGAAGAATGGCAACTAAGATACCCCGTTCATGACACGTCCAGAAAGGTGAATCTGCCGTTTAGTCCGTTTACCGCAATACCCCTATACAGGGATATCCTGCGAACCGCGAAAGGTAGCCCTTCGGTTACTGAATGGAGTGCGGTATTCCACTCAGGCCTCCGGAACCAGTCTCCCGACTTCAACCCTCCTAAGGGAGAGGCCCTCTGACAAACTGGTCGTGACTGTGCCAAAAAGTACTAGGGGATTTTGGTTCCCTATTTGGACAACAACTATGTCTCAAGTGAAAGTAACCGAGGGGTGTTATTGGAAGCCTATCCCCCCGATCCTACCTAACTACAATGATTCTTTTGTGTTCCCCAAGTGGGGTTAGAATGTTGGTTCAGTTAGGTACTTTTCAAGGCTCACTTGATTTATGTGACGGAGTGTGTGCTCGTGAGGTTATGAACCCAAAATAGAAGTGCCACAAGGGGGGCAACTTCTAACTATCAATAATGTTGGAATTGAAACTTTAACTTGAAAATTTTTTTGAATTAAAAATACTGAAATTTTAAAAAGATTCTGTAAAGGGAACAGAAATTATGTTGCAGAAAGGCTGTAAGGAAGTGGGACTGCAGGTAGGACAGGGGGCTGTTCAGATGCAGAAAATATTGCAGCAAAAGGGGCTGGGCTCAAAACAGGAAAAATGCAAAAATCAGACCGCAGGTCTGTGGCGAAACAGAACAGGCAGACCGCGGGTTTGAGGGAAACAGTCGCGGTCAGGTTGCGGCTTTCGGGCCAACAAACGCAGTCGGGACGCAGGAAACAGGGAAAAAGACGCAGTCGGGTCGCGACAAAAAGGCTAACAGACGCAGTCGGGACGCGGGAAAGAGGCTGAAAGCCGCAGTCGGGATGCGGGAGAATGGCCGACAGGCGCAGTCAGATCGCAGCAAACAGGATGATTAGCCGCGGTCGGATCGCAGGTAACAGACTTAAATCCGCCGGCAGGGCGTCGAAAACCGTCTGAGAGCCGCGGTCGGGTCGCAGGTAAAGGCCTGAAAGTCGCGATCGGGACACGACTGTAGAGGGAAAAAATGCGATGTACGGCGGCCGAAAGGGACAGCCGAAAGGGAAATTTTTTTTTAAACGGAAACCAGAAATTCAAAATCTAGGGGAGTCGCCAAAACTGTGGCTAGGGTTTTACCCCTAGCTTGTGCAAATGAGCACCTACTAAGGAGAATGGACTCCTTAGTAGCAGTTCAGTAAATGTAAATAATTAAGCTAAAACAGAAATAAAAACTAATCTAATACATGTGCATGAAAAATAAACAAAAATTTGTAAACAAGGGTTTTTGTATTGATATTACCTCCAATGTGGAGGTTGATGAAGCTCCTTGCAATGTCCAAGAGGGTTGCTCCAAGCTCCAATGTGCTCCTTCTCTTTCTCCAATGGTGGGGATGGGCCAAAAGTGGCTCTCAAGGTGAAAGTAGTTCAATGGTGAACTAGGGTTTCGAGAGAGATTTTGGTAGAGTAAGGGTATACTTGATTGTGGATATGAAATAAGGGATCTCCATCACCTATTTATAGTTTTTTGGTGGTGGAGTGCTGACCCATGGTTTTGGGAAACACATGGTTTAGGGCAGCTGTATAGGGTTTTTTTCTCCTTTTCCTCATTATTTTTTATTCCCTTTATAGGGGATTTTTGCTATTTTTGGAGGAAAAAGGGGTTTTTTAGCCTTTTTTAGGCTATTTTGAGGGTTTTGTGGCCTTTTGGAGGCATTTTAGGCCTTTTGGAGGCTTTTAAATGGGATTTTTTGGGATTTTAAGGGAAATATGGTAGGAAAATGGACAAATGAGCCATATAATGTGGTAGATGAGGTAGTGAACACTTTTTGGGTGTTAACACTTTGCTTCCAGCAACAAGAAAATATATATATCTAGCCTTACAGGCTTAGAAATCAATGGGACTAGCACCAACACCTCTGGTCTGTCCTTCTCATAACATTGCAGACTTATACTTGCACTCTCCACAGCCTCCCCTATTCGAATCTCTCAGCCATCACCTGATGAACATGAGGAATGTTTCTGCAGAAAACATTGTAAGAGCTCCCTGCTCAATTCGAATTGCCCTTTATAGGCTACCTAGGTCTTTTTGTAATTAACTGGTCATTAGTGAGCTACCTGCTCACCTCCCTCTACCTGGAGGGGGAAATGCCACAAAATTAGGGGGAGTTGTCCCATACCAACAGCTAATGGTAGAGTGCAAATGCTGCCATTTGTCCCAATCCTTCCAGCAGCTTCCATTCCTCCTAGTGGGCCAGTGGACACTCTTGTAACAACTTTCTTGAGTGTTTGTCTCCCATTTTTATTTATTAAATAATAATAATGAGTCATTACATTCATCTTTGACCCAATTGGTCATAATTACAAAACTTGTAATTATAATTTTCACACAAAGTATTTTTGCAAAAAAAGGATAATAGTAGAAAATAATTATTCTAAAAAATTGGGTAGGTGACAGGAAAACCATGTGTGATGGCCTGCAAAAGCCAAACTAGGTGGGAAGGATCCCATGTTTTGGAAATGGGTTTCGGGTGAAACGCCATTGTAAATTTTGATAATGTCTCAGCCGAACAGCATGTTGGTAAATCATGTGAGTGAGACAGTAAAATTATGCCAAGAAGGCATGTGTGGGTTATGGAACGTGAAAATATTGGGGTGGCAAACCGAAGGACTGTTGACTCAGAGAAGGGAGCCCCCATTCTTCGCAATGAAGAAAAGATACATTTGTAAAACAGATGAGTATTATGCAACCCTAACTAAGAGTATACATGTATGGTTATTAGATTTAAAATGCAAAGCATGTTTTATTATTTCATTATTATTCCAGACTGATTGAGTGTGACTAAGGCCTACATGACTCACATTGGAAAGGGATGCATACCTTTCTGGTGTTGGGTTATGTTAGGTTGTCAATATTGACTACACCCTAAGGGAATGGATGCATTCCTAGTGTTTCAATACTTGATAGTGAATGTTATGAAATATGGATAGAATTTTAGAGCAACAATATTGATGAGCCTGCTTATCCTTCTTGTGCTATCATCTTACACAGATGAAATTTGGTGTTGCACGTTAAGGTGAAAAGTGAAGAAAGGGTACTCAAGAGGACTGTATGGGCAGTTGTAATGTCCCTTGTTAGGAATTTTATTAAAATTGCAATTTTTCACTTTTTTCCTTGGTTCGACCTTTGACTAGTTTCGATCTCTAGGTCCCAAATTTGCCCCAAATGATCCCAAATCTTCTGAGAAGGTATATGAATGATATTAGAACATAAATATGTGTTTCAGGGATGCCTTTTTACCTTTAAAACACTTCTAAAAATACTCTTTCAATTCTGTTCAATGTAGGTAACTTTACTAGTGATTTCCCTTTGACTAGTATTGGTCTCTAGGTCTCAAATTGACTCCAAATGCCTTCAAATCTTCAAGGAAGGTGTATGAATGATATTAGGGATTGAATATGATGTTCAGGGATAACATATGGCCACCAAAAGACCTATGCAAACTCTCTTAAGATTCTGGACCAAGTATACAATTTTACTAGTAATTTGGGGTTCAAATCCCCCTAAGGTAAGTACTGAAAATGGCTTCCCAAATGCCTCCAAACCCACTCAAATTTATGAACAGAGGTATGTAATGTGTTAATTATGTTATTAAGGTCTCATATGCACCATTAATGGTTTATTACAACTGTTCTCACCCTCTCCCATTCAACTGCAAAAATCACCAATTCAACCCTTGGGGAAATGGCACTATTTCTTCTCCCAATGCAATTAGACTGAGTAAAAATACTTCAAATGCTCAAGTACAGTACATGAAACTTGTAAAATACATCCATGGAAGTCCATTAATCACAAATTAATCATAGAATCATCCATTCATTCGAAATCATCATCAATACATTGGTTCACAACAAGGTAGTGGGAAAATGGCATTGTTCTTCCATTAAAAATGAGATTTATACATTTCTACTTGGAATTTCGACCTGAAACTTTCTGGAGATGAAGAACAGAGTATTTACTTCATATTACAAAAGAAATGGGGCATTAGAAGCTCCCCCAAAGAGTACAATAGCTCACCAAAAATGCCCTCCCTCAAGGATCAAGAATATGCCATCAAAACTGGAAATGGTTGAAGGAGCGAGCTGCAATAGAAGAAACCATGAGCTGCCCTGTAGCTTACACCTGCAAATAAAGACTCCATTAAAGCTCCAAATGAAAGGTATGAATGGCCTTTCCAATTGCCAACTTGGATGAGAATCTTTCACCCTCGAAATTGGCTAAGGCAAGAAACTAGTCATCCACTAGCTCTCCCTCTTCACAAATGCAATTGCAAATTCTACAAATGATCAAAAGCCATTCTCATACTTCATTTCTACATTTTATAACCAACATTAGCCTTCTAAGGGTTGAAATCCTCTCAATAGATTCAATAGATTTCCATTTAGGAAATATTCCACATTTGCCACTTGTCTCCTAGTTCCAACCTTCCATCTTCTCCCAAATTCGATTTTGAGTCTCTTTGGCTTCTCCAACTCCCAAATTCGCCTTCTTTGAGCCTATTTTTGGGGCTGACATGTCATAGTGGTCAGATGTCAGAGGTCAGGTCTGCAATTTGTCATAGTTTTCATAGATGCTCCATCATTGGTGTCATAGGGGATAGGGAATCTAGCCCAAGTGTCCACAAACTTCCACTTTGACTCTTTATCTTCCATGGAGGTTACCAATCCTTCCCAATTCAACCTAAGATGCTCAATGACATGTGTTATGACTTACCAACTCACCCAAGAGTGTTCACATTCCCATTAATTCGAATTTGCAAAAGAGAGATACCATGTATTATGAAAAATCAAGCTAGTGTGGGTCCCACATCCTCCATATGTCTCCAAAACCATTTGTCATCTAGGATTTCTCTTGAATTTATTTATTCACTCTATTTATTAAATACTTGAACCCTTCTAATGTCTAAACATCATTTATTATCCCCCTTATTCCAAATCCCAAAGCTTCCACCCCAAACCTAGGAAACTAGTAATTTTCCTCCTTGGCAATTATTTGACCCTTAACATCAACTTTGCAAACTCTAATGAATATGGCTAATGTGATTAGGCCATTGTGACCCAATTCCAAATTTGGGACATGACAGCAGTGGTAACCTTTCTACACTCACACTAAAGGACACTGGAAGGGATGGATAGGCCCGAGGATCTATGTGGTAGAAAAGGGGTATCATCCTTGTTTAGTGTGAGTGGGTATTGTGGAGCCATGCTATCCTACAATCAATTCTTAATCCTTGTGTGGATGGAGAATTGATGTGTATGTGAAGGGTTGTGGTGATATTGATGAAGGAATAAAATCTCTATTGGGTCAGCAGTAAGGTGGGGTACCGATACTGACTGAAAACCTTGAGATGCCTATGGATCTGTAGTAGAGCCTTGACCTAGAAAGGGTCGTGGTGCAGTTTCCTTCCATTGGATGATGACCCAGACAGATGTGTTGGCTTGGAAATGGAGAGGGAAAACCAGGTATGGGGCTAGTTTGGCACCACCAATGCTTGGTAAATCCAGAGAGTAAACTGGTTGGGCATTAACTGCTTGATGTTGTGGAGCAGCATGTGGGCTGTCCAAACATCCAAGTCCATAGGCGATCCCAAGACTTGCAAAGCGAAGCAGGACCCTATGGAACAAAGAGGAAATGCACAATACAGATAAGTATTTAATTTCATTTATTTCTTATTTGGAATAATGAATATTTCAGGTATAAGTCTTCTAACAACTAAGTTGATACACTGTTGTTTCTTTGTAGGAAACCTTGGTCATTACAAGAAGCAAGGACCCTCAAAGAACCATAAATGCTTAGTAAATCCAAAGAGTAACTGGCTAGGCACTATAAATTCTTGGTAAATCCAGAGAGTAACTGGTTGGGCGCTATAAATGCTTGGTAAATCTAGAGAGTAACTGGTTGGGCCCTATAAATGCTTGTTAAATCTAGAGAGTAACTGGTTGGGCGCTACAAATGCTTGGTAAACCCAGAGAGTAATTGGTTGGGCATTAACTACTTGAAGTTGTGGAGCAGTGTGTGTGCTGGCCAAACATTCCTTAAATAATTGATAAAACCCAGTTAGAGTACTAGCTTATCATATTGATAAATGAGATGTCTGATAGACCCAGGCAGTGTACTAGCCTAGCATTTCCTATTTGAATGGTTGTGGAGTAGCCTGCGTGCTGACCCAACATTCATTATTATATCCACAAGAAATCCAAGGCTTGCAAAACAAAGAAGGAGCCTATGGAATAAAGTGAAGACATCCAATACAAATAAGTATTTGGTTATCTTGCAACTTCTTGCTTATTTAATATGAATATACGTGTGCACATGATTTGATTGTGATTTTCTTAAACTCTTGTTTAGAGATAAACGCTATGAAAATAAACTAAACATGTGAATTGATTCAATGTTTGAGTGTAGGTATTGCTGGAAGCAAGGAATATGAAGGCATCCTAGGGATGCATGTGGACATGTGACTGTCCTAAAGAGCTTAGTATGAGAAGTAATGAAATATGGTGCTAGTGGAACTGTGTGGGTCCTAACAGCCAAAGGTTCTGGAGGCAACAATGGAGAAAGGTTCCCTAGTTGAAGAGCCTTAGACAGACCTTAGACACTAAGTGTCATAGCCAAGAAAGGGCAATTCAAGCATTCACATTGAAGTGAAAGAGGCTAAGGAGTATGAAACCATAGTGGTGGTGTGTCTCCAGAATTGGAACAAGACTAAGAGGGGAAAACTCTTACTCTTATCTTTCCTTTTGACTGGTGCATCTTAGAAAGAAAAGATTGGTGAGTATATGTCATGGCTGAAAATAGATTGTGTTTAATTTCTTGAAATGAATTGTGAATGCTGAAATAGCAAATTTCCTGTGAAAGGATAAACATGAACGAGTTCATGTATATGTTGGGAAAGCATGAAAAATGTGGAAGTCTCATGAGTAAAGCATGGATGTTCCATGTCAATTGAGCAAATAATTGACTGATTTTAATATCGCGTTATGCTTGGCCAAACATAAATTGCCATGATGAATCTCACAGGTGAGGAATTAAAATCCATTGTTTGCAATTGTTAATAGCCAAGTGTTTCTAGTGAGGAAAGTGAGAGATAGTTGTGCACATTGATGATGGAAGCAGTCCAAAAGCTATTTGATTTGGCTGAAAAATATTCCTCAAATAGTTGCTAGGACAGCAAGAAAGATGGAATCCATGAAATTCCAGACTTGTAGATCAGTTGGAAGGTAAATAAAAGGAAGGGATTGCTGTGGAGCAATTTCCACCTGCATAGCTAGAAGATCAAAGCCAGTAGGAGAAACTTGTGGAATCCAAAGTACTTGTTCCTAAAGATTCAAAGTAAAAAGTTGAAATGCAGGACAGACCTGCCACATTTTGTGAATTTTTGGACATGTGTAAAGTGGGTATGTATTCCTAAGTATTGGAACACCGAGGATGGTGTGATTCCAAGGGGGACGGGATTGTAATATCCTGATTTTGACCCCATTGCATTAAAATGTAAATGATGTAATATTGTTATAAAAATCATGGCGAGGAGCTCAAAGGCCCCGCCATTGATTTAGTGATGCATATGGTTTACATGCTAGCCAGGCACAATGGAATTGCAAATATCATGTAAATATGCATTTTAATAAAATACCCACAACTAGCTATGCAATGCAATAAGAGACAGGGGCATGATTTTACAAGGAATTGGGAGGAAAACATTCAAATCCTTGAACCAATCAATTCAAGCCAAGTGTCAATGAGAGAACCCATAAACCCTCAACTACCCATGTTGACTTTTGTACCTAATCATTCATTTCTCCCAATAATTGGTTGAGTAGTTAATTCCTTATGGAATGGAGAGGTATGGCTGTCCAAATTCGGGTATGGGAAAGCCACCCTTCATGGAAATTCGTGTTTGAATCCTTTGGCAAGAAAGGAGCCACGAAATTGCTCCCCAATCCATTCTTCACCCATGAGTTTTCCTCTCTCTCGTTTTTGGAGTCACCTGGGCATTTTCCCTCCACGTTTTTATGTTTTTTCATGGTTTTCTAGCCGGGGAGAGGGCGTTTTTGTGTTGCAGAGCTGTTGGGAGGAAGAGAGCTCTATTTGGGGGTTCCATTGAGGCCGTTTTGGCCATTGGAATGCTCATAACCTGTGGGAGAAATCATTTTTTCTCCCTGTGGTCGAATTACCCTTTCCATAGTCCGTTTTGGTGTGCCCACGATTTGGGGGAATCCCATGGCCATCTTGTTTGTAAATCCCATTGTTGAAAATGTGTATCCATGCCCAATGATTGTGCTTGCTGTGTGTAGATAGAGTATGTTGGGGTATGGGTTATGGGTATCCATTTTTTTGGCTTGAGCTTGAGTGCAAGCATCCAGAAATGAAGAGGGTTCAGATTTAGCCTGATAAACCTAGATGTGGACTAGATTGGCATAGATACAATGAGTATTTGACTGTGTATGAGCTTGAGTGTCCCATTTTCCTTGTAGAAATCATGCCCAGCTCGGGGGTGGTCTCTGAGTGCTGAAAGAATACAGGTTGGGCAGAGACCTATGGTTGGGTGGAACGTTGCAGCGACATAGCTAGTTGCTTGGGACCACTTTACCATCAAGACAAGCATTCTTTATGTGTATTTGCTTTTGCAATGTTTTAATTTGATGATTTTTATTGATATGTTGAGTGCATATGGAATGTGTGTGGATGATGTTTTATTCCGTTGTGCATGTTTTCTTTGATTTGCATATGCACACATTTGTTTTATTCGTATGGATCTAATGAAATGGGATGAGTTTATGCAAAAGCCCCAGAATTTGGTAGCACGTTCCCTTCCTTGCGTTGGATTGACAGGAGGGGACGTGACAACAATGACAATGAAAAATATTAGGGCTTACATCAGCAAACCAATCACATTCTTCTTGATATTTCATCTTCGAGAATTCTTGGTATAAGTGCCTTAGAGGCAAATTTATTTTTAATGTAAATTCTGCTCTAAATTTGCTCATGTAAATTGAGTCATCTCATATTAAGGAAGATATTCTTTGCTGGGGTTTTATTCCTGAACAGGTTTCCCCAGGGTAGAATCTTTGTGTTCTTGTGGATGATTGTTTTCACTTATTGCTTCAGAATTAAATGCTAGAAAGTCTGCTAAATTTTTGAAAAAGATTGTTATTGCTATCAAATCAGATCTATGTTAAAAATTTAACAACTCGGGATAGGTGAGAATACAATGTATCTACATCAGTTTTGAATGTACCTTCCAACTATAGGTAACTAATATATATTGTTAAGTATTAAGATTCAGAGGATGATGTTAATCGAGAATTGTTATTGTGGTGAAATTAGGTGGTTGACTGTTGTTGATCAATAAATGGCATTTTCCATGTGATGCAATCCCCTATGATGTATTCAATCATTTTTAATATCAATAGAAAAAGATCCCATTTAAAAAAAAATACTGTCCTTCATCTATATGGCGATGATCAAGGTATTTTTTAAGGATTCTAATACTATACTTAAGTATAGTATTCTAGGAGATTATTTTTTTATTGAAAAAAACATATATTTAGATAGGTAGGTGAATATTAAATATGAAACCTACAATTTACTACCGAAACATGTAAATTTTGGCGAATATTATGATAAAAAAACATATTTTATGTAAATATAGGC
Source organism: Larix kaempferi (assembly GCA_027924585.1). Classification (NCBI taxonomy): domain Eukaryota; kingdom Viridiplantae; phylum Streptophyta; class Pinopsida; order Pinales; family Pinaceae; genus Larix; species Larix kaempferi. The sequence continues at coordinate 3,875,065 of BSBM01001238.1, forward strand.
AATATTAGAGACTAAAAATGACCAAAAAACGAATTTATTTTTTGAATAAAAAACCCGAAAAAATAGTCAATTGGTGAAATTTCACCCCTAAAAATTACCCTGGCGATGATATTGCATTGTTGCTTTTTATAACCATATAGTTCGAGAATGAGATTAATTATGATTTATTCATGTTGTGCTTGTGAGTAGAATATTAGAATGGGATGTGTTGCTTTATGTTTTTCCAATATTACCCATTGCTGGTTGTGTTAACCTAAGTAAGAAATAAGAAATCCTAGGTTGGCCAGCACAATTGTTAGTTGCAACCTCTATGTTGTTTCATTCCCATATTAGTTTTAGTCTCAACACAATGCTTCAAGTGATAGCTTCCCCTCCTTACAAATCGGATAAGAAAGCACCAAGACTACAATGGACCCCTCTATTGAATACCTATGTGTATCCTAGTTTGAAATCAAGCCAACACTCACAATTGTAGCAAATAACGTCGAGTTTATGTTCCACCATTTTTTACTCATGTCAACCTATGGGTCATGAAGGGTGGATAAATCGATGGAGGAGGCACAATTTTTTGGCATTGGAGTGTAACAAAGTTTTGGTGGTTGAATTGATAATAAAACAAAACTTGTGCATGATGAGATATGAGAGGCCTCCAACTAGGTAGCGAGGTGATTCATCTCAGCTTGGGATTTTATTTCCTCCTTGATACCACTAATAAATTGTTGCTTGAATAATTCATCAATTAAATTTTCTATTTTAATTGTTGAACACTCAAAGACATCAAATGTCCTTCCATCATGCATGTTTCATGTAATTTGGTAAGCTATCCAAAAAAATTAGTAGCCATGACAAAGGAAGCAAAAATGCCTTTCACAAATTGCTTCCATGCAATGTATCCTAGAGATTTCTTCTTATGCAATTTACACCAATGTTAATGTTCTCAATCCAAATATAGAAATAATATTCTCAATTTCAATGGCTTATCCTATATATGATAGAGTGAACCGTAGTGTTCCATTTTCTCAACCCGACCTATAATATTTGATCCATTAAACTTATTCAGATTGACCTTAGACAAGCAATACAACATATTGGGGGAATGATGAGGAAAGGGGTTATGATTGTGAGAGTTTCCACCCATTAAACCTTCATCATCAACATGATTACCCTTACGTAATTTTTCATTGGGAAACCTTCACCATCATCATGATTACCCTTGAATTTGTCAATTTTATCAAAACAAAGTGAGAGACTTTCCCATTGATGACGATCATGTTTGTCTAAAGTTCCTTGATAGCGCAAAGTATGCCTTCCATGGAATTCATGCTTAGAGTGTGGTTCATTTGAAGATGCAGACCACAATTGGGGTTACCCAAGAGCTATATAAACATTATTAATGTAACGAGAGGAGTCTATTGAGATAGGTTTCAAACAATGTGACTATCAAGTTGACAAGAAAAGGGTTACTTAGAGCAATAACAATGTGATCAATATTGTGTAAGAAATATTTTGAGATAGGTCTTTAATAAAGGTAGTGGTTAGACTAATCAAGATTTTTCTTTTTATAACTCCAAATGGGAATATACTCTTGTCCAAGTATTACTACGCTAAAAAATTTCCCAAATTCTTGAAATTCCAAAAGATTTTTTTCACATTGTTTGGGTTGAAGAGGCTAGGGTTTGTAGGGTCCTAAAATCATAGGATTTTCATGTGCTATAATTGTCTACTATACCATATGGTTTCAAACAAGAGTAATCAATCAAATATTTCATGGCATTGACTAAGGAGGATAAATTGTACCCTTAGCCATACTACCTGATTCCTAGATATGATAGAGTGATCTCCCTAAGTGTTGTTCTCGATGTACTATAGAAACAAGATGGCCAACAAGTTTATGTATGGTTTCAAGTGTACCTACTAGTATTTTTATATACCCAAGGACATGTTGAAGGTCAAATCCATAAACAAATTTTGTCTAAAACTATATTAGTACTCACTAGGTTCCAAGAAAGGTGTGCAACAATGTCCAACCAAGTGACCCTGCATGTATTACCTATGTGTATGCTTCTTAGCTACAATTTCATTTGCTAAATGATATATTTCTATGTTTTAATACATCAAAACACATCTCTAGCCTAAAAAATAAACTCTCTAAATATTATGCATGCTGGCACATGAAAGTGCTTTGATATGACTTGTAGTGTTCCTTGATAACTAAAATATAATACTTAGAGCAATGTAAACATAAATATAACCGTGGAAAGAAAATAAAATAGAACCAATGTATTGAAACAACAACAATATGCAAACCCTTATTCTAAATAGAGAGAGCAAGGTTAACTTTCATCTTCGAGGGGGAACCTTCAACTGTGCAAATCTCCAATACATATCATAATACTTTGTGTACTAGATTACGTAGACTTTACTACTACAAATAGTTTCTAACTTACCAAAACCATAGACACCTAACGGGCCTTCATTAATGAGGTTACAATAACTAACTAGTGGACCTTCTTTAATGATGCCACCTTATTTTTATAGATTACACACTCAAACTAACTAGTGATCCTTATTTGATAGAGAAGGGAACAATGCATTAAATAACAACCCATCCCTTAACTAAGGGATTTAGGGTGGTTATACCCTAACACAAAAGATGCCGCCAATGTCAAGCAAATGAATGATATGGGTTTTCTATGACCCAAGTTTTCTCTTTGTATTGAGAAGACTCAGAAAAATAAATAAATAAAATCCCAATCAAATCATAATAGAGAACCCAACAAAGGTGTAAGGGGTGAATAAGAAAATGTCAATGAGAAAATGTGAGAACATGAGTTCTTTCGTGAGTAAATATGATGATCACTAGGAAAAGTGTGATGAAGAAGAAATAATGGTGAGAAAAAATTCCTATGAAAATGCTAGGTTCTAATGACTAGTGTAAGCTTGATAAGCTTGATGGAGATATTAAAGGGATGGAAATTGTCAATGATGAAAATATGTTAGGGCTGAGGTGACTAGGGAAATGTGATAAGGTAAATTTATTGCAATTTATCCATGAATTCTATAGTAGGAAAATCTTGAGAACAATATGATGGAAGAAAATGGGTAATTTTAGTAGGAAATAAGAAACTCTAATACTATAAGAAGAAATACCTTTAAACACCCATTGAGAAAAAACAGCGCAAGATGAGACTCAAATTCACGTGGAAGAAATCTTACCCTAAGAACTAGAGGAAGAGATAAGGTTACCATGGAAATCATGATAGAAAAGAAAAAATGAATAGTGAGATATCTTCTTGTTGAGAACAATATTTCTTTAAGAGATGTTCCTAATGAACTATCAAAAAGCGCTGAGGAAATCTGACCAAGTAAATGACACGTGAGACATCACGGTGAAACATAGATAAATTTCTTAATATGATATACAAACTTAGTCAATATCCCCCAAAAAAGTAGAGACTATGGGAAGCTAGTTAGCTCAAATGAGGCAACATAAAGATCAATCAACAATTTGCATAAAGAAGGGGAGGTAAAATAAAAGGAAATATCACCATCAAGAGAATGTATGTTCACGATAATCAATCGTTAAATGTGACACCATGGAATTTCATGGTGTGCAAAACTAATGTCCATGCCCATGATAATTTATCTTTAAATGTGTCACCATGGAATTTCATGGTGTGCAAAACTAATGTCCACGCCCCTTTGTTAGAAGGTAGTTGGTATTCAATGTTAAGGTAATTCCATGGTGTGCAAAACCAATGTCCATGCCCATTTGTTAGTATGTAGTTGGTATTCAATGTTAAGGTATGGTCAATGATAAATGTAAGTTTGTGGTAGAGATGATTAACCAATTAGCCAGGTAGTTGGTATTCAATGTTAAGATATGGCCAATGATAAATGTAAGTTTGTGGGAGGTATGATTAGCCAATTAGCCTCAAAGAAATCAATAAGAAAAGTGGAATCGTCTTTGTTATGCCTAAAAAACCTAAACTCTTGAGAGTTTGGGATTCCACCTCTATCTTTTGATGGAAGCAAATAGGTTATATGAATCATTCAATGAAGTCACCTTTGCAAATGTGTTGGTGGATAGGAGTTATGTCTACCTCCCTATTCCAACAATCAAATGAAATTGCTTGAATATTAGTTAAAAGCAAATAAGAGAAGGGGTTTACAATCATTGGAATTTGTCTCGGTAGCACATTTGGGGTCAAATATTCAAGATGATTTCAAAATTACAGTTGTTTTCATCATTGATGTTATCGAACTTCATTTCATTAGGTATATTTGGCAATTTTTTTAGGTAAACGGCATAAGCTTAACCGCATCATAAATTATAAACATCTCATTTTTAATGTTTGTATAAACTTTAAACAAAATTTAATAAAATTTTAAAATTTATGAATTCCATCTTCCTTATTTTTTTTAAGGATGATAAAAGTCAAAAGCTTTGAATTATATCTTTATAAGGATGATAAAAGTCAAAAGCTTTGAATTATATTTTTATAAGGATGATAAAAGTCAAAAGCTTTGAAATAATGAAATTATTGTTTTTTTATAATATTTGTACAATTTTTTATAAAAAAATTCATAATTTTAAAGTTACTAATTCTAATTTTTTAATATTTTATAATGATCATAAAATCCAAAAACGAAATCATTATTTTTACATTTTCATACTAAATTTTAATACTAGTAATTTATTTTAATAATTTATAAATTTTTATAATTGAAAAAGTAATGAAAAAAAAAATTATATCTTTAATTTTTAAAAATTATATTTTTTTAATATAAAATGTTAATTAATCATTTTATAATTCATTATATATTAATTGAATTTGATTAAAATAAAATAAAAATATTTACAACTTACAAGAAGTATGAATAAATTTTTGTTTTACTAGTTAAATAAATTTCAACAACAAAATAAATATATGTATTTATATAATAACAAGAAATTACAAAATTGAAGAAACTAATCTTTCTAACCCCCTTACTCACAAAGATTTCACAGTGACCCTAAGTCTCTATATTTATATAATAATAAGAAATTACAAAATTGAAGAAACTAATCTTTCTAACCCCCTTACTCACAAAGATTTCATAGTGACCCTAAGTCTCAAATCCCAAAGCCACTAACGGGATAATCCCCTATCCCACTAATTTATAAATGAGGAATCCACTAATTAAGCAAACATCCATCCCACTAACCACCAACTTACTAAGTATTAACTCACTAACCCATAACTATTAACTTAACCCACTAATCCACTAACTAAATTAACTTAATAACAACTAAATCACTAACAACTTAATGTAATAACATATTAACTACTAATCCACTAATCTATTGACAAGTTATTTTAATATTAATCCATAACTATTAGCTTAATCCACTAAGTTAATAACTATTAATCTAAAAACAACTAAACCACCAACAACTTAATCTAATAATATATTAACGACTAATCCACTAACCCATTAACAACTTATCCCAGTAACACACTAGCCACTACTCCACAATCCACCAACCTCTAAACTCCACAATCCACCAACCTCTAACCTATTAATCCATAATCCACTAAGTGACTAACCATCTTATCCACTACTAACACACTAACTTTGAATTTTTTTTGTTTTACCCCAAAACTTTTTGAAGAGCATTATCATTGTAAAGTGCTTTTCTTTTTAATCATAATATGGCAGGGGAAATTAGCGTATATCTTGGATGATGCATTTTGTTACATCAGCGTGCATGTTATCATGGTAAGTTTTGGAGATAATTATCATTGTGCAGAGGGCTTTTCCTTATGGTCATAATATGTCATGAAAAATTATAGATTTTGTTTCATGAGTGTGCATCTTATTTTAAGGTTATTTTAGGTTACCTCATAATTAAAGTTAATTAAAGTTATTTTAGGTTAACTCATAAATATTAGGTTATTTTAGCTTAATTTATAATTATTAAGATATATAATAAAATAAAATTTGTATATTTTAAATTTGTGTATTTTGATTATTGATTTTGTATAAAAGTATAAAATTAATTATGTATAAATTTTTTTAAGTATTTTTTTAAATTTTTAAAAATATTATATATATATATTCTTAAATTAAAATAGATATCATTCCATCCTCTTCACAAAAGTGAGTTCCTCTCTCATTTAGAGTATGATTATTATTATATATTTAATTTACTTCAAATTTTAAAAAAATTGTCATAATGAAGTCAAATCTTGGCTAAATCATTAAGGGATTAAGGGATTATATCTAAATTTAAAGAGAAGTTGTGGTGTGATAAAGAATTAGAGAAAATTAAGATAATATAAGGAGGCAAACAACCCTAAGATCAAAAGTATCTATGTTTTAGTTAGTCTAAAAGAAAATCAACATTTCTAACAAACTCTTAGAAGCCCCATAATGAAATAGGCAACGGTCAATTCCTAAAACGCAGTAGGACAAAAAGTAATTTCAAAATATTTATTACAATATCAACTTTTGATCTTTTTCACTCACAATTATGATGATTTCTGAATGCTTATCTTAAATCTTTTCAAGTATATAAATAAAATTGTAAAGAAAATCAAGTATTCTTTACCTCTTTAAACATTCAGATAAATCAAAATTAATTTTATTAGACATTAATGATTGTCATCACCAAGATAATTCAATTTAGAAAAAGTATATAATTTTTAGTTAATATTTATAATTCGCAAAGGAAAAATAATTAATATTTTTAATAAATAAAAACAATTTTAAGGATAATAAAAAATAAAGGAAAGAAGAAGTAAAACTTAAATGTTTTTAAATGATAAATAAAACTAGCACAACCACTTAACTTGTGGTCAAGTCAAAGTTAAGTGCCATGAACAAGTTACTTATTCTCCATGTGTAGTTGTACTCATCAACTTCAAGTGATTCATACATCAGCTATACAAATTATTTTTTATATTCTTTTTTTATATATAATTATTTATTTTGAATTTGGAAGAACTGCCATAAAATCAATCTTGTTGGTACACAAATGTCTCATCCTCTTGTAATCTAAGAAAAGCATAAGTGCTAATCTACCTCAAATTCTAAATATAAACATATATAGACGTAAAAGATTTCATAACACCTTACTATCATTTACAAGTTTAAAATGAGCTAAAAATCATGTTAATTAAAACTTATCTTTGAAGTGCCCCATCTCCCCAAGAAACAATATTATGAGAGAAGGATATTATGAGAGAAGGAACAATATTATGAGAGAAAGGAGTAGGTTGAGGATATATATATATATATATATATTTTACATTAAAATAGGAAATTGTTTATATATAAAAGAATGGCCATCTTAAAATGTTAAAAGAGTCCTTAAATACTTATTAAGATTCGAGCCCTAACACCCCGACTCAATTTTCTAAAGGGGTATGAGTGATAAAAAAATCTCGGTGGACTTAATGGTCATCTTTTTATCCCCACCTCTCGAAGAAACAACGTCAAGGGGTCATGGAGTGGTATTGATGTTAGAGGTCCTAAGAGGTGTATGGGGACCCATTTACACTTTTCAAACAGATAATAGTTAAATACCCATTTTCGTTTAGAGAAATAATATATTATGATTTTTACAAAGTGTTTCGAAAAGTCTGAAAATCAGCCATAAAATTATATATTCTTAAATAGGTGTTCAAGGATATATTAACATTATTAACACTTTGCTAACAAAGTACGATTGAGATTACTATTTTCATTAATATCAATAATTTTGTATTTTCGATACAAAATAATTTCGAAAAATATGAATTAAACAACAAAAACAACATTTTTAAGAGGATTCGGGTGTTCTAAAGATCAAATTACACTTGAATTAGGAAAGCACATCACCCAAACACTTAAAAATTAACTTTTGTATTTTTTTTAATTGTTTTTTAAATATAATTTATAATTTTAAATAGTATATTAGTTCGTTGGGCATAATAATTGGTAAATGAGTAATGATAAGAGAAGTTGTAAATAAAAAGTTATAATCTATCGACCCAATTGCCCATTACTTTAATAAAATAGGAATTAAATTTTTTTATTTTATAATTTAAATTTTATTATGTTACATCATTTACATCATTTCTTTTTCATTTTAAGAATTAAATTTTTTATTTTATAATTTAAATTTTATTATGTTACATCATTTCTTTTTCATTTCCCTAGAGGACTATTATAACTTGAATTTTCAAAGTTGTATTTATCATGTGAAAAATGAAAAGAGTTATAAGATTTTGAGGTTTTGGAAAAAAATTGATTGTAAAAAATTGTTTTTATCTTTAAATTATAATGATTTTACATTTTTGTTGTTGTCTCTTTTTAGGTTAAAAAAGTGAAAGTGATATTGATATTTCTATAATATTATTACTAATTTTACAATAACATTAGTACATATGTAGTATAGTACAAAGTTGCCCTTATGATATACTATAGTTGAAAATTACAATGTACATCCTTTATCCTTTTTACCAATGATTATGTGTAACTTTTCACCTTTAACACGATTACCAATCCTATTGGCCATTTTTTTGAAATAGACCTCTCCTTCTAAGCATGGACATACTCAATATGCATTTCCCTTGAGAATCAACCTTTTACACCTCCATGAGATTGCATAGATATCAAAACAATAAGACGTTTCTTGTTTTATTCAAACATGTCTTTTAATGTTGTTAGATCCCCATATTAGAAGAGCATGATTGATGTTATTGCCATTTGTGGTATAGGCTTTATATCCATTGTTTTTTATAAAGGTTGTCTACAATGCTAACACATTGTTTTTTTTATAAAGGTAGGTTGCACCATTATGTTTAGTGGATGGACTCGATGGAAGATAAAACATTGATAATTAAAATATTTATTATTAGAAAAATAAAATTTGACATTTAAATGTGAGAATCATATAATTTTTATTTTTTTTTTTAAGTTGCGAAGAAAAATTTAACTACTATAGTTGAAAAAAAGTGGTAGAGATTATACATATCTCAAAATTGTGAGCCAATTGGGGAAGCTTTAGGTGATGAAGCCACCATCCCAACCTCTCGAAAATATTGTAGAGACTGACATTATACAAAAGAAGACCTTACAGAAGAGGCCTTCCCACTTATGGTGTTGGGTCTTGTTCAAAACATATGTAGTTTGTATACTGAAAGTTCTTAAAAACAGACTAGCAAAAATTGAAATAGAAAAGTTGGAAATCACAGTAATAACCCGGTGCCTTAGGAGACCATTTACGGAGTAGCTCCGGCATGGAATGAGTCTAGTTCTTCTTCGATTATAGGGCAGTTGCCAAAATAATCTTCCACCGTCCTAGGGGAGGGGAGAGCGGGGGAAGGAGGTCTGGTGTTGCTTTCACGGAGAGTGTTGCCATTCTCTACTTCTTCGATGCCTCCTTTCTACGCAGAGTTGGGTGTGGCCAACATTGTAGGAGGATGATCGTTGCCTGCCATGACTTGTTCATCCACCAATTTCGTGGTGTCGTCTTGTCCAGCCGGGTCTTCATCGCCATCGTTCTTTCGTAGCATTTCTAGTTCATTGTTGCGCCCAAGGGAGAAATTCTCCCAGCTCAGACTGGTTTCCATAATGTTCAGACCATCTCCAGTTTCTGTCAGGTAGGTTTTGAAGTTCCTAAGCATGTTTCTTGTGGTGGACCAATTGGCCGTAACTTCCTCCACTAGGGTGCTCATCATGTTCTTAATTAACCAGTAATGGTTAATGTTTCCACCATTTCTTCCATAGGTAAGCATGGCTGCGACTCTACGCGATTCCCAGCTGTCTATGAGACCGTGGGTGGGTGCAGAGATGCTCTCCGCATATCCATCCATTGTTGTCCAATCAGTAATGTTTCTGGGTTTCATGCTAGAACTTTTCTTGCTACCCCCTCGTCGAGGAGTGCCTCTCGGCCTCATCATAGCAGTGGGGCAACCGAAATCGTCTGGACTCAGAGTCAAGGCAAGAACAACAATACAAGGCCGAGCGGGAGCTAGAGTGATGGGATAATCATGAATGCCAATGGTGAAGTGCAAGAAGCTTTCCTTGCTTGCTTTATCCCTGTGGAAGAAGTTAATGAAATCCGCAGTCATTATCCAGAAAGGTGGCAAAATAATGGTTGGAGTTCCTTCCAGCTCCATCTTTCGATAACGAGGTGCGATTTGCATGAGGCTAAGTTAATGCAGTGCTCTGAAGCCGGTCCTCGCGAATTAACTCCCAACCGTCATCTTGATGAGTGCTCACAGGTGGAGGGTTCGACATGTCAAAGTCCTGTTTGCTGGCTGTTTTGCTCATGAGAGTGGCGAGCTCTAGAGGGGAGTTGGGTGATGTGAGCAATATTGTATAATAAAATGTATTATAAATTATATATTATTTAAAAATTAAAATGAATTAATAAAATTAAATATATCTAAATTTCATTAAATTAAAAAATTATTTTAATTTTGGTTCTATAAAGACTACATTTTTTAGGATGCAAGTTTTTTTCAATATTTGTATTTTAAAAAAATGTATATTAATAAGTCTCTATTAGGTAGAGCAAGAGTGGTTTATTTTTTTAGCATGGTGATTTAATATAAATTTATTTAATTAAAATGATTTTTTACTAATTAATTAATTTAACGGACATAATTACAAAAGTGACAAGTCTCCTTCATAAAAAAAAACAACCCGAAATTTGTTATATTAAGAAAATAAAAAATATTTGTTTTTTCGATATTAATTTTGGAAAAAAACCAACATAAAAATAATTATAAAATCAAAATAATCAAAATTAATTATAAATTGATGTTAATCTAACTTTGTCGAACCCTTCAAAGATTTAAACTCATTAAACATTTACACTCAACCTAAATTAAATTCAAGTTAATCTAAATTTATTAAGGTGTAGTCTACAAATTCAGTGGGTTTAGATAAAAATTTCAAGTATAATTTTGAAAAAATTTATTAGTAATTTTGGAAAATCTAAATTATAAGTGTCAATTTCTAAAATTTTAGGTTTCTGTGAAAGTTTTGAGAATGCTGAATCTATTTTTACAAAATAAAAAAAAATAAAGACAAATTCGACGACAAATTCCATCCCATCCAAATCTTGGAATTTTCAAACTTCTCTAATTTATTATAAATTCATGATAATTTCGTTAAACTAGCAGTCTTGTTTTTATTGATCCCGTAAATGCTTAATAGCGTGAAAATGTATATATGCTAGTTAATGCACTCTATGCTATCGACGCTACTTAATCGTTTGCGTAGACTGTAACGAAGACTTTGATAACCACACTGCCAGCTTCAAAAAATTCAGAACACTGAACCAAACCCACAATTTCTTTTTTAATTTAAAACTGTAATGAGCGTTCATGCACAGTAAGCTGGATAACTGGATTCCTTGCAATAAATAAAAGGAAGTCCGAATTTTAATTTTCAATTATAATACAGTACCACTAATCACTTATTTACTTTTATTTTTAAGAGTCAAACTGAAACTTAAAGTCATATTAACATGATGATCAGGAAACAGGAATGATATCGCTAGTTCTAGGTCTTTCTTTCATGATTTCTTCGTGTAATTATGGTTTATCAGTACGTTTGGTCGCCTATTTTTGAATTTCTTTATGGTTTATCATTGCGTTTGCTCGCCTATTCTTGAATTTCGTTATGATTTATCATTACGTTTGCTTACCTGTTAATATATATATATATATATATATATATATATATATATATATATATATATGCAACCTGTGTTTAAGGACATATATAACTGTTCACAAGGAATTCCAAAAAAGGAGTGCACCGAGAATAATGCAATAGAGCTGTGAGAGAGTAAACGCAGATGTGGAGCCCCATACCAAAAAAAATTTAGGTTTTCCAAAAGTTGAGTTGGAGTGCCCTGTAAAGTTAACGTACCGTAATGACGACATACATGATCTGCAAACAAATAAAGTGTGTGTTTTATGCGAGACACGCCTTATTGGTGGTTTGATGTGATAAGATATCAAAGTCCGCGTGAGAAATAATATTTGCTGAGCTACAACAGTGAATTCAATTCAATTCAATCTCTTCAGATGGATTGGATTGATTAATTGGGCCGTGACAGGTGAGCTGCCTTTGTTTTTTTTTGTTTTGTTAAATTTGTTTTTGGGTGGGGAGTTGAAGTTAATGGCGTGACGCAGCAGCTGAGGTTTTGTACAGAAAATATCATATCATATCACATGACTCCGGTGTTTCAGTACGCTGATCGATGATGATGATGGAAAAATGAGATAAATAAAATAGTGAGTGGGTGGGGATGGAAACTGTCATCTCGGCGCGAGGGACGGGCAAATCTCTCCAACCGCTGTCGCAATATTCAATTCATATATCATTCGCTATTAGTACGTGGATATACACATTGGATATACACATTTTTGTTTGCTTGGTTTTTTTGTTTGTTTGTTTCTCCTTCACGTTTTGTGAGCCCTACCCTACCTAGTGTTCTTAGATAATTGTGATCATCATGTTCATTTTTACTGAAACTCAATCAATCTCCTTTCCTGCTGTCATCATGATAATTGCACAGAATCCCTGCAACATAATTATATATTAATATAAACAAATATCCAATAGTTCATGTGAATGAATCCCAGAAAGGTGCCCCATTATATAAGAATCTCTTGGGATTTGTTATAAAGGGATGAGCTCATCAACATGTTTCCTTCAAAGAATTTAATAATAATACGAACAGATGAGCTCCTCAACGTGTTTCCTTTCAAGATTTTAATAATAGTTTCAAGATAAAAGAGACATGCTCTCTGAATGTGAAAGCTCTTGCTCTTACATCGGTCAAATCACAGGGATACAACATGATACAAAGTGCAAACAGTATGATATTGATTCCGTTGAAAGAGAAACCATAAGACCCCACTAATATAATATATTTCACAGACATAATGAACCTGCAAGAAAACTAATGATAATGGGCACCTTGCCCAACAGTCAGAGGATTCACTTTTGAAATAACAAACCATAATAATTTAAAAACCCTACTATTCAATCCATTATTTAGTGGTAAGACTTTTCTCAAGTCAGCTTTGTGTGTTTGCCATTTTAATATTTCTCTTTGTAGAATGATCTCATTGTGTCATTTGTGTGTACAATTTTAATATTTCTCCTTTTAATAATGATCTTATTTGTCCATGAATCTTGCAAAGTATTGAAATACAAGTATGTGTGTTTCCAAAAAAATTAGTTTATTAAAACCACAACTTACATATTTATTGTATAGATCTCATTCTGCAGAACATGTACATTTCAATCTATAAATTAAGAACCTCTGTGGTCTTCTTATAATACAAGCATTAAAGCTGTAATAAATACAAGCATTAAGGCTGTAATAAGCCACATATACATATGTAATAAGCCAAAAATTAGTTTATTAAAACCACAACTTAAATGTTCAATGTAGGGTTCTCATTATGCAGAACATGTACATTTCAATCTATAAGTTAAGATCCTAGTATGGTCTTCATATGATACAACCATTAAATATGTAATAAGCCACATATACATCTCTATATTGCAGTTATGCTTCATTTTATATTATATATGTATATATTCGTAGTGTAAGATTTTCTATGGTCTTCAAATAATAGAAAACATTAAAAGCTGTATTTAAGTTACATAGAATTGCCCAATAAAATATATGCTTTTTATATATTGAAAATGGAATATATATTTTTTTATATATTGAAAATTTCAAAGTTATGTAAATGCTTATACCTATCTATATAAAATTAAATATTCCTAGTGTAAGATCTTCATGATACAAAACTTTAAAGCTCTATTTAAGTTACATAGAAATGTCCAATGGAATATATACTTTTATATATGACAAATTTGCATAAACAAAGCAAACTTTGTTCTAAATTAAATATAATAAACACATTATGTATTTATGCAAGTCTTATGGATCGTATCAATATTTTGTGATAACCTTTGTTACACTCTATCTATACGAAATATAATAATTAAAGATGCGAGTCAAATCATGTGATTTAAAAGCATAAAGGGATATAACAAAAGTGGTTAAAAATGTAGCTAAGTTAATGTATTTTAAAAACCTAAAATGATTACAAAAAATAAATAAACATATGGTGCCAATAAAGTAATTACAAATGATAAATATTTAATATAATTATAATATAGTGATTTTGAAAATGTTAAACATTAGTTTGATGTTTAATTTTTTAATTAAATATGATTTTTATTATTTTTATTCCTATTTATAATATTTAAATAGTATGACAAATTGTATGTTATTAATTTGAATATTTTATGATTAATATTTTTTCTCAAATTTAATCAATATATTTAAATAATTTTTTAATAAAATATATTAATAAAAATAAAAAAAAATATATTTTATTATTATTTTGAGATTTAAATTTTAATTTCCACTTTTACAGATTTAATATTCAAATTAATTATAATCACTATTTACAAAATTAATTATAACTATAATTAAAAACTTGTTCCAATCTCAATTACTACATAGGTTTTTGATATTTAAATGAATCCCTTTTGCTAACTTCAAATAATTAAATATAACTATGATTACTACATAGGTTTTTGATATTTAAATGAATCCCTTTTGCTAACTTTAAATAATTAAATAGAACTATGATTGAACCATGCCAATGCTTCAACCTCACTACTTTAAACTTTTTCAAGATATGGTTCATGCTCATGTTTCTTTTAGTTTTTTTTTCACAAATAAAAAACCTATACCATTAATTAAAACATTAAATGTAAATACATAGGTTGAATCATGCTTCTTTTAGTTACGTATGTTAACATGCCTACCTTTCCTCCACTTTTTCGGGGCATCTTTACACTTTATTAATTAGTGCGATGTTACTAAAGTCACCATTAAAACCAATGGTTGACTTCAAGGTTAGCTCTTTTGGTATGTTCAAGTCTATGTCTATGTTATTTATCTCAAATGAGGGAGTGATACCTGAGAATTGTAATATTATTTTGGGGGAGTTGTTCAAAATTTATGTGATATGATTCTAGCTTTTAAGTTTGTTGGTTTTTCCTGTTTTATATTTTAATTTCAAAGTGAAATATTGGGTATCATTGAATTTTTGATATGACTTAGTATTTATTTGATATAATTATAATTTTTAAATTTATTATTTATTTTTAGATAAATTTGTTCTCATATATCATCATATTTCATATTATAATTCCTAATTCCAATAAGAATTATGGATCATAAATCCATTTAACTACTTACCTACTCATTTGTTTTTCTCGAGAATGACGTGATTATTAAATTCTAACATTAGCTTAATATAAATATACTCCATAAATTGGGAAGTAACATGTTATTACTAAATTCTAGCATCAACTTATTGTAACTTTATTAAGCTACATAAATAGCATAACCATAATATGTAATATTATATAATGACATATTCCTTTTCTATTTATGATTTATGTTATTGTAATGTTATTTAATTCTTAAATTTAGAATATAATTAGGTATATACAAATTTATATTGTAGAAAGTTAGAATTTAAGGTGTATAATACCAAACACAAAAACAATTCAAATGAAATGTTGTATAGTTAAATCTTTGTATTATGATAAACCAATAGAAAGTAATGTTTACTTCCCTTTTAAGGTAGTGTAACCTTTCACTTAAATCGATCTTTAGATACAATAATATTCCACCAAACAATCCATAACCTCCTAACTATTTAAATAAGTTTTCAATAGCCAAAACCCTAATTACTTATGGTCCAATAATATTTTAGTACCATCTACTTAATGGGCCTTAATAAACAAAGAGACCCCTTTTACATTAATTAATTATCCACTACTATCAAATGAATCTTATTCAAAAGAGATGGTTGCATAAATTAATTAACTAACTCATATGTTGCCTAAAGTAGAGAAGTTACGGTAGAACCCTAACATGCCCTCCCCCTTCAAGAGAAATATTGTCCTCAAGGGTGATGGTGAAGAAATTGTTACAGAATGCATACTAGTTCCCATGTTGTATCCTCTAGTTGTATATATTTTCACTAGATCGATACTTCTCTGATTGTGTGCTTGCACAAATGGTACTCTTTGGTATCCAATATTGGTTTTGACTGGAGTCAAATGGAGCCTTCTTCATCAAGTTCTTGTAATTTGGTTTGAACTTTACAATTGATCCCATGATGTTCTTGAGGCAAGACACATGAAAGACCAGGTGAATCTCAAATTGATATGGTAGAGCTAGCTTGTAGGCCACCTATCCAATGGTTGTATGATTGTGTAAGGTCCATGGAAATTTGGTGCTATTTTTAGTGCAGGTTATTTTTGAGTGATGGTTATTTATAAACTTGAAGGAAAAGAAACACCTAATCCCCTTTTGCAAATGAACACTTTGAGTGATGTTGAATAGCCTTTTGTTTCATTCTATTTTGATCCATAACCAAATTGTTCTTAGTGTGTAGAAAATAACTTCTTTGGTGCAAATTGTGCTATCCATTACAAGAACCTTATAGGTGTTTGATAAATAGGAAACCAATGACAAGGGTTTTTGTCCATATTTGACTTAATGTGGTGTCATTTTGGTAGCTTCATGATAAGTGGTGTTATACCACCTGTAAGAGGAATCCAATGGGCCAAGTTGTGCAACTTTTCTAAAGTGAAGCATCTCAAATAGTTTTATAAGCACTTATTCACCACTTCTGTTTGACCATACACTTGGGGGTGATATGCTAAGATTTGGTTTAGTTGTGTACCTTGAATTTTAAATAGCTCATGCCAAAAGTTGCTAGTGAATGTAGGGCCCTAATTGGATACAATGGATGTTAGCATGCCGTGTAATTTAAAAATATTATCCATGATGTAATATCCTTGTTTTGACCCCTGGAATCACTAGTACAAAATGAGAGATAAGTGACCAGGTGACTAAAAAATTTAGTCACCACACTTTTTTCAAGGGATAAATGACTAAAATTGAGCTATTTTAAGTGAGCCAACTAAAAACAACTAGGATAAATGACTAATTTAGTCACGGGATAAAATATACGACTAAATAACAAGTGACTAAAATAAAAATGACTAACATAAATGACTAATTTAGTCACATGAATACAAATATGACTAGATAATGGCGACTAAGAATATGAATTAGTTGCTTATGTTAGTCATTTTTAGTTGTGTCACCTTGACAATGGAAAATTACAAGTTTGACAATGAATTTGTACAATTTACTAAATCTTAACACTGCAGATGGATTCATAGACCCTTTTTTAGAGGGGTACCTGAATCCATCTGCAGTGTTAATATTTAGTAAATTGTAACATTGTAACATTGTAGATGGACTTAGAGATCCGATTGACGTTAATTGTGTCACTCGGTAATGTAAAATTGGAATTTTGACAATGTAATGTTATGATTTACTAAATTTTAACATTGTAAATGGATTTAGAGACCCTTGGTTTTAATACCACAGATGGATTCAGAGACCCTTGGGTCAAGGGTCTCTGAATCCATCTGCAGTGTTAAAATTTAGTAAATTGTAACACTATTTTGAGAGGTCGTCTCATTTCTAACCAACAAAAGGGCTCGTGAAACTATGCATAGTAAGTGCTTATGATATTTTACCACTTATCTTATATCTAGTTCCTCCATACAAATAACTAAGGAATTTCCTTTTCTTTTTTTCTTATTTGATTCTCCCAAACCTCCTTACAAATAGTAACCTAGGGGTGATTGAGTGTTTCATCTATCTTCATTTCAAAGGAATGTATTAGCTTAGCTATTTTCTGGAAATTGTACCATATACTTAATGATAAAAGGAAGAGTTTCTGCTATCCTTTTTTTTTCAAGAAAAAAAAACAGTAACTTGTTATTTATTAAAATCAAAGTTACAGAGGTCTATACAAAAATGACTTTCCATGCCAAAACATAGCATAGTGCATAGTTCATACACAAGCTATATATTTGACATGACCATCTCTTGATTAAATCCAAGTGCAAATAACAAAGTTGTTTAAAAAAAATGAAGCATAACATTGAACACAACTTAGTAGAAAAGGTAGTTGCCAGAATTAACCATCCAGTCGGAAATGAACTCCTCAAAGTATACATGGCCATCCATAGGGACAACAACAATCTTGAAGAGGGAGTTTGTCTAGCTATTTAATTATCTGTACATATGATCGAGAGACATGCAAGATAATTCCTCCATTACAATCATTATCCTCGAAAGCCGTTGCTTTCTTGATTTGATAGCCCATTGAATAAAATGATATATTTGTGGGCTTTACCTCCATCCTGGTTCCTTTCATTGATAGCCACTTGATACTTGCCAAATATGATTGCAACATTGTCTAAATGGAATTTGTTTCCTACTTTGTACTCAAAGCCAAAAGGAATAGTCACGAATTTCTTTCCACCAGTCTTAAAAACCTGACATGTAAATGCTTGAACTGCCTAGCAAAATCGGGAAGGATCTATTAGGTACAAACGAATCTTGGAGCATTGTAGGGGTTGACATCCAACCTATACATTCCGATGTCAATATTCTAGTTTTGTACAAAGAAATCTACCTCCCATTTTAAGAATTCTTTAGCATCCTAACCGGTAATAGTTTTTTAAGAATTCAATGATGCTATTTGGGAACTAACCGGTAATAATTAAATTCCAATGTCAATATTCTAGTTTTGTACAAAGAAATCTACCTCCCATTTTAAGAATTACTTAGCATCCTAACTGGTAATAGTTTTTTAAGAATTCAGTGATGCTATTTGGGAACTAACTGGTAATAATTAAAGAATTCATTTCCCCTAGCACAAAAATGGTGGTTATAGTTCATGGATTTACTGTTGCAATGGCATGGGTGGTTACTACCCTGGTGACAGCTTCACTTGATACTATCAAAACAAGGTTGCAAGTCCTTGAAGGAGAAGAAAATATAAAACCCACTATAGCACAAACCGTCAGAACTATGGTGAAGGACAATATATGTGATGCTTGTTACAGAGGAGTAGGCCCTAGATGGGTGCTTATTGTAATGTCTCCTTGACTTCATCAACATGTGATGAAAATGGTAATGGGGTTTGCACAGAGGGTTTAGATGGTTTGGAGTTCGATACCTTCATTTTCTCACCGAACCTCCACAAGGGCCTGCCAATTGAATCTGAAAACCATTGTGGCATCAAAATACTTTACTGGATTCAGAGAATTTGAGCGAAAACAATGGAGAAAATAAGAAGAGGGCACTTTGGGAGATCCAAAGTTCAAATTGTTGAGAGCAGAGGGGGAGAATTTAAGGGGCGTTGATGAATCAAGGGATTTGGGCATTGGCGAAGAAGGCAAATCGTGGTTTGGAAGCCAAGGAAAATGTGGAACTGAATAACATGTGATGAAAATGGTAATGGGGTTTGCATAGAGGGTTTATATGGTTTGGAGTTTGATACCTTCGTTTTCTCACCGAGCCTCCACAAGGGCCTGCCAATTGAATCTGAAAACCATTGTGGCATCAAAATACTTAACTGGATTCAGAGAATTTGAGTGAAAACAATGGAGAAAATAAGAAGAGGGCACTTTGGGAGATCCAAAGTTCAAATTGTTGAGAGCAGAGGGGGAGAATTTAAGGGGTGTTGATGAATCAAGGGATTTGGGCATTGGTGAAGAAGGAGATCGTGGTTTGGAAGCTGAGGAAAATGTGGAAATGAAGCATGAGGGTTTCAAGAATGAAGGTTGGGTGGATGAGGGCTTTGGGGATGAATATTTTGGGTGGAGGGTTGGTGGAAGTGTCAACGAATTCATTGGGATAGCCCATTACTTTGTGGTCGATTGCGATGGCTACTGCTATGCTGGGGATTGTGTTTTTGGCAAAGCGCTGGCAGCACAAATGCTAGAACAACAAGCAATTAAGGCTACAACTCTGTGCTAGGGATGAGGTATCTTGAATTTGTCATTTTATTTATGTTGATGCTTGGTTTTTAACGTGCTTTGAGGCCTACATGCTCCGTAAGACCGCTTCTATTCGAATCAAAATGGAAAATTAAAATTAATCAGTATTTAGTCAAATGTATCATTTTGTGTTTGAAATTATGAGTCATAAAATTTCTTAGCTCATTTAGTTTTTTGCTGGAAAATGTGCGATGGAGAGAAGATTATGGTTGAAAATATTTTTGTGTTTATTATTTAGTATGTGGTATCACTCCTAGACAAAAATGTTGTTTTTATATTATACACACGGGTGTTTTTCAGTTTTGAATTTTGCAAAATGGTATGAGATTTGTCTTGAGAAAAATGAATTTGTAAAAAGTCATTACATTGAGGTGACCATACAACTCGAGTGGAAGAGATGTGTTGCAAATGCATTTGCACCTGGGTTTTTTTTATTCCTATATGAAAATTTATAGATTCAGGGTTAAGATGGACCTATGTTATTTTATAGTCCAAGTCGGTTGGGTTGATCCTTTAACTTTGTGTACACTTGTAACAGTGTATTGAGTATAGATGGTGCAATGGGTGCATACATTATTGAGTCTGGACACTAGCCCAGATCCACCTTAACCTAGGTCTGATCCATCCAAGCTTGAGGATGCATATGACCCTCGCCATATTTGCAATCATGTCTTTGAGTGATTACTAGCTATCCAATGATGCTTGAAAGACCAAGTGATGACCTTGAGTGTTTTGTGGGTCAAGGGGGAGAAACAATGGAGAACCTTTCAGTCACCTCCATATTCTTCTTTCTCCTCTTGATATTTTACGCTTTCTATCTAACGATCGATGAGTGGTGAGCCTCATAAACTCTACAGTATGCATCAATTCCCTTTTAGCAATGATTTTTTCTTAGTAGCTAAAGATTTTCCTTTCAATAGGAAAGTGTCTGGTTTCTTTAATGATTTTGGTGGATTGGCTTATGTAGGGGGTCTCTCCTTGGGTTTCCATCCAGATCCCTTCATTTTTTTTTTCATTCAGACGGTTTGGGAAAGACTAAAAGTGTTCTTCACTCCCTTTACTATCTAGGTCCCAGACGGTTTAGTGCTCCACTTATCCTTTCATCTTATTTGTTGGTTTCATTTGTAGGATGAAGAGATTTATGTTTTAGTTTCATTGTTGTCTATTTAGAAATGTGAGAGATGAGTTGCAAGAGGTTAACTATGGTATGTGGATTGCTGAGGTTGGGAATGCCAAATAATAATGAGGGATTGTTTTTCCCCTTGAAGAAGTTTCCAGAAGGATGTGCCATGTGATGCCTTCTCTCTCCAATTAATTTTATCAGGGTCTAGGATTTACCTACTCACTTGTGTCTGCATCTTTTCATCCTAATGGATATTTTCCTTAGAATTATTCCAATAATATTATAGGTCTCATATCCTAACCTTTTAGTAAATGTTGAATCCAACCTACCCAACCAGATTGTCTCTCACTTTGTTGTTCAAGCCACCCACCTATGCATGTGCTCCATTATCAATACGGGTGAGGTGGATCTCACTCCCCCTAGATCACCAACAATATGTTGGGAAGCATGATTACCCTACATTGTCCCTCTATGGAACCCAATTTATTTTGGTTCTAGTCATGTTCAATATTAAATGATCAAGTTTTTGAGCTTGTTGAGATTCACATCTTCTAGTAGTTCATGCTATGTAACATCCCTCCTATTTTGATCCATATTATTATTATTTGGTAAATATGATTGTAATGGTTGTGAAACTATGATCTAGAGGAGAGGTGACGTCATAGTCCCATGGACCCTAAATGTGGGGACCAACTTGATGACTTGAGGTTGTAGGATTTGTCCTAAGTAGAGCAATGATTAATCTGCAAACTAATAGGGCACTCCTATACCCTACCTTCTTAGCTTGAACTAAATATTTCATTTCCTTAATTCCTTCCCTAGAAGTATTCTAGAAGAAGAGTAGTCCTTGAATATAATAATATATCTATAAGATAGATATATAGGATAAAACATCTATTTGGCTAAATTCCTTTATAGAGAAGAATGAATTATCTTTTGAATGGGTTAAGATATACTGAAATTAATGTTTTAAAAAGTATAGTTGTCTCTACACCACTTACCTAGGGGTTCTTTTACCTACTTATGTGAAATGATTTGAATCAAGTTGTGAAGCTAGGGAGTCCACCGAGGGCTAGCTATCAATTAAATAAAAAGAAGAACTCGATATGTTCTTATAGTATATATTTACATACATATATAAATGAAGAACTTGATAGGTTCTTATAGGATATAGTTACATATATGGAGAACCGTGACTAAAAGGGTAAAAGGTTTGTATTTTAGACTTGACATAGTGGGAGGAAATTGCTCTTAAACCCTAAGATAAGTCGCGCCCAGGTATGGAGGACATATGTGCTCATTTTATGGAGCATTTGTTGCTGCCATGTCCCTCTTATGATGCTGAACATTTATTAAAGTATATATATCTTTAAAGCTCGGCTTTAACTAGCCAAGCCCCACAAATCCGTGGAATCTGGTTAATATTGTCTTCTGCTAATTACCTTTTACGTGGAACGCCGAGGAGGGATATTCCCTCTCATGGGGGGACTCCCCAACACTAGCAACATGGATTTATATACGGGGGAAGGGAAGTTGTAGGCACTTTCTCCTTGGAATTTAGGCGGCTATTAGAGGCATCAATTGAAAAGAAAAGTTTGGTGCGGATTGATTGTCAACAATGGTACTAAAGTGAATCAAATGTGGAAACCCGCATTGTTTGTTCTTTGTTTATTAGAATGACATCGATCAAATAAATGAGGAATCTACTACCTTTAAAGGAATGTGTTTAGCCCGAGTTAGGAATGTGTTTGATGGAGATAGTCTTTAGGGAAGGGACTGCTCATTAGAGCACGATCCCATTCTGAGGTTAGATTTATTTGGTTGTAGGATCTGCGTATTAGTACGGAGGAAATCCTTATTCTGAGATCTCGGTGTACAAATTCCGAAAGAATAATAAATCTGTATTTTAAGTATGATGTGCTTGATCTCTTTATATATATGTAAGTTTCTAGGGTTTTGAAGCTTGATTTTATGGCGTGTTGATGTATATGTAACTTCAGAATGTATTTCACTTATATATTTATTGTACTCCTATAGATATGTGTTATTCCTCTATATGGAAGTGTCGTCATTTGTATTGACAAGTGTCACAAGTGTGTTAACTTGCCGATGGGTTATTAGACCACCTTGTAAGGGGTCGGCTCGGATTTATGTAATATATGGTTATTATACCTAGCTAGACAAGTCGGCCCCATAAGGTTATTGGGCAAACATAACAAGTATAAATAGAGATCGAGAGATCTCTCTTTGGATCACTCAGAACTCATTCTTCCTTTACTCGGAAAGTGGCACACATGTGAGGAGGATCATCTGCTAGTAGAAGACTATCTTTGTGTATTTGATTATAATTTGGTTGAGCATTGCTCTATCTATCTCTGAGGAAGTTGTGGGTTTTTTCACCTTAGGGTTTTCCCCACGGAAACTCCGTGTGTCTATTGTCTCTCATGCTTTTGCTTCTTGTGATTATTGACATGCTTGATATGATTGATATGCACTGATATACTGTACATGTTATTCTCCCAGTAAAGATCCTAGAGTATTGTGAATTAATGCTCAAAATTTAACATGGTATCAGAGCTAACCTGAGAAGAAGACATTATGCAGTGACGGAAACTAGGGTTTCTTGCTTATTGTGTTTCTCTCCACAGATTTTGGAAACACAGTATAGTAGATTGACTCTACTCATCAAGGAGAATCTATCTGTCCAATCAGAATTCCATTCTGAGCATTTTCAGATTTGGCCCTAAAAATTAGGGTTTCCACAAAAATAGGAATTTCTGAAATCTGAAGACATAGCTGGAAGCTCCTTGGAAAAAGAAAAGTTTGGAGCTTTGGATCGATATTTTTGGCTGGGTAAATCTCTGGGAAACTCAAACCCTAATTCAGGGTCCTCCCTAGTGAATCTGGGAACACAAAAAGACAATTCTGAAGGGTGAAGCTTTGCAGATCTCAAATTTTGAATTCTCCAAGCTAATCAGATCATCAAGGCACATATTTCTATCCTTTCAGAAAGTTGAAATTCACTTTTTGAATTTTTAGGGTTTTTCCGACAAACCCTAATCCGAGACCAAATCCAATTTTCAACAAAGCAAGTGGTAAGACCTAAATCTCTTCTATTTCCATTTGAAGTACTCTTTAATATGTCTCACCACACCAAGCTTGAGGATAATATTGAAGGGGCTGATAACTTCCGAGCCTGGAAGTATAGGATTGGGTTAATCCTAGAAGAAAATGAATTGGACTCCTATATCAGCTCTCAGATCCCTATCCTAGAGGATGAAGAGGCTAAGGTACTGCACAAGAAGAACTTGGTAAAGGCGAAGAGAATCATTGCTGATTCTATTAAAGACCATCTCATACCACATGTGTCATCTCTAAAGACACCCAAGGAGATGTTTGACTCCCTGACCAAGTTATTTGAAGGGAAGAACATAAATCGGAATATGACTCTGCGAAATCAATTGAAAGGGGTCAAGATGTTGAATGGAGAGACCATTCAATCTTACTTCTCCAAGGTCACTCAGATCAAGGAACAACTTGAAGCTGTGGATGAAGTAGTGGACAATGGTGAAGTTGTTATGACCACACTAAATGGCCTACCCAGGTCATGGGATTCCTTTATCCAAGGAATCTGTGCAAGAAAGAAGTTGGTCTCTTTTAGTATACTATGGGAGGAATGCTCTCAAGAAGAAGCAAGGCTTGTGGTCCGAGAAGAAAAGATGGAGAATGAAGATCAAGCTCTCACAACTCACACCAAGGGAAGCAAGTTTAAGAGGGAGAGATCTCATAACAAGAAACATTCTCACCCTCATCACAAGAAGAAAGACATATCTCATGTTCGATGTTTTGAATGCAATGAGAAGGGACACTTTGCTTCAGACTGTCCCAAGAAGAAGAAAGACAACAACAACAACTTTAATAAGAAGAAGAAGAATAGCAAAAGAAGATATCATGCTCATGCTGCTGAGGATGATGAACCTCCCAGGAAGAAAGCTAGAGAAGAAAGTGATGATGATGACTCATCAAGTGAATAAGAGTATGTTCTAATCTCTGCTCTCATAGGTACTATTTCTCATGGTTGTAATGATTGGTTAATTAACAGTGGGGCTTCCAAACACATGACTGGGTTTAAAGAATCTTTTATAAATCTATCTGAACATAAATCACCCCATAAAGTAAAACTTAGGGATGACTATCAATACCATATCAAAGGAAGTTGTGAAGCCTCCTATAATCTAGATTCTGGAAAATCCTTGAAGATGAAAGAAGTTCTCTATGTACGTGAGCTCAAGAAGAATCTACTCTCCATTTCTGCATTAGATGCAAAAGGTATGAGGGTTGCATTTGTAGATGGCTAAGTCCTAATGTGGCCAAAGGGTAAAACTATTGATGATGCAGTGGTGATTGGAGAGCAAGAGGGAGGAATGTATAAATTGAAAGGACAACCTGAACATGCCATGGTGCATGATTCCATGGAGCCAAGTGAACTTTGGCATAGAATACTTGCACACATGCACTACAAAGCATTAACAATTGCAAGTAAAGCTGTAGAAGGTCTTCCTGAAATCAAGACCAAGCATGAAGGTGTTTGCAAAGGATGTGCAAAAGGAAAGAACATCAAGAAGGAATTTCCAAGCAGTGAAAGCAAGGCAAAAGATATCTTGGAAATTATCCACTCCGATGTATGTGGTCCGATGTCATCCAGTTCTCTGAGTGGGTATGTTTACTATGTCTCTTTCATTGATGACTTCTCCAGAAAGACTTGGGATTACTTCTTGAAAACAAAAGATGAAGTGTTGGATAAGTTCAAGGAATTCAAAACCTTGATAGAGAACCAAACTGATAAGAATATCAAAATATTCAGATTCGGCAATGGTGGAGAATTCACTTCAGGTGACTTCAAGAAGTTATGCAGTGATTCAGTAATTAAGAGGGAGTTGACTGCTCCTTACAATCCACAAAAAAATGGAGTTGCAGAAAGAAAGAATAGAACAATCATGGAAGAAGCAAGGGAAGTGCTGCATGATCAGGATCTACCTATGAATCTATGGGAAAAAGTAGCTAGGACAACTGTATATATGCAGAACAGAACACCCCACAATATATTGGACAACAAGACACCAGAAGAAGTCTTCTCTGGTAAGAAACCTGAAGTCAGCCATCTCAGAATATTTGGTTGTCCAGGATACACTCATGTCCCAAAGGAAAAGAGGACCAAGCTAGATCCTTCAAGAAATGTAACGTGCCCTTCCATCATCAAATGCAGGGAAGGAAACGTTAACAACACACCGGGCTTTTGGCAGACTTAGCCCCAATATTTTTGCTCATAAATATGTAATAAATAAAACTTCTGTGTACAGATGCAAACTCAATAAAACACAACAGAATTTAAACATAACAACACACATAAGCATAGATTCGCATCAGCATTTTTATCTCAAGCAATCAATAGGCAAAGAATTCAATCCCCTACTTAAGCTACTTCATAACGATTTCATTAACATGAAGAATAATCATTCAGATTTAGCACATCGCAGAGCACATAATATATATAAATTAAAATCACAGAGAGCACTTATCTTGCAACGCAATGTCCAACGACTGGCTACATGAGAGCAACATTCCACCGAACCATAGATCTCTGTCCATCCTGTATTCTTTCAGCTGAGAGATCACCCCCAAGCTGGGCTGTGTATCAACTAAGGAGGAACTAGATGGCTCACTCACAGTCAGGGTTTCACTCTAACAGTCGTGCTAAGCCAACACACAGTTGGATTTTTCAAGCATGTAGTAGGAGATGGAGGAGGATGCTAGTCCACTGAGCTCATTCCCAGAGCCCCATACACTTCAAGCTGTACTCAGCAATCCCATCCAATGTTCATACATCCACTCTTGGATTTCTCACAACTCTGTCACAAATAACCCCAAATCCGTCATTGATTTTCTGGGCAGTTAAAACTGCGTTTTCCCATGGATTTTGGGGTAGCTATTGCTCCCAAATTTTCCCCAAGGTTCACACCAATGGATCCCCCATTGGATTTCACTGTCCAATACCAAGTCTGGGCGTTTTTATTCTTCCAAAATCTAGGTTCTCCCAAGGTCGCGATTTCTGGTTTTCTCACTCATGGGAGCTCATTTTTGGATGGAAATGATGCTGGGTCCTTCCACCCTGGAATGGGGATGAGAATGAAGCAACCTCCAAGAGGTAGAGTGACTTCTTGCACAAGAGAGCAGAGCTCATTACTTCCCATACGAATTTCTGGGCTGCCCATGCTCCATCAAAGTCATTGACTTAATTCTTCAACCACTTTCTTACAACAGGAATAAATATCATCTAGAAAAGTCAAATGGGTTCTCATAATGACATATGGCAACCTATGGTTCACTCCCTTAGCCCCCTCACCACTCCCTAGTGGATACATGTGGCCCCTTCTCATTCGTTGCCTCCGTAGCCAGTTTTGGTATTTTATATTGCATGATGTTTATTTACATCCTATTACAATTTCCATGGCTTAAGAGCACATGGGCATCAAATATCAATGCTTGCCCTTTTAAATCAAAATTCAGGCTTTCACTAGCGGGGCCTTGGCCTTGAGCTCCATGCTAGGAAAACATACATCACATGTACACATTATTTACTATAAATGCTAATACATCCTAAGAGTCAGAATGGGATATTACAATCCCCTCCCCCTTAGAATAACACCGTCCTTGGTGTTCCAAGACTTAGGCATATATATACAATTTACACATGTCCAAAACTTCAAAAACTTTGCAAATCTGCCCTCATTCTGTTCTTTACTTTGAACTTTCAGGACCAAGTCCTTTGATTTTCACGAGCTGATCCTGTTGATTCGGATCTTCCAGCTCATCCATAAGTCTGAAAACTTTATGGCTGCTACCCTCTTGAGGTTCTCTTGTTGGGCAGTTGCAGAGGTAATGATCCCCTCCACATTTCCAACACTTCACTGGTTGCTTCATCTTTACCTACTCAATTTCCTTTGAGTCTTCCCACTTGGAGAATTTCTTAATCGGATGATTGGATGAATGCTTCTTCATTGATCCACTTTTCTTTCCCTTGCTGATTTCCCTCATAATGCTTTTTACCTCTTTCTGCAGATGAATAGAGTCCTGCAAGACCTTGTGGTTCATCTCGTTCTGTTGCTTTTGCATCTTGAGCATCTCTCCAAGATTTTCTTGGGTCTTGTCAATTGTTTGAAGAAGACTTCCAACCAATTCTAATAGCCCTTAGTCTGCCGCTATGGTCAATGGAAACAACTGACCAAACTTTGCTCACTAGCAACACTTGCCTGCACCGGCTGCAACCAATTGATTCAATTTCCACCTATGAAATTCATCAGTACAATTCTCGTTAGGCCAAGCATAACCCAAACATTAAAAATCAGTCAATGGTGTTTCCCCAGTTGACATGGATAGTCCATGCTTTACTCATGAGACTTCCACACTTTTTATGCTTTCCCAACATACACATGAATTCCTTCATGTTCATCCACATTCACAGAAAATTCATTAATTAGCATTCCCAATTCACTTTAATCAAATAAACACACTTTTACTTTCAGTCATGCATGCATTCAGCAATTTTCCAATTCTATAAATGCATCAATAAAAAAGGAAAGAGAGAGAGCAGTAAGAGTTTTCTCCTCTTAGTCTTGTTCCATTCTGGAACCCACACCACCACTGTGGTTTTCATGCTCCTGTCCTCTTTTACTTCACGTGAATGCTTGACCTGCCCTTCTTGCCTATGACACGTAGTGTCTATGGTCTATTCCAGATCTCTCAACCATGGAGTTCCTCCACTTAGTTGGTCTAACTCTTGGCTGCTAGGACTCACATAGTCCCACTAGCCCCATCTTTCATTACTGCTCATGCTGAGCTCTTTAGGGTGGTTACATGTCCACATGCATCCTTGAGAGCTTTCATAGTCATTGCTTCCAACAATACCTACACTCAAACATTGAATTAATTCACATGTTTAGTTTATTTTTATAGGAAATCATAACCAAATCATATACACATGTATATTCATAAGCAAGAAATTACAAGATAACCAAATACTTATTTGCACTAGATGTCTTCACTTTATTCCATAGGGTCCTTCTTTGCTTTACAATCCTTGGAATCGCCTATGGATTTGGGTGTTTGGCCAGTGCACAGGCTGTCCCTCAACATCTAATAGTCTTGTATGTTTGTCCAGCACGCAGGCTGCTCCACAACATCAAATAACCTTGTATGTTTGGCCAGCACGCAGGCTGCTCCAAATCATCAACAATATCGCATGTTTGGCCAGCACGCAGGCTGCTCCAAATCATCAACAATCTCTCATGTTTGGCCAGCACGCAGGCTGCTCCAAATCATCAATAATCTTGCATGTTTGGCTAGCACCTAGGATGCTCCACAACATCAATAATCTTGCCCAACCAGCCACTCTCTGGATTTACCAAGCAATTTATAGTTCTTTCAGGGTTCTTGTTTCCTGTATGACCAAGGTTTCCAACAAAGAAACAATAGTGCATCAGCTTAATTGTTACAATACTTATACTTGTAATCTTCATTATTCCAAATAGGAAATAAATGAAATTGAACACTTATCTGTATTGTGCATTTCTTCTTTGGTCCACAGGGTCCTGCTTTTACTTTATGAGCCTTGGGATCCTCCTGCAGACTAGGATGTTTGGCCAACACGCAGGCTGCTCCAAATCATCAAATAATTAATGCCCTACCAATACACCTTCACGCCAACTGGGTTTACCAAGCATTTGGTGGCGCCCAACCAGTCCCATACCTGGTTGGCCCTCTCCATTGCCGAGCCAACACATACGTCTGGGTCATCAACCAATGGAAGGTAACTGCGCCACCGACCATTACAGGTCAAGGCTCCACTACTCTGCCTTAGGCTTGCATCAGCCTTTCACATGTATCACAATCCCTCAATGCGCATAACAATTCTTCACCCACACAAGGGTGGCACTTCTTCTCTTGTGTAAGCCGGCGGTTCCATTTAGGAATTCTTTAGGTGACTTTCTTAATTGCAGGCTATCATGGCCCCATGATACCCACTCACCCTACACAAGGGTTACCACTACTCATACAGTCCTCTTAAGTATTCTTTTCTTCACTTTTCCCTTTAATGTGTAGCATTGAATTTCATATGTATAATATGTCCATACAAAATGGATAGCAAGCTCATTAGTATTGCTGCTCTAGAATGGCAAACATATGTCATAACATTCACTATCCAACCTTGAAACACCAGGAATGCATCCATTCCCTTAAGGCGTAGTCAATATTGGCATCCCTAACATAACTTAGCACCAGAAAGGCATGCACTCCTTACTGATGTGAACTATGAAGGTCCTAATCATACTCCAAGCAGTCTGCCATAATGGAAATAAAATCAAAACATGCTCTGCATATTAACTCTAATAATTAGACATGCATGTATGTATATATATATATATCATTCAAGGTTTGTGGAACACTTATCCATTTTTCAGATGTTATTTCTCTTCTTTAATGAGGAATGGAGGCTCCTTCTCTGAGTTGACAGTCCCTCGGTTTGCCATCCCCATTCCTTTTGATGTTACATAACCTCCATATGTCTTACTGACATAATCTTCACCATCCCACTCATATTGTTTACCAATCATGTAGTGCAGATGAGACATTAATAATGTCTTATGGCGTTTCATCTGAAACCCATTTTCAAATCATGGAATCCCTTCCCATGAAGTTTGGCTTCTGCGTGACCTCTCTATTGGTCTTACTGCAATGTGTCTCCCTGACACACTTATTAAACAACCAAACAATCAGCAACATTTAGCAATACAATTCACATCCGATTGTTCCATAACCAATCCATGGCACTAATAATTAAATTCAGTATGAATTTGCAACTCTGTCTACTACAGAAATGGTTTTCTTATCCATGAGGCTATCCTCATATCGTTTGGCTCCTGTAAGTGACGCCACTCGGACCATTATGGTCTTATGCCCGCTGCCATACATGAGCATCCACTTACAGCATGTCCTCCTTCTCATAACCTTTGGCTTCTGCATGTGGTAGATCCCGGTCTCTACTATGGACTTATCCTCATTGCCATATGTAAGACCTTTCTACCTGAAATTGAGACTTCAATCAGTCAAACATGTTGTGAGTATCTATGCATATAATCATTTCGTTTCCACAACCATCGCTGAAGTGATCTCAGAATTATAATACTCAATAATTCAAACACCTTCAGCTGTTTAACATTTGAAATGCAATGAAATATATATACATTTCTATATATGCATCATTATCACAATAGAATTTCAAGACATGGTCACACTATCCATGCAACTTAAATAAATCGTAAATACTCATTATTTCACAGTCATATCATTCATACAACTCTGTCCTTCCACAGAGCATTCTAGCAGCCCATCGATCATGATTGGCTCTTCATGCACTTACTATTATTCATTCAAAACAACCCATGAAATGATCCTAGAATTATTATCAATTCATCATTTCATTCATTATTTATTTTGCAATAACATATGCATCATCCCTATGCATTCATACAATGCATCACAAGATTTATAAAATCTCTTAATGCTCATCTACTTAATGCTACCTTGCATTGTTTCATGAGTACTATGCATTCAAGCATATTATGATCGAAACATGACTATCTCATATAACTTGCATTACCATAATCAGGACCACCAGTCCTCACTTGCTTTGGTTATGAAGCACATAACCAACATACGCATGGCATGATATAAATTCATATGAATGCATTGAGATTTCTAAACAGTCATAGGGTGTAAGGATCATTTCTTCCACTTACCCACACCTCACCAGGATTGGTAGGTTAACAGTCTCAATTGGTATTCAATATCACATGCAAACTAACTCAACATAGCTCAAACATAGTTGAAGAGATCTTACCAAATCCTCTTTCAACATTCATGCAATTTGGCACCAATAATCATTACCTGCATGGTTACCATTAACATCGCCTGATGTTACCTGATCAGTTGGCCTCTTACCAAGGCTACTCAGTCCTTTTGCCAACTTTATGATCGTAGATTTGTTGCGCCATCCTTTCTACATAAGGCTGTTGGCTTCATGCAACAACATCCTCAGCACATTTAGCCATGCTCTTTGTTATCTTTGGTCCTACAACCAATACCAACATCCATAGTGATTATCAACCACAATATTCTCCATTAGTGGTTCATTGCATATGCAGACTTCATTAATCTACAAATATGCAATATCCCATTTATGCACAAGCATTTCTATATGTACTATGCAATGTTTGTTAAGATGCCATCTAGTGCATATACATCTATGTAATCCCTTACATTTTTAACATTTTTATGTCATATAACAATTTCATAATTATAAGTATGATAACAAACAGGGGTTTAAATAATTCTTCCCTTTTCGATCCCTCATTGTAACATGGAATTCCTCTTCCATATCATGCAATTGCAGAAATTGCCCATATTGACAACAAAATTTGTTTGTCAAAACAGCCGCTGGCACTCTTCTACACTAAATATCTATGACATATGTAGACCTCATTCAAACTCTGGTCATGCATCATTGTTCCCTGCTGGACAAGATTTTCAATTCTTGTCTTCATGCTCCATTCCGACATCGGGTGCGGGAACTGCATCTCTTCAAAAATGACACATTTTACACAGTTGCATTTTGGTCCAGAATGCCAACTTTAACCACCTGCGGAAGAAAATCTATGAGGAATCACAAAAACTTATCTATCGGGCGAAGTTAGTCCATATAACAAGGAACACTCAGAACTTCATGGATTTTGATTCTGATGCACCATTCATCTTCTATGATTTTCTGGGTTTTACTACTTCTCACTTTTCACATTTTTCCAAAATTTCAAATTTTGGGCCAAAAATGGCTATCTCCCAAACGGTGCATTTCTGGGAAATCTTCGTCTAACGGAAACTATCCATCTTAATGAGAATATGAAATGTCTAGTTCAGTAAAAAAATTTATTCCCACATCTAGG
Organism: Larix kaempferi; assembly: GCA_027924585.1. Classification (NCBI taxonomy): domain Eukaryota; kingdom Viridiplantae; phylum Streptophyta; class Pinopsida; order Pinales; family Pinaceae; genus Larix; species Larix kaempferi. The sequence continues at coordinate 3,908,215 of BSBM01001238.1, forward strand.
GTCACTTTTACTGCCCACGCGCTTTTCAAAATCCCGAAAAAGTGGCCCGGAACAGTGCTTTTTGGCCTTCTTGCTCACCCCGACTCCACATCCTTTGGAGTTTGGTTCCAAGATTCTGAAGTTAACACTGTGCCTGCTTCATGGCCGCGCTTGATCAATTTCAGCTCAAACTGACCTTCCGTCAAGCCTCGGGACTCCGTCCTTCAAAAGTCACTATTATCCATTTTCTGTCAAATCGGAGTGTAATGGGCTAGGGGTCTTCACTGGTTCTTTCATGGCCGTCGTCAATGGCCTTTGAGCCCCACAGGAATCATTCCATTTTGAGTCCGGATGTTCCTTCTATCCAAAAATCAAGTTTTGGTCACTTTACTCGTTTTTTTTTTTTGGGCTGGTTCGCCGATCGCTCCCGCAATTGCGGAGCCATTCGGCGAAGGCTCCCGCAGTTGAGGAGCCATTCGACGAATGCTCCCATTGCGGAGCGATTCGCCGAATGCTCCCGCAATTGCGGAGCAATTTTCCGAATGCTTCCGCAGTTGCGGAGCGATTCGGCGAATGATCCCGTATTTGCGGAGCCATTCGCGGAAAGCTTCCATTGCGGAGTGATTTAGCGAATGCTCCCACAGTTGCGGAGCCATTCGGGGAACGCTTCCACAGTTTCGGGGAGGTTCGCGGAAGCCTTCCGCAATTGCGGAACGATTCGCCGAAGCCTTCCACAGTTGCGGAACGATTCGCCGAAGTCTTCCGTAGTTTCAGAAGAGAATTCCTTCCGCAAATTTCGGAAGAGAATTCCTTCCACAAATTTCGGAAGAGAATTCCTTCTGCAAATTTCGGGGCGGTTCGCGAAACTCTTCCGCAATTTTTAGAACGATTTCCCGAACTCTTCCGCGTTGCGGAACGATTCGCAGAATCTTTCCGCAGTTTCGGGACAACTTCCCGAATTCTTCTCGAAACAGACTTAAACAAAATTTTCAAAAACACTTAGGAAAAATTTGAAATCTTTCTTTCATCTCACATTCAACAATCTAACCAATGGATTCACAATTAATCCCCAACAGCCAACAAGCATGGGCAAGGAAACTCATGAGTATAAGGGCATAATTTGCAGGATTTTCTCACTTCCGAAAACCATCAATCGGCCACACAATGTGGGTTCATTGTAAGTAAATAAAATCATCATTGAGATATGGGGCTGTAATAGCTGACTGTTCATGCTTTTACTCAGGAATTTAATCAAACAGAAATCATATTTGCAACAGAAACAGTATAAGATGGCAGAGGTTGCCCCTCCTTTCTCTCCTCCATGGAGGCAAACAGACAAATACAAAACGCATGTACACACAATGATTTATATCTCTGTGAAGGGCCCAACAGCCGTAGTGTTGAACCTAGAGCTCTGATACCACTCTGTAACATCCCCTTCCATCATCAAATGCAGGGAAGGAAACGTTAACAACACACCGGGCTTTTAGCAGACTTAGCCCCAATATTTTTGCTCATAAATATGTAATAAATAAAAATTCTGTGTACAGATGCAAACTCAATAAAACACAGCGGAATTTAAACATAACAACACACATAAGCATAGATTCGCATCAGCATTTTTATCTCAAGCAATCAATAGGCAGAGAATTCAATCCCCTACTTAAGCTACTTCATAACGATTTCATTAACATGAAGAATAATCATTCAGATTTAGCACATCGCAGAGCACATAATATATATAAATTAAAATCACAGAGAGCACTTATCTTGCAACGCAATGTCCAACGACTGGCTACGTGAGAGCAACGTTCCACCCAACCATAGATCTCTGTCTAGCCTGTATTCTTTCAGCTGAGAGATCACCCCCGAGCTGGGCTGTGTATCCACTAAGGAGGAACTAGATGGCTCACTCACAGTCAGGGTTTCACTCTAACAGTTATGCTAAGCCAACACACAGTTGGGTTTTTCAAGTATGCAGTAGGAGATGGAGGAGGATGCTAGTCCACTGAGCTCAATCCCAGAGCCCCATACACTTCAAGCTGGACTCAGCAATCCCATCCTCTGTTCATACATCCACTCTTGGATTTCTCACAACTCTGTCACAAATAACCCCAAATCCGTCATTGATTTTCTGGGCAGTTAAAACTGCGTTTTCCCATGGATTTTGGGGTAGCTATTGCTCCCAAATTTGCCCCAAGGTTCACACCAATGGATCCCCCATTGGATTTCACTGTCTAATACCAAATTTGGGCGTTTTTGGTCTTCCAAAATCTAGGTTCTTGCAAGGTCGCGATTTCTAGTTTTCTCACTCATGGGAGCTCGTTTTTGGATGGAAAATGATGCTGGGTCCTTCCACCTTGGAATGGGGATGAGAATGAAGCAACCTCCAAGAGGTAGAGTGACTTCTTACATAAGAAATCAGAGCTCATTACTTCCCATACGAATTTCTGGGCTGCCCATGCTCCATCAAAGTCATTGACTTAATTCTTCAACCACTTTCTTACAACAGGAATAAATATCATCTAGAAAATTCAAATGGGTTCTCATAATGACATATGGCAACCTATGGTTCACTCCCTTAGCCCCCTTATGGCAACCTATGGGTGCTTAAGATCACATGGGCATCAAATATCAATGCTTGCCCTTTTAAATCAAAATTCAGGCTTTCACTAGCGGGGCCTTGGCCTTGAGCTCCACGCTAGGAAAACATACATCACATGTACACATTATTTACATTAAATGATAATACATCCTAAAAGTCAGAATGGGATATTACAGGAAAGAAGGGTATCTTTGTGGGTTACAGTGAAAGCTCGAAGGCTTATAGAATATACGTTCCAGGGTTCAAGAAGATTGATGTCAGCAGGGATGTGACATTTGATGAAAACTCAGCATTCATCAAATCAAGGAAGACACCTATTGAAGTTTATGAAGAACCTAAGGAAACTAGATTTCAAGACACTACCATGAGTGAAGCAATTCCAGATACAATTCGTGAAATTGAAGATCCGCAAGAACCTGTAGATCCACCCCATGAGAATAACTCTCACAAGAGGAAACCTGGATGGGCTAGACAACTCATTCAAGATGCAGAAAGATATGGCATTCCAGAAGAAGAACACATAGCAAAGAAGAGAACTAGATCTCATACCATCTATGTTGCTTTACTCTGTGACATCATAAACAAAGAACCTTCCAGTTATGAAGAATCAACGAAAAAGAAAGAATGGAAGGATGCCATGGTCGAAGAATACCAATCAATAATGAAGAATGATGTTTGGGATGTTGTCCCAAGACCTGAAGGGAAGTCTGTTGTGACTTCCAAGTGGATCTACAAGATCAAGCATGCTGCAGATGGCAGTATAGAGAAATACAAGGCAAGATTTGTAGCTCGTGGCTTCTCTCAGAAAGAGGGAATAGATTATAAAGAAAAGTTTGCTCCTGTAGCTAGGTATACTTCCATCAGATCAGTACTTACTCTGGCTGCAACGATGAAATGGAAGATACACCAGATGGATGTCAAGACTGCTTTCTTGAATGGTGTAGTTGAAGAGGAAGTATATGTGGAGCAACCACTCGATTTTGAAACACATGACAGGGAGTCATATGTATGTAGATTGAAGAAAGCCTTGTCTGGCTTAAAAAAAGCTCCAGGGACTTGGTATGGTAGGATGGACAGTTTCCTATCCAGCTTGGGCTTTACCAAGAGTAAAGCAGATTCCAACCTTTACTACAAGTTTGAGTAAGGGAATCCTGTGATTCTATGCCTGTATGTATGTAATGTCCCTTGTTAGGAATTTTATTAAAATTGCAATTTTCCACTTTTTTCCTTGGTTCGACCTTGGACTAGTTTCGATCTCTAGGTCCCAAATTTGCCCCAAATGATCCCAAATATTCTGAGAAGGTATATGAATGATATTAGAACATAAATATGTGTTTCAGGGATGCCTTTGTACCTTTAAAACACTTCTGCAAATACTCTTTCAATTCTGGTCAATGTAGGTAACTTTATTAGTGATTTCCCTTTGACTAGTATTAGTCTCTAGGTCTCAAATTGACTCCAAATGCCTTCAAATCTTCAAGGAAGGTTTATGAATGATATTAGGAATTGAATATGATGTTCAGGGATAAAATATGGCCACCAAAAGACCTCTGCAAACTCTCTTAAGATTCTGGACCAAGTATGCAATTTTACTAGTAATTTGGGGTTCAAATCCCCCTGAGGTAAGTACTGAAAATGGCTTCCCAAATGCCTCCAAACCCACTCAAATTTATGAACAGAGGTATGTAATGTGTTAAGTATGTTATTAAGGTCTCATATGCACCATTAATGGTTTATTACAACTGTTCTCACCCTCTCCCATTCAACTGCAAAAATCCCCAATTCGACCCTTGGGGAAATGGCACTATTTCACCTCCCAATACAACTAAACTGAGTAAAAATGTTTCAAATGCTCAAGTACAGTACATGAAACTTGTAGAAAACATCCATGGTAGTATATTGATCACAAATATATCAGAGAATCATCCATTCATTTGAAATCATCATCAATACATTGGTTCACAACAAGGTAGTGGGGAAATGGCATTGTTCTTCCATTAAAAATGAGATTTATACATTTCTACTTAGAATTTCGACCTGAAACTTTTTGGATATGAAGAAAAAAGTATTTAATTCATATTACAAAATAAATGGGGCATTAGAAGCTCCCCCAAAGAGTACAATAGCTCACCAAAAATTCCCTCCCTCAAGGATCAAGAATATGCCATCAAAACTGGAAATCGTTGAAGGAGCGAGCTGCAATAGAAGAAACCATGAGCTGCCCTGTAGCTTACACCTGCAAATAAATACTCCATTAAAGCTCCAAATGAAAGGTTTGAATGGACTTTCCAATTGCCAACTTGGATGGGAATCTTTCACCCTCGAAATTGGCTAAGGCAAGAAACTAGTCATCCACTAGCTCTCCCTCTTCACAAATGCAATTGCAAATTCTACAAATGATCAAAAGATGGTTTCATTCTTTTTTATTGACATTTATAAACTTCTAATGTCCTCCATGGGTCGAACTCCTTCCAAGAGACTCATGCCAACTCAAGTTGGGAAGAGATTCCAAAGAACGCCACTTGTACAACAATTCCTAGTCTCCCACTTCCACCAAATCACATGTGGAAGCATCTTAGCTGCCCTAACACCCTTGAGCACCCTCTTGGAGTCTATTTTTAGCCCTGACATGTCATATATGTCATATGTCAGCCTTCAGGTCTGATTTGTGTCATAGGTGTCATAGCATCTTCATCATTGTTGTCATAGAGCTAGGGAATCTAGCCCAAGTGTCTCACTAGCTCCAAATTGCCTCTTCCTCTTCCATGGGAGTTACTCTTCCTCTATATTTCGACCTTGGATGAGTCATGCAATGAATAATACCTTTTGGACTCCCCCAAGTATGCTACCATTCACCTTGAATTCAAATTGGTGAGAGAATGATGCCAAGTGTAGTGGGGAAATCTAGCCATATGTGGGTCCCACTTCCTCCATGTGTCTTCATGATGAAATGCCACTTTGATTTTCACTTGTATATATTTATTTATCTCCTTTATTAAATATTTATTCCATTCTAATGTTCAAGCATCATTTATTATCCCCATTATTCCAAATCCCAAAGCTTCCACCCCAAACTTAGGAAACTAGTAATTTTCCTCCTTGGCAATTATTTGACCTTTAGCATCAATTTGACAAACTCTAATGAATAGGGCCAATGTGATTAGGCCATTTTGACCCAATACCAAATTTGGGACATGACAAATCCTCCCTTCCCAATATTGCTTGTCCTCAAGCAATTTTAAACATGGGTGTTGAAGAACCTGCTTTCTGTATAATTCTTTGAAGTTGCCATTGAATTGCCCAACCTTGAGTCTTTGAGTTTCCATGAAGATTTTAGAGAGGAACCAACATGCTTGCTGCTGCACTACTCTGATAAAAATCACTTTATTAAGTGGGGAAATCCATCTCCCATACTGCTTGTTTCCCTAAAAAATTTGAAACCAATGAGATAAAAATTATTCCAGGGTCCCATTGCTTGTATTGCACCCGAACAATTAAGAGTGCTCTCCAACCCATACCATCATATAAGAGGATTCCTGGATCCCATTTTCTTGTATGCATTCTTCCAAACATCATGAGTACAAAATATATATCATCAAAGTACATAACTACATAATGAAAATTAATATCAAGGAGGTGCTTCATCAAAGAATCATGAAAGTGCTTATACCTCCAAGCAAGTAGACCACCATTTTCCAAGTGCATACAATCTTCAAGTGACCAATCAAATTTGATCCAATGACATAGGTGAGGATCCCATGTCCTATAAAGCTGCTCCAAAAGGATGTGATATGCATCAAAATATTCAGCCATGTATTCTTTCATCCAAGAAGTGAATGAAGAATCTCCACTAAAATCTGAACCAAATAATGAGCAGAAAAAACAAGGAGACTTCAAATGACTCAAAGAAGTATCACCCATACATCCCTGAATGTGATCATCATAAAGATATAACAAAGTATGTGGCTTCCAACAAAAATGTTCTCCAATCATAAATCTATTCACCCAAGTGTTGGATGAAGTTCTTCCAACATCAAATGAATCAAGTGTTGAGCAAGAAAAACCATGAGTCTTCAAGTGACTCAAATGCATATCATAGGTGCATCCATGTAGATGTGCATCATCATAAAGTAATAAAGTATGCTGCTGCAAATGTGAATAAGAATGTGCTCCAACCATATCATCATAAAAAGTAAATCTAGGAGTTCCATACTCCTCATGTGGCACCATAAAAAAGAACCCTTTCACCCATACTTCATTGAGACTAATGTTGCAAAACATGGAATTGTAGGATGTAGGAGAATGAAACAAATCACCCAAATGATCAAAAAGTACAGAAGTTTCATCATGGGGAGGATCCATATGGGTAGTATCATGCAGCTCCTTCAAAAGTGTGAACTCTTTGTCATAGTTTGGTTCCAATGTAGAGGAATCATGCTCTTCTTTAAAAATTGCACAACCTTCATCAAGAGGCAATTCAAATTCCTCTTCAACACATCAAGTGTTTGGGTCTCTTCAAGTTCATCTTCAAACACATCAAGAACATTCAAATTTTCACATTTCTCATGATCCACCATGTCATGAGAATCCTCCAAACAATCTACCATTTGACAATCTGAAACATAGGAGGAAAAACAAGTATCTTGCAACTTTTCAAGAAGTTGCTCATTTTGAATTGTGAGCTTATGAATATCCTCATTATTCTTCAAGTATGCATCATGTAACAATTCATTAAGCTCAAACAAATGGTTTCTATTAAAAAGCAAAGACATTAAATTACCTTTGATGTGACACATTGCTCTTTGAATCTTCTCCATATCTTCAAGGAAGGATGTTTCCTCCAATGAAGTAGCTCTCCAACAAGAATTTGACACCAATGCTTGAGTGTCATGGAGAATGCTGAGGGACTCTTGGATCTTCTTTTCATTCATCTTTAAGGACCCTTCAAGAAAATGAGGCTCTTGCAAATGAACCTCCTCATCTTCTTCATTTTTGCTTGGACCAACTTCATGAAGCTCAAGTGGTGATGGGGAAGTTGATCTTGGTTCTTCTTCAACTGCTACAAGGTCTTCATTATCATGCTTAATGGAACTTGGGCTTGCAGCAACACTTTCAAAAGTGATCTCTATGTCACCAACATAGAGGTGTGAGCACCCATCAGTAGGTACTCCTTCATAGTTTAAGCATCCATCAGTAGGTGCTCTTTGGTTCATGTCTAAGCTAGAAGGTGTCTCGAAATGATCTTCCATATTTTCAATAGAATCTTCTTCATGCTCTTGTGATGTCTCTTCATTTTTCTCTTTCAAGCAAGCTGATTCATTTTACCCCTTGTTTTCCTTAGGATCGGTATATTTGGAATCCCTTCTTGAATAAATCTCAAAAGCTCTCCTCAAGGAGGACATCATTTCATGCACACATATATGAAACTCGCTCCAAGGGTTCTTACAAGAAGGGCATAAACCTTTCTTCACTAACTCCACATATTCATTTTTGGGCCTATTTTCAAAAAATGTTTAGCATAGTACTCAAAAGACATGGCATTTTGTGTATTTTTGCTCGAAGCAAGATATTCTTGATATTTTTGATATTGTTAGGGCAAGGTTTTATATTTTGTTCTCCATCTTTGGAACTCACTCATAGAATTATCCTTGGTTGGTGTGACACATTCATATTCATCAGATTTAAAGTCATAAGAATAATCTTCATTTCTCTTGAAATTGTAAGAAGTGTTGCATGATGGCACCTCTTCCTCATACCATTCACATTCTGCTTCATATTGCTCATAAGCATCTGCATATTCATCATAAGAATTGTACTCATAGGATTCATCATAATAGTAAGACATGGCTGCCAATTATTCTTGAATGTATGTACCTAATACACAGGTGCAAGGACCATGCTCTGATACCTCTGTAATGTCCCTTGTTAGGAATTTTATTAAAATTGCAATTTTTCACTTTTTTCCTTGGTTCGACCTTGGACTAGTTTCGATCTCTAGGTCCCAAATTTGCCCCAAATGATCCCAAATATTCTGAGAAGGTATATGAATGATATTAGAACATAAATATGTGTTTCAGGGATGCCTTTGTACCTTTAAAACACTTCTGCAAATACTCTTTCAATTCTGGTCAATGTAGGTAACTTTACTAGTGATTTCCCTTTGACTAGTATTGGTCTCTAGGTCTCAAATTGACTCCAAATGCATTCAAATATTCAAGGAAGGTTTATGAATGATATTAGGAATTGAATATGATGTTTAAGAATAACATATGGCCACCAAAAGACCTCTGCAAACTCTCTTAAGATTATGGACCAAGTATGCAATTTTACCAGTAATTTGGGGTTCAAATCCCCCTGAGGTAAGTACTGAAAATGACTTCCCAAATGCCTCCAAACCCACTCAAATTTATGAAAAGAGGTATGTAATGTGTTAAGTATGTTATTAAGGTCTCATATGCACCATTAATGGTTTATTACAACTGTTCTCACCCTCTCTCATTCAACTACAAAAATCCCCAATTCGACCCTTGGGGAAATGGCACTATTTCACCTCCCAATACAACTAAACTGAGTAAAAATGCTTCAAATGCTCAAGTACAGTACATGAAACTTGTAGAAGACATCCATGATAGTATATTGATTACAAATATATCATAGAATCATCCATTCATTCGAAATCATCATCAATACATTGGTTCACAACAAGGTAGTGGGGAAATGGCATTGTTCTTCCATTAAAAATGAGATTTATACAATTCTACTTGGAATTTCGACCTGAAAATTTCTGGAGATGAAGAACAGAGTATTTAATTCATATTAAAAAATAAATGGGGCATTAGAATCTCCCCCAAAGAGTACAATAGCTCACCAAAAACGCCCTCCTCAAGGATCAAGAATATGCCATCAAAACTAGAAATGGTTGAAGGAGCGAGCTGCAATAGAAGAAACCATGAGCTGCCTTGTAGCTTACACCTGCAAATAAAGACTCCATTAAAGCTCCAAATGAAAGGTCTGAATGGCCTTTCCAATTGCCAACTTGGATGGGAATCTTTCACCCTCGAAATTGTCTAAGGAAAGAAACTAGTCATCCACTAGCTCTCCCTCTTCACAAATGCAATTGCAAATTCTACAAATGATCAAAAGCTGGTTTCATTCTTTGTTATTAACATTTATAAACTTCTAATGTCCTCCATGGGTCGAATTCCTTCCAAGAGACTCATGCCAACTCAAGTTGGGAAGAGATTCCAAAGAACGCCACTTGTACAACAATTCCTAGTCTCCCACTTCCACCAAATCACATGTGGAAGCATCTTAGCTGCCCTAACACCCTTGAGCACCCTCTTGGAGTCTATTTTTAGCCCTGAAATGTCATATATGTCATATTTCAGCCTTCAGGTCTGATTTGTGTCATAGGTGTCATAGCATCTTCATCATTGTTGTCATAGAGCTAGGGAATTTAGCCCAAGTGTCTCACTAGCTCCAAATTGCCTCTTCCTCTTCCATGGGAGTTACTCTTCCTCTATATTTCGACCTTGGATGAGTCATGCAATGAATAATACCTTTTGGACTCCCCCAAGTATGTTACCATTCACCTTGAATTCGAATTGGTGAGAGAATGATGCCAAGTGTAGTGGGGAAATCTAGCCATATGTGGGTCCCACTTCCTCCATGTGTCTTCATGATGAAATGCCACTTTGATTTTCACTTGTATATATTTATTTATATCCTTTATTAAATATTTATGCCATTCTAATGTTCAAGCATCATTTATTATCCCCATTATTCCAAATCCCAAAGCTTCCACCCCAAAGCTAGGAAACTAGTAATTTTCCTCCTTGGCAATTATTTGACCTTTAGCATCAATTTGACAAACTCTAATGAATAGGGCCAATGTGATTAGGCCATTTTGACCCAATACCAAATTTGGGACATGACAATGTAGATGACCTGTTTGTAACAGGAGATGACAGATTGATTGCCGATACAAAGAGGAAGCTTGCTTCCGAGTTTGATATGAAGGAATTGGGGATGGTGCACTATTTTCTAGGTATGGAGGTGTGGTAGAGTGCAGATGGGATCTTCCTTGAACAAGGGAAGTACACAATAGATATCCTGAAGAGGTTCGGGATGATGGATTGCAAGGCCATGGCCACACCTATGGCATCGAACCTGAAGCTTCTGTGTGATGCTTCATCTGAGCCAGTTGATGTCTCTATGTATCGTTAGATGATTGGGTCCTTGATGTACCTGACGAACACGAGACCTTATACTTGATTTGCGGTGAACAGATTGAGCTAGTTCCTGACAGATCCGCGGAGTGTTCCACTGATAGCTGTAAAGCATATTCTGAGGTACCTGAAGGGTACATTTGACTATGGGATCAAGTATGAAGCGAATCAAAAGTTTAACCTGCAGGGTTATGTTGATTCAGATTGGGCAGACAGTGCTACAGATAGGAAGAGCACATCTGGTTGCTGCTTCAGTATGGGATCAGGTGTTATCTCTTGGTTTAGCAGGAAGCAGTCCTGCGTAGCACTGAGTATAGCCGAGGTAGAGTATGTTGCAACCTGTTCGGCTAGTTGTGAGGCAGTATGGCTTTGGAAGCTACTGTCTGAGTTATTTGATCTCCCGCTGGAGGCTATTGGTATCTTTTGTGACAACTAGAGTTGGGTGAAGCTGTCTGAGAACCCGATGTTCCATGATAGGTCGAAACACATATAGATCAAATATCACTATATCAGGGATATGGTGCAGAGAGGAGCAGTGAAGCTTCTGTATGTTGCGACGGATGAGCATATTGCAGATGTATTGACGAAGCCATTAGCCAGAGTGAAGTTCGAATACTTCAGGGAGAGGCTTGGTGTTCTTCAGATCGACGACACTTTGAGGAAGAAGTGATGGAGACATTTGCTAAAGCCATTCCAAGCATGTTGGAAGGAGGATCCTTCACATGGCTGTGGATTTAAGCATTGGATGATGAGCATCAGGATGATGCTCCAGTTACTGCTCTGTACGCATCATGTTGGATGCTGGATATGATCAGTTGGATCATTTATATGTATGTATGTATGCATCATGTTGATGCTGGATATTATCAGGTAGATCATATATTTGTATATGTATCAAGTGGATACTTATATGATCAGTGTGATCATGTACTTATGTATGTATCATGTGGATACTTGTATGATCAGTGTGATCATGTACTTATGTATATCAGATGGTTGCATTGTATGATCAGGTAGATCATGTATGACATGTATCAGGTAGATACTGTGTATGCATCAGATGGATATATTGTTTGATTAGGGTGATCACATATGACGAGCTTCAAGATGTTGCTCCAGATGATATGCATCAGGTTGATGCTACGATGATCGGGATGATCACAAATGACGAGCTTCAGGATGTCGCTCCAGATGATATGCATCAGGTTGATACTATGATGATGATTAGGTTGATCATGTGATGATGTACATCAGGATGACGTATGGTGAGTATTGGTTTGATAATCTATGGACGTGAATAGGTTGTGCAGGTAGCATAGAAAAGATCCTGGGAGATCCTATAGTCTGTGCTAGGATGCTCTTTCAAGGTTTTGCTACAGGTAGCATAGAAAAGATCCTTTAAAAACCAGACAGGTAGAGCAATGTGCTTGTAACATCTTGGGTTGCTCTATCGAGATCCTATAGTCTGTGCTAGGATGCTCTGAGTAGGTTTTGCTATAGTTTCGCATAGAAAAGATCCTTTAAAAACCGGACAGGTAGATCAGTGTGCTCGTAACATCCTGGGTTTCTCTATCGAGATCCTATAGTCTACGTTAGGATGCTCTGAGTAGGTTTTGTGAAAGTTCACATAGAAAAGATCCTTTAAAATCCGGACAGGTAGAGCGGTGTGCCCGTAACATCCTGGGATGCTCTATCGAGATCCAGATAGGTAGAGTTTTGTGCTCGTAACATCCTGTGATGCTCTGAGTAGGTTTTGTGAAGTTCAACATGTAAAATAACCTATAGTCTGCGCTAGGTTTTGTTGATGCACGTAATCAGTCCTGAGATCCATAGTATGGCCATTGATGATGAAGACCTACAGGTGGTGGGCATACATCTAGTATGAAAAAAGACTGGCTCTGTAGAACTTCCTATGACGAGTAGATTCAGAGATTGGTTGAGATAGCAACAGCAGTGATGATGACGATGATTCATGCATTGATGACGATGATCCAGAGAAGAAGACTTGTGCTAGCAGATCTGTGTCGAGAAATACCTTCCTAGTTAAGAGGGAGTGTTGATGTATATGTAACTTTGGAATGTATTTCATTTATATATTTATTGTACTCCTATAGAGATGTGTTATTCCTCTATATGGAAGTGTCATCATTTGTATTGACAAGTGTCGCAAGTGTGTTAACTTGCCAATGGGTTATTAGACCACCTTGTAAGGGGTCGGCCCGGATTTATGTAATATATGGTTATTGTACCTAGCTAGACAACTCGGCCCCATAAGGTTATTGGGAAAACAAAACAAGTATAAATAGATATCGGGAGATCTTTATTTGGATCACTCAGAACTCATTCTTCCTTTACTCGGAAAGTGGCGCACATGTGAGGAGGAGGATCATCTGCTAGTAGAAGACTATCTCTGTGTATTTGGTTGTACTTTGGTTGAGCTATTGCTCTATCTATCTCTGAGGAAGTTGTGGGGTTTTTTACCTTAGGGTTTTCCCCACAAAAAATCTGTGTGTCTATTGTCTCTCATGCTTTTGCTTCTTGTGATGATTGACATGCTTGTTATGATTGATATGCATTGATATACTGTACATGTTATTCTCTCAGTAAAGATCCTAGAGTATTGTGAATTAATGCTCAAAATTTAACATGGAGGCATGCTTTATATCGAATTGTGTGGAGTTTCAGGTGGAAATGACGGCTCTCCATAAGGAGCCCAATCCCAATTTTAGTAAGTGGATCCACAGAGAGAGGCGTCAATCCTAGGATTTCTCTCCTGTTTTATATGCTGCCGAGGATTCTATAATATTTTCATTTGTGTATTATATTTGTTATTTCCGATCTCTACCTGAAAGGCGTTTTAGTTTCAGAGGAAACCTCTCTATGCCATTTTTGTGAAATCTAGTCTTTCATTATTTTAAAGTCCAAGAGAAGATCTCGGTATGGGTACCTTCTAGGCATTCAAATTTTGCCGGTTGAAGGTTTGATTTTCCTGTCTAGTAGGTTTTTTTGATTTGGTTAGAATTGCCAGAGAGTTTTAATGTTAGAACTTGTAAGCTATGCTTATCTCATTGTCAATGGTATGGATGTTCTCCTGGATATTTTCTTATTCTTTAAGAATAATTTCGCATTATAACTGAGTGAAGGCTAGAAATGCGTAGCATGTAAACTGATTTCTTATGTTATTGCTGTACCTGCGTGAATGCGGGATATGAGTGGCTGCCCTTCGTTTGAATTGCTTCTATTCATTATAATAACTGCATGCATACTTTATGATAGTATGTTGGCTGAAATTCTATAGGTATAGAGTTTTAGATGTGCTTCTGTTATGGTATGCGTAGAATACATTGGTTGGAAATCTCTGTAGGTATAGGGTTTACTTTTCATCCTGTTTACATTCTAGAGATGATATGTATGCCTTTGGATCCTTTTATACATGTATGTTGTCGTCGTGGATTTCCTTTTATCTCTACAGGTCATTGATTTTTATAAAATGTATTTAAGTGTAGATCTCTGTATTATAGATCGAAGAAGACACATTTTTGGTTTTAGTTAATGTCTAAACCAACTAACATGTTTTAATTTCTGAATGTATATGGTTCTAGTTTGGACCACTGTGGTGTGTTTTGTAGTAAGTGAAATCGTAGGGATCTTTGACTGTGTAACGTGGAAAAACTTTAGAGTTTAAGCTAGAGTAAGTGGGCAATATTCAGATCTTGTTTAAGTTAATAATCTCCGTGGAAGTGCTCATTGTAGTTATGCACATTTCTGTTGTACGGTACAATTGTTATGTTTCGATTGAGGTAGTATTACTGCTTATAAAAGGTTGAATTGTATTCCCATATAATCTTTCTATATGGAAAAGGTGACATGTTCTTCTTGATGTAACTTGTTGAAGATTAAAATGCCTAAAAGGATAATACCTTGAAATGAAATATGCCAAGATTATAGATTTAAAAATACATAGATTTAGCTAATATCCTTAATGGATTTAAGTTTATGTGTGGTTATTATAGTATATGGAATAAAAGGATAATTAACATTGATGAAAGCCTAAGGATATATAGTTGGCTTATAGTGGAATGATAATGTTAATAGTTATTATAAGGATGTACACTATGTTCAATGGATCAATGCCAACATTACAATGATAGTATGCGAACATAAGTTGGAAACCATCCATATAAGGTAAGCATAGCGAAGGAAGTAGTACCTTAATTCTACTACTTATGGTGATGTATAAGTTTCTTTTTATAGATTCAAGCGTAAAAGGATAAGTAGTTTTTTTTTACAATGACAACTATGTTGTGACCATGTGATATATGGTGGGTTAGTACTTAGAAAATATACAAGTAAAGAAAATGTTTGATAGATATATGTGGGAAGCATGTAAACATAAGAATAAGAATTTGTACTTACGTATATATATTAAAAAGGTTTAAATAAAGAACTCGTGATGTCATCTTAATTATGTTCGATGAACCTCTCTTAACTAAATTTTAGTAGATGAGTCTCAAGCTTAGTAAGTATTCACACAGTGGTTAAAACGGTTATTATGAAACAATATAACAAGTTGTTGGATGAAGAAACATTAAGAAGAATTCTACACCCCTTGTTCACTCAATGCTTGTATGCACTTGGAAAATTGTGGTATACTTACTTGGAGGTACAAGCACTTTCATGATTCTTTGATGAAGCATCTTCTTGATGTACATTTTCCTTATGTTGTTATGTACTTTGATGATATATATTTTGCACTCATGATGTTTGGAAGAATGCATACAAGAAAATGGGATCCAAGAATCCTCTTATCTGATGGTATGGGTTGGAGAGCACTCTTAATTGTTGGGGTGCAATACAAGCAATGGGACCCTGAAATAATTTTTGTCTCATTGGTTTCAATTTTTTGGGGAAACAAGAAGTATGGGAGATGGATTTCCCACTTAATAAAGTGTTTTTTATCAGAGTAGTGCAGCAGCAAGCATGGTGGTTCCTCTCTAAAATCTTCATAGAAACTCAAAGACTCAAGGTTGGGCAATTCAATGGCAACTTCAAAGAATTATATAGAAAGCAGGTTCTTCAACACCCATGTTTGAAATTGCTTGAGGACAAGCAATATTGGGAAGGGAGGATTTGTCATGTCCCAAATTTGGCATTGGGTCACAATGGCCTAAGAAAATTGGCCCTATTCATTAGAGTTTGTCAAATTGATGCTAAAGGTCAAATAATTGCCAAGGAGAAAAATTACTAGTTTCCTAGGTTTGGGGTGGAAGCTTTAGGATTTGGAATAATGAAGATAATAAATGATGTTGGAACATTAGGATGGCATAAATATTTAATAAAGAAGATAAATAAATATATACAAGTGAAAATCAAAGTGGAATTTGATCATGAAGACACATGGAGGAAGTGGAACCCACACAAGCTAGAATTTATGTGCCACATGGCATCCTCTTCTTGCAATTTCGAATCCATGGGAAGCCTAATGTTCTTGGGATGAGTTATAAGGTCAATAATACTTGGCATGAGTCAATGAGGTCAAAATATAGAGGAAGAGTAACTCCCATGGAAGAGGAAGAGGCAATTTGGAGCTAGTGAGACACTTGGGCTAGATTCCCTAGCTCTATGACAACAATGATGAAGATGCTATGAAACTTATGACACAAATCAGACCTGAAGGATGACACATGACATATATGACATGTCAGGGCTAAAAATAGACTCTAAGAGAGCGCTCAAGGGTGTTAGGGCAGCTAAGATGCTTCCATATGTGATTTGGTGGAAGTGGGAGACTAGGAATTGTTGTACAAGTGGCTTCTTTGGAATCTCTTACCAAATTGAGTTGGCATGAGTCTCCTGGAAGGAATTCGACCCATGGAGGACATTAGAACTTTATAAATGTCAAGAACAAAGAATGAAACCAATTTTTGATCATTTTTAGAATTTGCAATTGCATTTGTGAAGAGGGAGAGCTAGTGGATGACTAGTTTCTTACCTTAGCCAATTTTGAGGGTGAAATATTCCCATCCAAGTTGGTAATTGGAAAGGCCATTCAGACCTTTCATTTGGAGCTTTAATGGAGTATTTATTTTCAGGTGTAAGCTATAGGGAAGCTCATGGTTTCTTCTATTGCAGCTCACTCCAATGTCACCTACCCAAATTTCTGAAAACTATTATTTTATTGCAAAATACTTTATGTTAAATTTAATTACAAAGTTTTGTAATTATGATCAATTATGATCAAGGATGAATGTAATTACTGATTATTATTATTTAAATAAATTAATTAGGAGACAAACACCCAAGGGGACTGTTAATGAGTGTTCACTGACCCACTATGTCACGTCCCCTCCCGTCATCCCAATGTAGGGGAGAGAACACTGACCAAACATACATGATTCGTTCTTCAATCTCGGCCCCATACGTTACTCAGAAATGAATAATAATTAAAAGCTTAATGTGTGCAGGTTCAAATTAACTAAGCATAGCAGAATTAACTCATATTTGCACACACACAAATAGTAATGCATAACATATATATATATATATCACAGCAGAGGATGATTCAACATATAGAGACTCAATCTCGTTCCAATGCCATGCATAGATCATATATTAAGATAATCAGTTCATTTCATTAAACATGGACAATTAACATATTACAGAACACAAAATGCATATAATTTATAACATAGATAACACTTATCTTGAAGATGAAGCTGTCCAAACAACTGGCTATGCGAAAGCAACGTTCCACCCAACCATAGATCTTTGTCGAGCTTGCATTCTTTCAGTTGCGAGATCACCCTCGAGCTGGGTTGTGTATCCACTAAGGAGTAACTAGCTGGGCTCACTCACAACCATGGTTTCACTTAACAGCTAGGCTAAGCCAACGCATAGTTGGGTTTATCAAGCATACAAGAAGATAAAGGAGGGTAATGCTAAGCCAGTGAGCTCAACCGTAGAGCAACATGCATCTCAAATGAACTCAACAGTTAGACACCCACATTACCTGCCACATCCAACACAAGGAAGGTCCCCTTCTCTGCTACACAGTCCCTCAGGCAACTCTTCCCTCCAGTGCTCTTCAGGGTGGGCATAGAAAGGTCCAACTGTTAATTCTTTGAGATTCTAGCCTTCACTGGGTTTATCTCTGTCATTCATACTTGGATTTCTCAGAACTCTATCCTCAAAATAACTCAATCCCGTCACTGGTTTTCTGGGCTATAGAAACTGGGTTTCCCAATGGATTTCGGGGTATCTAATGCTCTCAAATTCGCCCCAAGGTTCATATCTATGGATCCCCCATT
The DNA here is from genome assembly GCA_027924585.1 of Larix kaempferi. Lineage (NCBI taxonomy): Eukaryota > Viridiplantae > Streptophyta > Pinopsida > Pinales > Pinaceae > Larix > Larix kaempferi. The sequence goes on from BSBM01001238.1 coordinate 3,926,334, forward strand.
GGATTTTACTGTCCAATACCAAATCTGGGCATTTTTGGCTCTTCAAAACGTGGGTTCTTGCAAAGTTGCGATTTCTGGTTTTTCTCACTGCAGGCAATTCATTTTTTAATGGATAATGATGCTGGTAACTTCCACAATCGAATGGGGATGAGGAAGAAGCAACTCCCATGAGGTAGAGTGGCTTGTGGTACAAGAAAAAAGAGCCCATACCTGCAAATATGAATTTTTGGGCTGCCCATGCTCCATAGAAGCCATGGACTGAAATCCTCAACTACTTCCTCACACAGAAATAAATGTTAGCAAGGAAAGTCAAAAGGGTTCACAAGATGACATTTGGAAGCATATGGTTCAATCCCACAACCCCATCACCACTCCCTAGTGGATACACATGGCCCCTTCTCATTGGTTGCTTCCATAGCCAGTTTTGGTATTTTATTGCAATATTAATATTTACATCAATTTACAATATTCCATGGCTTAATAGCACATGGGTATCAAAATGTCAAATGCTTGTCCATTTTAAATAAAATCCGAACATACACTAGCGAGGCCTTGGCCTTGAGCTCCACGCTAAGGAAACATACAATGCATGTATACAATATTTACATAAAAGCCAATTTAACATAAGGGTCAAAATGGGGTATTACACACTAGGAGGAATGGAAGCTGTTGGAAGGTACGGGACAGATGGCAGCAATTGCATCACACCACTAGCTGTTGGTTATGGGACAACTACCCCTAAAAATGTGGCATTATCCCCCAGGTGGAGGGAGTGAGCAGGAAGCTCATTTAATGACCCAGTAACATCTGAAAAAGGCCTAGGTAGCCTACATAAGGAAAATTCGAATTGAGCAGGCAGCTCTTACACAATATTTTCTGCAAAAATATTTCCTCATGTGCATAAGGTGATCACTGAGAGATTCGAATAGGGAGGCTAGTTGTGAGTGCAATCTTAAGTCTGCATATTTCTGAGAAGAACCAGAGATACTGGTGCAAGTCTACTGGACTGCTAGTTCTTGAAGATTCAAGAGTTAGTGCTACTACACGTGGAGATCCTAATTCCTAAAGTTTCTTCCTCCTCGTGGTTAAGTGAACAGGCTCGGGGGTCCTAAGGCAAGTACTTGACTGTCTTCAGGAATTGGTTGGGTGGAACAGTATTCTTGGGCTATTTGTTGCCCTACAGATTTATCCAGGTTTTACAAATTTTCTACTTTATCTCAGCTAGTAGTTCTGTTCAGTAAGTTAGCAATCTCTGTTTCTGTTTGGAAGAAGAATCTATTTCTAAATTTGTTTAAAGTCTGAATGTTAAAGTTTTGATGATGATTTGGAATTGATAAACCAGTATCTATATTTTCCACATGCTGTTTGTGCATCATACTCTAGTATAGATACGCAAATTAACAATAGATGAGAAGATAGGCAAATTACCATTTGATTCGATACATAAATACAGTAATTTATATGTTTCTCAGCTTCTGTCCTATAGTTAATAATAGTAGAAACTTCTATATAATATCTAATATATATTATAGAATGTTTCCTTAGTTTCATGAAAAACAAACATTGTTTAGTTCCTGTACAGTTACATTGTATTTCCCTTATCATCACTATGTTCATAAGAAATAAATAGAATCCAATTTTCCATTTATCATATTACATTTGCATTATAAACAATGTTGCTGTAAGTAAATAAAGAAATAAATTATGGACAGAGCTGTAAATTCACAGTCTTCACATTTCAGATACACACATTGTTTTCATTCCTGCTATAACCATTGTCTTTAATTATTTAATACAATCAGATAATGAAAACATTTCTTTCCATCATTCATTCTATTTATTTAGATTTTCTAAACTGTAAGTGTCGATTTCAAAACTGAGTTTCATTCAAACCCTAGATAGAATTTTCTTTTCCATTACCTTTGTTTTTGCAAACATAAACCATTTACAAACTACACAGGCTACGGATCAAATCCTAGTTCTGGCATCAAAGCTCTCTTTAGAAGCTCTTATTCAAACATTTAATTTCCTTTCAAACAAAACTCGAATTAGGGTATAGCCCTGATCTTTTTCCATTATACAAATGAAGAGACAAACCTTTTTGGGTTTTCACTTTACAAAGTTATCATCTACGACATAGTACATAAACCCTAGCTCGAAAAATTATGATAGCAACCTACACTTTTCAAACGTTTAACACAGACCTGACTTACATTTCTTGCTCATTAGTTTCAGTATGAAACATTTCTTACAGACAACGAGAATTTACAGTTTGGGGCATAGCCCGTTACCTTTCTTCTTATATCAAAACCAAACCTACTCTTTCATTTCGCGAATACTCAGACCTCCATTATAGTTTTCACATTCATTAACATGTGTGACAGACACCATTTAATACATAGAAACCAAACCGAATAGCATGTTTTACACTGCCGGAAAGAAAACACTGTATCTACAGTAAACAAGCCTCGACTCTTTTTCTCATTTCTCATAACATAAACAAACAAGTCATGTTCCAGGTTTAAACCATTACAAGTTCAAATTTAAAGAAGGGAAACCACTGTTACGCAGAGAACAAACAGATACAACTCGTTTCAAAACGAAAATCGCACAAGGTGTATTCCCGATTTTAAACATTACATTTCTGAAAACGAAAACCCCACAGGGTTTTGTCACATTCACAGTCGACATTACATACACGGTTTTATCCCCATCATTATGAACTCTTAAACACAAGTTTACATTTACATCTGGATGAAAACTAAGTATCAAAAATAACGCAGAGAAAATAGACGAAGATCATTTGTTGTAGAGTCTTCACTCCAACATAAGAATCTTCTTAAAGGATCAACCGACAGACGATGCCATGGCAAGACTAATTACTCTTTGTTGGAATCAACCACATCATCAAAGACCAAAGGGAACCTACAAGGTTTTTTGGAATACCCGGAGCTTACCAGGAATGGAAGCGCGCCTTTTCCAAACCCTTGCTCAAACGTCGTTCACAACCTGCAACTGACAAAATAATAGCTTGGAGTTCGACAACTATTTTATGTCAAACAATAAAATCGAACTCAAACAAAAGAACTATTATTGCATTCTGAGCATACTTACCAAGCAAATAAGTTCTTTGTATTCACCAGTTAAACGATAAATTCCTCACTGTAGACCAGACAGGTTACCCTCTATCATTTTTGCAGCATTGAGTGTTCCACTCAATCTCTAAAAAGAAAAGCTATAAACTATTAACTCGATAACAACTTAAACCAGAGACCGAATCTCTTATTACAACGCCATTACAGTGAAAGAAAACCTACAACTCCAACCCTGAGCTATAGGTCTCGAGGTCAAACCTCTTACAAACTGTTTAAACCCTATAAATTCGACAACCTGTCGGCCACACAAACCGAAACTTTAGAACAATGAACGACTTTCCAATATCTTAAACCAAATCAATGACAGAAGTTAGGGTTGCAATCTAACGGTCCAAACTCATCACCATCAATGACCACAATAGTGTTAGCGATATAACATTGGGACAAGCAACATCTATATTTAATGCCCCACTCCTCAGTACAAGCTTGGAAATGCCACTATGGCACACGGAGGACCAATCGACAACCAGTTCGAAGGCGTTTCAAACAATTTAACCCTTACACAGTGACAAGCACATAGACTATTAAATAATTTTAGTGTTACGTGGATCATTGGCAAATCCATGTCAGCTGGAGTGGTGTGCCAAGTTTTAATGCAGGATCGATACTCGATCTCCACGACAGCTCGAGGCATATGCCATTTATTGAACTATCAACTCACCACCTTGTCAAATTAATTGCATGTCAGTGCCATCGCAATTTACGATATAGTTCCATTTGATATTCATAAATTTAAAAACCATTAATGTTGTTATTGTATAGTAGATTTTAGTTCCAATGTTTACGATCGTGATTTGGGTATTAAGGCTTAGGTTTAGCCACGTAATAAAATCAAATTTCATATCATTCGATATTGTGAACTTTTATATAAAGTATTGATAATATTACAATTCCAAAACTATTATATAGGATAGCAAATATATAAGATTTATATGGTTAATATATTAACCATAGTTTCCATTTTCTCCATTCATAAAATTATATTAATGTAGGAGTTTACATTATTGATTTCTCAACAAATGATTTGTAACTAGCATAAAAACCATGCTATGGTCATAAACTCCATACCCTAACCTTTATTACAATGCATCTGACGCTTGACAGTACATTCATGACGCCAATACTTTACAAGTAGTAGTTATTTAAGATGATGACCATAACTAAGCTAGAATTACGTTTTTGGCTTACGACAATAAACGTATACAGCAAGTATACCTTAACATCAATATTTTCAACATTTAAACATTTAAGACAGTGTCGAGAAACTGGGAAGTAGCACTAAACCATCATACCTGTAGATACTTGTTTGTCATAATAGAATTCACAATTTTTCTATTTTGACGATTGAATTGAATTATACACGTACTCTTAACTACACAGTTATGGAATCTTTTTACCTGTCATCTGCATAGGGAATATTCAAGTGCGTTAGCATTGCAGCTAAGTAAACTCTAGGGTACCTTGTAGGACACCCTTGTGCATCAAAAGTCAAACTGTCAGTATCTTTACAAAAGAAAAGTGTCGCATCATATTTCCAGTCTGTTAGCTCATTTGTCATCATAATCATGTTTTCTAATTATTGTGTTAAATCTGTCACTGTCATTTTGTTGCTAAACAGAAATTAAAGTATGTTTAGTACTAACAAATTTTCAATTAATGCTGTTGTAATCACAATTATTATTTCCGCAATTATAATTATCATAATTAGTGCTGTTATCAAATTTTTTAAATTTTTATCAACATTCGGGATGTTGCATGTGGTATCAGAGCTCATGTTCGAACTCTAGGCATGAAAGAGGTCCAAACACAAGCAGCATAAAATTTATACAGCAGAAAATTGTACTAATTTGAAATTTTAATTATTATGTTATCCAAAAGTTATTTCAGTTACAGGTATGGAGAACTTAGCTGAACAATTAGACAACAGATTTCAGCCAAACAGTCACATCTCGGGACAACACTATGTAGAAGAAGGTCACGGTGAACTAAATAACAGTCCGTTAGAACTGTTACGTGCTTTTCATGAATTAAAAGAAGAAATCAGATCTGTAAAACAAGACAATGAAAGAATTCTGCAGGCACAAGAACAATTAAACCAAGTACTGTTTGAATAGTTCCCAACTTAGGAGAAAGAGATAGATAATGAAGATATTTCCAAAGTTGAGGATCTGCCTCATACTGATAAAAACAAGAAAATGAAAACCAGTAAGGTGAACAAACAGTTCAACTTCATCAGGAGATGCTATTGAAACACGCAGAAAGAAACGTAACTACACCAGTGATAACAGTGAAGGAAATTTCAAACCCAGGAGAAAAAATCATAAGGAATATGAGCAGATTTCTGGGGAGTTCAAAAAGATTAGACCTCCAACTTTCAATGGGGAAACTGAGAAGGGAGAGCCAGCCGAAGCTTGGCTGTCTGGTATGAAGAAATACTTCCATATTTATAACTATTTAGAGTCTTTGAAGGTAAAAATGGCTATATATAACTTGACTGGAAAAGCGGATATTTGGTGGCAGGACATCAAAAGAGTAAAGAGCATCAAAGATAAATATGTAACCTGTAGTACTTTTAAACGATACTTTAAAAATAAGTATTTATCTGAATAATACTATGAAGAAAAATCCAAAGATTTCTACGATTTGAAGCTTGGAGGTATGAACATGAAGGAAATGAACAGTAAATTTCTGAACTTACTGAGATATGTGCCATACCTCATAGAAGAAAATTGAAAATTCAAAGATACTTAAGTTGTCTACCTTTCAATATTAAGGACATAATCAAGTATGAGAGTCCTAAGACCTTGGAAGAGGCAATGAGAAAGGAAATTTTCTTCTATGACACAAATCCGAAAAGAGAAGGAATGTCAAACTGGAAAAGTCATAAGCCCAACAATTTTGAGCAGAAACGGAAAAATTTCAGGTTCAACAGAAATTCCGGGTTTCAAAAGAAAAATTTTCAGAATCGGAATTATCAAGGGAACAATTCCAGAAACAATTCACAGCAGAATTCTACAACACCCAAAAATGCACCTAATAATACCAGAACCAGTGAGCCAAAGGCACCTATCAAATGTTTTGAATGTCAAGGCCCCCATTACACATCATAATGTCCCTTGAGGAAGCGGAAAGAAAACAACATCAACTCTATTCAGACTGAACCTACTATTGGAGACGTGGCGAGGGAAATGCCCAGAATCAATGTAGCACTCGACAACAGGCAAGCAGATAATCAAATCTCTATGGTAGAGATTGAAGGTATGATACAAAATCATCCTGTTACTGTTTTAATTGACCCAGGTGCTAGCTTAAGTTATATATCACCAGACATTGTGGAAAGTCTTAAATTGAAAACTGAAAAGTTTAGTAAATCTTGGCTAGTTAGACTAGCAACTGGAACAAAGAGAAAAGTATCATATTTTATAGAAAATTGTGTTTTATCCATGAATCGTTTACAAACACAAATCAAGTTGAATATTTTACCTTTAGGATCTTATGATATTATAGTTGGGATGGATTGGTTAGAAGCCCATCATGTCATTCTGGACTGTTATGGAAAACGTTTTACATGTTTAAATGACGAAGGGAAAACTGTAGAAATAAAAGGCATCCCAAGGAAGGTAACCCTTAGATAGATTTCAGCCATGCAAGTTAAGAGGGAAGTTAGGAAATGATGCCAGATGTTTGCAGTAAACTTAGTAAATGATGAGTTTATTGGTAAAGAGGAAAAACTAAAATTAGAGGACATACTTGTCCTAAAGGATTTTAAGGATGTATTTCCTGAGGAGATTCCCGGATTACCTCCTAAAAGAGATTTAGATTTTACCATCGAATTAATACCAGGAGCAGTACCAAATTCAAAAGCTCCATACAGAATGAACATACTGGAATTAAACGAATTAAAATCACAACTGAAGGAGCTTATTGATAAGAAGTATATTAGACCCAGTGTATCTCCTTAGGGAGCACCTGTCATCTTTGTTAAGAAGAAAGATGGAACCCTAAGGCTGTGTATAGATTATTGTCAGCTTAATAAGATGACGATCAAGAATTGGTATCCATTGCCCTGCATAGACGATCTATTTGATTAGCTGTGAGGAGCAATGATATTTTCCAAGATTGATCTAAGATCAAAATATCATCAAGTATGGGTTAAGGATGAAGATATTTTCAAGATAGCTTTCAGAACTCGGTATGGACATTACGAGTTCGTAGTCATGCCATTTGGCTTGACTAACGCCCCGACTGTATTTATGTGTTTGATGAATAATATTATGCACAAATACTTAGACAAGTTTGTTGTTGTGTTCATAGACGACATTTTAGTGTATTCAAAAAGTAAATAAGAGCATGATGAACATTTATGGATTATCTTACAAGTTCTGAGAGATCATCAACTATACGCGAAGTTTAGTAAGTGCGACTTTCACAAAGACAAAATTCAGTATTTAGGACACATAAATTTGAAAGAAAGAATCTCGGTTGACCCCGAAAAGATAAGGGCCATTAATGACTAGCCGGTTCCTAAGGATGTGTCGGATGTAAGATCATTTATGGGCATTACTGGATATTACAGAAAGTTTGTAGGAAATTTTTCAAAAATTTCCAACCCCATAACTTCCTTGTAGAAGAAAGGGAAGAAATTTGTGTGGGATCAGAAATGTTCTGACAGTTTTAAGAAATTAAAGGAATTATTGACGACAGCAACTATCTTGAGGATAACAGACCCCAACAAGGATTGTGTAGTTTGTACAGACGCATGCAATGACAGACTCGGTGGAGTCCTGACAATGGAAGGGCATGCGGTGGCATATGAATCTAGAAAGCTGAAAGTACATGAAAAGAACTACTCTACCTATGATTTAGAGTTATTGGAAGTTATTCATGCTTTAAAAATGTGGCATCACCACCTTATTGGCATAAAATTTATATTATTGACAAATAACATGGGTCTGAAATATTTATTAGATCAGACAAACCTGAACGCTAGACAAGCTAGATGGTTGACATTCTTAAGTGAGTATGATTTTGAAATTCAACATATTAAAGGAAAGGAGAACAAGGTTACAGATGCCTTAAGTCGTAAGGCAAAACTAAATTTTATTTCAGCCATCAATACTTATTCAACTGATTTGGAAAATCAGATTCTTGAAAAGAGTGAAACAGATGAAGAATACAAAAAAATGAAGGAAAAGACAGCAAACAATAGTTCTAAAATTTTTATGGCAGATTACAGCATGAAGGATAATGGATTATTACTATATAAAAACAGATTGTATGTACCAGACATACCAAAAATAAAATTTCTAATACTAAATGAGATGCATAAAAGTCATTATTCTGGTCATCCAGGTTATCAAAAGACCATTACTATGTTGAGAAAAGAATATTATTGGCCCAGAATGAAGGATGAAGTAGCAGAGTACATAGCTAAATGTTTGGATTGTCAAAAAGTGAAGGTTGAACACCAACATCCTGCTGGATTGTTGCAACCGTTACCGATACCAAGTTGGAAATGGGAAGTGATTAGCATAGACTTTATTACTGGATTACCTAAAAATCAGAAACACCATGATTCTATCATGGTGGTAGTGGACAAACTCAGCAAGGTAGAACATTTCATACCTGTGAAGACTACTCATAAAGCTCCAGACATTGCAAAAATCTTTATGAAACAGAATTTTCGACTACATGGGATACCGAAAGTAATAATTTCAGATCGTGACTCTAAATTTACCGGAAACTTCTGGAGGTCACTATTTAAGGGGTTGAATACAACCTTAAATTTCAGTACATCATTTCATCCACAAACGGATGGATAGACAGAAAGAGTAAATCAATTTTTAGAAGATTTATTAAGATTGTATGTTAAGGATTAGCCTGGTAAGTGGGAAGACTACTTGCACTTAGCAGAATTTGCTTATAATAATCCTTATCATGCATCAACCAGACTTAGTCCTTTTGAAATTCTTTATGGTAGGAAATGTGATACACCTGTTTCGTGGAATGATCCAATAAATAGATTTGTTTTAGGACATGAATTATTGCAGGAGTTAGAACTAATTGTGAAATAGGTGTAAGGACATTTAAAAGCTGCCCAAGATAGGCAAAAGAGTCAAGCAGATTCAAAAATAACTCATAAAGAGTTTCAAGTTGGTAAACATGTATTCCTCAAGGTAAGACTGAAAAAGAGTTCACTGAAATTGGGGAGCTATGCCAAGTTGGCACCCAGGTATTGTGGTCCTTTTGAAATATTGTCTAAGGTTGGAGCAGTGGCATACCAACTGGCTTTGCCACCAAAATTAAAAATACATAATGTTTTTCATATATCGTTTTTAAAGAAATATGTACATGATACTACTCATGTTGTAAACTGGAATGATGTACAGGTGGGACAAGATGGAGATTTTTCAGTGGAACCAGACTGTATCCTCGGAAGGAGGGAAACTATTCTCCGGAATCGCAGCATTGGGAAAGTGAAGGTGCAATGGAAGCACCTTAGCCTAGAAGAGGCAACCTGGGAGTTGGAGAGTAATATGCAGGAAGCATACCCAACTCTATTTCAGGATACTCAAGGAGTGATTAACCAACATTGAGGATGATGTTGAGACTTAAAGGGGGTGTATGTCACCTACCCAAATTTCTGAAAATTATTATTTTATTGCAAAATACTTTATGTTAAATTTAATTAAAAAGTTTTGTAATTATGATCAATTTTGATCAAGGATGAATGTAATTACTGATTATTATTATTTAAATAAATTAATTAGGAGACAAACACCCAAGGGGACTGTTAAATGAGTGTTCACTAACCCACTAGGAGGAATGGAAGTTGTTGGAAGGTATGGGACAGATGGCAGCAATTGCATCACACCACCAGCTGTTGGTTATGGGACAACTACCCCTAAAAATGTGACATTATCCCCCGATGGAGGGAGTGAGAAGGAAACTCATTTAATGACCCAGTAACATCTGAAAAAGGCCTAGGAATCCTACATAAGGCAAATTCGAATTGAGCAGGAAACTCTTACACAATACATTCTGCAAAAATATTTTCTCATGTGCATCAGGTGATCACTGAGAGATTCTAATAGGGAGGCTAGTTGTGAGTGCAATCTTAAGTCTGCATATTGCTGAGAAGAACCAGAGATGCTAGTGCAGGTCTATTGGACTGCTATTTCTTGAAGATTCAACAGTTAGTGTTACTACATGTGGAGATCCTAATTCCTAAAGTTTCTTCCTCCTAGTGGTTCAATGAACAGGCTCGGGGGTCCTAAGGCAAGTATTTGACTGTCTTCAGGAATTGGTTGGGTGGAACAATCTTCTTGGGGCTGTTTGTTGCCCTACAGATTTATCCAGGTTTTACAAGTTTTCTACTTTATCTCAGCTAGTAGTTGTGTTCAGTAAGTTAGTAATCTCTGTTTCTGTTTGGAAGAAGAATCTATTTCTAAATTTGTTTAAAGTCTGAATGTTAAAGTTTTGATGATGATTTGGAATTGATAAACCAGTATCTATATTTTCCACATGCTGTTTGTGCATCATACTCTAGTATAGATACACAAATTAAGAATAGATGAGAAGATAGGCAAATTGCCATTTGATTTGATAGATAAATACAGTAATTTATATGTTTATCAACTTCTGTCCTATAGTTAATAATAGTAGAAATTCTGTATAATATCTAATATATATTATAGAATGTTTCCTTAGTTTCATGAAAAACAAACATTGTTCAGTTCCTGTATAGTTACATTGTATTTCCCTTATCATCACTATGTTCATAAGAAATAAATAGAATCCAATTTTGCATATATCATATTACATTTGCATTATAAACAATGTTGCTGTAAGTAAATAAAGAAATAAATTATGGACAGAGCTGCAAATTCACAGTCTTCACATTTCACATACACACATTGTTTTCATTGCTACTATAACCATTGTCTTTAATTATTTAATACAATCAGATAATGAAAACATTTATTTCCATCATTCATTCTATTTATTTAGATTTTCTAAACTGTAAGTGTCGATTTCAAAACTGAGTTTCAATCAAACCCTAGATAGAATTTTCTTATCCATTACCTTTGTTTTTGCAAATAGAAACCATTTAAAAACTAAATAGGATACGGATCGAATCCTAGTTCTGGCATCAAAGCTCTCTTTGGAAGCTCTTATTCAAACATTTCATTACCTTTCAAACAAAACTTGAATTAGGGTATAGCCTTGAACGTTTTCCATTATACAAACAAAGAGACAAACCTTTTTGGGTTTTCACTTTACAAAGTTATCATCTATGACATAGTACATAAACCCTAGCTCGAAAAATTACGATAGCAACCTACGCTTTTCAAACGTTTAACACAGACCCGACTTACATTTCTTGCTCATTAGTTTTAGTATGAAACATTTCTTGCAGACAACAAGAATTTATAGTTTGGGGTATATCCCGTTACCTTTATTCTTATATCAAAACCAAACCTACTCTTTTGTTGCACGAATACTCAGACCTCCATTACAGTTTTCGCATTCATTAACATGTGCGACAGACACCATTTATTACATAGAAACCAAACCGAATAGCATGTTTTACACTGTCGGAAAGAAAACACTGTATCTACTGTAAATGAGCCTCGACTCTTTTTCTCATTTCTCATAATATAAACAAACAAGTCGTGTTCCAGGTTTAAACCATTACAAGTTCCAATTTAAAGAAGGGAAACCACTGTTATGCAGAGAACAAATAGATACCACTCGTTTCCAAACGAAAATCGCACAAGGTGTATTCCTGATTTTAAACATTACATTTCTGAAAACGAAAACCCCACAGGGTTTTATCACATTCACAGTCAACATTACATACAGGGTTTTATCCCCATCATTATGAAATATTAAACACAAGTTTACATTTACATCTGGACGAAAACTAAGTATAAAAAATAACGCAGAGAAAATAGATGAAGATAATTCGTTGTAGAGTTTTCACTCCAACATAAGAATCTTCTTAAAGGATCAACCGACAGACGATGCCATGGCAAGAGTGATTACTCTCTGTTGGAATCAACCACATCATCAAAGACCAAAGGGAACCTACGATGTTTTTTCGAAGACCTGGAGCTTACCAGGAATGGAAGCGCGCCTTTTCCAAACCCTTTCTCAAACGTCCTTAACAACCTGCAACTGACAAAACAATAGATTGGAGTTCGACAACTGTTTTATGTCAAACAATAAAATCGAACTCAAACAAAAGAATTATTATTGCATTCTGAGCATACTTACCAAGCAGATAAGTTCTCTGTATTCACCAGTTAAACGATAAATTCCTCGCTGTAGACCAGACAGGTTGCCCTCTATCATTTTTGCAGCACTGAGTGTTCCACTCAATATCTAAAAATAAAAGCTATAAACTATTAACTCGATAACAACTTAAAACAGAGACTGAATCTCTTATTACAATGCCATTACAGTGAAAGAAAACTTGCAACTCCAACCCTGAGCTATAGGTCTCGAGGTCGAACTTCTTACAAACTATCTAAACCCTAGAAATTCGGTAGCCTGTCGGCCACACAAACTGAAACTTTAGAACAATGAACGACTTTCCAATCTCTTAAACCAAATCAACGACAAAAGTTAGGGTTGCAATCTAATGGTCCAAACTCATCACCATCAACAATCACAATAGTTCCAGCGATATAGCATTGGGACGAGCAACATCTATATTTAATGCCCCACTCCTTAGTACAAGCTTGGCAATGCCACTATGGCACACGGAGGACCGATCAACAACCAGTTCGAAGGCGTTTCAAACAATTTAACCCTTACACAGTGACAAGCACCGAGACTATTGCATCATTTTAGTGTTACGTGGATCATTGGAAAATCCATGTCAGCTGGAGTGGTGTGCCAAGTTTTAATGCAGGATCGATACTCGATCTCCACAACAGCTCGAGGCATACGCCATTTATTGAACCATCAACTCAACCACCCTGTCAAATTAATTGCATGTCAGTCCCATCGAAATTTACGATATAGTTCCATTTGATATTCATAAATTTAAAAACCATTAATGTTGTTATTGTATAGTAGATTTTAGTTCCAATGTTTACGATCATGATTTGGGTATTAAGGCTCAAGTTTAGCCACGTAATAAAATCAAATTTCATATCATTCGATATTGTGAACTTTTATATAAAGTATTGATAATATTACAATTCCAAAACTATTATATAGGATAGCAATTATATAAGATTTATATGGTTAATATATTAACCATAGTTTCTATTTTTTCCATTCATAAAATTATATTAATGTAGGAGTTTACATTATTGATTTCTCAACAAATGATTTGTAACTAGCATAAAAACCATGCTATGGTCATAAAATCCATACCCTAACCTTTATTACAATGCATCTGACGATTGACAGTACAATCACGACACTAATAATTTACAAGTAGTATTTATTTAAGACGATGAACATAGCTAAGCTAGAATTACATTTTTGGCTTACGACAGTAAACGTATATAGCAAGTATACCTTCTTGACATCAATATTTTCAACATTTAAACATTTAAGACAGTGTTGAGAAACTGGGAAGTAGCACTAAATCATCATATATAGATACTTGTTTGTCATAATAGAATTCACAATTTTTCTATTTTAATGATTGAATTGAATTATACACGTACTCTTAACTACACAGTTATGGAATCTTTTTACCTGCCATCTACACATGGAATATTCAAGTGCGTTAGCGTTGCAGCTAAGTAAACTCCAGAGTACCTCGTAGGACACTGTTGTGCATCAAAATTCAAACTGTCAGTATCTTTACAAAAGAAAAGTGTCGCATCATATTTCTAGTCTGTTAGCTCATTTGTCATCATAATCATGTTTTCTAAATATCGTGTTAAATCTGACACTGTCATTTTGCTGCTAAACATAAATTAAAGTATGTTTAGTACTAACAACTTTTCAATTAATGATGTCATAATCACAATTATTATTTCCACAATTATAATTATCATAATTAATGCTATTATCAAAAATTTTAAATTTTTATGAAAATACGGGATGTTACATTCAACCATTTCTAGTTTTGATGGCATATTCTTGATCCTTGAGGGAGGGTGTTTTTGGTGAGCTATTGTACTCTTTGGGGGAATTTCTAATGCCCCATTTGTTTTGTAATATGAATTAAATACTTTTTTCATCTCCAGAAAGTTTCAGGTCTAAATTCATAGTAGAAATGTATAAATATCATTTTTAATGAAAGAACAATGCCATTTCCCCACTACCTTGTTGTGAACCAATGTAATGTTGATGATTTCGAATGAATGGGTGATTCTATGATACATTTGTGATTAATGGACTGCCATGGATGTATTTTACAAGTTTCGTGTACTGTACTTGAGCATTTGAAGTATTTTTACTCAGTTTAATTGCATTGGAGAAGAAATAATGCCATTTCCCCAAGGGTCGAATGGGTGATTTTTGCAGCTGAATGAGAGAGGGTTGGAACAGATATAATAATCAATTAATGGTGCAAATGAGACCTTATTAAAATCCTTAATACATTCCCTACCTCTGTTCAGAAATTTGAGTGGGTTTGGAGGCATGTGGGAATCCATTTTTAGTACTTACCCCAGGGAGATTTGAACCCCAAATTACTAGTAAAATTGCATACTTGGTCCAGAATCTTAAGAGAGTTTGCAGAGGTATTTTGGTGGAAATATCTCATCCATGAAAATAATATTAAAGTAATAATATCATTCATACACCTTCCTTGAATATTTGAAGGCATTTGGAGTCAATTTGAGACCTAGAGACCAATACTAGTCAAAGGGAAATTACTAGTAAAGTTCCCTACATTGGTCAAAATTGAAAGAGGATTTGCAGAAGTATTTTAAAGGTCCAAAAGCATCCATAAAACACATATTTATGTTATAACATCATATATATACCTTCTCAGAATATGTGGGAGCAATTGGAGCAATTTGGGGACCTAGAGCTCAAAACTAGTCAAAGGTCTAACTAGGGAAAAAGGTGAAAATTTGCCATTTTAATAAAATTCCTAACAAGGGACATTACAGTGGTATCAGAGCATGGTACTTGAAGCTATGTATTAGGTACATACATTCAAGAATAATTGGAAGCCATGTCTTACTATTATGATGAATCCTATGAGTACAATTCTTATGAGGAATATGCAGATGCTTATGAGCAATATGAAGCAGAATGTGAATGGTATGAGGAAGTGGTGCCATCATGCAACACTTCTTACAATTTCAAGAGAAATGAAGATTATTCTTATGACTTTAAATATTATGAATATGAGTGTGTCACACCAACCAAGGATAATTCTATGAGTGAGTTCCAAAGATGGAGAGCAAAATATAAAACCTTGCCCCAACAATATCAAAAATATCAAGAATATCAAGAATATCTTGCTTTGAGCAAAAATACACAAAATGCCATGTCTTTTGAGTACTATGCTGAACATATTTTTGAAAATAGGCCCAAAAATGAAGATGTGGAGTTAGTAAAGAAAGGTTTATGCCCTTCTTGTAAAGAACCTTGGAGTGAGTATCATACATGTGTGCATGACATTATGTCCCACTTGAGGAGAGCTTTTGGGAATTCTTCAAAAAGAGATTCCAAAGATATTGACCCTAAGGAAAACAAGGGGCAAAATGCATCAGCTTTCTTGAAGGAGAAAAATGAAGAGACATCACAAGATCATGAAGAATATTCTATTGAAAATATGGAATATCATTTCGAGACACCTTCTAGCTTAGACATGAACCAAAGAGCATCTACTGATGGATGCTTAAACTATGAAGGAGTACCTACTGATGGGTGATCACACCTCTGTGTTGGTGACATAGAGATCAATTTTGAAAGTGTTGTTGCAAGCCCAAGTTCCATTAAGCATGATAATGAATACCTTGTAGCAGTTGAAGAAGAACCAAGATCAACTTCCCCATCACCACTTGAGCTTTATGAAGTTGGTCCAAGCAAAAATGAAGAAGATGAGGAGGTTCATTTGCAAGAGCCTCATTTTCTTGAAGGGTCCTTAAAGATGAATGAAAAGAAGATCCAAGAGTCCCTCAGCATTCTCCATGACACTCAAGCATTGGTGTCAGATTCTTGTTGGAGAGCTACTTCATTGGAGGAAACATCCTTCCTTGAAGAGATGGAGAAGATTCAAACAACAATGTGCCACATCAAAGGTAATTTCATGTCTTTGATTTTTGATAGAAACCATTTGTTTGAGCTTAATGAATTGTTACATGATGCATACTTGAATAATAATGAGGATATTCATAAGCTCACAATTCAAAATGAGCAACTTCTTGAAAAGTTGCAAGATACTTATTTTTCCTCCTATGTTTCAGATTGTCAAATGGTAGATTGTTTGGAGGATTCTCATGACATGGTGGATCATGATAAATGTGAGAATTTGAATGTGCTTAATGTGTTTGAATATGAACTTGAAGAGATCCAAACACTTGATGTGGTGGAAGAGGAACTTGAATTGTCTCTTGATGAAGGGTATGCAATTTTTAAAGAAGAGCATGATTCTTCTACATTGGAACCAATCTATGACAAAGGTTTCACACTTTTGAAGGAGCTACATGATACTACCCATTTGGTTCCTTCCCATGATGAAACTTCTGCACTTTTTGATCATTTGGGTGAGTTAGTTAATTCTCCTACATCCTACAATTCCATGTTCTGCAACATTAGTCTCAATCAAGAATGGGTTAAAGGGTTCTTTTTGATGGTGCCACATGAGGAGTATGGAAATCCTAGATTTACTTTTTATGATGATATAGTTGGAGCACATTCTTATTCACATTTGCAATAGCATCCTTTGTTACTTTATGATGATGCACATTTACATGGATGCACCTATGATATGCATTTGAGTCACTTGAAGACTCATGGTTTTTCTTGCTCAACACTTGGTTCATTTGATGTTGGAGGAACTTCATCCAACACTTGGGTGAATAAATTTATGATTGGAGAAATTTTTTTTTGGAAGCCACATAATTTGATATATCTTTATTATTATCGCATTCATGAATGTATGGGTGAGACTTCTTTGAGTCATTTGAAGTCTCCTTGTTTTTTCTACTCATTATTTGGTTCAGATTTTAGTGGAGATTCTTCATTCACTTCTTGGATGAAAGAATACATGGCTGAATATTTTGATGCATATCACATGCTTATCGTAGGGATCTCTGATTGTGTAACGTAGAAAAACTTCAGAGTTTAAGCTAGAGTAAGTGGGCCATATTCAGATCTTGTTTAAGTTAATAATCTCTGTGGAAGTGCTCATTGTTTTCATTCCAGATCAGAGATGGATCTCTGGGTGCATACGTTTTCATGTTGTTCTTAGAGCAGTTACAAATCCTTGTAATTTTATTGACACTAGGGTTGAATGCCTGGAAAGGACTCCCTATTCAGAAGGCTCGGAAAGGAGAAATTAATATTGTAGCAACTTTGTTGTAGAATGAATTACTCTATTTGAGGAATAGAATAAGATATGACTCTCCCTTTGGTGGACATAGTCCCTTCTAGGTGAACCACGTGAAATATCATCTCTCTCTTGTATGATTATGATGGTTGGTTGTCTCAAGTGATCCTTGGTAAAATGTTTGTCATGTAAATGTACTTTTGTTATTATTTGGTTACTTATATTATGTTTAACCTTGCATAAATGTATCATGGTAAAATAGTTGATTGTAGTCTCATGTGTATGATTAATGAGGGTCTCCTTCATTGAGTAGTTATGATAACTTGGTTGTTTATATGTTGCTCCTCATACGTCTTATATTAATTAATCGCTATTTTACTCACAGAAGTATGTTAGGAATTTTTAAATTCACTACTTTAATAGCTGACATATTTGGGTATGTTACATGCTAGGCCAATATTAGGGGTTCCGCTCCCAATCGACCTTAAAACTGAATACAATTTTTATTAAGCCTTGCATAGAACATGGGGGTGAGCTTGGGTCCAAAATTGAAGATACGTACACATGTCTCAAGAAATCCTTGTGCCATAAGTTCAAACTCTTCCTTTAGGTTCCCCCATGGCCACCTCAAGGTGTCGGATGAAAACATGTGGCAATGTAACTTGGTCAATGTTATCATCCTGAATGAGAATGTGGAGGTGGGCTTGGGCCTGCAATTGGGTTATCACTAGAAATTTTCAACTCATAAATGCAATATTCCCTCATGGATACCTTAAGGTACTAGATGAAGCATGTGATATTGGAACCTTGACTGAGGGTAATGGTTCTTGGAGGCTTCTTCGTTTGTTTTATCCATCGACATTTCTATTGAGTGTCACCCTCCCTTGAGGGATTCATTGGATGCTTGTGGTCATCTCCTCTGACTAAAAGAAGAGATCATTATGCTAGTGGTGGATTGACATATATTGGGAGTACATATAGGTCACATGGATTTACCCTCCTCAAAATCTTGTTCCAAAAATGATCTTCTACAATGGCCAATGGGTTCCTTTTATAGTTGAAGGATGGTTTCATTGTTGTCTCGATTACATTTAATGCCATTGGTCACATGGCCTCAATATTTTGTTCGGTTAGTTGTGGGTTGGTATCAATGTTTATGAGTTGAATCAAACCACCATATCTCGCTAATGTAGAAGATTTTCTAGTTATACCATTTCCTAGAGATGGCTCAATCTTTAGATGTCCTATTTATTATGAGATCTGGGGAGGATACCACTACTTGTTCCATGATTTTGGAGGTTATGTTGCCATCTTCTTTCATTACCCTATTCATGGGTGTCTAACCTTATACATACAGGAAGTGATCATTCACAAACTAGAGATATTGTGAGACTGCTCCAAACCTTGCACCATAGGCCCATTACTTCCTTATTTGGCATGCCTCAATTATTGTAGGTGTTAAGCATCATGCAATATTCATTGACATGGATGCAGAGGACATAAGATATGCGAGGAAACACAAATACTTTTGTATGGTTACTAGATGCATGACTTCCACACGGTTACAAGGTTCTTCCCATTCCTTACATAATGTTTTGCCCCCCCACCTAAATCAAGTGGTTAGGAACCCATCACTAGCTTCTTCCATTCATCCTTGGATGTTAGGGGATTTTTGACATGATACTCCTTTTTTCCTTCCAAGTTATCCTAGATGGGGTCTCTCAGCATGAGGATTCGTTAGATGATTTTATTCAGATTTGCACAGGCTCCATCACAACAATCGACGATGACAAGGATGCCTAACCTTCCTCCTCTTTTTATACTTCTATCTTTGATATTGATTAGTGTCTCTTTTCTTTCCAAGGTTTAGTATTTTACCTTCCAGTTTTCCATTTCTCATGTATTTCTCTTTTTCTCTTGCTTTGTATCTTTGATTAGCATTTAGGAGTGATATTGACACCCCCACTTTGAGGTGTTTGATGACTATATCTTCTATCCACAACAACCTATTCTTTGGTCATTCCCAGACATTACTAAATTATCTTATCTCATCTGATATCATGCTTTTATGTTCCCCCTAAGCTCAAACACAATACAAAGCAAATCAAGAGGGATGATGTATCAACGCAAATTTGCATCTTTTCATCTTTCATTTTTATTGCTAGAACTATTAGAAACATAAGATATTTTACTCTCATATTGCTGCTTTGAATATGAGCTTTACTATGATTTGTTTGCCATCATTTGCACCTTGAAATGTTGTTAAGAAAATTGTTCATGCTTTCTATTACATATGCAATTCTGAAGCATTCTTTAAAAAGTAAACACATCAAATTTATAGGTGGAATGTATGGTAAAGTGTGGGGAAGAGCAAAAATGCAAATAGATAAATGTTCTATTTGAAAATTTAGCTATACCAACTTGGATACAATAACTAAGCATGACACATAAAATTTCTTCTTTAGCACCATGGACCAGGTATCCTTAACCTGATATGTTAGTGCTAATCTGATGCTTTGTGGTTTGGGAAAGAGACATGATTGAAAATGTCATTGAGGGAGATCATGGTTGATTTTTGTTGGACAATGTCTATATGTATTGTTAAAATATTGTACGATACACCATTGAAATAAACATAAATTGATAAGGGAATTGTTTGGAAGTTATTTCTTTAAGAGAAAAACTAGTAATAGATGCATCACTCCTGATGTAAAATGTTGGATTTTACATTAGCCATCCAACATTGGATTTCAAAAGTGAACATGAATTTATAGTACTCTTTAAACTTAAAGTAAGATAGAGGTTATTGTACATATAGGAGCATACATCTAGATACATGATCTTTATGGACGTTTTTAAGAGCTTGAGTTTCAATGAAAAAACCATATTTAAATTTCCATATTAGATGAAATTATTTAATTTTTGTTACTATTGATAAATGATGCGTTTTTTTTTTGTAAATAAAAACTTTATATTACTGCAAATGCCAAAGATACATATCGTGCTTAAAGCGTTACTGAGTCACAGGTCCAACCCCCAAAACCCACAGACCGAAAAACACAGAAAACTACAAATTCATAGAGCAAGCATCCCTAGATCCGGACCTCCTCTTTGGACAGACAAAATTGACACATAATAGAGACGAACACAATTGGATATAAAAGTGCACAATCCCCTATCCCATCCAACAACATTCCTTAAGCACCCCTTGCTACCCATAATCTAGATTACAAATATAGAGACCATAAAAACTAACAACAAGATAGAACTAAGTCCCCAAACCCTTCAAAGGACTCATCGAGGATCCAAATGCATTTTTTCCTGTACCTGAGAGTCCACCACCTTCTGTTGGGGGGGGTTGCGGCCGACATTATAGCAACAGTTGGCTGGTTCAGAGCATTCTTGGGCACCTTGCCGATAGTTATCCAGTTCCCCTTAGCATCCAGAGCGGGGTACAAAAAGGAGAGGCCCCGCTTCTTCGCGATAGCATCTATTTTGCAGTACATGAGCCGATTATCCGCGTTGTGGGATTTCCAAGCCTTAATCAGTTCCTTGTCGCCTTTCCGCTTTGCATCACCTTCTAGTATAACATGAGCCAAGAGGTTCTTTGTAACCCAGTAGGTCATTACCATCCTATCGTAAGCCGAGGCTATCCCTACGGTTGTCCCCAGGTTAGTGACCCAGTCTTCCACCGCACTTTTGACAAGCTCAATAGGAAGGACCTGAACTTCGTTCCAGAGATTCTTCTCAACTTCTTCAATATCCTCCCTAATGGGGTTAGGGAGATGCTTACGAAAGAAATATGCAGCTGACTAAGTCCGCACCTGAGCCCTCGTAACGCTGTCAATACCTTCCCACTTACTAGTAACCTTCTCTTTACCTTTCAGGCAGAGCGAGTAGAACCCATCCCATCAGGTGCCCCAAATTAACACTTTGAGGCATTGCAGCATGGAGCATAGACCTCAACCAACACTCAGGAGGCCATAATTGCACAAAGCCCACCTTTGAGGACACTCTATGAGGGTGCACAGCAAAAACACATAAACCAGTACAATAACTCGCAGAGCAAGAATGAGTTTTGAGGAAGGAGGAGACCCCATAAAAAGACTGCCTGCTCATCATGAGGCATACCACGCCATAAATGGCCAAGCCTTCCATAAAACTAACCAGGACCAGAACCGTACCATTACCATTACCCGAACTAATTGCAGTCATGTTGAGGACAACGTGGGATTGCTGCAAATCCTTCACCAGGATCTCAAAAAACCTGAAGACGTACATCCCTCCCAACTTCATTATAACTAACAAGTGGGACTTATTACTCCTTGGACTTAACAACCCCATCAGCCAAGCATTAATGAAGTGATCGCTAGATTACACCTGTCACTTCTTTGGGATATGAGTTGTCCTTCTTCCACCATTTGGATCCTACCAAGGTACTTCGAAGCCTGTTGTAAACATTTAGGGGCCCATGCCTCATATCTGAGAACTGCCATGTGACCCGATACATGGCCACCCCTTCCGTCAACTCCCAAATTTTCTAAATAGTCGGCCACCTTGTTGGCTTCCCTTCTGATGTGGAGGAAGGACAAGTGATTGTGAGAATGAAGAAGGTGACTCAGAGTGTCCAAACGATGCGAAAGCCACCAACTAGAGGTCACGTGTTCAATTGTTTTCCCTTGCGCAAGACCCTTAGCCATGTTCATGATGATGTTCGAGTCACCCTCTATAATTGCAGGGAAGAAACCACCGTGAATGATCATCCGCAGGACAAAGATGAGCCCATCCAACTCTACCGAATTGTTCGTGTCATGGCCCAGGTGGCCAAAGAACACCTGCAGAATATCCCAGGATTTCCCTGTGATGCCCCGTCGAAATTTATTTTAAAATCCAATTGACCTGGAGGAGACCAGAAATTAGGACTAGTAGGTCTGCAAATCTTGTCTCGCCTGCGAAGCCTGAGCAAATCCTCTTTGCCAAGATCCCACCCCTTAGCAATGAGCATATCCCCTTCCAAGATTTTTTTGTCTTCATGAGTCCATTGGTGGCTGTGAATAGTTTCATGGATGTTGCAGACTAGAGTATCCCAAACCTCCTCCTTGTGGTGACTCTTATCCCTAAAAATCCTCCCATTTCATTATTTCCACAGGTTCCAATAGAGCATGCCTAGAAACATCTGCCAGATTAAAGAAATGATTGGATTACTAAAGGCTTGGGCATCCCAATTGCTTAATGTGAGGCCAGGTTGACCATGAGCTCGATCACTTCTTCAAAATATCATTGCACCTTTATCCCAGAGGAAAGAAGAAAACTCACACTCATCTAACAAATGGCTGATAGTTTCCTCACTATTCATGCATAGAGGAAAACAAGAGGGGCCTTGAATTCCCCGCTTTTTAAGGTTATCCCATGTAAGGGATCTTTGCCAAATAACTAGCCAGCAGAAAATGGCCATTTTTGGCCAAGGATTCATCTTCCACAGCTTCCCCCAAGGATCTTCACCATCAGCTTCCCTATTCGTATGCAAAGCATACGCTTCCTTTATGCTAAAAACCCCTTTCTTCCTATATCCCCATCGAGGCTTGTCTAGACCAGTTCTCACTCGGATGTATCTCTCTAGGAGGATTTCCTTAAAAGCTCGACAATCATCTTCATTAACAATACCATTCCATCACTGTTGGTCTATCCAAGATCTACTAAAATCCCCAAGTTGATTGGACCATAAGTGGCACACCTTGGTTTTTCCTTCCGCCAGACCATGGTTTCTGATATTCAGCTACCTGTGATCATTACCTAGTTTAGGAATTTGATTCCATGAAACATCCCAGAAACTAGCCAACTCACCATATTTAATTTCCCAGAAGCTATGGTCCTGGACCAACTTTCTACCTTTTAGAGCTTTCAGCCAAATATGAGAACCCATAGTGTCGGCATTATATCTGATCCACTGGTTGGTTTGATGGGTTCTGGCATACTTGACTTGCCAAAGCCTTGCCCATGGATCATTATTGTGGTTGCACCAGCGCCACCACATCTTAGAGCCCTGGATGTCACTGACTACTTCTAGATCTCTTATCCCTAGGCCTCCCTTTTATTTAGGCTGGCATAAGATATCCCATCCGATTAGGGCGAATTTGGACTTGGATTCCCTGTTTCCCCATAAGAAATTTCACTGAATACCTCTAATCTCTCTAAGAACTGATTTAGGAGCTGATAACAAGGAGAAAAGATAAATTGGCATAGCCTGGAGGACGAACTTGACCAATTTTTTCTGACTAGGAAAGTTGAGAGGTATGTTGATCCAACTATGGAGTCGGTTCTTAATACGATTCAGAATATCATGCCAAGAAATCCCCCTTAGGATACCCTCGGAAAGTGGAGCACCCAAGAATTTGATGGGAAGGGAGCCCTTGGAAAAATTGAGGATGCAAAGGATGTTGCGCTGAGTAACATTGGGAGTGTTGAAAAAGAAGACCTGGGACTTATTTGGGTCAACTTCAAGCCTTGAGGCCTTAGCAAAAAGATTAAGACTCTTCTTGAAGGCATGGGATTCTTGGACTGAAGGGTGCCCCATTAACATAGTGTCATCAATAAATTGTTGGTGGGTCTATTTTTGCACGCCCTCATGGAGATTTAGACCACGAATTACACCTTCATCAAACTGGGACTGAATGAGACGACCAAGCCCTTTCGCCATAAGAATAAACAAAAAAGGGAGAAAGGATCACCTTTCTTGATGCCACGGGATGATTGTATCAGCCTGGAAGGGGAGCCATTAAGCAAGATGGAAAAAAGGGAGTAGTCACTAGATTCATAACCCAGCTAACCCAATCTGCTCCAAAGCCAAAAGCCTCCAACACTCCATGCATATATTGCCAGCTTAAATTATCATAAGATTTTGCAATGTCAAGTTTGATCATCATTCACGGATTTTTAGTGGACTTCAAGAAATGAATGCTTTAATGGGATAAGATAATGCCATCAAGTATCTACCTACCTTCCACAAAGCCAGATTGCTCCGAGCTGATAAGAAGAGGGAGCAAAGGCTTCAACCGATTGGAAACCACCTTAGTTATAATTTTGTAGATAACATTGCATAAGGCGATTGGTCAAAACTTACTAGGAACCTCAACTCCTTCTTCCTTGGGAATTAAGGAAAGAAAGGTAGCATTAAAGGCCTTCAAGACACCACCATTTCTGCGGGATTCTTCCATAATGTCAATGACTTCTTGACTAATTAAATCCCAGAAGAAATGAAAAAAAATTGTGGTGACCCATCAGGGCCAGGGGCTTTTCCCAAAGCCATCTGCTGCATAGATTCTTCAACCTCCTTCAAGATAATAGGTTTTTTCAGGAGCTCATTGTGCTCATTAGTGACTAGTCTAGGAATATGTCTAGTAATCCTAGCAATAGCAGAGCTGCGATCCACTTGGTCCTCTGTGAGGTTATTTTCAAAGTGGAGGACTAGTTCATCTTCAATTTCCTACCGAGACTCAGCTTGGCTCCCATCAGATTTATGGAGCTTGAAAATCTTGGATTTGTGACGGTTGTGGACCACAGTATTGTGGAATAATTTTGTGTTCCTATCCCCCTCCTAGAGCCACTGATTTTTGGACTTTTGCTTCCAAAAAATTTCTTCCTGCTTCTCCGTAGCTTCTAGTTGGGTCATTAGATTAAATTCCTAATCTTTAAGCTCATCCATCCATCCTCCTTCCATTCCCCTTCTGTGCACCAACTCTAAGTCAGCAACCAGCCTTGCTTTGTCCTAAAAGAAATCCCCGAAGTATGATTTGTTCCAAGATTTTATTTTGACTTTAAGAGCCTTTAGCTTTTGTTGGAACTGAAACATCCTGGTCCCTCTGGGAGGAACAATATCTTGCCACCACTGGCCCACCAAATCCTTGAAATCCTTATGTTCTAACCAGAATTGTTCAAACCGAAAAGGTTTAAAAAGAGAGGCATTGGACCATTCCCACTGGAGACAGATGGGCCAATGGTCAAATCCAGCCGCCGACAGGACAACAGCGTGGGCCTCTCCTCCATTTCCTACCAAATATTTCATGGTCAGGAAAGGTTCAAGTCTAGAGGCCACCAGATGAGTGCCCCCCCCTTTGTTGTTCCAAGTGTACATCCCATTGCGAGTCTCAATATCAATGAATGGACTATGAGTTATAAAGTCACCAAAGGATTCCTGGTATTTGTCCAGGTTCCTCCTGCCACCCTTTTTTTCCTCCAAAGATGTGATCAGATTAAAATCTCCCCTAATAATCCAGGACCCACTTGATGCTTGATCTCTCAACCACAGTAACTGCTGAAGAAAGGCATTTTTCTGAGGGAAAGCGCTTGACCCATAAATATTCACAAGCCTTCCAGAAGAGCCAGACATTGGATCCTTGGACATGGCGCTCAGGGAGAAGTGGGTAGTCCACCAATCTGAAATACCAATTGAATCAGGCTGCCAAAAGATCGTCATTCCCCCTGCAAATCCAGAAGCATATATGGCCATAACTTCACTGCCTCTCCAGATTTTCTGCTTCACTTGCTCGAGAAATTAAGAACTACACTTTGTTTCTTGGATAAAGAGTATATCCGGTTTTTCTTGTTTAATGTTTCTAGCCAAATTTTTTATCTTCTTGGGGTGGTTACACCCTCTAATATTCCAAGATATGAGCTTCATTGAGTAACCTTGTTGACTTCAGAGAAGGCTACCATTATTGTAGGATACTAGCCAGACTCAATTAGCTTCACTCCTATCTCAGCAATCCTTTGCTGATTTGTCTTCTTGCCTCTTTTTAGATCTTCCTCTAGATATTTCCTCTTACTCCTCGACTGTGAATCAGAGGCTATGCCTAGCTGTCTAGGAACTTTAGCACTAATAATTGCCACCTGGAGAAGCTCGATTTGCTGCCGAGAGACATATCCTTTTCCCTTCTTGTCCCATTCTCACTCGATCTCATCAAGATTGAGTTCTCCTAGCTCCATATCCTCCTCACCATCCTCTACCATAGGATCAAACTGATTTATCCCTTCTTGGTGTTGCTCACCTTCTTCAGTAACGCCCTCCATGTGGTCTAAGTTCTCCTTACCCTTATTCCTACCATTCTACCTTTCTTCCGGAGGATCCTCCAAAATTTGGAAAGGATTGGAGGTTTCAAGCCCTTTCCCAGGATTCTCCTTAGCTGCCTTATTCTGTCCTGCTGATTTATTTCTCTGCCTACTACGAACCTGAGTAAACCCTTCCTTGTCAGTATCATCGACCTGGCCACTTTTGGGGGGAGGGGAGGGTTTTACCTGAGGGCAGTTTCTGCCCAGATGGCCATACTTGTGGCATTGGCGACATCGAAAAGGAAGCTGCTCATAGTCCATAGGTTGAATCCGTTCCTCATCATCCCAATTAAGACTGATTACTTCAGGAAGCTCCTTTGACAGATCCATGTATACACATATCCGAGCATACGAGGTGTATCGTTGTTGTTTAGTCTGCTCTACAATTTTGACAAATTCACCCAGAGTGTTGCCAATATCCTTAAGAATCTCCAGATCCCAGTATTCACAGGGAAAGGAAAAAAGACTGATCCAGACCGAGGCAACTGTCACATCCTCAGTCTTTGGATTAAACTTTTCCTTCCATGGTCGAAGGTACATACCAGCCGAGTGTTAGAAAAACAGGATCGCAGAGCAATAACAATAAACAGAAATGCAAATATAATCACACATACACATTACAAGAGAGACACAGATATATCGTGGTTCACCTAACTTGGGCTACATCCACATTGAAGTTGACAGTCCTTATTATTATTTTGTCCAGCAAAGTGAAGGGATACAACCTGCAGCACAACCGCTGCACTTCATCTTCACTGTCTGACAGTCTCTCTTCCTAATCTCATAGATCTTTACAATGCATAATACCTAATACATTGACCCTAGTCATGTTACAATGTCTTTCTTTTATAAGGGAGATACAATGGGAAAATACCACGGGTTACCCAAAACCATGGGCCCATAAAACAACCCCAAAAATTTCCTTCGGGGGCTTCACCCTCGGACCCCCCAGATGGGGGTTATAACCCCTAGTCCCCGATGGGGGGAGGCTTCACCCCCCCCCACACCCCCCTCGTTTAGGTGAGTGTACAGTCCTTTTTACATATCATATAAATCTGGGGTACAAACATGGTTGAATAATAATATCTTTGAATCTAAAGATCAGGCTCCACAACCAACAATCTCCCACTTGGAGACTGATCACAACAACTCCACCGTTACTGCACTTGCTGGACTGGACTTAGAAACTTTCTCCTCTTCACCTTCATGGTAGAAGGCCAATTGAAACTGAGCAGGAACTCAGTTTCTCTCTGGTCACTACCTTTATGAACATGTCTGCAGGATTTTGGCTAGTATGTATCTTTTCCAGCTTCAACAATTCATCTTCCAGAACAGAGCGTATGAAATGGTACTTGAGATGTATATGTTTAGTCCTGGAATGGAATGCTGAGTTCTTTGCAAGATGAATGGAACTATGGCTATCACTATACAACCTACTATCCTTCTGCTTCTTACTCAATTCCTCCATAAACCTCTGCAACCAAATCATCTCTTTACTAGCCTCTGTAACAGCAACATACTCTGCTTCTGTTGTTGAAAGTGCAAAAACCTTCTGCAGTTTCGAAATCCAACTTACTATTGTTCCACCTACAGTAAACACATACCCCGTGGTGATTCTCTTGCTATCCTTATAACCTGCCATATCTGCATCAACATATCCCTGTAGTTTAGTGTCTGAACCTCTAAAACATAATGCCTGAGTGGTAGTACCTCTCAAATACCTGAGAATCCACTGTACTTCCTTCCAATGTTCTTTACCTAGATTGTTCATATATCTGCTCACAACTCCCACTGCATGTGCAATATCTGGTCTTGTGCACACCATGGCATACATCAAGCTGCCAACTGCTGATTGATAGGGAATCTTGGACATGTAATCTATCTCTTCCTGTGTCTTGGGACACATTTCCTTACTTAGACTGAAATGACTAGCCAAAGGTGTACTAACTGGTTCTGCATTCTGCATTCTGAACCTCTCCAACACCTTTTGTATGTATTCACTCTGAGACAATGTCAATTTGCGATGTTTCCTGTCTCTTCTTATTCTCATACCAAGGATTTGCTTTGCAGCACCCAAATCCTTCATCGCAAATGAATTAGCTAGCTTCCTTTTGAGTACATTTATATCTTGCATGTTAGACACTGCAACAAACATGTCATCTACCTACAATAACAAGATAATATATCTTTCATTGTCTAGCTTCTTGAAATAAACACAGTGGTCAGAATGACATCTACTACAACCTTGTTCTGTCATAAGCCTGTCAAATTTTAAATACCACTGTCTTCTCTCCACGAATCCCATGGTACAAAAAATAACTATCAAACTCCTTGCCGCAGTACTCACCTCAATTATAAAATCTGAGACACTTCAACTTTTTTCCTATCTCATTCTCAACCAAAGCTTTCCACTTCTTAAAAGTAGCAAACACATCAGATTTCTATCTAATGCAATAAACCCAAGTTTTCCTAGTTGCATCATCAATAAATGTAACATAATAATGAGAACCACCAAGAGATTGTACCTGAGCTGGTCCCCATACATCTGTATGCACAAGATCTAGCTTTTCATTCTTCTTCTGTTTCCCAACCCTGAGAAATTTGAGTCTCTTCTATTTTCCATAAACACAGTTTTCACAAAAATCCAAAATTACCTGCTTCAAATCTGGAAGCAACTTCCTTGAGTGAAGAATCTGCATCCCCTTCTCACTCATGTGGCCAAGCCTATGATGCCACAATGTTGTATCTATTCCTGTGGAAGCTAAAGAGATAGAATGGTCATTATTATGAGGACATAAATACAACGTACCTACTCTGTCTCTTTTTTCTATCACCATTGATCCTTTAGTGATCTTCCACCACTTTTCTCCAAATGTAGATAGACAGCCGCCATCTCCCAACTACCCTGTTGAGATCAGATTTATTTTCATAGCAGGAATATGCCTAACATCTTTTAACAGCTAGTCAGTTCCATTCTTAACTTTTATCCATACCTTACCCATTCCAACAATTTTACATGGCTCATCATCACCCAATAAAACATGTCCAAAATTGCTTGGAACATAATCATGAAAATATTTCCTATGGGGTGTAGCATGACATGAATCCCCTGAATCTACTACCCAATAATCACTTGTATTATCTAATGAAAGAATCAAAGCATCTTGTAACACATCACCTACTACATTTGCTTCCTAGGTAGTTTCCTGCTGCCCATCTCCTTTCTTCTTTAGAGATCTGCAGTCTTTCTTCATATGTCATTTCTTTCCACAGTTCCAACACTCTATTTTTCCCAGTCTGGACTTGGATCTTCCCTTTTTAGAGTGGTTGCGATTACCTTGGCTCTTTCCTCTCTCCTTTTGTCTTCCCCTACTCTCCATGGTCAATGCATTACCTGATGTCTCACCTGTGCTTTTTCTTCACATTTCCTCACCAAGAATAACACCAATAACATCATCAAATTTCAAGGTGTTTGAACTAGAGACAGAGTTACTTACATCCATGACCAAGCTATTCCACCTTTCTGGCAATGAAAAAAATATTATAAGATCCCTAACCTCATCATCAAAGTTCACACTTACAGAACTTAGTTGATTCGTAAGCATATTAAACTCATTTAAATGATCAGTAACAGATCCACCTTCAGACATCTTCATATTAAATAAACGCTTCATTAGAAATACCTTGTTGGAGGCCGAGGGTTTTTCATACAACTTACCCAATGTGTTCATCAAACACTCCGTTGTCGTTTCTTTTGAGATATTGAAAGCTACCGACGAATCCAAGCTCAGCCATATTGTTCCCAGAGCCTTTCTTTCAAGAACCTCCCATTCTTCATCCTTCATGGCCGCTGGTTGCTTTGCTCTTCCTCCCAACGGCACGAATAGATCCTTCTGGTACAGATAGTCCTCCATTTGCATCTTCCATAATTGGAAGTTTCGGGCCATTAAACTTCTCGACCTTAAACTTTCCTTCTTCTGCCATTGCTCCCACTCGAACTAGAAACCCTAGCTTCCTATGGGTTTATCTTCCAAATAGACCTTTGGCTCTGATACCAATTGTTAGAAAAATAGGATCGTAGAGCAATAAAAATAAACATAAATGCAAATATAATCACAAATACACATTACAATAGAGACACAGATATATCTTGGTTCACCCAACTTGGGCTGCGTCCACACTGAAGTTTCCAGTCCTTATTATTATTCCGTCCAACAAAGTGAAGGGATACAACCTGCAGCACAACCACTGCACTTCCTCTTCACTGTCTCACAGTCTCTCTTCCTGATCTCAGAGATCTTTACAATGCATAATACCTAATACATCAACCCTACCCGTGTTACAATGTATTTATTTTATAAGGGAGATACAATGGGAAAATACCATGGGTTACCCAAAACCATGGACCCGTAAAACAACCCCAAAAATTTCCTTCAGGGGTGCTGCCCTCGGACCCTCCACACCCCCCCTGTTGGGGTGAGTTTACAGTCCTTTTTACATATCATATAAAGTTGGGGTACAAACACAGCTGAATAATCATATTTCTGAATCTGGAGATCAGTCTCCACAACCAACACTGAGAAGAAGAAATATGGGCCACCTTCCAAAATTCTGTCGCGATCTGCAATATTGAAGAAGATAATGGTGAAAAAACCTTTGGCACCCAATTGTAAATCGTAATGGCCCTTGGGTTTCCAGGTGGTGCTGATCCATTTCACCAGATCCCTTTCATTAGGCCATACCCCAATAAACTTGCCTATTAGGGATTTTTCACGCCATTCCTCAATCCGTTCACGAATCTTCTCCGATTTGATTTGCATGGCTGGAATTTTTGAAGTCTTAGGAAGGAAGCTGTTAAATTTTCAGAATTTACTTCAATCTGATCTAGGATCTTAGCTGAGAGAACAACATGTACAGCATATCAATCATGAAGACAATAATGCAAGCACACAAGAGACACAAAGATTTACTTGGGGAAAACCATAAAGGTGAAAAACCCCAATAACTTCCTCAGAGATAGATAGAGCAATGATACAACCCAACCATAAGAGATAGACATAACCTAGCAGCAGATCCTCCTCCTCCATAAGTGCGCCACTCCTCCTTAAGTGCATGAGTGAGAAGTGAGTGATCAAATAGAGTGCCTCCCGCACTCCATTTATACTTGACTTGACTTTCCTTTTACATAAATCATGTAGGCTTGAACTTAACCACATAACATAATGCTGACTGGGCTGACCCCCAATAGGATGGTCTAATAACCCTTTGACCCACATGAATTATACAGGGCCGACCTCAACAAGGTGGTCTAATAACCCATCAAGTATAAGTTACGACATTTACAATATAAATGACGACACTTCCGTATAGAGGAATAATAACATCTCTATAGGAATACAACATACATATATGTGAAATACGTTCTGAATTTACATATACATCAACACTCCCTCTTAACTAGGAAGGTATTTCTCAGCACATGTCTTCTAGCACAAGTCTTCTTCTCTGGATCATCGTCACTGGATAATCGTCATCGAGTCATCATCATCGTCACTACTGTTGCTATCTCAATCAATCTCTAAATCTACTCGTCATAGGAAGTTCTACAGAGCCATTCCTTTTTCATACTGGATGTAGTCCCACCATCTGTAGGTCTTCGTCATCACTGGCCATACTGTGGAATCCTCAGGACTTATTACGTGCGTCACAAAACCTTAAAAGAGTCTCTTGACTAGCAATAACTCTAAAGAGAATCTGAGGCCTTTTTCATCCTGTCCAGATCTCCAAGACTTATTACATGTGACCCCACCACAAAACCTCACAAGAGCACCCCAGGATGTTATGAGCACGCAGCTCTACCTATAGGATCTCCCAGGGCATGAATTATATGTGGTCATGGCAAAACATCGCAAGAGCATCCCAGGACTG
This sequence comes from Larix kaempferi, assembly GCA_027924585.1. Classification (NCBI taxonomy): domain Eukaryota; kingdom Viridiplantae; phylum Streptophyta; class Pinopsida; order Pinales; family Pinaceae; genus Larix; species Larix kaempferi. The sequence goes on from BSBM01001238.1 coordinate 3,959,001, forward strand.
ATTACGGGCACACAGCCCAACCTATCGGATCTCCCAGGGAACCAAATTATATGCCATAGGACAAAACCTCGAAAGAGCATCTTCCAGATATCCCAGGACACCAAATTACATGCCATAGGCAAAACCTCGAAAGACTATCTGCAGATCTCCCAGGGCACCGAATTATATGTCCTCCCAGAGCAAAACCTCGAAAGAGCATTTGCTAGATATCCCAGGGCACCGAATGACATGCCATAGGCAAAACCTTGAAAGACTATTTGCAAATCTCCCAGGGCACCGAATTACATGCTCATCTGCACAACCTGATCCACGGCCATAGAGTATCAACCTGATACTCACCATACATCATCTTGATGTACACATGATCATCCTGATCATCATCACTGCAACATCCTGCTGCATGTCATCTAGAGCAACATCCTGAAGCTCGTCATCCATGATAATCCTGATCATCATCACTGCAACATCCTGCTACATGTCATCTGGAGCAACATCTTGAATCTCGTCATCCATGAACATCCTGATCATATAATGCATCTACCTGATGCATACCACGTATCCACCTGATACATATCATCATACATGATCCACCTGATCATACAATGCATCCACCTGATACATATACAGATACATGGTCCAAGCATCCAACATGATGCATATACAAAAATACATACACATGATCCAACCGATCATATCCAACATCCAACATGATGCGTACATACATATAAATGATTTAACTGATCATATCCAACATCCAACATGATGCATACATACATACATAAAAAATGATCCGACTGATCATATCCAAGCAGAAACTAGAACATCATCCTGATGTTCATCATCCAATGCTTACATCCATAGCCATGTGAAGGATCCTCCTTCCAACATGCTTTGAATGGCTTCAGCAAATGTGTCCATCAATTCTTCCTTGAAGTGTCCTCGATCTGAAGAATGCCAAGCCTCTCCCTGAAGTACTCGAAATTCACCCTGGCTAGTGGCTTCGTCAGCACATCTGCAATCTGCTCGTCCGTCGCAACATACAGGAACTTCACAACTCCTATCTGCACCATATATGATATTTGATCTCTATGTGTTTCGACCTATCATGAAACACTGGGTTCTCGGACATCTTCACACAACTCTGGTTATCACAAAATATACCAGTAGCATCCAACGGGAGATAAAATAACTTAGACAGTAGCTTCCATAGACATACTGCCTCACAACTAGCTGAATAGGCTGCAACATACTCTGCCTCAGCTGTACTCAATGCTACGTAGGACTGCTTCCTGCTAAACCAAGAGATCACACTTGATCCCATACTGAAGCAGCACCCAGATGTGCTCTTCCTATCTGCAGCACTGCCAGCCCAATCTGAATCAACATAACCCTGCAGGTTAAACTTTTGATTCACCTCATACTTGAGCCCATAATCCACTGTACCCTTCAGGTACCTTAGAACATGCTTTATAACAACCAGGTGAACACTCCTCGGATCTGTCAGGAACTGAATCAATGTGTTCACAGGAAAGAAAATGTCTGGTCTTGTGTTCGTCAGGTACATCAAGGACCCAATCATCTGATGATACATAGAGACATCAATCGACTCAGATGAAGCATCACATAGAAGCTTCAAATTTGATGCCATAAGTGTGGCCATGGCCTTGCAATCCATCATCCCAAATCTCTTCAGGATATCTACTATGTACTTCCCTTGACCAAGGAAGATCCCACCTGCACTTTGCCACACCTCCATACCTAAGAAATAGTGCATCATTCCCAAATCTTTCATATTGAATTCAGCAGCAAGCTTCCTCTTAGTATCTGCAATCAGTCTGTCATCTCCTGTTACAAATAAGTCATCCACATACAGGAGTAGAATCACTGGATTGCCTTCCTCAACCTTGTAGAAAAGGTTGGAATCCGCTTTATTCTTGGTAAAGCCCCAACTGGATAGAAAGCTGTCTATCCTACCATACCAAGTTCTACACACATATATGACTACACCATGCTATCTTGAAATCCAGCTGGTGCATCTTCTATTTCATCACTTTTATATTTCTCAATGCTGCCATCTGCAACATGCTTGATCTGATAGATCCATATGGAAGTCATAACAAACTTCCCTTCAGGTCTTGGAATTGCATCCCAAACATCATTCTTCGTGATCGACTGATCATGGCATTCTTCCCATATCCTGGGAACTTCAATATCTTCAATAGATAATTTTTGTTGCTGAACAAATGTTGTAGTTCTTCTTTTGTAGGAGATGGCATATGATCTTTCCTACACAACAAGTTAAATTGCATGATTAGAAAACATCTCATAGTTTTTAGAACAAATTCTTACACATAAAGAAATATGTCATACAGTCATGCAATTAACTTAGCCAATACTTCAATACAACATTTATCCATATCCCGTAACTTTCTAGATGCCTTCCAACTTCTACCAAAACATTGTTAAGAGTGTGCAAAACTCCCAACATGTCAACAAAGAGGTTTCATTCTAGATAAGTAGCAATGGAATGTTGTACAGTGCCATAGGCCACTTACGCATGTATATTAGTAGTATACTGTTCATTAATGCAACTATTCTAATATGCACAATACATATCCTAAGTCTAGGAACATGAGCATATACATCATTGAACAATTTTATTTAAACAAACAAATATGCAAGAAATGATAATTAAAATACTTATCTTTGTTTGTTCGTTGGGTGGACTCCCTCTGAGTCTTCGCTTCCTTGCAGGAGCTACTGGAGTCCTAATCTGAAGTAGCTTCTTGTACACCTTTCTGTTGTGGAATGTAGAGAGATGGTCAACTCCCTCTGAATATCTGCATCCTTGCATAAACCACTGGAGTGTACTCCCTCTTGATCTTTGCTTCCTGGATTACCTGTTTTTGAACTCATATTCATCCTTGGTCCCTATGCATGCTTATTAGTATCATGATTGTGTTATCCTTGTGATCTCATATAAAATCATACATTCATTAGTATACTATTAAAACACAATAATCTCAAGCATGTATAGTCATGATCCATTCAAACAGAAATAATAAGCATTAGCATTCAAGGTTTATGTAGGATTCTTATGGTTAGTCAAATCATAAGAAACATAACATGTCTAAACCTATAATTACTCAAACCTATGACTCTTCGGGTTAGTCATATCCTTAATTAAGGTAAGACACATAATATGCATATACCCATGATTATTCAAACTTATGACTTCATGAATAATCATTATCAACAACACAACAGTATAAGATCCTAACCCAAGGTACGATTCTAGCTTGATATAGGAAAAACATACTTGGATTAGCATGCTAGCTAGTTATGTCTAACATACCCGTATAATGTCTTTTGGTTCTCTTCAGTGACTTGTGCTAGTAACCTGCAATTCTCATAAGTTAACCATTGTAGAAACAAGTTACACATACCTCGAGAGTAGATCTTCTATGTGATCCATGACAATGGATGAATCCTTGTCTTCATGTCACCATGATCATACGTTCTTGAAGTAGAACATGATTTGTCTTTCTTGGTGTACCTTTTTGTGTTAGTAGACAACATAAACCTCATACAACACCATAATGCATTAGTATAATCATAAGTGTCGACACCCTAACCAATGAATATCTTCTATCATGCATTCATAATTTTGTTAAGGTGATACGACAAATCTAAAATCAAGATTGTACTAACCGTAATAACATTTAGACAAACATACCATAAACTTAATCATGAATAAATATCGAAACATACCTCGATGAGTCATACCTGTCGAGATCACTGTAATATTCTTATGTAAGGCCTTAGCCTCATCTCCCTCTGAAATAAGAACTTCTTCACTTATGAAGGTGACTGATCCATCTTCTTCTAGGATTAACCCAATCCACTTGATTTACAAGAACTGGACTTGGAGCTAGATATGGGTTTGTCAGAGAAACCCCAAAAATTCAAACTTTGAATTTCAAACTTCTGAAAGGATAGAAATATGCGCCTTGATGAGCTGATCAAGCTGGTATATTCAGAATTTGAAAACTGCAAAGTTTCACTCCTCAAATTTGCCTTTGAAACTTCCGGATTCACTGGACGTCACCCTGAACTGGGGTTTAATGAAGCCCACTCTTCTGCCCCATCAAAAGGTTTGATCCAACGCTCTAAGCTTCTATTTTTCTGAGGAGCTTCCAACTGTGGTCACAGATTTCAAAAATTCCCATTTTTACAGAAGCCCTAATTTTCCACTTTTCTGATCAAAGTCCCAAACTAGGGTCTGATCAAGCCCGGCCTTCTGCCCAACCAAAAATTCTGATCTTGGTCTCTAAATTTCTTTTTTGATGAGTAGCATCCAGCTGTGGTCTCTGATTACAAAAATTCCAACTTTCTCCGAAGCCATAAATTCTGGAAGCCATGAATGAAGGTACTAAAAAATAATTCTGTTTTGACAGAAATATGTACCTGATTGTTTCTGGTGTAACTCCAAACTTTTCAATCCACAGGGTCTGAAAAAGTTTCCTGAGATGGCCCGACCTGTTATCTTTCCATCCTGGTAGGTCTGGCCTCAATTGGATTCTCTGAGAGAGAGTTATGCCAAGTGTCGCAACATGACCTGTTTATGGGATAATACAGGAGAGCGAACTTGTACGGCGTGCCACGTGTCACTGTTTCAACTTCGGCCTCTGAAAACTTTTCCTCAGATAGAACGGCCTGTTATCTTTCCATCCTAATAGGTCTGACCTCAATTGGACTCTCTACAAGAGATTTATGCCAAATGTCACAATGTAACCTATTTATGGGATAATACTGGAGAGAGAACTTGTACAGCGTGCCACGTGTCACTGGTTCAACTTCCGCCTCTGAAAATTGTTCCTGAGATAGTATAGTCTGTTTAATACCTGTAATTTTTTACGAAAGTTCATTTGGAGCTTCCTATCCCAAGTTATGATATTTTTCCCAAGGTCACCTGATTTTGACTTAGATCTGGAAGAGGCAGAAACCCTATATTGTACAAATCATAAATCACGAAGTACAATGAATTAAAGGTTTTCCTTTGGACACAAGGTACATGGGGATTTAATATTCAAGCTGTAAATATTTTAGATCCGTAAACTTTGCCAAAACGGATTTATAGCGGAAGTTCTACGATGACTGGTTTTTGCTATATCAAGCCCTAGCATCGTAAGTGCAACAAGTGTCATACATGCCATATCATGCCTTTTTTCAAGCTAGCTCTGATACCATGTTAAATTTTCAGAATTTACTTCAATCTGATCTAGGATCTTAACTGAGAGAACAACATGTATAGCATATCTACAACATATCAATCATGAAGACAATAATGCAAGCACACAAGAGACACAAAGATTTACTTGGGGAAAACCATAAAGGTGAAAAACCCCAATAACTTCCTTAGAGATAGATAGAGCAATGATACAACCCAACCATAAGAGATAGACATAACCTAGCAGCAGATCCTCCTCCTCCATAAGTGCGCCACTCCTCCTTAAGTTTATGAGTGAGAAGTGAGTGATCAAATAGAGTACCTCCCGCACTCCATTTATACTTGACTTGACTTGCCTTTGACATAAATCATGTAGGCTTGAACTTAACCACATAACATAATGCTGACTGGGCTGACCCCCAATAGGATGGTCTAATAACCCTTTGACCCACATGAATTATACAGGGCCGACCTCAACAAGGTGGTCTAATAACCCATCAAGTATAAGTTACGACATTTACAATATAAATGACGACACTTCCGTATAGAGGAATAATAACATCTCTATAGGAATACAACATACATATATGTGAAATACATTCCGAAGTTACATATACATCAACAGAAGCCACCCAACCCTATTCTTCGTTTAGCCCCTGTCATTGTTTTAGTCATATCCCTATCAGACTTGCTTACTGGATCATTTGTCGGTGGCAGCTGCTGGGGGTTGCTCATCCCCATCTAGAAATCCAAGGGAAAGGGCCCCTGCCTTGATCTGATAGGGCTATCAGAGCCAAGATCCCCGCACTCCAGCCGAGGCCAGTCCACACGCCCTGGAATCCTGAAACATCGAAATCTACGACCTTCGCACCTAGGGTTTCAGATCGACTTTACTCTACTCTAACTATTAATGTTATACCTTGTTCACCATAGACTAAGACTTTTATTCTACTACATACCTCAAAATAAGAAGAACAAGAGAAGCCTTGTATGGATTTTATTACTGATTAAAAGCATGGAGTGAAAGGTCTAATGATAAATGATCATGCATTATTCATCCTCGAAAAATTATTTTATAGTATCCCTCTGCATTTATATTTTCCATATATGGAAAATATATATTCACAATTTGAGATGAACTAATTTCTTTAACGTCCCAAAAATGACCACAAAGTGGGTTAATGGGACTCCAATACAACCAATGTGGATACATAGTGGGAGTGCCAACCATCTCTTCACACAATTCTAAAAGCAAAAGCTATTTTTATTAATGTCCAATAAATGACAACAAAAGTGGGTCAATAATATTCCAATAATACTAGTGCTGGTACAAAGTGGGAGAGCTAAAGTATACCTTAGTATAATTCTAAAAGCAGGAAAATATTAAGATATAAGAACAAAATAGGGAAAACTGCATAGTGTCTAGCTAATAGGGTATAAGATAAGGCATTGGCATAATACAAATACTAGAAATTGAAAATCTTGGCACTGCACAAAAGAGAAGCATGAGGTCAAGTGCAATACTTAGCCACCCAATGGAGTTCTCGTGCACCCTGAGGCATGTGAGGGTGTGTTGTTGGATCTCTCAATGAATGGTACACCCTTGTGCACCTTGGGGTATGTGAGAATTGTGTTTGGTGCAGAAGGCTTACCAAAGGTCAAGTAGTATTGTAGCTGGCTGTTGAGGGTGAGTGATGGGACTGAGATGCGGGCCTGCCCTTGTAGTTGTCAAACACTCTAAAAGAATCAATGCACTAGAAAATGATATATTTTGGCGTGTGACTTGCACTGAGGGGGCCTAACTATATAACCTTGGGGGGAGAACACAAGTTAGGGATACCAATTCCCCTACCATCCAAATCAGAGGGGAAGAATATCTAGATAGAAATATGGCCACGGAGAATGTAATGATAAGTTTAAATATATTACAGCCTTAACACAACAATTATAGAACATTTATATAAATTGTAGGTTTTAATCATTGAATAAAAACATAGCAAGTTGTAAGATGAATATTTTATTTATCCTTTTGTATTGAGGATCCAATTTCCTAAAACAGTTGTCAAGTATCTCACATTCCATGCCCAACCAATTAGCTTATGACTGCATATAGTTTCACACTATATAGTTTTTCACTACTAAGTATTTCCACATGCTTGAATATATTCACTAATAATTTGTTGGAAGTTTTCTTAAAAATTTTAATGCGTTAAGTATCTTTCAAAGATCTCTTCTTACTAGCTCTAAATTTCTAAAACTTGAAAAACTGGATTAGATTTCTTTGCAAAAACATGGTCCTATATCAATAACAAGGGATGGCATGTGAGAGACATCACATTTGGCATATTTTATCCTTGAACGATCTATTAATACATTTCATACAACTTACTCTTCCAAGACTCTTTCCTTACTGACGTACTACTCTCAAGGATACATCATTCCTCCAACATGCTTGTGGACATCCCAAGACAAGTACTGAAACTTGGTGGGAAAGGCACAAAAAAAATGCCACGGAAGATAAGGTCCCCTCTGGACTCTGGAGCAATGACGCATTTAATAATCCACATACAAAATGCACACAACTTCTTACTTAATTTCTATTAACTGTGTAAATCTGATTGTTTACTTGTTATTAATAAGCATCACAATAACACTTCCTTTATTTTTTGTTAACCCTGCAATACTTATTGACAAGCTCAAATTTATATGAAATATTCTTTGTGTGGAATATTTTTTTTCAATTTTAACCATCATTGTAAGAGGATCACATTCTCTTACAAGAATCTAACTGCTAGATTCTCAAAAGAAATATACTTTAATGCACATTAGGAATTTCGCCTCCCTTGTTTTCAGTATTGGTGTCATGAACCTCCTTCTGTTTGCTAATGTTGCAACCAAATAATTTGAGCAAATTCTGGGCTTGAAAATTAGAGGTATTGGAGAATTTTGTATTGCCATAATTTTTGAACCATCAATTCCTAGCTAAACAAAGTTTACTAGATCTTTTTTTGAATATGCTTTGTGGCCTACCTCTGTTTGAGACAATTCTATATGAAACTTAGGCTGATCATAGTGGCAGAGTACTGATTTAACTCTTTCTACATCAAGTGAGGGTCTCCTTTCTCCTACGTGAACTCTAACATGAGAGACATCTGTAGAAAATGGATATAAATCTTATATGCAACAAGATTGGAATTAAAATAATTGTTGGTAAGATTTAAAAAAATGACGCAAAGTTACAAAAAAAAAGATGGAAACTATGTATATAAACAACGGCAACGGAGTATAGGAACAAGTTGAAAACCTCCAAGTACAATAGGTGGTAAACAAGGTTACTTGGTGGGATTTTGGCTTATGTCATGTTTATGTATATGGATGCATTTTATAAGGTCTTCAAACATTAAGTTATGGATAAGGAAGCCTAGAAATTTTTCTCTCATGACATGTAAAGTAGAGGCAAGTGGACAACCTTGGAAAATAGCCCCAAAATGGCCAATTTATTTAGACTTACACCCGCTAATGGAAAGATAGGTTGAAATTTCAACCAAGAGTGTGAACTGATTGGATTAATATTTGTCCAAAACCAAGTGCGTTAAGCATATCTGGGGCCCAGGATGAATAACCATTTGACCCAATTGCGCGCCTTTTTAGAATCAAATGCTTCCAACAACATTGAATAGGATTTGAGATTTCTGGTCAAACTGACCACTTGGATGGAGGAAGATTACACATTTGTTCATGGCCAGTTTTTCCTGATGGGATGGTATGTTCTGTTTTAAGGTTACATCCATAAAATGTATCAAGGTTATAATATTATGTTTGCATCAGGTAAATTTTGGGTTAAAATACCATTTAAACATCAACCACATCAAGTTGAACTATCCATGAACAAATCATGTCTATCGAATGCTTGTGACGACCTTCTACAACTCCAAATGCAAGACAAGGTCAATTTTCATCAAATTGAATCTTTGGAGGTAAAACCCCTTCATAAATGCAATGAAATCTCAACTACTTGGTAGCCAAGCTTGTTATTGCTTGTGACTTCCTAAAATAGAATACTAGCATTACTGCAATCCTAAGGAATTTTCCAAACAAGGCACCAAAATACATTCATATAACCCTCTAGTTGTCTTCTCTACATCAAAGTTTACCCCGACTAAATCCAGAAAATATTATCAGAATATATTATTCTACAATATTCAATCCTTTTTTACAACATTGACCAAATATGTCTTTTTCCCCAAAAAACTATTACTAAGACCTAAAAGTGTAGAGGAAAGGAAGGAAGAATATATTAAAACATGTGCTTGGATCTTCAACTCCAGTAACTCTACAAACTTCATAGGACTAGCTCCACCAAATACATTGGGTTATGGTCCTCCAGATGCTATGATAAGGCCATTCCATCCCGGAGATATGGGCACACATTCTTCACCTTCTATGTATTTGTAATCTTCACAATTTGCTTGCCCAGGTCCTGCAATATCCTATATCCAACTTCGTGAACAGTTTCAACAGCCCCTTGCTCGTGTATGGGTGTAACTAGCATGCATTATATTGATTTTTTTATTTTTTTATTTAATATCTTATGCAGTTTATACAGATGTATGTGTCTTTCACTTTCCTAACTTATTTTTTATATTTTCTCTTTCCAGCCTTATCTTCAACAACAGCCTGAATCAAGTTTTGGCCAAGCCTGGTGTCGCTGAGGTTCTGGCCCTGCTTGCACCTATCAGCTATGCATACAGAAGGTTGGTTTGTTGCAAAGTTTTTTAAATCTCCAGTTATTTATGCATCACAAAATATCCATTTTTCATCTTGAATTTTTATCACGTTATTTCTTATAATTTTCGATGCAGCTTTTATTGACATGTATTTTCTATTCTCTTATTGCTATATTATTTGTTATTTGTAGTTTCATACTAAAAAGAGAGAGACTGTGACAAGATATTTTCAATATGGAGGGAAGGAAAGGAAATACTTCAATAAATTCCCTAATCTGTTTGTTGGGATAACCCCTAGTTGGGAAAGCTAGTCAAGTCGCTTGGCATTGTCGAGTGAGAGTTTTCCTTTTCCTCTAAAGGGAAGATACTACTTGATCTTCTTCTTCAAAATGCCATTTTCAAAATTGATCAACATACTCACCTTTTCTCCCCCCATATTGTTAGTATTTACCATGCATTTCTTCATAAATCAGCTACCCTATATATAGACTAAGCATGATCTTATTCAATAGAGAAAAAATGGGCCTAGAAAAGTATGCATTTTGGAAGTCGAGGGAATGTATGAAATTTACCATCTAGGAAAAAGGGTTAGGTATTGGTAAACCAATCGATAGAGCTCATGAGCATGGGATAGAAGAAATTGTTCCACCATAGCCGCCCAATAGGAACTCATAGCTCTAGGATTCTATGTGCTAATTCATTGCCTAACCCGTATCCTATGAGGTGAATATTCATCATCTATTTTTTGGTTATCCTATCAAGAATCTGATCGAGGTAAAAAAAATTGTAAGACATATCTAGAAACAATAGAGAATAGGATTTGGAACAGTTGGTTATGAAACTTGAATCCATGTTTGGTTGCATCTTTCTATCCTTGATGTCTCAAACACCTTATTACTCCAATATTTTGTGTTGTGGGGTACCTTGCCAGTTTTCTGGGATTAACCTTAATATAACCTCAAGTTTTGGCCAAGCCCGACGCCGTTGAGGTCCTGGCCTTGCTTGCACCTGTCAGCTATGCATGTAATTTTATCACCATCATCCACTTCACATGTTAACCTACATTCATCATAATATCACATGATTGTTACTAGGTTGAATTCTACAATGTTACCATAATAAATTTTCCACAAGTCGAAGCTTCTAGGTACCATATTTCATCCTTCATTTCAAAGGAAGTCCATGATCCCATTCCTTTCTCTCTATACATACATGAAAAAGACACCAACAAAGGAAAATTTTAAGTTCTATACATATTGAAAGATAACCCTTAACCATATATTTTATAGGCCTTGCAACCCCTCCATCCACTTAATAACAAGTAATGAACCCCCCATGATCTGAATTTTCTGTACTCCTTTATTAGCTTCCAACCTTAAGTTCAATTTCAAGGGCAATCTTTTGGATTTGTTGTTTGAACACTTAGCCAATATTGCTTTGATATTGTATCACTAATTGTAATAAAGGTATACAATTCCCCCATGATCCATCTACATAAGGGTTTCCCTATGCAACACCATCAAAATTATCACATGCCCTTGTTTTTCCAATGATCTTAGGCTTCATCACTCTAGGTAGTTTAATAGAATAATCTTGCTTAAAATATCAAAGAATAGATAAAATCTGTGAGGCATGTTGTTGATAAGGATGGAAGCTACCTTCAAAAAGGCCCGAGTCCCTTTCTATCTAGATTCCCCATGCCACACTAAGTGGTAGATCTCTATTTGTATTTGTCAAATGATTTTGTCTCCAACTAGTTAGTGCTTCCACCACATATTGTTCCCCCCACCACATTTTTGTCTTATTACATTGCACCATAAACCTCTCCCTTCCATAAGTCTACACATACCAATGGCATCTATGTCTCTATCAAATAACAGAATAAATTTTATCCCCCAACCACCCATTTAATTTGATACTACAATTTTCCTCCAAGACACCCATGGAAAATGTTTTCTTTTACTCTTCCCAACTCTAAGGAATTTGAAACTTATCCTTTTCACCTTCTCAAGAAAAACTTTAGGAATGAAAGATAGCGAGGCCCAATATACCGGGATTGCTTCAAGCACATATTTTATTAAAACAGTTTTCTACCCTTAGAAATCCACTTGTTGCAACACCATAGAATTAATTTCTTTCCACTTTGGAAATCATCCATCCCCAGTCCCTTTAGGTATAATCATTTGGATTTAGGTAAAATCCTAGATATTTTATACCATATTGCAAATTTACTTTTGGGCATTTATTGACTACTAAGGTTCCTGGATATCAGGTGTGAAAAGTGACAATACATCTAAAGCAGTGAAAGTCTCGACAACATGTTCCAAAAACTGCTTGCTACAAGAACAGTTCACTTTTGGATCACTCATTCAACTGTTTGGCATCCTCCAACATAGAAGAAACGAGTCATTTAGGGCTGTTGCTACAGGTATCCACCATATTTGCTACTCAGAAACACCCAGACTTGGAAATAATATGTTTTTATTGCTATTTACCACTGTAAGAAGGTCAAAACAAGCCTGGATACTACAAAATATCCCATTACTTAAAAGCAAATTTCAAAGGTGCATTAATCTGGGAACTTTTTACTGTCTTCAAGATGATGGATGAAGGGGACTGTTTAAACATCCATTATTGCTGTGAACATTGTTTTTATTTTGAAAAAGGGAGTTTCTCTTCTACATTATTTTCTGTAGCTTTCATTAGCTATTTCAGAAGCTCAAAAAAAAATTCTCTGTTTTAGAGGCCAAAACAAACCCTATCTGCTAGAGTGTGAATGAAGAAATTTTCCTTGTCACTCCCTTGCAAAAATTAGGGGTGGGGGGGTGGGTTTAACACAGAGTCATTATGAGCTTGTTGATGACATCCATACCTATTGGAGCTGTATTCACGAGTGGTTGTGGGTGTGCTACTGGATGTATGGTCACCAACAACAAATCATAGAGAGGTTGTGGTGTTAGGGTTATTCGGAAGGGTAAATATGTTCACATAGGAAAACTTGATTCATTGAGAAGGGTAAAAGAGGTTGTCCATGAGGTACTGAAAGATTTCCTTATTTGAAGTCTTTATTGGAGATTTGTAATTGTTTAGGTATCATCAAATGAGTGAGGTGGATTGATATGTGGGTGGTTGTGAACATCTAAATTCTTGGTGAGCCTAGGGTTTTTATAAATTAATGAACTTGTTACCATTCAAAGTAATAAGAATTCACTTACACTAGTCATCTTTCAAGACATCATTAACAAAAAAACTTGTACAAAAATATTTAGTTGTGCACCAGAATTAATAACTCAGCTGATTGCACTATAACCTGAAATTTACCTGATCTGGTGCTTTTAGATTTTTACCTTTACATTGTCCAGAAATATGAGAATGAAAAGTCTCATATTCAACGTGTAAATTCCTGCAAGGAAATATTAAATTCATCAATAATAACAATACGAGTTTAGGGAAATGGAAAATGATTCGACTTGGATATTTACACTGATAATTTATAAGTTATAGGCCCGTCCCTCTTGCGCCCCCCGTTGGTATCCATATCTGTTTCAGTGCAACTTAGTATTCTATTCCATTAGAGTTACATGAAACAGGTCATATCATTGATTTGTATGTTGTCTATCTTGAAACCTTTTTATTTGGTAACATTCAGGGAAGTATCTCAAGCTTCAAGGATCTTAATGGATGCTTTGATTCCATTTTTTCATCATACATTAGGTGCTCTTGTGCCCCACTTCAATTCCTTCTACTACTAGTATGATTATCATCTCTGCACACAACATACTACAAAGTGAACTAAGGATGGGATCCTGTCAAAATTACCTATTGTTTTTTTTTGGCTGGTAAAATGAGATTCTATTAATGAAGAATAAATATTTACAAAACCATAATAGGAGGATTTCCAGTTCCAAGTCTGATGATGGTTATTACAGCTCCTATTAATGCCCTTATTCCTGATTGGTTGTTGCCATCTTTGCTTATATGTTCCACATAGATGACCAGGACATTGCCTCTGAGATATTGTTTTCAAAATATACACATTTAATTTTTTAATGCGTTGAATTTAGTTGTTTTTAAATGGATGAGCCAATTACCTTGGTTTCTATGGTCATTGAAGAAATATCCAATGCATCACACAAATATTATATTTGTGACACATACTGGTCCCTCTTTCATTACTTCTAACTTTAGATAAAGTCAAACAAATATGGGCATGAAAAAACATTGGAAGCCATGGAAAATCAAGTGAAGGCTGAGCAAACAAACTCTAGTGCTATGGCTTCATATATGAATAAGACAGGGGAAAAGACTGCTGCTAAGTCTAGAGGTTCAGGGTCACCTTTCAAATGTATTGGGTTATGTTTATCCCAACAGATGAATTCAGAGAGGGATGAGTTGCATGCTCCCAAGCGACATATAGAAGAACTTGAAGGTATTCTTACAACTCGACAAAAGGAGGTACATGGCTTCTCTTTGCAATGATACCTTGGAATTGCAGAACAATATTTTGAAAATCTAGTGGCAATTTGTGCAGATGAGGCCAGCTGTAAGTCCTGACTAATAGTAATTACCAAACCAAAGGAAAGCTGTCAGTAGCTTTCTGAAAAAACAACCAATAGTCAACATGTAACGTCCCCATTTTGACCCTATTGCATTAAAATTGTAAATGATGTAAATATCATTATTAAATCATGGTGAGGAGCTCAAGGCCAAGGCTCCGCCATTGATTTATCGTTTTATGTATCAGATTTTAAAATCGGTGCATATGGTTCTTGTGCTAGACAGGCACAATGTAAATTAAGACATCATGTAAATATGAATTTTAATGAAATACCCACAACCAACTATCCAATGCAACAAAGAGATGGGGGCATGATTTTTATAAGGAATAGGGAGGGAACTTATTCAAACCCTTGAGCCAATGGTTCTAAACCATGTGTCAATGAGAAAACCCATAAATCCTCAACTACCCATTTTGGCTTATGCACCCAATCATTAAATTCTTCCAAGAGTTGGCTGAGGCAGTTAATGCCTTGGGAGTGGAGAGGTATGACAACCAATCTTGTGCATGGGCAAGCCATCAACCTGAGAATTCGTATTTTTGCTTCTTGGGCATGAAAACACCCATGAAATGGTTCCCAAAGCCATCTTTCACCCATGGCCTTTTCCCTCTCACGCAGTCTGAGCTATTGGGACTTTCCCCATCACGTTTTTCACCATTTTCTTGCATTTTCCATGCTTGGGAATTGGTTTTTGTATTGCACAATGGATGGGAGGAAGGGAGCCACGATTTTGGGGTTTATGGAGGCTATTTTTGTCCCTTGAATGCCCATAAATGTTTTTCTGAAAATGATTTTCTCTCCCAGGGTTGTTTTCCCCTTCTCGCATTTCATTTTTGGCTGCCCATGATATTCTGAAATTGGTAGAAACCCCATATTTGGGCATCTCACTGTAAAAACATTTCTTCATGCCCAACATTTATACTTTTGTTGTTATGTGCATCCCCGTTTTGGTTTGAACCTCTGAGCAAGAAATTTGGAGTGGTAGTGAACAGAATTGGCTTGATAAACCTAGTGGGGAAAATAACCTCTCAAGAAGATCAAAAGGGATGGCTACTCTTCTATGCACACCTTGAACAACACTGAATTGGAAGGTATGGCCTGAGGGACTGTGTAGTAGTGAAGGGAATACTTCCTTGAATTAGGTGTGTAGGCATTGGGGGGGACCAAGCTAGATAGATCTTGTAGGGGTACCCATAGCTCTGTGGTTGAGCTCACTAGCTTAGCAATTCTTCCTTTTGTATCCCCTAGCAGCCTGATAAACCCAACTGCTGATTGACTTGGCTGATTTTGGTGTATTTTGGCTATGTGTGAGTCTGTTGTTCCCTTCTTCCTTGTAGAAATCATGCCCATCTCGAGGGTGGAAGTTGTATCAAGAGATTGATAAGCACAACTGGCCTATGGTTGGGTGGAACGTTGCAGATGCATAGCTGGTTGCTCAAGGACTACTTTGTTTTAAGATAAGTAATTTCATGTGCTAATTCTGTATTGTTTTAATTGATGAATGACATGAATATCTTGAATGTATGATGGATGTGTAATAGAATTTAATTATGTTGTGCTTTCAAATATTTATGCATTTGCATATGTCCATCTTCATTTTATATGAATGTTTGTTTACTAAGTATGGGGATAGATGTCCGGAATTAGAGTGATGTTCTCTCCCATGCTGGTATGATGGGAGGGGACGTTATAGATGATATCAGAGCTTAAGGTTCAACACTACGGTTGTTGGGTCCTTCATAGAGATATAAATCATTGTGTGTATATTTAGTTAGTATTTGGAATTAAAATGCATTAAAGAAACCTGAAGATCTCATAGCTTCTATTTGATTAAGATGAGAAATCATTTCCATGACTATTTTGGGGATTCTTGCAAAATTGCTTGCATTGATTTCATGCTATGAAAGTGAGGAAGGGGGGAGAAAATCCCTTTTCAGGTTGAATGCTTACTTAAATTGTTTCTAATGTAGTAGCATTCTGTTTTTGCATTTGTTGATTGCCCCATGAAGAAGAGAAGGAGGTGCAACCTCTTGCCATCTTATATTATTTTGTTGTTTTGTTGTTTCATGCTTGACATGGAAGAGGTGCAATATTTCTTGAAATACTTTCTGTTTTATGCGAGTTTGATCTGTAAGTAGCTCACCTCTGTGAGGAAACGAAGGACATATTTCAAGAAAAGAATTCTAACTGTCTTTGAAAATTTGCAAAAATTCTTCTAAACTATTTTTCTGAGTTTTCTGCTAAGGGTTGTGACGGCAGCGAAAGTTAGGCTAACTTTCTGCGTGCGCGGTGACGAAAGTTAGACTAATTGTCTGCGCGCACGGCGACGAAAGTTAGACTAATTTTCTGCGCGCACGGCGACAAGAATTGGGCTAACTTTGTGACTCTGTCGGCAAAGATAAGCCCAAAAGTGCTGCAATGATTGGCGAAATAGCTGTTAAAATCTGTGCCGAAGGGAAGCAGTTGGTGGTCATAGGGTTGGTGGTCGAAGATTTTAACGATAATTTTTGCTACATGATCGGTGGAGATGTTGCTAATTCTGCACTGAAAAGGAAGAGAAAATTCCAAAAATTTTCTGAGTGTTTCAAAATTTTGTCGAAGGCTGTGTCAGCGAAGTTAAGGTTAACTTTTGCGCACGGTGGCAGAATTAATGTTAACTTCTGCATGCGCGGCGGCAGAATTAGCATCAATATCTGCGACTTTCGTGGCGAAGTTAAGGATAAATTTTGCGTGCGCGACGACAAAATTAGCGATAAGAGCCGTGCCACCTGCGGCATTTATAATCTTAACATCCACGCCAACCGTGGAAAATTTAACCTCAATTTCTACGACACGGTTGGCATAGAAGTTGGAAAATCTACGCCAAAAGGAAGAGAAAATCTCAAAAATTTCTAATTGTTTTCGAAATTCTGGCTAAGGGCTGCAGCGGCGGAAGCTACGCTAACTTTCTTCGCACGCGCGACGAAGTTAAGATTAACTTTGCGACGCAGCGGCGGGAGTTACACTAACTTTCTGCGCACAACGACAAAGTTATGTTGAATGTTTGCATGGTGCGCACGGCGAAAATAACCTTAAGTGCGGCAAATTTTAGCTTAAAATTCCGTGACACGGGTAGCACTTTTTAAGCTAAATTTCCGCGACAATGGCGACCATTTTAACCTTAATAATTGCGCCAAATGATATTTTTTCAGAATTATAGCCACATCAAGGAAGCATTCCAGATAAGTGTAGTTGGAAAGTTCCGGTCTTGGTTGGGCCAAGAATATCAACATCATGGATGATGCACAGGATCCCTATGAGCCTGAGACAGATGCCATGGGTGAAAACACACATGTTGAGAATGCTGAAACAGAATCTAATGGGAGCAGTAAGGCAACGTTGATGAAAGGGAAATCTCACCTTAAACCATTTATGTTTATAACATAATAATTGTATGCTTGGAAAATATAATGAATGAATGTTATACACGTGAATACATATATTGAATTTCTACTTTGTGAGAAGATCATAGCTAATAATTGCTTGTGTGCATGGTAGAGAGCCCATGAAATTGGATCAGCTATGATGTGGAAGAGGAAATTCCATACTACAATGAGGAATTGGAAGGGAGAATTCCTCCACTACCCTCTTGATATTGTATTTATAATTCTGAAGTGCTCGTGCATATAAATTATGGCATAGGAATGTTGAAATGCAAGAGATTAGATAGATGATATGACTATGTACTAGTAGGCATATTAAGAAACATTGCACAGTGCATGTGAAATGTTTGTGCATGAATAGGACATTGCGTATTGGTAAAATAGTGAGGTTTCACATATGCAATGAGCCAATTGAGATAATTATGGTGGTTGCTAATAATTAGTTGTGTCCGCATTGGTTGTAGGACAAATACAATCAAAACATGGCTAAAGAAGTTGATGCCGTTGTTGCACGTGACCAACGACCTTATGAAGAGAGGATGGTGCAACAAGTCCGTAATCATGATGTTGGAAAAAGGACTGAGTAACCTTGGTAAGAAGCCAACTGATCAGGTAACATCAAGCGATGTTAATAACAACCATGCAGGTAATGGTTATTGGTGCTTAATTGCATGAATGTTGAAAGAGGATTTGGTGAGATCCCTTCAACTATGTTGATTTAGTTTTCCTATGGTATTGAGTGTCGAATGGGAATGTTAACCTACCGAGTATGGTGAGGTATGGGTAAGTGAAGGCAATGATCCTTACACCCTATAATTTCTTAGAAATATCAATGCATTCATATGAAATTATATCATGCCATTTGTGTATATTGGTTGTAAGTTTAACAACCAAAGCAAATGAGGACTTATGACCTTGTTGTGGTAGTGCATGCATATGTATAGGTGCACATGTTGAGATGCATTGTGTGAATGCATGGTTGTGATATATATATATATGATTCAATGCAATTAGATAATAGATGAAATGGTGAACTATTGTTAATCCTGATACCATTTCATGAGCTGCTATGAATGCAAGGGAAAGACTGCATGAAGAAGGTGGACATGTGATGGGCTACCAGAGCACTCTGTTGGAAGGACATAATTGCATGGAATGTGAAGTAATGAGTATTTACAGTTTATTTAAATTGCATGGATAGTGTGATTGTGTCTTGCAATTTTATTGTGATAATGATGCATATATAGAAATGTATATATTTCATTGCATTTCAAATGTTAACAGCTGAAGATGTTTGAATTATTGAGTGTTATAATTCCGAGATCACTTCAGTGACTGTTGTAGCAATGAAAGGATCATATGCAGAGATACTCACAACATGATAGGCTAATTGAATTTTCAGTTTTCAAGTGGAAAAGTATTACGTATGGCAATGAGGATAAGTCCATAGTAAAGACTGGGATCTACCATGTACAAAAGCCAAAGGTTATGAGAAGGTTCTCATGGTTGTAACTCATGCATGAAACAAATCTGAAAAATTGTCTGATTCAAGTTTATGAGAATAATCTCATGGTTGCAAATCTAATTCCTGTAGCAAAACAGATTTACAAATTTCAGATTTGAGATTTTGCTAAATGATTGCTAATGACTGTTTGGCTTATATAAAAATTGTGTCAAGAGGACATGTTGTAGGTGGATGTTCATGTATGGTAGCAAGGGTGAAACCATAATGGACAAAGTGATACCACTTACGAGAGCCAAACAATATGAGGATCGCCTCATTGCTGAGCAAATCAATTTTTGTAGTAAACAGAATTGCAAATTCATATTGAATTTAATAATTAATGCTATTGATTGGTTATGGAACAATCATATTTGAAGTTTATTGTTAAATGTTGCTGACTATTTGGCTATTTGATAAGTGTGCCAGGATGACACATTGCAGGAAGACCATGTATGATGGCCTACAGAAGCCAAACTAGATGGGAATGATACCATGCTTTGGAAATGGGTTTCGGGTGAAACGCCATTGTAAATTTTGATAACACCTCAGCTACATTGCATGTGAGTGAGATGGTAAAACTATGCCAAGAAGGCATGTGTGGGTTATGGAATGTGAAAATATTGGGGTGGAAAATCGTAGGACTGTTGACTCAGATAAGGGAGCCCCCATTCTTCGCAAATGAAGAAAGGATACATTTTATAAATGGATGAGTATTCCATAACCCTAACTAAGAATATACATGTCTGGTTATTAGATTTAAAATGCAGGGCATGTTTCATTATTATTCCAAACTGCTTGAGTATGATTAGGTCCTACATGGCTCACATCGGAAAGGGATGCATACCTTTCATATGCTGGGTTATGATAAGGTTGTCAATATTGACTACACCCTAAGGGAGTGGATGCATTCCTGGTGTTTCAATACTTGATAGTGAATGTTATGAAATATGGTTACAATTTTAGAGCAGCAATACTGATGAGTATGCTTATCCTTCTTGTGCTATCATCTTACACAGATGCAATTTGGTGTTGCACGTAAGAGGCAAAGTGAAGAAAGGGTGCTCAAGAGGGCTATATGGGAAGTGGTAACCTTTCTACGCTCACACTAAAGGACACTAGAAGAGATGGATAGGCTCAAGGAGCTGTGTTGCAGAAAAGGGGTATCATCCTTATGTAGAGTGAGTAGGTATTGTGGGGCCATGCTAGCCTACAGTCAAGTGAGTCACCTATAGAGTTCCTGGAGGGAACCACTGGTTGCATAAGAGAAGGAGCCACGTAATCATATTATGTTGTTCATATTGCCTGATAAACCCAGTCGGTGTACTGGCTTGGAAATGGTTGTTGTATGCCTCATAAACCCAGTCGGTGTACTAGCTTGGCATTGCTTATTTGGGTGTTGTGGCGAAGGGTTGTTGGATGCCTGATAAACCCAGTCGGTGTACTGGCTTGGCATTGGTTATTTGCATGTTCTGGAGGTATTGGTGAAGGGTGTTATTTCCTGACAAACCCAGTCAGAGAACTGGCTTGGAAATGGTCATTGTATGCTTGATAAACCCAGTCAGCGTACTGGATTAGCATACTGATTTTTGAAATGCTTGATAAACCTAGTTGGCTTATTGGCTTAGCATACTGATTTTAGGGATGCTTGATAAACCCAGTCGGTGTACTTTCTTGGCATTTCCTATTAGGAGGATGTTGTGGAGCAGCATGTCTGCTGGCCAAGCATCCACCCCACAGGTGATCCAAGGCTTGTAAAGTAGAGAAGGAAACCTGTGGAGTAGCAAGGAAATGCACAATACAAATAAGTATTCAATTTCATTTATTTCTTGCTTGTAATAATGAAGATTTCAGGTATAAGTTTTCTAATGGCTAGGCTGATACACTATTGGAAACCTTGGTCATTGCAGGAAGTAAGGAACCTGAAAGAACTATAAAATGCTTGGTAAATCCAGAGAGTAACCGGTTGGGCGCTGAAATGCTTGCTAAATCCAGAGAGTAACTGGTTGGGCACTGAAATGCTTGGTAAATCCATAGAGTAACTGGTTGGGTGCTGAAATTCTTGGTTAAACCAGAGAGTAACTGGTCAGGCGCTATAAAATCTTAGTAAATCCAGGGAGTAATTGGTTGGGCGCTACAAATGCTTGATAAATTCAGAGAGTAGTTGGTGGGGGCACTAAACCCTTGATGTTGTGGAGCAGCTGGAGTGCTGGCCAAACATTCTTTAATTAATTAATAAAAGTAGTCAAAGCACTGGCCTAGCATATTGCTAAATGAGATGGTTGATAAACCAGTTGGCGTACTAGCCTGGAATTGCATTTGAATGATTGTGGAGTAGCCTGTGTGCTAGCCCAACATTCGTTATTGTATCCATGGGAAATCCAATGCTTGTAAAGCAAAGAGGGAGCCTGTGGAATAAATTGAAGACACCCAATGCAAATAAGTATTTGGTTATCTTGCAACTTCTTGGTTATTTAGTATGAATATACGTGTGTATAGGATTTGGTTATGAGTTCTTAAACTCTTGTTTGGAGATAAAACCTATGAAAATAAACTAAACATGTGAATTAATTCAATGTTTGAGTGTAGGTATTGTTGGAAGCAAGGACTATGAGAGCATCATAGGGATGCATGTGGACATGTGACTGTCCTAAAGATCTCAGTATGAGAAGTAATGAAAGATGGTGCTAGTGGACATGTGTGGGTCCTAGCAGCCAAAAGTTCTGTAGGCAACAATGGGGAAAGGGGTTCCCTAGTTGAAAATGCTAAGAGAGACCTTAGACACTAAGTGTCATAGCCAAGAAAGGAAAATTCAAGCATTCACATTAAAGTGAAAGAGACTAAGGAGCATGAAACCACAGTGATGGCATAGCTCCGTAAATAAAACAAGACTAAGAGGGAGAAACTCTTACTCTTCTCTTTCCTTTTTATTCATGCATTTATAAAACAAAGAATTGTTGAATGCATGTCATGACTAGAGGAAGAATATGTTTATTTGCTTGAATAAAATTGTGAATGCTAAAATAGTTATTTCACTGTGAAAGGATGAACATGAAAGAGATCATGTGTATGTTGGGAAAGCATGGAAAAAAATTTTGGAACTCGCATGAGTGAAGCATGGACGTTCCATGTCAATTGGGAAATAATTGACTAATTTTAATGTTTATATTATGCTTTTCCTAACAAAGAGTTTCCATGATAAATTTCATAGGGAGAAATTGAAACAATTGGTTGCAACCGACACTAGCCAAGTGTTGCTGGTGAGAAAAGTGAGATCCATTCGTGCACCGTGATCATGGCAGCAAACCAAAAGATATTTGATTTGCCTGAAAATATTCCTCAAATAGTTGCCAGGATAGTAAGAAAGAAGACATCCATGAAATTCCAAACTGGCAGAGTAGCTCAACGGTGAATAAAAGGAAGGGATTGTTGTGGAGCAATGCCCACCTGCAGAGATGGAAGGTCAAAGCTAGCAGGAGCAGTTGTGGAAGCCAAAGAACTTGATCCTAAAGGTTCAAAGTAAAGAGATGAAATGCCGGACAAACCTACCACCAGTTGTGAATTTTGAGTCATGTGTAAAGTGGGTATATATTCTGAAGTATTGGAACACCGAGGATGGTTTTATTCCAAGGGTAGGGGACTGTAACGTCCCCATTTTGACCCTATTGCATTAAAATTGTAAATGATGTAAATATCGTTATTAAATCATGGTGAGGAGATCAAGGCCAAGGCCCCGCCATTGATTTATCGTTTTATGTATCAACAATTAAAATCAGCGCATATGGTTCTTGTGCTAGACATGCACAATGTAAATTAAGACATCATGTAAATATGAATTTTAATGAAATACCCACAACCAACTATGCAATGCAACAAAGGGATGGGGGCATGATTTTTATAAGGAATAGGGAGGGAAATTATTCAAACCCTTGAGCCAATGGTGCTAACCCATGTGTCAATGAGAAAACCCATAAACCCTCAACTACCCATTTTGGCTTATGCACCCAATCATTAAATTCTTCCAAGAGTTGGTTGAGGCAGTTAATGCCTTGGGAGTGGAGAGGTATGGCAGCCAATTTCGTGCATGGGCAAGCCATCAACTTGGGAATTCGTATTTTTTCTTCTCGGGCAAGAAAACACCCACGAAATGGTGCCTAAAGCCATCTTTCACCCAGGGCCTTTTCCCTCTCACGCAGTCTGAGCTAACTGGGATTTTCCCCATCACATTTTTCACCATTTTCCTGCATTTTCCATGCCTGGGAACTGGTTTTTGTATTGCACAATGGCTAGGAGGAAGGGAGCCATGATTTTGGGGTTTATGGAGGCCGTTTTTGTCCCTTGAATGCCCATAAACGTTTTTTTGGAAACAATTTTCTCTCCCAAGGTTGTTTTCCCCCTTCTCCCATTTCGTTTTTGGCCGCCCACGATTTTCTGAAATTGGTAGAAACCCCATGTTTGGGTATCTCACTATAAAAATGTTTCTTCATGCCCAGCTCTTATACTTTTGCTGTTATGTGCATCCATGTTTTGGTTTGAACCTGTGAGGAAGAAATTTGGAGTGGTAGTGGACAGAATTGGCTTGATAAACCTAGTGGAGAAAATAATGTCTCAAGAAGATCAAAAGGGCTGGCTACTCTTCTATGCACACCTTGAACAACACTGAATTGGATGGTATGGCCTGAGGGACTGTGTAGTAGTGAAGGGAATACTTCCTTGAATAAGGTGTGTAGGCATTGTGGGGAACCAAGCTGGATAGATCTTGTAGGGGTACCTATAGCTCTGTGGTTGAGCTCACTAGCTTAGCAATTCTTCCTTTTCCATCTCCTAACAGCCTGATAAACCCAACTGCTGATTGGCTTGGCTGATTTTGGTGTATTTTGGCTATTTGTGAGTCTGCTATTCCCTTCTTCCTTGTAGGAATCATGCCCTGCTTGGGGGTGGCAGTTATATCAAGAGATTGATAAGCACAACTGGCCTATGGTTGGGTGGAACGTTGCAGATGCATAGCTGTTGGATATTATAACTTCTAAGAATATTATATTTGTACTTTATTATTCCGGAGATGTTTCATCCCTCCTATGTAATTTTATTATGTATCGGGAGATGTTTATTCCTCCGATGGATTGTTGCAACCAGGGTTATTAGATCCACCATGTGGGGGTCGGCCCTGATTTATTTAATTAGGGGTTATTAGAATCCATTGGGAGAGGTCGGCCCCATTAGGGAAAATGTTAGTTGAAAATATAGTATAAGTAGAGGAGGATGCTCCTCACTTATCTCACACTTGCATAGCTCGAAAAGTATCCCACTTGTGTTTGAGAGGTCTGCATAGGAGGTAAAGAAGGAGATCTAGTCTTGGAGCACATCTTGTATTTTGGTTGATCATCTTATTGAGGAAAGCTTTGCTGGGTTTTCTACCCCATGAGGGTTTCCGAGGGTAATATCTTTGTCTATCTTGAGATTATGTTTCTTTCAATGATCTTGCTAGTCAAATTAGTTTAAACTTAACATGGTATCAGAGCTAGCCTGAATAGAACATCTTTCACAAGGTGAAATTATCTTTCTCTCTCTCTCTCCCAAAATTTAGGGTTTTTGCAAAAGTTAGTATTTTTGGATTCTGGTTACATGGCTGAATAACCCTTCTCAAAATCAATCTTTTGAGCCCTAGATCGAATTTTTTGGTTGGGTAGAACTCTGAGAAAGTCAAACCCTAGTTTGACCAAAAGTGTGATAAACCAAAAATTCTGTTGCAGATCCGGAAAGTGAAAAGTTGAAGTTTCCAAAAACAGAACACACCAGTGTTCTCAAGTCAATCAAGCACATCTCCTGGTACGTGTTACACTATCTCTTGAAACTCTTGGACTCCCCCAAGAGAAGATGGCTCCAAGCACTAAGCTTGAAGACAAGCTAGAAGGTATGGAGAATTTTCGAGCATGGAAATACAGAATTGGTCTCATTCTTGAAGAGAAAAATCTTGCTCAATATATCAAGGATGAAGTTGCAGAACCCACTGAAGATGAAGCCAAATAAAAGTATAGGAAGGATCTAATTAGGGCAAAGAGAATCATTGCTGATTCTATCAAGGACCACTTGATTCCCCAAGTGGCATCCAAGAAGACCCCAAAGGAAATGTATGATGACCTAGGAAGAATGTATGAAGGGAGGAACATCAATAGGAAGATGAACCTAAGAACTCGGTTGAAGAGTACCAAGATAAACAAAGGAGAATCCATTCAAGACTACTTCACAAGGGTTTCCCAAATCAAGGAACAACTAGATGCCATTGGAGATACACTTGATGAAGATGAACTTGTAATGACTGCTCTAAATGGTCTCACTAGACCTTGGGAGTCATTCATACAAACTCTGTGTGCCAAAAAATAAAGTATGAAGTTTGATACAGTATGGGAGGATTGTGTTCAAGAAGAAGCTAGGGTAGCCAATAGGGAAGCCCTTCTCAAGGAGGATGACCAAGCCTTGGCTACTCACACAAAAGGAAGAAGAAAGGGTCACTTCAAGAAAACTGACCACAAAGGGTCTCGACCCTTCCATAGATTTAAAAGGGGAGGAGGACCCAAATCAGGAAGAGATCTCTCCACAATCCAATGTTACAATTGTCTTAAACTAGGACACATTGCTAGATTTTGTACTTCACAAAAGACATCATGCACATATGGCAGAAGATGATAGTGGAGAAGAAGAAGAAGAAGAAGAAGAAGAAGAAGAAGAGGAAAGGCCTCGAAATAAAAGATCTAAAGTAAAGAAAGTAGATGCGGAAGAATATGTTCTATTTTCTACACTATCTGGGTCTGTACTACCTGGAGAAGATACATGGCTCATCGATGGTAGTGCTTCAAAGCACATGACAGGTCAAAAGAAAACTCTCTCAAGACTTGAGGAAAAGACTTCTCCACAAAAGGTATCCCTAGGAGATGATTATCAATATCCCATCAAGGGAATTGGTGAAACAAGCTACAAGCTTGATTTTGGAACACCTCTGAAGATGAAGGAAATTTTATATGTACCAGGTTTGAAGAAGAACCTACTCTCTATTTCAACACTAGATAAGAAAGGCTTTAGAGTTTCTTTCATAGATGGACAAGTACTTCTGTGGCCCAAAGAAAAATCAATTGAAGATTCAATTGTTATTGGTGAAAAGGAAGGAGGTCTTTACAAGCTCAAGGGACATCCATAGGTTTTCCTTGCTCATGAAACCTCTAGCCCCAGTGAGCTATGGCATAGAAGACTAGCTCGCATTAACTACAAATCCTTACCATATGTAATCAAGCTAGTTATAGGACTACCATACTTGATGTTTGATCATAATGGCACATGCAAAGGATGTGAAAAAGGGAAGAATATCAAGAACCCATTCCCAAAGAGTGAAACAAAGACTAAGAACATCCTGGAGCTAATACATTCAGATGTATGTGGACCAATGTCCACCACATCCCTAAGTGGGTTTGAATACTATCTCACATTCATTGATGATTATTCAAGGAAGACTTGGATATAATTTCTAAAAGGAAAGAATGAAGTTCTTGGAAAGTTCAAAGAATTCAAGGCTTTGATAGAAAATCACTCAGAAAAGAAAATTAGGATTCTCAGAACAGATAATGACAGAGAATATACTTCAAAGGATTTTGAAGACTTTTGTAAGGAAGCTGGAATCAAGAGGGAACTAACCACTCCCGACAATCCCCAACAAAATGGGGTTGCTGAAAGAAAGAATAGAACCATCATGGAAGCTGTAAAGACTATGATACATGACCAAGATCTACCCATGTATCTATGGGCTGAAGCAGCTAGGATAGTAGTCTATGTACAAAATAGGCTATCCCATAGTGCTCTTGAATTCAAGACTCCATAAGAAGTGTTCACTGGAAAGAAGCCTGAGATAAGTCATCTCAAAATATTTGGATGTCCAGTGAACATTCACATTCCAAAAGAAAAGAGAACTGAGTTGGATCCTTCTAGTAAGAAGGGAATATTTGTTGGATATTGTGAATAATTCAAAGCTTTTAGAATTTACATACCAGGTTTTCATCATATGGAAGTAAGTAGATATGTGACATTTGATGAAGAAGTAGCTCTCAAGAAATCTAGGAAGTGCCAACTTGAGGAAGTCTATGAAGAAGATACACCTCCTAGAGTCAGAGAGGCTATACCCATCCATGAAGATGATATACCTGAAGATCATGACATGTTAGAACCTCAAGAACCCCCCATTACAAATTTATCTAAGAAAAGAAGGCCCGCATGGGCTAGAGACATTATTCAAGGAGCTGAAAAATATGGAGCTCCTAAAGGCTCCACTAGAGAAAGAAGGAAACCAAAGCTAGTATCCAACTATGTGGCTTTGATGTGTGACCTTGTGGATCAACAACCTACTAGCTATGAAGAGGCAGTTCAGAAGAAAGAATGGGTAGAAGCAATGACAAAAGAATACCAATCAATAATGAAAAATGATGTTTGGGATATAGTTCCCAAACCAAAAGATAAAAGTGTGGTATCTTCCAAATGGATATTCAAGATAAAACATGCTACAGATGGTAGCATTGAAAAATATAAGGCAAGATTTGTAGCCAGAGGATTCTATCAGAAAGAGGGAATTGACTATGAAGAAACATTTGCACCAGTTGCTAGATACACTTCTATTAGAACTATCATGGCACTTGCATCTATGATGAAATGGAAGTTACACCAAATGGATGTTAAGACAACCTTCCTGAATGGTGTGATTGAAGAAGAAGTGTACATAGAACAACCACAAGGATTTGAGGTTAATGATGGAAGAACACATGTATGCAAGTTGAAAAAGGCTTTGTATGGATTAAAGCAAGCTCCCAGAGCTTGGTACGGAAGGATTGACAGTTTCTTAACAAGCATGGGATTTACCAAGAGTAAAGCTTATCCTAATCTTTATCTCAAAGTCATGGATGATGAACCTGTTATATTACTGTTGTATGTAGATGATCTATTTCTGACTAGAAATGAGAAACAAATTATAGAGTGCAAGAAGAAGCTCTCTTCAGAATTTGAGATGAAAGATATTAGATTAATGCACTATTTCTTAGGTCTAGAAGTATGGAAAGAACCAAAATGAATCTTTTTAAATCAAGGTAAGTATGCTGTGGGAATTTTGAAACGATTTGATATGTTGGAGTGTAAATCTATGGCCACTCCCATGGAGTTTAACTTAAAGTTACTAGTTGATGACTCATCAGAGTTAGTAGATGTGACTCTATATAGATAGATTATTGGGTCATTAATGTATTTGACAAATACCAGACCAGACATATGCTTTGCTGTAAATACCTTGAGTCAGTATCTAGTGGAACCTAGAAAAGTTCACTTAATAGTTGCAAAGCATGTAATGAGGTATCTAAAGGGTACATTAGATTTTGGTCTATACTATCTTAGAAATCATGAACTCAGATTACATGGTTACTCAGATTCTGATTGGGCAGGAAGTGTGTCAGACAGGAAAAGTACATCAGGTGGATGTTATGGTCTTGGATCTGCCATGATCTCATGGTACAACAAGAAACAATCTAGTGTGGCTCTCAGTACCGTCGAAGCAGAATATATAGCTGCTTGCTATGCTAGTTGTGAAGCAGTATGGCTTTGGAAATTATTATCAGGATTGTTTGACTTAGAGATGGATCCCATGGTGATCATGTGTGACAACCAAAGCTATATTAAGATGACAGAAAATCCAGTATTCCATGACAAGTCAAAACACATAGAGATCTGATATTTCTGTATACGGGATATGGTGCAGAAAGGAGCTATTAAGCTCAAGTATGTGAGCACTCATGAACAAATTGCTGATATATTGACCAAACCTTTGTCTCAAGTAAAATTTGAGTATTTCCGAGACAAGCTTGGTGTGGTCCAAAAGGACCCTCCTCGAAAGGGGGAGTGATATGGACATTGATGATGAGTTTGACCGCATCGACAGTAAGGTTGATGATGAGGATACATGCTTTATCATACTTAGAATACTTATATTACTTATATATACTTAGGATACTTACATTACTCATATTTCTGATTTATGCACTTGTATTATTGATATATAATGTATTGATGAGAATACTTGTATTATACATGTAGTGATGTATTGATGAGAATACTTGTATTGTTACATGTAGTGATGTATTGATGAGAATACTTGTATTGTTACATGTAGTAATGTATTGATGAGAATACTTGTATTATACATGTAGTGATGTATTGATGAGAATACTTGTATTGTTACATGTAGTGATGTATTGATGAGAATACTTGTATTGTTACATATAGTGATGTATTGATGAGGATACTTGTATTGATGATATGTGTAGATGTATTGATTGATGTACTTGTATGGATGAGGATACTTGTACCTATATTGATGAGGAAACAAG
Source organism: Larix kaempferi (assembly GCA_027924585.1). Classification (NCBI taxonomy): domain Eukaryota; kingdom Viridiplantae; phylum Streptophyta; class Pinopsida; order Pinales; family Pinaceae; genus Larix; species Larix kaempferi. Next base: position 3,988,852 of record BSBM01001238.1, read on the forward strand.
TAGGGATTGGATCATCCCTGGACTTCAGTCCTAAAGTGAGCCGTAGACAGATGTCTCCAAGAAAGAAGTCCTTAGTGGACAAGTAGGGATTGGATCATCCCTGGACTTCAGTCCTAAAGTGATCCGTAGACAGATGTCTCTGAGAATGAAGTCCTTAGTGGAAAAGTAGGGATTGGATCATCCCTGGACTTTAGTCCTAAAGTGAGCCATAGACAGATGTCTCCGAGAATGAAGTCCCTAGTGGATAGGATGGGATTGGATCGTCCCTGGATTTTTGGTCCCTTGAATTGAGCCGTAGACATGATGTCTCTGAGAATGAAGTCCCTAGTGGACAGGATGGGATTGGATCGTCCCTGGATTTTTGGTACCTTGAATTGAGCCGTAGACATGGTGTCTGTCGGCTTAAACTGACCTAGAGGTTTCCAATTAGACCCAGGTTCTTTGCGGTTCTTACTTTTACCAACAAAACCCCTTCGCACTGGCCCTTTTGGAAACAACCTGCGAGTAGGTTGAGGTCTCACCCGAGGTGTATCTTTATGGAGTACTGCAGAATCAGGTTTCCACGGTAAATGATGAGTTGTTTATCTGAACAAGCTACGCAGCGCGGGACATAAGGAGTGTGCTACGGGGCAGAGTGATGCGGTGCGCAGCAAGATATATGCTGCGAGCAGTACTGTGCAATGTTGGCAACACTGCGGGATGCACCATGGGTTTCTTACTGCTGCGAATCTTCTATTGGAACTACGAATCACCCACAATTATCCTCTTCTTGGAAAATCTCGGAAACGTTAAGGCACTGAAATGAATATCACTCATCCATTCATTCAGGCACTTACTGGCTTTCTTTCTAGCATTCGTTAAGAACTTGGATTATTACAACATGACTAAAATGCTAAACATGATTAACTGTACTGCATTCGTCACTGTGTTTAAGAAAGTAATTATACTTTAGATGACTGATTCACGGCCTTAACATATAATTGAAGTGTTCACCATTCATTTGCTTCCACGGAACCTAGCATATCATTCCCAAACTTTTCCTATTGGTAAATGCATATCAAAGTTCTCATTTTACAGCATGCAAGGAAACATTCAAGCATTCATTCTACAGAAAATACAGACAATCATTCATTCATACACATCATCACATAACACAGGATTTAACGTGGTTCACTTCCCCGGATGGAAAGCTATGTCCACAAGAACGGTTGGTAATATATTTCTTTCAAAAGGAATGGGGCAACCATTCTTAGTATGTGCACTCAGCTGTAGACTCCCCTTCTCTCGGCTAGGTCTCTGTGCACACAGTTGCAGAGCCTTTACAATACTCTTAGCTCAGAGAGATTTTGAAATACAAAAAGGATGTCTCCTTAAGTTCTCAACAACAAAAAAAGCATAACAATAATATAGGGAGAGAACAACCCACAAAGCGAACCCCCATCCCATACAAAATGTCTTCTTAAATAGATCATGCCCAAAGGTCATGTCTGTACAATGCCGAAGACCTAAAACCCAAAACCCTAAGGGTTTCCAAAACTGCGTTGGTTTTCCAAACCGGCTTGCTGGCTCCTGGTAGCGTCTGCTTGATCATGGAAGATCTCCACGTCCTCATTCTATCCCCATCGGCCTTCCTGTCGCACGCATGCCTACAGTCTGCTACTTCCGAACTGTTTCTCTCTAATGGTTTTACCTTCTACGCATGTCAAACGTCGCTTTCCTTAACAACCCACACGTGGCCACCTTCCTGTTTTTCCTATGTCCACCACTCGACAATCTTGAGATATCTTTCCAAAAATGGCTACTACCGGTCGAGTCAGTAACTACACTTGATACTTGTCCAGCACACTTCTTTGTTGGCTCCACATGGCCTCCAAACTCCGCAGCACTGCTTCTGCGTAGTACTAGTCTTTGCATGATGGCCAAAACTTCGGCACTACGCGCAACTCCGCAGTCTTGTCAAAAGTTGGATGCTGCGCGCAACTTCGCAGCATCCTCAATACTTAGCCAAAATTGTGTTTCCGAGCTGCGCTCAGCTCAGCTTTCCTTGCCTGCCTCAAAAAGGTGCTTCCCAAAACTTTAACTCAACTTGGGCCCAACATGCCCCTAACACTTACATGTGGCTCGTCCATGAGCCACTGATTGTTTCAGTTGTCTCACTTTGCACCGCGACCGGTGGGACAAACTTGGCCATGAACTCGTCATATGTACCGCACAACTGCACCACTACTTCTCTTGTATCTTCCTCAACCTGTTTAATTGTCTCAAGCAGTGTTGGAGTTATTTCTTGTCCAATTTAATCTTGTACCTGCTCCTGGTTATTGTGCAGTTCTATTAACTTATCTTCAATCTGCTACGATACCGCCATGGCATTCTCTAGGAGATACTGCGACTGATTATCCATCTCAGTCTCTTTTTGTCATAAGTCCTGTACTTCTTTATTTAAGCCGGATATCTCCTTGTATCTCGGCAGCCTTTCTCTAGGTGGCAGAGCTTTCACCTCTGTGTTCAACTTGTCCATCGCGGTCTATTTTTCTTGTACCGCAGTCTTGACCTGCAGCAACCCTTGATCCTCTTCAAGGGTCACGATTTCCTGCGAAACCTTATCCAGGAGAGATTGGTACTTTTCCATCTCACTTGTGATGCTTTTCGAGGCGGCACCGACTGCCTTCTCTCTGACCTGCTTTTCGTTTAATGGCGGCTGCTTATTTAGCTTCTCCTTCAATGTAGCAATATCGGCCTCATAATAAATTTCTTTGTCCTGCATCTCCGACTGCAAGGATCTCACATTATCTCCAATCCTTAGAACTATGTCTGCAGGATCATCCTGGATGTCTATGTCTTTAATATCCTTCGGCACATTGGATATGGTGGTCTCCAAATTATGTCGGCGGTCCTATTCGTTGCATAGCTGTATTTCTTCCTTCTGCTGAATTTGTCTGTTTGTTGCGGTGAGTTCTGCTTGTAACTTCATTGATTCAACCATCTGTTCATGCATCTCCTCCACGATCTACGTGTGGATGAAGTGAAATCCTGGTAACGAGATTTTGGCTAAGTCAAGCTCTACCCTCTCGCCTCCCGTTGTGTCCAAGGCCACTTGCTCTACTATTGGCAATGCAACAGCCAATGGGTCCACATGGACAATCCTAGTCTTCGACAACAGCGTTATTGCTAGCTGTTGGCTTCCTTGTTGTGAGGTTCCTACCAACCTCCTTTCAGCCCCTACTTCCAGTGGCACAATAAGGCTTTTTTGGACATCGTCCATTTTCTTCATTAGGCCTTGCATTGCGAGCCTCATCTGGTGCAGGTCATCGTGGATGACCTTGTCCTTCTTTTCTCTAGCTGCCATCAGCTCCTTCATCTACTCTGAGATTGTTTCGGCTATCATCTCATAGTCATGATCGTTGATGACTGCCTCCGATTGAATCTTTGTAGCCTTCACCATTTTCCTCGACTTTGGCTTCTGCGAAGTCTCAGCTTCTTTTCTCTTCCATGTTTCTTCAATGATTGGGAATGAGAGCAGGATCGGCTCATCTTCTTCTAAATCTATCTCCATGTCCATGACCTCTACGTGGAATTCTGCTGGCCAATCTTTCATGAGGTCCTCAATATCCTGCTCGTACATGTTGTACTTTCCTGGGAACCACTCCAGTTTTCTCATTTGTGCTTTTGGTGATATGAATATACATTTCATATCTGCCTCAAAGTCGATGATGCGGATATACTTTGCCATGAGCTGCTTTGTAATGTGGGGTGTCTTCATGATTGCATCTCACAGCTGCATATAGTACTGGTAAAAGACTTCTGCGGTTGCATGTTGGCGCTTTGGATTTGTGTTTGCCCAGAGGTTGACAAATTTAAACCCTCTAGGATTCTTGGGATCCATAATGATGCCCGCATAATCTCGTGGCTCCTTCCATCTGCACAAAGCAATCAGGACGATGAGCCAGGTGAAATGGAACTGGCTGCCATTCACCTGGGTGTCGTTGAGTTCTTCAAGGAACTTATTCAGCAGAAATTGACACCAATTGAAGCTGTGGCCTTCGGCCGCTGTGACACCAAGGAGTATTGAGCCCGCAGGAACCTTCGAAGGCCTAGCTGTTTTGAGCATCTTTCCTACGAGCAACTACGTTAAAAATCTTGTTGCTCAGTCCTCTATGTCTTCTGTCGGGAATCCTCTTTTACCCTTTACCACGAAGTGGGTCTTCTTCATGTTCTCCACAGCCTCTTTTTCTTTGCTCTTCCCCTGGAAGAAATGCTTCGGATCCTTACCGCGCTTGCTTAACCTGGTGATGCGGTGGGTCAAATCAATGTTAATGTCAATGTTTCTGTCCATCCATAGATAACATTGGTGGATTCGCGCCATGAGTGTGCGAACCATGACATTTAGTTCTGGAGAGTGGTCAAAATGTGGCAATCTCAGCAAGTTCAGTAGCCCTGACTGAATGACAGGTGCTAACCAACTATTAGCTACCAAGTTGAGAGTTCCCTTGGCATCCTTTTTCTAGCACATATACTGGTCTGGTTGAAAATCCAGGTATTTGGGAACATCCGGCTCGTCTTTCTTCATTCCCAAGAGGTCATAATCCTCCCATTTACAATCTGCTATCTTTCCTAGCAGATTCTTACCAACGTTTAAATGCTTTGACGTGGGCGACATCGGGATGTCGTATCTCGCATTCTTGAGCAATTTAAACATAGGGGCATTTAGTGCCCGCGGAGAGATATATTCAGGTGTCATCTTCAAAGGTTCTGTCTGAAATACTGGTGCTTTCTGTGTCGAGGATCCCAACTTTATGATATTGGATTGAGGTGCAGTTACCACTTTTCCCTTATCTTTTGGTTTTTCCTGCATCGTGGGGTTAATTCTTGGTGATCTGCGGGATCCTTCACCTTGTTCTACGGCAACCTTCTTAACTGGGGTTTTCATTAACTGCTGAATCCCTCCTTGCTTAAAGATCCTCAGGGCTTCTTCAAGGGTCAATTCTTCTTCTCTAAAGGGAGGTTCGGACATTCACAATTGATGAAGTGGATAAGGCAGACAGAATGCAGATGGCTACTAGCTAAGAGAGGTTAATCGAAAGAAAATTGTAAGTGCTTGGTAACACCCGCGAGTCTCCCAATGGTGTTATTTATAGGCACAACAGACCCTCTCCCGCACCCTTCAATGGCTAGATAAGCATTTAATGTGGTGTCCATTGGCGAATTTGAGCGGATCCTTCGGTCTTTTCTATCGTCAACGTGCTCAGAATGACTATCTTTGCTCTAAATGCTGAAGCGGTTGCTGCAACGGTCATCTAACGGCTATGTTTCTGAAAAGCCATGCAATGACTATTTTTCTCTGGGTGCTGCGCCGAACTGCGCGGCAAGCCATCTGCAACCTTGCACGGATACTTCGCGGTGCTGAAAATTTCCAACTGCGTGGCTACTTCGTAGTGCCAAAAATTTCCAACTGCCTGGCTTCCTCTATATATATTTTTCTTCTTCTTTTTCTCTCTTTTTTTTTTTAACCCCCATGCAGCTTCAATAGTGTTGCGTGGTGCATAGATCATTCTTCCTATCATACCTTCTTCCTTTTATCATACATGTATAGACTCCTTTACATTTCTAGTGTCCACTTTCAACTGTACTTGACACTTAGAACTTTCTTCCTTGGTTTGTTATTCAGGGTTCTACGAAGCAGTGCTATCATGGTATAGGTTTAGCCTACTTCCATTTATCAAAGTTGGCAAAGTATCACCAGCTAAATTGGCTAACTGGACTACACTGGTGTTAGTAACATGCATCACAGTATATGGGCCAAGCCAATGCATCTTAAATTTACCAGGGAATTTCATGAATTTGCCATCATACAGGAGGACTAGATCACCTACCTGAAAACACTTATTCTTTATATGGCGATCATGCCATGCTTTCTCGCGGTCCTTCTGAGCTTGCTGGTGGAAGCCTGCGATGAAGCGATCTTCCTCCAAGCCTAGTAATTGTAGTAATCTTTCTTCTAGAGCTTCGCAGTCTACCATCCCTGTAAATGCAGCAATTCTCAGACTAGGGAAAATATATTCCATAGGCATTATAGACTCCTTCCCATAAACCAACTGAAAGGGTGTCTGTGCTATCAATTTCTTACATGTTGTCTTGTATGCCCATAGCACAGATGAGACGCACAGGTCCCAATCGTCTCTATTTACATTGCACACCTTAGTGAGTGCGTTCTCCAATATTTTATTGAAAGCCTCTACAGTACCATTTGCCTGTGGATTATATGGAGTACTACGCTGATGACGAATGTGGAATTCCTCTGTAAGTGCCTCAATCATCTTGTTCAGAAAGTGAGTACCTTGGTCACTCATCAAAATCTTTGGACAGCTAAATCTGGTGAGTCATTCTTCAAAAATAAATTGCGCAGCAGTACTAGTACTGTAGTCCTTAACTGGTTTTGCTTCTGCCCATATGGTGAGGTAATCTGTAGCAGTAATAATATACCTTGCACCCATTCTTTTTCCTGGTGGGTTTATAGGACCCACAAAGTCTATTGCCCATTTTTCAAATGGCTACAGTGTTAACTGTGGATTCAATGGCATCTCATCTCGACGTGATGGTTTTCCTGTCCTCTGACAAACATCACAGTTCCTGCAATGTTCTTTGGCATCTTTATGGATCGTAGGCCACCATAGCCCTGCGCGCAATATCTTCTGCGCAGTAGCCCTTCCTGCATAGTGACCTCCCACAATTCCTGAGTGTGCGTTGGCTAGAATAAATGGCTTCTCATGATCGAGTACACACCTATGCAGGACTTCATCCGGCCCAAGTTTGTATAACTAACCTGCAATTATAGTGAAGTCCGCGGTGCGCACCACTAACTGTTTTTTATTCTGGACCGAGAATTCCTAGGGTGCCAGCCCTATGGTTAGGAAGTCAATGATATCCTTGTAATAATCATCGGCAACCTGTATACTAAATAAATGTGCATCAGGCAGACTGTCTTCAATATTCATCGGCTCCTCTCCTGACTCGATCCTTGACAGATGATCAGGTCCCAAGTTCAGTCTACCTAGTTTGACAATAATTTCAAAGTCATATTCCTGGAACAACAATAGCCATCGACATATGCATCCCCCTAACACTGGCTTGTTGACCAAATATTTCAATGTAGAATGGTCAGTAAACATAAGGAAGTGCGATCCCAGCAAGTAGTGTCTAAATTTTTGTAGGGCATATACCATCACAAGGCCTTCCTTCTCAGTAGTAGTATAGTTCTTGTCTGTTGTTGAAAGCTTTCTGCTAGAAAATGCAATAGGGTGGTCAATACCTCCCTCTCCTGGATGAGCTAACACGATCCCCAGGACAATACATGATGCGTCAACGTGGACATGGAATGGCTTTGTCGAGTCTGGAAAGACTAGAATCGACGCAGTGACCATCTTTTCTTTTAATGTGTTAAAACCCTATTCGCATTCTGCGTTCCAAATGAACATTGCATCTTTCTTTAGCATCTTTTCCATTGCTGCGGTTATCTGTGCATAACCCTTTATAAATTTCCTGTAATAGCCAGTATGGCCTAATGTAGATCGCAACATCTTGACTGAATTTGGTGTTGGTAAGTTTGCAATAACTGCAATCTTCGCAGGGTCTACCATCAATCCTTGCTTACAGACAATGTGGCCGAGTAAAATTCCATAAGGCACACAGAAAATACACTTTTTCAAATTCAAGGATATTTGATGCTATCGACACTTCTCAAGCATCATGCGGAGATTCGTAAAATGATTTTTCAATAGACCAAATACAGTCCAATCATCAAAATACGCTTCTAAAAACTTGTGCATAAAATATTTAAATGCTGCAATGACGACTCTAGAGAATATGGTAGGTGCGTTCTTCAACCCAAAAGGCATGACGGTGTACTAGAATGACCCCCATTCTGTAGCAAATGTCATCTTATGCCTGTCCACAGGATCAATCCCGATCTGATGATAACTAGAGAAACCATCAGTGAAAGAATATGCCTCATTTCCCCCAACGTTATCAAGCACTTCGTCTGTGAATGGAGTGGGAAATGGGTCATGCATGGAAGCATCATTCAGCTTTCTGATATCCACACAAATCCTGATCTCGCCTTTTGCTTTCTTGTCTTGAACAACCATGGGGCTAATCCATTCGGATTCTTCAACTGGTTCAATCATTCCTGCTTCTAGCATCTTATCTAGCTATGTGCGGACTTTTTCCTTATAGTGCGGATTCAATCTGTATGGCCTCTGCTTGACAGGCTTAGCACCTGGTTTTAAAGGTATTTTCATGACCCCTAGGTCTCCCAAAATTCCTTTCATCTCTGTAAATTTTGTTGGAAATAGTTCCTAATACTCATGTAAGGTATCTGCGATCTCTGCAATAGTCTGATCGTCCCAATAATCTCCTATTGATGCGAACTTCGGTTCTTTGTCTGTTCCAATGTTCACTTTTTGTGTTTTTACTGGTCCAGTCATATCTAGGATTTCCAACGAAGGTCCTTCTACCTCACGCGTTCCTTCTGATTCTGGTATATCTATGTTGCATGGGTCGTCCTCATCGTCTTCATTTGTATCATTGGTATATTCATCTAAGTTGCAACACTCGATCAAGTGCTCTTCATGTTCCTTCCATTCTGACTGTAGGTTCGCAGGAATGCACTCTGTCCCAAAAAACTCTTGTAATGTTATGTTTTGATGATGACAGTCGTCTTGGAATATGCGCTTCTTGATTAGCTGTAATGCTTCATGGATTAGTGGATTCTCGTCTTCAAAACTGAAGTCCTTCCAGAAATTCGCAGCGAGCAGCTCCCAATCATTGAGTTCACTGCGCGACTCCAAGTCGAGGTACCATTTCTCTGGGATACCCGCATCCAATGTATGTAAAAATAAATGTACCCATTCTATAAGTGGTATTTCCACCCATGCCTTTGAACAGATTTCAATGTGCTGACTAGGGTCTGTCTGTCCATTATACTTTTCAAAGGGTAAAGTAACCTTTTCGGCGAATCGGATCTGCATCTTAGTTCTGCATTGATCCCAAGTGATCAATGTTTTCTTATGTGCCTTCCACCATCTGGTAGGTGTATCATGCAATGCTATATCTAAAGCAGGTAGTCTATGCTCATCTAGTATAGCTGCAGTATATTCCCTTATGAAACTGTAAACATTAGCAGAACCATCATATGTGGGAATAGGACTCACCTCTTTTCCGATCCAGCGCAGTGATTTTGTAACCTGCGCACATCTTCTTGCTGATACTTCATGCATGCGGCTTTTCCAATTCTCTAGTCCTGTATCCGAGTCAGAGATACAAGAAGTGTCACATCGCCAGCTGAGCATAGCATCCGCAGTAGGATTAATGTAGTCTTCCTTATTCGTAGTCAACTGGTATAGTCGGTCTAAATCTTGAGCTTGGGATTCCTCCTGAATCGGCTCACTATATCTATCACCATCTTTAGGATCCAATGGTGCGATGACCCTAAGATGTTTCCCTTCAAAGATCATCTTCTTTGTCTTCAAGTTTATGATAGCCAAGTTATCCATAGCCCAATCAATTCCCAATATTGCTGGAAAAGGTTGACTATCATCCACAATTTCAATAACCTCAAAGTTTGCATGACTCTGTACTCCGTCAATGTCAACTACTACATTAGCTAAGCGACCAAAAGGTATGAACTTCTCCTAATTAGCCATTCGTAACTAGATAGGTGACCAGAGCAACTTTGGTCGACCCATCTGCTACCATGTCTGCTTAGTCAAGAGATTCACTTCTGATCCTAGATCAAGGATGACTTCATCCATTTCAAAATCTCCTATCTGCGCAGTAAGCCTCATCTCTCATCCTGTTCTTTTTTGCTTCCTTATATGATGTACAATGCTATCTAGAGTCTTTGTTGCAATCTGAGGTTCATACTGGCTGATAAGATTTTGGAGCTCTACTATGGCTTTTTCACCTTTTAGTGACTTCATGCAGCTTTGCAGTACTTGTTTTGTCATATGGAGCCGACATGTCTTCAACATGCAGTCTTTCACTGCGCAGTGGGATCCTTGATGACTTATCTGCTTGTTCTTTAAGGGTATCCCGTGCATCAATGAAGATCTCCTTATTCTTCTGTAGGTTAAGAGGGGGTGCTTTACCTGGAGCTTTCCTTATCCATACTGTTTCAAGGGGATCCTTCTCCGTATGTGCTTCCCCTGATGTTGAAGCTTCCGCTCCTCTATCGCAGCCTGTCTCAGCGCCACTGCACATGACCACATTAATGATTGGATCGACTGGTCTATTCTCTACTGCGATCCACTGGACGTTTGGATTCTGAGCTTTTGTTCGTCTTTTTTTTTGCATTTCCACCTCTAATACTGGGCAATCTTCAATGACATGCTCAAATGATTTACAATAATTGCACATAGTGCACGGGTTAACACAATCTCTAGACACGTGCTTGGGTTGGCCACAGTTATAAAAAATGACTTGGCTGCGGCCTCTTCCTTGTGCCGGACCAACATTTCTTCCTCTGCCGCGGTATCCACCACCACGACCTCTGTATCCTCCTTGGTCATATTGTGCATTTTCTTGTTTTGGCTGGGTATCTTCTTGTACGCGGTACAAGCCAGTGCCTCGCATTGAGTCCATATCCCTTTTTCTTTCATTCATTAATTCATATGTGCGGCAGTTGGATTCATCATGTCCAACTGATTTACAGAAATTGCAGTATAAATTCTAAGGAGTTTTCACATATTTTTGGATGAGGTAACAGTCTTCAGGTCTATGTCCTGTGGTTCTACAAATTTCACACCATGGGGTCTCATTCTGATTTAATGGGTTAGGTGCACCACTGTTAATATAGACGCGGAATAGAGGGCAATGCTCGCAGTCATGACCTTCTCCTTTACAACTTGTACATTAGACCTCCTGTCTAGGTTCATATCTTTGTTCTTTACCATTTTTCATACTTTGCAGTTCAAGTGTTATGGTGGTCATCTGGTTCTGGATCTGAGACATCCCAAAACTAGTATCACCAATCGGTGAAGCTTCCAGTTTCATTGCAATTTCCAAGGCCTCTGCCTAGGATAGAACCTTCTACTGCATCAATGGTAATCTGATATGAGGTAACAATGAAGCAATGAACCATTCTTTATGTTGTTCTGGTGGTATAACAAAGCTTACTTGGTGTAGTAAGGTCTTAAATTTCTGATCAAATTCCCAGACCGTTTCAGTTGGTCTCTGCTTTATTTCCTTCAACCCAGTTATACACTAAGACTCATACTTAGGTTTCTTGAACTCTGCCACCATTGCGACTTTAATTTCTGCTAGGGTTCTCGGTTGTACGGTAGAGTATTTCATAAACCAACGTAGCGCTCTATCCCTGAAGGTGGTGATGAGCTGTGCTTGCTTTACAGCATCGTCTTGGATTTGTCTTACACTCCATACGGCTTCACAAAGGAACCAATGTTGATCAGGGTCTTCTAGGCTATTTCCTCTGAATATTGGTAGTTTCAAATCAATGTTCTCCATTGTGCTACTAGGTGGTGGGGCACCGGGATGAGTGCGCGGCTGCTGTAAAGGGATCTCCGCAGTAAATACAAATGGGACTATCGGGAGAGATGAACTAGGCTGATTCTTCTGCGGGGTGGGATGCGTAGTGGGTGGGTTTTGCGATAAGGGTGGCGTGGTTTGTGCAGCCGGTGGATTCTCAGGGGTAAATGGTTGTGCAACTTCGCTATCAAGATCGCAGGGGATCTCAGTATCTATATGGAGTTTAGGGCCTTCCGAATTTTGATTAATTTTATATCTCTTACCACTTCTAAGAGTATGTGTCTCTTCGTCACAATCAATATATGTATTGTTTATCATGACAAACTTCAAGCATATTACTGCATTCTTAGAACACCTTTCTCAGCTAACAACATCTTAATGTATATACTGAGGCTGTTCAGAAACTTACCGTGGAATCCTCCGAAAAAATTTGCTTCTGCTTGGCTATAGGATTTGAGTGTTTCTACACCAAATTCTGTTACAAAGCCTTCTAGCATATGATCGACCCAATAATCAACTATGCATGACAACGGGCTGTCTAACGCTTTAGGCTGTGCTGTGAGCTCGGGAGTCCACTCCGTAGGAACTCCTCCTTGGAAACAGTTTTTCTTCTCTACGAGCCGCGAGATCCACGCATGCAGCTCGTTTGGAAACGATGCCCAAAAGATCACATGAATTTTGTCTAACAGATATCTATCCGACCACTGTGTGTCGCTTAGACGCGGATGTCTATTTTCTTGTCTGTTAAAATCACTTATGGTCTTATCCCACCAAGCTTGGATTTCTGTCTTTTCAGGTTGCCAATAGTCAGATCCTTCCGGGAACTGATATCCTTCTTCACACATCGTAATTGCAACTTAACGAAACCATTTCGACTCATCATGGATTCTAGCGTGGAAACAGAACCATTTGTTGGCTTAAACTGACCCAGAGGTTTCCAATTAGACCCAGGTTCTTTGCGGTTCTTCCTTTTACCAACAAAACCCCTTTGCATCGGCCCTTTCGGCAACAACCTGTGAGCAAGTTGAGGTCTCACCCGAGGTGTATCTTTATGGGGTACTGCAGAATCAGGTTTCCACAGTAAATGTTGAGTTGTTTATCTAAACAAGCTACGCAGCGCGGGACAGAAGGAGTGCGCTACGGGGCAGAGTGATGCGGTGCGCAGCAAGATATATGTTGCGAGCAATACTACGCAATGGAGGAAACACTGCGGGCTGCACCAAGGGTTTCTTACTGCTGCGAATCTTCTACTGGAACTGCTAATCACCCACAATTATCCTCTTCTTGGAAAATCTCGGAAACGTTAAGGCACTGAAATGAATATCACTCATCCATTCATTCAGGCACTTACTGGATATCTTTCTAGCATTCATCAAGAACTTGGATTATTACAACATGACTAAAATGATAAACACGATTAACTGTATTGCGTTCGTCACTGTGTTTAAGAAATTAATTATACTTTAAATGAATGATTCACGGCCTTAACATAGAATTGAAGTGTTCACCATTCATCTGCTTCCACGGAACCTAGCATATCATTCCCAAACTTCTCCTATTGGTAAATGCATATCAAATTTCTCATTTTACAACATGCAAGGAAACATTCAAGCATTCATTCTACAGAAAATACAGACAGTCATTCATTTATGCACATCATCACATAACACTGAATTTAACACGGTTCACTTCCCCGGATGGAAAGCTACGTCCACAAGAACGGTTGGTAATATATTTCTTTCAAAAGGGATGGGGCAACCATTGTTGATGTATATGTAACTTCAGAATGTATTTCATCTGTGTATTTTATATATATTTAATGTACCCTTATAAGAGATTTGTTATTCCTCTATAAGGAAGTGTCATCATGTGGATTGACAAGTGTCGCAAGTGTGTGTACTTATCGATGGGTTATTAGACCACCATGTGGGGTCGGCCCTGAATTATATATAATATAATGTGGATGTATCTAGATAGACAAGTCGTCCCCATAAGGTCACTGGGCAAAAAGGTTAGTATAAATAGAGATCGAAGATCTCTATTTTACTCATTCGAAAAAGCAACTCACTCTCACATGAAAAGTGGCGCACTAGTGAGGAGGAGGATCATCTGCTATCAGGAGACTATCTCAGTGTTATTTGGTTGTACTTTTGGTTGAGCCATTGCTCTCTCTATCTCTGAGGAAGTTGTGGGGTTTTTCACCTTAGGGTTTTCCCCACGGAAACTCTGTGTCTCTTGTCTTTATGCTTTTGATTCTTGTGATGCTTGTCATATTGTGATTGTCATGCATTGATATACTGTAGATGTTATTCTCTCAGCAAAGATCCTAGAGTATTGTGAATTAATGCTCAAAATTTAACATGGTATCAGAGCTAACCTGAGAAGAAGACATTTTGCAGTGACGGAAGCTTGGGTTCCTTTTTTATTGGGTTTCTCTCCACATATTTTTGAAAATCAGTATAGTAGATTGACTCTACTCATCAAGGCGCATCTATCTATCCAATCAAAATTCAATTCCGAGCATTTTCAGATTTGGCCCTAAAAATTAGGGTTTCCACAAAAATAGGAATTTATGGAATCTGAAGACACAGCTGGAAGCTCCTTGCAAAAATCGAATTTTAGAGCTTTGGATCGAGATTTTGGGCCAGGTAGATCTCTGGGAAACTCAAACCCTAATTCAGGGCTCTCCCTAGTGAACCCGGGAGGACAAAAAGGCAATTCTGAAGAGCAAGACCTTGCTGATCTCAAATTCTGAATGCACCAGGCTAATCAGCTCACTAAGGCACATCTTTCTATCCTTTCAGAAATTTGAAATTCACATTTTGAATTTTTAGGGTTTCTCTGACAAACCCTAATCCGAGACCAGATCCAGTTTTCAGCACTTCAAGTGGTAAGACCTAAATCTTTTCTATTTCCATTTGAAGTACTCTTTAAGATGTCTCTCCACACCAAGCTTGAGGATAAGCTTGAAGGGGCTGATAACTTCCGAGCCTGGAAGTATAGAATTGGGTTAATCCTGGAAGAGAATGAGTTGGACTCATATGTGAAAGAAGACATCCCTATCCCAAAGGATGAAGAGGCCAAGGTATTGCATAAGAAGAACTTGGTGAAGGCAAAGAGAATTATTGCTGATTCTATCAAAGACCATCTCATACCCCATGTATCTTCTCTTAAGACACCCAAGGAGATGTTTGACTCTTTGACCAAGCTGTTTGAAGGGAAGAACATAAATCGGAAGATGACCCTGCAGAACTAATTGAAAGGAGTGAAATTTTAGAATGGAGAAACCATTCAATCCTATTTTTCAAGGGTCTCCCAGATCAAGGAACAACTAGAAGCAGTGGATGAAATGGTGGAGAATGGTGAAGTGGTGATGACCACTCTAAATGGCCTACCTAGGTCATGGGATTCCTTTATCCAAGGAATTTGTGCAAGGAAGAAGTTGATCTCCTTCAGTTACTACGGGAAGAATGCTCACAAGAAGAAGCAAGGCTTGTGGCACGAGAAGAAAAGATGGGGAATGAAGATCAAGCTCTCACAGATCACACCAAGAAAGGGAAGTTCAAGAGAGAGCCATCTCACTCCAAAAAATCTTCACATCACTTCAAAGAAAGAAGAATATGCTTCACTTGTAATGAGAAAGGACATATTGCCATAAATTGTCCCAAGAAGAAGAAGGACAACAACAACCCCATCAAGAAGAAGAAGGGTAGCAAAAGAAGGTTTCATGCTCATGCTACTGAAGATGATGAACCCCCAAAGAAGAAGGCTAGGGCAGAAAGTGATAGTAATGATGAATCATCAAGTGAAGAAGAGTATGTTCTGATCTCTGCTCTCACAGGTACCATCTCCCATGGTTGTAATGATTGGTTGATTGATAGTAGGGCTTCCAAACACATGACTGGGTTTAAGGAATATTTTGTGAATCTATCTGAACATGAATCACCCCATAAGGTGAAACTTGGGGATGATTATCAATACCGAATCAAAGGAAGTGGTGAAGCCTCCTACAACCTAGATTCTGGGAAATCCTTGAAGATGAAAGAAGTATTGTATGTACCTGGGCTCAAGAAGAACTTACTCTCAATCTCTGCATTGGATGCAAAAGGTATGAGGGTTGCATTTGTGGATGGCCAAGTCCTAATGTGGCCAAAGGGAAAGACCATAGATGATGTAGTAGTGATTGGAGAGCAAGAGGGAGGTTTGTATAATTTGAAGGGACAACCTGAACATGCCATGGTGCATGAATCCATGGAGCCAAGTGAAATTTGGCATAGAAGACTTGCTCATATGCACTATAGAGCACTTCCAATTGCAAGCAAGACTGTAGAGGGTCTTCCTGAAATCAAGACCAAACATGAAGGTGTTTGCAAAGGATGTGCAAAAGGTAAGAACATAAAGAAGGCTTTCCCAAGCAGTGAAACCAAGGCAAAAGACATCCTGGAAATCATCCACTCAGATGTATGTGGTCCTATATCATCCAGTTCCCTGAGTGGGTATGTTTACTATGTCTCATTTATTGATGACTTCTCCAGGAAGACTTGGGTATACTTCTTGAAGAGCAAAGATGAGGTGTTTGATAAGTTCAAGGAATCCAAAACCTTGATGGAGAATCAAACTGACAAGAAGATCAAAACATTCAGATCCGACAATGGTGGAGAATTCACCTCAGGTGACTTCAAGAAGCTTTGCAGTGATTCAGGGATTAAGAGGGATTTGACTGCTCCTTACAATCCACAACAGAATGGAGTTGCAGAAAGGAAGAACAGAACAATCATGGAAGCAGCAAGAGCAATGCTCCATGACCAGGATCTACCTATGCATCTATGGGCAGAAGCAGCTAGAACAGCTGTATATGTGCAGAACAAAACATCCCACAAGATATTGGACAACAAGACACCGGAAGAGGTCTTTTCTGGTAAGAAACCTGAAGTCAGCCATCTCAGAATATTTGGTTGTCCAGTATTCACTCATGTCCCAAAGGAAAAGAGGACCAAACTAGATCTTTCAGGAAAGAAGGGTATCTTTGTGGGTTACAGTGAAAGCTCGAAGGCTTACAGAATATACTTTCCAGGGTTCAACAAGATTGATGTCAGCAGGGATGTAACATTTGATGAAAACTCCGCATTGATCAAATCAAGGAAGGCACCTATCGAAGTTTATGAAGAACCTAAGGAAACCAGATTTCAAGACACTACCATGACTGAAGCAGTTCCAGAAGTTGTTCATGAGTTTGAAGATCCACAAGAACCTGTAGATCCACCCCATGAGGATAACTCTCACAAGAGGAAACCTGCATGGGCTAGAGAGCTCATTCAAGATGCAGAAAGATTTGGCATTCCAGAAGAAGAACACAGAGCAAATAAGAGAACCAGATCACAGACCAGCTATGTTGCTTTGCTCTGTGACATTATGAACAAAGAGCCTTCCAGTTATGAAGAAGCAACGGAAAAGAAAGAATGGAAGGATGCCATGGTTGAGGAATATCAATCAATAATGAAGAATGATGTTTTGGATGTTGTCCCAAGACCTAAAGAGAAGTCAGTTGTAACTTCTAAATGGATCCTCAAAATCAAGCATGCTGCAGATGGCAGTGTGGAGAAATACAAGGCAAGATTCGTAGCTCGTGGATTCTCTCAGAAAGAGGGAATAGATTATGAAGAAACTTTTGCACCTGTAGCCAGGTATACTTCCATCAGAACAGTACTTTCCCTGGCTGCAACAATGAAATGGAAAATACACCAGATGGATGTCAAGACTACTTTCTTGAATGGTGTAGTTGAAGAGGAAGTATATGTGGAGCAACCACTAGGTTTTGAAATACATGACAGGGAGTCATATGTGTGCAGATTGAAGAAAGCCTTGTATGGCTTGAAGCAAGCTCCCAGAACCTGGTATGGTAGGATGGACAATTTCCTATCTAGTTTGGGCTTTACCAAGAGTAAAGCAGATTTCAACCTTTACTACAAGGTTGAGGAAGGGAATCCTGTGATTCTAATCCTGTATGTGGATGACGTATTTGTAACAGGAGATGACAGACTGATTGCAGATACTAAGAGGAAGCTTGCTGCTGAATTCGATATGAAAGATTTGGGAATGATGCACTATTTCCTAGGTATGGAGATGTGGCAGCGTACAGGTGGGATCTTCCTTGGTCAAGGTAAGTACACAGTGGATATCCTGAAGAGATTTGGGATGATAGATTGCAAAGCCATGGCCACACCTATGGCATCGAATCTGAAGATTCTATGTGATGCTTCATCTAAGCCGGTTGATGTCTCTATGTATCATCAGATGATTGGGTCCTTGATGTACCTGACAAACACGAGACCAGATATTTGCTTTGCTGTGAACACATTGAGCCAGTTCCTGACGGATCCGAGGAGTGTTCATCTGGTTGCTGTAAAGCATGTTCTGAGGTACTTGAAGGGTACAATGTATTATGGGCTCAAGTATGAAGTGAATCAAAAGTTTAACCTACAGGGTTATGTTGACTCAGATTGGGCTGGCAGTGCTGTAGATAGGAATAGCACATCTGGGTGTTGCTTCAGTATGGGATCGGGTGTGATCTCTTGGTTTAGCAGGAAGCAGTCCTGCGTAGCACTGAGTACAGCTGAGGCAAAGTATGTTGCAGCCTGTTCAGCTAGTTGTGAGGCAGTATGGCTACGGAAGCTACTGTCTGAGTTATTTGATCTCCCGGTGGATGCTATTGGTATCTTCTGTGATAACCAGACTTGTGTGAAGTTGTCCGAGAATCCAGTGTTTCATGACAGGTCGAAACACATAGAGATCAAATATCACTATATCAGGGATATGGTGCAGAGAGGAGCTGTGAAGCTCCTGTATGTTGGGATGGACGAGCATATTGTAGATGTGCTGACGAAGCCACTAGACAGGGTGAAGTTCGAGTACTTCAAAGAGAGGCTTGGCGTTCTTCAGATCGAGGACACTTCGAGGAAGAAGTGATGGACACATTTGCTGAAGCCATTCCAAGCATGTTGGAAGGAGGATCCTTCACATGGCTGTGGATGTAAGCGCTGGATGATGAACATCAGGATGATGTTCTGGTTTTTGCTGGATATGATCAGTTGGATCATTTTTATGTATGTATGTACGCATCATGTTGGATGATGGATATGATCAGTTGGATCATTTTTATGTATGTATGTATGCATCATGTTGGATGCTGGATATGATCAGTTGGATCATTTATATGTATGTATGCATCATGTTGGATGCTGGATATGATCGGTTGGATCATGTGTATGTATTTTGTATATGCATCATGTTGGATGCTTGGACAATGTATCTGTATATGTATCAGGTGGATACATTGTATGATTAGGTAGATCATGTATGTTGATGGATACATTGTGTGGATCATGTATGTTGATGGATACATTGTGTGGATCATGTATCTATGTATCAGGTGGATACACTATGTATGATGATATGTATCAGGTAGATACGTGGTGTGCATCAGATGAATGCATTGTATGATTAGGATGATCATGGATGACGAGCTTCTCCAGATGACATGCAGCAAGATGTTGCAGTGATGATGATCAGGATGATCATGTGTACATCAAGATGATGTATGGTGAGTATCAGATGATACTTTGTGGCCGTGGATCAGGTTATGCAGGTAAGCATGTAATTTGTGCCCTAGGAGATTTGCAGATGGTCTTTCGAGGTTTTGACTATGGCATGTAATTCGGTGCCCTGGGACATCTAGAAAATTCTCTTTCGAGGTTTTGCTTGGGAGGACTTATAATTTGTGCCCTGGGAGATCTGTAGATAGTCTTTCGAGGTTTTGCCTATGGCATGTAATTCGGTGCCCTGGGATATCTGGCAGATGCTCTTGCGAGGTTTTTTCCTATGGCATGTAATTTGCTCCTGGGAGATCTGGATAAGATGAAAAAGGCCTCAGATGCTTCAGGCAGGTTTTGCCATGACCACATGTAATTTTCTCCTGGGAGATCTGGACAGGATGAAAAAGGCCTCAGATGCTTCAGCCAGGTCTTGTGGTGGACCACATGTAATGTGCTCCTGGGAGATCTGACAGGTAGAGCTGTGTGCTTGTAACAGCCTGGGATGCTTCAGCCAGGTTTTATGGTGAGATCACATGTAATGTGCTCTTGGGAGATCTGACAGGTAGAGTCGTGTGCTCGTAACAGCCTGGGATGCTTCAGCTACGTTTTGTGATGGGTCACATGTAATGTGCTCCTGGGAGATCCTACAGGTAGAGCTGTGTGCTCATAATAGCCTGGGATGCTGCAGCCAAGTTTTGTGACACACGTAATGAGTCCTGAGAATTCCACAGTATGGCCAGTGATGATGAAGACCTGCAGATGGTGGGCCTACATCCAGTATGAAAAAGGACTGGATCTGTAGAACTTCCTATGACGAGTAGAGTCAGAGATTGGTTGAGATAGCAGCAGCAGTGACGATGATGATGACGATGCATCGATGATGATGATCCCGAGAAGAAGACTTGTCTAGCAGATCTGTGTCGAGAAATACCTTCCTAGTTAAGAGGGAGTGTTGATGTATATGTACCTTCGGAATGTATTTCATCTGTGTATTTTATATATATTTATTGTACCCTTATAAGAGATGTGTTATTCCTCTATAAGGAAGTGTCGTCATGTGGATTGACAAGTGTCGGAAGTGCGTGTACTTGCCGATGGGTTATTAGACCACCATGTGGGGTCGGCCCTGAATTATATATAATATAATGTGGATGTATCTAGATAGACAAGTCGGCCCCATAAGGTCACTGGCCAAAAAGGTTAGTATAAATAGAGATCGGAGATCTCTATTTTACTCATTCGGAAAAGCAACTCACTCTCAATTGAAAAGTGGTGCACTAGTGAGGAGGAGGATCATCTGCTATCAGGAGACTATCTCAGTGTTATTTGGTTGTACTTTTGGTTGAGCCATTGCTCTCTCTATCTCTGAGGAAGTTGTGGGGTTTTTCACCTTAGGGTTTTCCCCACAGAAACTCTGTGTCTCTTGTCTTTATTCTTTTGATTCTTGTGATGCTTGTCAAGCATTGATATACTATAGATGTTATTCTCTCAGCAAAGATCCTAGAGCATTGTGAATTAATGCTCAAAATTTAACAACCGTTCTTAGTCTGCGCACTCAGCTACAGACTCTCCTTCTCTCGGTTAGGTCTCTACACACACAGCTGTAGAACCTTTACAATACTCTTAGCTCAGAGAGATTTTGAAATACAAAAAGGATGTCTCCTTAATTTCTCAACAACAACAAAAGCATAACAATAATACAGGGAGAGAACAATCCACAAAGTGAACCCCCATCCCATACAAAATGTCTTCTTAAATAGATCATGCCCGAAGGTCATGTCTGTACAATGTCGAAGACCTAAAACCAAAAACCCTAAGGGTTTCCAAAACTGTGCTGGTTTTCCAAACCGGCTTGTTGGCTCCTGGTAGTGTTTGCTTGATCATGGCGGATCTCCATGTCCTCATTCTGTCGCTATCGACTTCCTATCGCACGTGTGCCTACAGTATGCAACTACCGAATCGTTTCTCTCTAACGGTTTTACCTTCTGCGCTTGTCAAATGTCACTTTCCTTAATAACCCACGAGTGGCTGCCTTCCTATTTTTCCTACGTCCGTTGCTCGGAAATCCTGAGATATCTTTCCAAAAATGGATGCTACTGGTCGAGTCGGTAACTACACCTGATACTTGTCCAACACATTGCATTGCTGGCTCCATGTGGCCTCCTAACTCCGCAGCACTACTTCTGCGTAGTACTGGTCTTCGCATCAAAGCCAAAACTTTGACGCTGTGCGCAACTCCGCAGTCTCATCAAAAGTTGGATGCTGCATGCAACTTCGCATCATCCTCAACACTTAGAAAAAATTGTGTTTCTGAGCTGCGCTCAGCTCAGATTTCCCTGCCTGCCTTAGAAAGGTGCTTCCCAAAACTTTAACTCAACCTCGGCCCAACAATGTCTCCGAGAATGAAGTCCCTAGTGGACAAGATGGGATTGGATCATCCCTGGATTTTTGGTCCCTTGAATTGAGTCGTAGACAGAGGTCTCCGAGAATTGAATGATAGGATTGGATCGTCCCTGAACCTCAGTTCAAAAGGTACATGATACGACTGGATCATCCCTTGATATCGGTTCAAAAGGTATGTGATTAGGATTGATCATCCTAGAACTTGATCTGGATTATATCGTCCATGGACCTATGTCCTAAAGAGAGCGGGATTGATAATCCTGTAATATGATCATGTGATGACTATGCTAATGATTGTGTGATGACGATGATGATGACGTTGTTAATGATCATGTGATGATGATGCTGATGATCGTGTGATGACGATGCTGATGATCGTGTGATGATGATGCTGATGATCGTATAATGACGATGCTGATGATCATATGATGACGATGTTGTTGATCATGAGGATTTAGATATTCCAGTAACTATTTGAGTTATTAATGATGATGTATTGAAGAAAGCTTCCGATTATTTATAGATGTATCATGTATGATGTAGTCAATGACTCCTTGCTCCTACAGATGTTGTTATAATATCCTTCTCGTTAAGGGGGAGTGTTGAATAATGTAACTTCTAAGAATATTATATTTGCACTTTATTATTCCGGAGATGTTTCATCCCTTCGAGGTAATTCTATTATGTATCCGGAGATGTTTATTCCTCCAATGGATTGTGGTAACTAGGGTTATTAGATCCACCATGTGGGGGTCGGCCCTAATTTATTTAATTAGGGGTTATTAGAATCCATTGGGAGAGGTCGGCCCCATTAGGGAAAAAGTCAGTCGAAAATCTGGTATAAGTAGAGGAGGATGCTTTTCACTTATCTCACACTTGCATAGCTCAGAAAGTAGCGCACTTGTGTTTGATAGGTCTGCATAGGAGGTAGAGAAGGAGCTCTAGTCTTGGAGCACATCTTGTATTTTGGTTGATCTCTTATTAAGGAAAGCTTTGCTGGGTTTTCTACCCCATGAGGGTTTCCCAGGGTAATATCTTTGTCTATCTTGTGATTATGTTTCTTTCAGTGATATTGCTAGTCAAATTAGTTTAAACTTAACAATAGCTAGTTTCTTAGGGACTACTTTGTTTTAAGATAAGTACTCTCATGTGCTAATTCTGTATTGTTTTAATTGATGAATGGCATGAATATCTTGAATGTATGATGGATGTGTAATAGAATTTAATTTTGTTGTGCTTTCAAATATTTATACATTTGCATATGTCCATATTCATTTTATATGAATGTTTGTTTACTAAGTATGGGGCTAGATGTCCGGAATTAGAGTGATCTCTCCCATGCTGGTATGATGGGAGGAGACGTTACACAACATATTATAAAATGAAATCATAGATGTAATCCTCCAACTTTAGCTCGTATTACCTTCTGCCATACCACTGATTTCATTCCAGGATGTAGTGATGATTCTACTTGGGCTTTGTAGGCATAGTCTAATCTATTGTTGGTTTATGTTTTCTAATGAAGGAGCATTGCTTCTCATCCAAAAACCACGTTGAGATTAAAGTTTCTATAAGGTGAAACCTTGGCTAGAGAACATGGTTCTTTGTGCCGTTAATATAAATTCTATTTTGTATGAAACTTCTAGAAAATGGGATTATTATCCTAGTTGTTATGTAACTGTTTTTTCTAGCATATGGTTAGAGATTTAGAGCAAAATTAGGGATAGGGTTAAGATTATGCTTTTAGTAATCAGTTACATAAATTTAGGGATTTGGTTGTTTTGATGGGGGAAGTTTCTTTTCTTTCACGCATATATTGTAAGTCTACGGGCATACTTGAGGGGCAGTTGGTCCACTAGTTGATGGGACTCATGGGAGCAGGTTGGTCAATTGACCACACACAAGAAGGTAGATCAGGGTTTTAATCTTGTGTATGTACAAAATTTTATTATGAATGAAAAAGGAAATTTTTATACCATATGCTGTGGATAATTCTGCAAATGAAGTTTGAAAACAATGATAGATTTATGAACAATCTTGTCGTGAGAGTAATTTCAATCCTATGCGAAAGTTAGAGTGCATAGGCTCATGAAGATGAGAAATCACTTGATTTGAAGGAATTTTTCGTGGAGTTAATGAAGTGGGTTAATAGAAGTTGATTTTAAAATGTTATGACAGTGATTTGATGAACCAATGATTTGATCTATTTTATGCTATGTTCAGAGCAAAACAAAAAGAGCATTATCCTCCTAGAAATTAATGTGAATTTCTTGCTCTTTTGTGCATAAACATTTGAGTGTAATTTTCTAGCAATTAGGTATGCAAATAAATGGACATATCGCTGAGATGTTGGTAGTCACTCTTGTGGAATGTTGGTAGTAAAATGGATCCATTTCCAGAGTGAATCGATTCATCACTTGAGAAGTGCACCCAATCTTTTGCAAATTGTGTCCAATGGTTAAGTGAATGGGTATAAAATCACTGAAGAATAACCTATGTGCCTTTCTTTTGGACCATCATTGTAGAGAGAAATAAATGAGGCAACAACTCATGGAAAAATGAATTCACTTAGCTATGACATTTGTGTATTATGCGAACATGGAATTTTTTTAACTATGTTGTCATTCCCTCTTTAAAGAGATGCTCATAGCATATCCAGTGATTTCTCGTTGGATTTTGAATAGCATGGATTCGAGGTTGAAATATTTTGAATAGATCTTATTTCTTGGGATAAGTTGAAAATTTGCAGCATTGTTCTAAACACCAAATGGTTGTAAATTACTTTGGTTACATTTTGGTATGGTATTATTGCATGCCCATTGGGAGATGTTAGCAAGTGAACTAGGACCACAACTAAGTAATAGTTAGTTGGTTAGATATAAATTTTCAATCTTTATTTTGGAACACTTTCTATGAGTAGTAGTTGTTCATTTAAAAAATTAAATACATAAGTAAGAAGGTTATTGACAACAAAGAAGAGTGTTAAGGGATCGGAATTCCATCAAGTGTTACCAATGGAAACTAGGTGAACTTGTTGGCATCATTTTCCCAGATCTTGAGGCTTGGTCCCATAATTCCATGGTCGCACTATGACTCCTTCAAGGTATAGTATAAATCATGCCAATCCTACGCCTTATACAACCCTTCTCCAACTATTTTAATATGACTTCAACATGAAGAAATCCATCCTTTGTTTGTTTTCTTTTGCCAAAGGTCCAAGGAAAAACTAACAATGTTGTTAATGGAGTTAAACCAAGAGAAGTGTACACCATGTGGGCCATCTATGTTGGCCAATAATCCAGTGATAGCATCTTTTGATCTCCGTGCCATAATATGAACAATAAAATGGAAATTTCACATGCCAAGATGTTTGTATGCATACTGACGATTAATAGAATTCAGGATTATTTGAAAATCCTCTTTGATTTCACAAAAAATGTTGTTTGTAAATCTTAGGAAAGGAGCCATTAAAAAGTCAACTAATAATGATGCCCCAACTGAGGCCACAACCCATAAAAGTATGTTGTAAACTTAGAAAAGAAGGCTCAATAATAACACCTATGGGATGGGCCCTCTCTTTACATGATGCAAAACATAAGATTGAAACAGGGCACGACTTGAGGAACAAATATCTGCAAAACGTCTACTCAGATTGAAACAAAATGTTGTTCGCATTGTCACTGCAAGGTTGAGTATACATCAAATAAATTATAGCACGACTTGGTGTACTATCACATGCTGCATAGCATTATATCGTTCTAAAACGGGCCTAGAATATGCTACAAGAACAAGATTACTTCTTTCAAATTCATAACAAGCTCTTTTCCATCAAATGCTTCAACATCTGCATGCACAATGTTGTATTCCATTTCATTTGACACACATTATAGGTTGTTAAATTTCAACGCTGCTATTAGTGATTGGAGTTGATCCTTCAATTACTTCAATCTCTAATGATTTTCCCTGGTTTTAACTACAACCCTCTTTACATGACATGGGAAAAATAAGTTAAAACCTACGAAAGGCTATGAATTCACCTTTGCACACAAATTTTGGTGCTCTAGTTGACCCCAACTTTGGAGATATCATATATCCAGCCTCCTGGAAGGTTCCCACAATTAGTACTAGTTGTAGATGAGATATTGATGATGGAGCCCTTATCAACGACAAATGGCATGGATAACGAATAGATGTCAACCAACTAAAGCATAAAATTGATTAGGATTAATATTCGCTTGGAGGGGAGAATTGTACTCACCACTAATCAGGGTAATGCCACAACCAAACACAAAAATAAAGTGATAGATATTGTGAAATTAGACTAGCTATTTTTTTGTCAACTACCTGTGAGATTTGGTTTTGGTCTTTCATCAAACACTTGTGTGTATACTGCTCGGAATTGCCTTGACTAATTTATTTGATGGAATGTGCTTAATTTTTGAGTTTTATATTTCAAGACTAATTCCCACAATATGACTGGTAATATTGATACACAAATATAACATTCAACAGGTCATGAATAAAGTTCAAATAACATTCAGAGTAGATAAACATGGACAACATACTAATGTGTGATGTAGATGACTAAAATTCTCAGTTGTTTTAGCAATAATTGTAACATCTCCAATTACATTGGATTTCTAAAATGAATCAAATGTGGAAATTGCCTGTAGGTTATTAGCATGCTGGTACATAATAGATTCTCCTTCCCAGCCACACGAATAAGGCATAAATTGATGAGTTTTTTCCCTATAGATGACAACTTGCTAGTGTGGAATTGACCATCTCCCTTTGGCACACAAAAATGTAGAAAAAACATGATGTAGACAACTCTTAGCCACAATAATCAATCCCAGCGATGAATAATTCCTCCTTGGCAACTCAATTTGTTGGATAGCAATTCATATCAGCTGATTTAGAAAGTGAATATGGCCAGCAGTATAGTGAATTTCCCCTTTTGACCTCAGTTTCAAAGCTCTAACCAGCAGAAGGGAAGAAATGAGTCCCACGACCCTCTTGGGGTTGTATCCTCCACTAGAAATAATGTTCCCTCTCCCACTAATCAAAGTTACAGCTATTATCGTGGTGCCCATGGCATAATTGTAAGTGCCTATTTTGCTTAAGTGGATGTTTACTTTGGTGCTACATTGGTAATTTTTCTATTCATGTCGATGAATAAATCCTTGGATTTACTAGTGGTAGCCTGGAGCTTGTTTAGTTGTGAGGATCTTATCAATGTGTTGTTGGTATCCTTGGTATACTCCATTATTTATTTAAATTTATGGTTTTATAATGATATTTTTCTTCTATTGGCAGGTTTTTTATGATGTTACTGATCAAGAGAGTTTCAATAATGTGAAACAATGGTTGAATGAGATTGATCACTATGCGAGTGAGAATGTCAACAAGTTTCTTGTTGGAAACAAATGTGATTTGACTGCTAATAGAGCTGCTGATTATGATACAACCAAGGTAATGTTAAATGCTGAGTAGCTTTGGCATCATGTGCACTACTATGTGTTTCACTATATGCATCATCGTCTTTGACTTGATGAGGATTTAAATATGAGTGTGCCTTGAAGTTGTTGGTGCATTGTTTTTTGTTAATTGCAACACTATGGCAGTTTGTGGTCTTAAGTTTGTTGACTTGGATTGTAGATTCTTTTTTTTCTATTAATCTCAAGGGTTAGTTTTTTTTGTCACTTTTCAGTCTACATTTTTCTTGACATGCTTTGTGTATTTTGTTCTTCAAGGCATTTGCTGATGAGATTGGCATTCCATTTTTGGAGACAAGTGCGAAGAATGCAACAAATGTGGAGTAGGATTTCATGACCATGGATATTGAGATAAAGAACAGTTGCACTTTTTTGTTATGATGTTTTCCAACCTTTAACAAGTGCCTATATTATACAATTGTGATGTTAGATGTTTGTTTGACTCCCTAATTTTTATTGTGTGTAATGGTGTAACCTGTGCCGACAAATCCTAATGAGTCTGATTGAGATTCTCCTTTTTCTATGATCCTGTTGTTTTATGATAAAGCTATTTTAAAAGTTTCTCAAGTGTTAAGTGGTGATACATAATTCAAATTACATGTCGCGAATATTGGTAATCTTGTTGGTTTGAGACACGTTCTTATTGTCTATTTTATTGGGCATGGCTGATATAACATTGGGAAAATACTGGTTTTTTCAGGTTGTGATAGAGTGTTGTAACTATATACCTTGTCCATTCATTGCTTTGAAATCAACACTATAGATGAACTCACAAATTTTTATGGCCAAGTGAATTTTATATAGAAGTTTGTATTTTGCAAGCATATAAATACTCATGCCTATCATGTATTTATTTGAAAATTTTGTTGCATATGTATCGATTCTTCATCTATATTCTATTATTGTTTGTTTGTTTACTTGTGTGGGCATTAACGTATGACTTGTATATGTTCTAGTGACTCAGATATTTTAACATCAAATTTGATAAACCTCATTGATTACATTTGATAAGGGGCATTAAAGAACTACATCCCACACTCTAGTTGTTATTCCTAAAAATTTCTTGTATGTCTTGTCTCCATAGAGCAACATTACCGATGATTATGCCTTTTTCAGTTTCTGAACCTGGACATTTTAATTTTTGGGTTGCATGCATTCACATCATTAACCCTTCTTCATAACAATTTTGGTTAGGCTCCAGGATTCCAAGCTATAAAATATTGCAAGCATCTTGAGCATATCTATCAATATGCTCAAGATATTCATGCCCAATTGAATTGTATCCAGAAGTTTGCATGTTGCAAGCATATAAAATTATAAATTCTCATGCTCATCATTTATTTATTTGAATTTTTTGTTGCATATGGATTGAATCTTCAACCATATTCTATTATTGTTTTCCTCTTTGCTTGTGGTGGAATTACCATATGACTTGTCCATGTTCAAGTGACTCAGATATTTCGACATAAAAAACTTAAATATCAAATTTGATTAACCTCTCATTGATTGTATTTGATCCACGGCATCAAAGAACTATATCCCACACTTTATTTGTTGTTTCTAAACAATTTATTAGAGTCAATAGTGCCAATGATAATTCCATTTTCAGTTAAGCTTTTTCCTAGGCTTGGACATTTGTAATTTCTGGGTTGCATGCATTTGCATCACTTACCCATCTTCATAACAATTTTGTTGAGGCTCTAGGCTTTAAAATCTTTCCAACATCTTAAGCATATTTATAGAGCAAAGCCTTGTTTTCACAAAATTGTTGAACCACAGAGAGACTGATATGTTTCTCTTTTTACATGGAATTATTTCCTAAGATGCAGCGTAGCCTTGAAAGAGGGTTTTCGACAAAACCAATTCCCCTATACTCCAGAATAGAGCGTCCTAGATAGAGTCCTCATTGTGACATCTTGCTTTTAAGGAGATTATATTTTCTATTTTCTATGAAATACTATTGAATTAACTCCATTTATTTTGTATTGCAGGATGGCAAGTCAGCCTGTTGTTCTGAAAAGTGGTTGTTGCTCATAAGAAAATTCCTAGAATAATTTTTACTCCAACTGGTTTTGAAGAAGTGAAGTTGAAGATAATTGTATGTATTTTGGATCTCAAACAAGAAAACATCTCTTGCTATCGAGAGATCAACAATTGATAGACAATTAAAACAAATTTATTGCAAGTTAGATCTTGTATTCTTTTCTATATGTGAAGGGTAGCAGCTTGCTTTTTTTCCTGATAATTTGTATATCCATGGATTATTGTACTCATGCGTAGTTTGTAAGATCATTCTTCTTTGAATTTTCATCATTGTCACAGTTGAACTGCTATATCTTAGAATTCTTTTAGTACTTGAAGCATTTTTCTTGAATATGTTTGACATTCATTTTGTCCACATGTTTTTTTGTCTCTTTTTAAATTTGATTGCTATTTGAAAATTCAAGAGACATTCAAATCCCCCTATTTTAATATCTGTATAGTTTTCTATTTACATGTTTTAATCGTTGTCATCCTTGAAGACCTGAAATTTAAACCTTAATTTAGATTATTATATGTAAATCTTAATTTAGAAGGATTATATGTTTAAATGCAGCACGCCTTATGTTTTTAAGGTTCTTTGATGGATCAGTCAAAACTTGAATCCAAGGCCATGATAGTGGAGACATGATTGTAAAATGGATAACTGAATTTAGAATACTGATTATCTTTGCTGATTGGGATATTGATCTTGATTCAAAGAAATACAGGAATCAGGAGGGCCCAGGTTTTAATAAGAGTAGAACATACCTTAAAAAGAATTCCATGCTACCTACTTCTTATTTCAAGTACTGTTGTTGACACATAGATGCGGTGCATTATGCATGGTAGTCCATGCGTTCAATTTTGTAGGGTTAATCCAGTAGCTAATTCTACTTGTCTAGTTTTGTTTACAAGGAAATATTTGTTCGTTTGTGCCTGTAATACTATCTAGCTAGTTGGAATTTGACCATCACTGTTGATGAATGGGGATTGGTTATTATTTCTATTTACTGTTTAAATGTCCCCTTTCTTCTGTTTTATATCAATGCCACACTTTCTGTGCCTTCCATTAAAAAAATCAATGGAATTTATATCATGTGAACAAATTTCAAGGGAATTTATCTCATAGATTTATGTGTCCAAGATTTGTTAGTTTATTTTGGGCACCACAATAATAGCTGCACACCATTTGCAACTTTGACAAGCCATTATGGATCTATAGTAACTTGGTATTCATTATTTTGTATGCTTGAATGATGCAAAATTTGTTTGAATACCATCATTGTCAAGCAATAACAACTTAAAGGGTGCCAGCTCAATGGTAGAGCACCTGCCTAATTATAGGTAGGAGATTGGTGGTTGGATTCCTCCGTACCCTATCATAAATTAGTGACTAAGAAAATGACTAAATTTTCATATATACAACTATTAGTAGCTAATTTCCAGTATCTTATAGCGCGACTAACGTTTAGTCGTATTTAGCTTAGTCATTAATATGTTATTATCCAGTAGTTTATTTAGTCATATATTTGGTCATTAATGGTGGCAATTAGTGACTATCAATGACTAAATCAATGACTAATATGTAAACCAATTAATGACTAGTGAAATACGACTAGCTATAAGATAGTGGAAATCAACTACTATTAGTCACCGAATCAAAAACAGTTGTTTATAGTCAAATTTTAGTCATTTTTTTAGTTATTATTTCATCATTTTGTACTAGTGAATATATTAAATTATATTGATATAAAATTATGTAAATATGTCAATAAATGATTCCTAGTGAAGAGCTCAAGGGCGAGGCACTACTAGTGAATGGTTAGGCATGTATGACGTAAATATCCATATATGGGCCATGTGTTAGGCTTATCATGATGATTTAAATATACATAAATCTTATTCTAGAGAATAATATAATGGTCCAAGATGGTTGTGCAAAGAGCAATAGAGGGGCTATGATTCCACTAGTGGGGAAGATGAAAGGAGGCTCGTGGGAGAGTAAATACTCTTTTTCCAAGTATCATCTTTATAACTCATCCATTTTCTGCCATATTCCTTAAATACACCATTTACATCCTTTGACTTATCAAATCCAATCATTAAGTGCATGTGCGAGGTTGGTGGGAAGTCTTCTCATGAAGTTATAGAAGCATGGGATAAATATACTTCTAATGACAAGTGTAAGGGTCCTTCATTCTATCGTTATAAGTAAAACTAATTGTTTCACTAATCTTCTCATTTCCATTGGTTTTATCGTTCATTTTCCATGCATAATACATATATGTTGTTCTCTCCTGTAATACCCCTAGAACCTTGATTAAAGTTAAATACTTTGTAATATTGTTTTAATTATTGTTGAACAATTATTTTGACCAAGTGTGGTCAAAGACATTTGTGAGAGGATTTTGAATAATTATTATTATTTAATAAATAAATAAAAGAGAGTCAAATCTGAAGTAGTTGTTGAAAGAGTGTTTGCTGGCCCATAAGGAGAAATGACAATTGTTGGATAAGAATCCCAAGTGGTGAAAATAGATAATTAATATCTCAACAGGTACATGAGGCATCATCCCTATAATTCAGGTCAAAACTCCAGATGGAGGTTATCGAGCAAGAGGCTCATGAGAGACCTAAGTCCTAGGCAAAGTTAAATATGCAATCCCATCAGACAGGCAGGAGGCTTGGATGGAAGAGGGAAAATATCATTGTTGAGTAAGAGAGTGAAATTAAGTGTTGGTACAGAAATAGTTTCAAGAGTATTTGTCCTTGTGGTCCAACAAACAGGCTCGGGGGTTTCAAAGCAAGTAATCTTGGCTCTTCTGGAAGATTGGTTGGGAGGAACGACGAACTTCAGATTGGATTCAGTATGTTCTGGTTGTCAGGTTCTTATCATATGTTTGTTAGTATTTAGTATTTTATTTATGTATAATGTTTCATAGCCTACTGAACTGTATATTTAAATATTAATGCTTGAAAGTTTCATTATATGATAATGTTTAAATACTTTATTCTGAAATCTAATAATCTTATGTTGTTATGTTTACATTATGCTATCATGTTTATGTTAACTGCATTATTGTTTATTCCAAGATTCTATTATAACTTTATTATATATATTAAACCTAGGGTTTATACAGTTTTTAACCAGAGATAAATGAACGTATAATTATTAGCTAGAGTATCATATAATACTATTGTTCATAATAGATAATGAAAACACATTCATACAAATATTTTACACAATTGAGATCGATAACAACAATACAATACATTTATACAGAGACAACATTTATTATTTACAAACCAAACTATTTTATACACGGAACTGTATGGATCAAGCTTTCACAAGAAAATCGGTTCATTACATAAGTAGACATCATAGATGACCAAACAAATAGATAAAATGAAAAATGAACACAGTCGAAACTAAGCTTCGCAGAAGTCTTATAATCCAAGAGCCGAAAGGCTTTCAAGTTTATAAAGTCAGAGTACAAGATCCGGAAGGCTTTCAAGTTTATAAAGTCGGAGTACAAGAGCCAAAAGGATTTCAAGTTTATAAAGTCAGAGTACACGAGCCGAAAGGATTTAATGTACATGTATTAGCCAATTTCGATGTTATGAGGGAAGTCGTATGGCTCACCCTCATCCTAGGTAACCATGAAATGCTTGGGAAAATGTGAAGCATTTCCCTTAGCACTACCAAGATTCATGCACATAGCATGTAACTAGTGTTTTCACCATGGAAAAGAAAAGGAGCAAACACATACCTGTATTCGCAACTGAAGCTGTCGCATCCATGCAAGCATATTCAAAACCAACCAACAATAAGTGTGGTTTGGGTCATTATAAAGAAAGTTAAAAATCAATTTACAAGATTAAGTAAAGAACTAACTTACAGGGTTAACGATGGGACCGAAATGCTGGACGAGCGTCGAACCCCAAACGCAGAGGCATTTAAATTTGCCAACCTTGTACATGTATCGAATAGCTAAAACATTACAACATGTAAACCTAACAAAAGAATATGTTAAATTGAGATGCAAGGGTAGTGGCTTACCTTTTTGAGTCGCAATCAACCTTAAAGTCCGCGAACCAAACCCTGCATTATTATTATTATTCCTCTGTGTTGGGCCTAGCCCACATGGGGCATTTTGAGCAGGAAGGATTTTGAGAACTGCGGAGCTGAGCATAGTTTAGATGGAACAATTTTGGGATAAGTTTGGTATGCTGCAAAGTTGCGCGCAGCACAGTGTTGAAGAAATGCGAAGTCAGTGCTGCGAGGAGAACAGTACTGCGATATGTTCGGTTAATGGAAGATCCAGCTAAGCAGAGAGTTGGACGGAAGACAACATATTTTTCAACTAGGTCATCCGAGATATATTTTTGGCAACGATACTCAATAACTACCAAGCGATGGGTAGGTGCTGAGCGGGAGGAAAGGTGACTAGGCGCACACACAGAGAACTACTACTTGAACCAGTTTTCTAAAGGCCGTGAAAGAAGGAACAGCTCGGCGAGAGCAACCTATTGGCGTGCACATGACATTTTTGTAAACCTAAGGGTTTTTTCCTTCGAGATGTAAAAGACATGACCTATGGATCTTGATCTATAAATAAGGGATGATTTTGTATGGGAAGGGTTACTCTTCATTTCACGGGGGGTTCACTCAGTGAACTTGTTACATAGCACAATCATTCACATGATATTAAAGAATACCCCTAATTTAACTAAATATTGGAAAATGCATCCTAAAACTGTATTGTTGAAACCCCCTCCCTATATTCCTTTCCAATTAAGAAAACCCCTAGTTTCACCAGATATTGTAGGTATCCATTTTTATCAACCCATTTTTAACACCCCCTTTATATCATATTATCAAGTTGCAACAAAAAGGAGCCCTAACACATCTTAGTATAAGCAAACAAGATGCTAAATACAATAATAGTATAATGCTAATAATCATCCCACTAGGATTGCGGGGTTGGCTGATCAATTTGTAGCATTAGATAGTGGAACACCCGAAGAAATAGTACTAGGGAAGCCAAAATGCGTAAAACGCAACCTAGTCAAGATATCAACATAACAAAGAATGTAAAATATTTATAGTCCAATTGTTAGTGCAATGCTTAGAAAATATGAAAATTGCAGATGTTTCACACCACAACCTACCAATATACCAATTTTATATCATATAAATATGAATATAGCCATAGAGAACTCACGTTTTCTATAAGCTTAATAAATTAAACTCCATAAAAATTCAAAATTGAAACCCTTTTGTGATGGACGCCCCTACCTTCCTATAAAAACAAACATCATTGATGTTTGAACCCAAATGAATATAGAAAAATTCCTTTTACTTTTCAATAACACCATATGATCATGTGCAAAGCTTGGATTTGGGTCATTCACAAGATCCAATGAATTGCATCCACTTCCTCTATATTTATTCTTGCAATCAAGCGAATTAACAAAATTAGTCACCTTTTCTTGGGTTGTACCTAGTTTTTTTAATCTTTAAAGGATAGGGAAATATCTCCATTGTTAGGTTTCAACCATGCAATAGTTATAAATATACATAGATGGTGAAACTTATATGATAACATTTCATGGTAATGATAACACATAGGATATGTAAATAAGGATTTAGATTTTCACCTATGTGAATCATGTTAATTCCAATACAATATTAAGATAGATGCCTTGCATATAAGAATTGAAATTACAATTATGACTGTGCCAAATATAACTCAATCTAACAAGTATTCCTAACTAGCAATGTGAAAATATTAAAGAAGAATACAAAAAGTTGAAAGAAATAATTAGTCAAGAAACATTGATCTAACTTTTCTTGGTTCCAGTGAGCCAAGAATGATTGATCTCACTTTTCTTAGTTGTCCTGGAGCAAGGTTTAATTGAATATCAGTGCCCACCTAAACCCTAACCTAAAAAATGAAGAGTTAAATCTTTTACTTGAATGCCTACAAAAATAAAATACAATTGTTCAAGTCTGGAACTCTCGATTAACTACATCTCTTAACTTAAAGATGAAAAACAATATAAGATCAATTCAAACCAAGCCTAAATAATCTATTAAATGAGGATTGCTTAAGGCCAATAATCCAAAGAGACTTCTATCGATATTAGCATTGGTACACTATTATCATATTTATGCAAAACTTGGGATCATAAGCAATATGAAATAAAAATGGAAGGTACTTAAGGTTTAGGTGGGTATGAATTGAGCCTATGATTTGGAGGTATGAATTCATCCTACGATTTGGAGGTTATTCCTCAGCACACCCAAATAAAATAACCCCCAATATTTATATTACTATGTGAAATTAAAAACCCCCCTTGACCCCTTAATACAGGGCAATATATTTTTTAGGTTTTTAAGAGTATTCAACCCCCCAATATGAATGGACGTGATATGATATTGCCTCACTAGTGAACCCCCCATGCTTCATTTTTGTTGGTTATTATTGAATACTATCAGAGTTTGTAAGTTGAAGCTATTGTAAAGGCTCTACATCTGAGTGCGCAGAGACCTAATTTTGAGAAAGAAGAGTGTCTGTAGCTAAGTGCGCAGACGAAGAACTGTTGTACCCTTCCCTAAAGATAATAATACAATAGTTCTTGTGGATGTATCCTTCCATCCGAGGGGGTGAACCATGTTAAATCTAGTGTTATGTGATGCTTTGTGTGTTTGCCAATTGTTCGATTGCTTAAATATGAATGCTTGATGTTACAATTGTCTGATATTTGTTGATTTTATTTGTATTCTTCATGGAAAGATGGGAATGAGAGGTTAAGTAGTTCATATGTGGATGAATGTTAATAGTCAGTATCTATAAATCTTTGAATGTTTGGATCTGTTAAATAAATTACAGAGCTAATTGATTAAGGTTGAATGCTGCACCAGGGTGCACAGCATTGCATAATTCATTTCAATTCATACGTTTGAATCGGTCTAAGTGTCATTGAATGATTAAGACGGTTGAGTAAGATTGCTTAGTTCAATCCCATCTTGAAACGAATGCACGATTTGGTTGTTGCACTGATCCATATCAGATGCTGCGAGATTTATTGATTGATAGCTTATCGTCATATCATCAAGTCTAAATATCCATAAATAGAGAACTGCGGGAAGTATATATCTTCCTTCGCGCTGACTTGTTTTTGTAGTTCATTAGTACCGCGCAGTTGTACTCAACGCGAAGTAGAAGACTTCGCGCAGTCACTTATCTACAGCGTGGAAGTCTTGCTGCACTGTGCATCAGTCAGTTTGAGCACTTTCATCACCAGGTTGTGGAAACCTAATTCCGCAACCACCCCCTCAACTTCGCCTCGAGTGAGACCTCAGACTGTTTGCAGTCTGTTGCTGAAAGGGCTGGTGAATAGGGGTTTTTTTGGTATCTTGTACCGCGAAGTACCTGGGTCTACATTGGGAAACCTCTAGATCAGTAAGAACGACTAACAAATGGTTCTGTTGCCGCGCTAAGACTCAATGATGCGATAGTGTCTTTCGAAAAGTAATGTGCGGAGAAGAAAACAAGCTCCCATTAGGATCAGAAAGTTGGCATCCAGAAAAGAAAGAGATCTCGGCTTGGTGTGATAAGACCGAAAGAGATTTTGCAAGGAAACAAAACAAACACCCACGTCTATTTGACATAGAGTGGTTGAACAAATACTTGTGGAGGGACATCCACGAGATTTTATGGGCGTCATTTCCAACCGAGTTGCACGAGTGGATATCGCGCCTAGAAGAAAGAAAGAACTGTTCTCAAGGAGGAGTACCTACCGAGTGGACTCCAGAACTTACTGAACAACTCAAAGCAATAGACATCCCACTATCGTGAGCAATCGACTTCTGGGTTGATAGCATACTTGAAGGATTTGTGACCGAGTTTGCTGTAGACACGCTGAAATCCTACAACCAAGTTGAAGCATACTTTTTCGAAGGATTCAGAGGTAAGTTTCTGAACAATCTCAGTCTATACATTAAAATGATTTTAGCTGAGAAAGGTGTTTTAAGAATGTAGTAATAAATCTGAATCTGTCATGGTAGAAAATACATACATTGATTCTGACAAAGAAAACCATACGTTGCGAAGTGGAAAGAGATATAAGCTTACTAATGAAAAGAAACCTAAAGGATCTAGAAACCACATAGATACTGCAATTCCATGTGACCTCAATAATCAAAACACGCAGTTATCAGCAACAATCCAACGTATTACACCGCAAAATCCGTTGGGTGTTAATACCGCGCCTCCCGTATCTCAGATTTCAGCAGTCCAAGACCCACCCGCGATAAGAATCGCGTAGCACATCCCACAAATTGTCAATACTAGTAGCACCGCAGGAACAAGTGCTCAGGCCAGTATGACTAAGACCATTCCCCAGAATATTATCCCTAGCATGACCCAGTAGCCTGCGTCTACTTTCGCCGCAGGGAACCCATCGTAGAACCGTCCACAATCCGGAAGGACGATGGATGATAACGATATCAAGATGCCGATATTTAAAGGAACGGGTCTAGAAGACCCTAATCAACATTGGTTTCTTTGCGAAGCGATATGGAGTGTAAAGCAAGTTCAGGATGACGTTGTGAAGAGAGCGTATCTCATCACTACTTTTAGAGATAGAGCATTACACTGGTTTATGAAGTATTTGCAAGCACAACCGAGAACCCTAGCGGATATCAAAACCACAATGTTAGAAAAATTCAAGAAGCCGAAATCATAATCACAATGCATAACGGAGTTGAAATAAATCAAACAGAAACATACTGAATCGGTATGG
Source organism: Larix kaempferi (assembly GCA_027924585.1). Lineage (NCBI taxonomy): Eukaryota > Viridiplantae > Streptophyta > Pinopsida > Pinales > Pinaceae > Larix > Larix kaempferi. The sequence goes on from BSBM01001238.1 coordinate 4,026,713, forward strand.
GAATTTGACCAAAAATTTAAAACATTGTTGGACCAAGTGAGCTTTGTTATAGCTATGCAACAACACCAAGAGTGGTTCATTGCTGCGCGGTTGCCCCATATCAGACAACCATTGATGCAATAGAAGGTCGTATCACAGGCTAAGGCCTTGGAGATCACAATGAAGTTGGAAGATTCACCAATTGGAGAAAGTAGTTCTGGGATGTTACAGATCCAGAACCAGTTGGCTACCTTGACATTAGAATTGCAAGGTATGAAGAATGGAAAGGAACAGAGACATGAACAATGACATGAATTTTGGTGCAAAGGATGCAAAGGAGAGGGCCACACCAGAGAACATTGCCCCTTACTTCAAGATTATCTTAACAGTGGTGCACCAAACCCAATGAATATGAATCAAAACCAAGCACCATGGTGTGAAATTTGTAGAAGTAGAGGACACCGACCTGAGGACTGTTACCTAATACAGAAATATGTAAAATTGCCTAAAAAATTATACTGTAATTTCTGTAAGTCGGTTGGACATGATGAGTCCAACTGTCGCGCCTATGAACTGATGAATGAAAGAAAGAGAGATATGGAAGCAATGTGAGGTGCTAGAATGTACCATGTTCAAGAAGAAAATCATCCAAAACAAGAAAACACCCAGTATGATCAAGGTGGATATAGAGGTCGCGGAGGTGGATACTGCGGGAGAGGGAGAAATGTCGGCCCAACTCAAGGAAGAGGCTGAGGCTAGATAATCTGCTACAACTGTGGCCATCCAGGTCATCTATCGAGAGAATGTACTAATCCATGCACCACATGCAACTAATGTAAATCATTTGATCATGTGATTAAAGACTGCCTCGTACTCGAAGTCAAAATGCAAAAGTGGAGAAGGATAGAACCTCCGAACACTAACATTCAGTTGATCGAAACAGATATTAGACCTATAGATCGGAGTGTAAATGCAGTAACGCGAAGTGGCATTGATATAGGAAGAGACAGAAGCACAGAAGCCTCAACTTTGGGAACAACTGATACTAAGAAGACTCCGGGAGAAACAGTAGGGGTTAGAAAAGCTCCTGGAAAAGCACCTCCTTTGAACTTACAGAAAAATAAAGAAATATTTGAAGAAGCACGGGACATGTTCAAACAATCACCACCTACTTCACCGAGAATCCCATTGTGCAGTGAAGTACCTCAGATAGAAGACATGCCACTGGAATATGACCAAACATGCACTGCGCCAGATACATCCACTTTTGTTGCGCAGTTCCTAAGGAGCTGTATCAAGTTATTGAAGAACAAAGACACACTTATGGAATTTGAAAAATTTATAAATCAGTATGAATCACATAGTGAGAGGAGGACTACCCATGGCTCAGTTCATAACATTAGGAGTCCAAAAAGAATCAGGAGGGAAATGCGGTTCACTGCACAGATTGGAGAGACTATGAGATGGACGAAATCTTTATTGATCTCGGATCCGAAGTAAATGCCTTAACCAAGCAAACATGGCAGGAAATGGGGAAACCAAAATTACAATGGTCACCTATACAATTAAGAATGGCTAATCAAGGCATAGTTATACCATTGGGGAGGTTACCCAATACCATTGTCGACATTGATGGAGTGCGAAGTTATGCAGAATTTGAAGTAATTGAAATTGTGGATGATAGAAATCCTTATCCAGTGCTACTAGGTATCGATTGAACAATGCAAAACTCCACCATCATAAACTTGAAGACAATGAAAATGATATTTGAAGGCAATGACATAAGGTTCTTCACACCACTGGACCCTTCATAAGGGGAGCGATATGTTGAACCGATTCAAGAGGAGTACAGAGCTCAAGATCTCGACCGTATCTACAAGATGACAACAAATGCTGCAAATTATACTCATCCTATTGCCGATGGAATGATCATTTGGTGCTATGATAGTTCTTGCATATTAGACTCTAAAGTAGGATTAGAAAACTGGAAACATAGAATGCATGAAGTATCTGCGAGGAGATGTGCAACAATTATGAAATCACTCTGCTAGATTGGAAAGAAGGTAAGTCCAATTCCCACTTACGATGGTTCAGCTAATGTTTACTCATTTATCAATGAATACACTGTAGCAGTTGCAAATGAACACTGCGTCTCAGCTCTAGATATGGCACTGCGCGAGACACCTGCCAGATGGTGGGCTACACATAAGCAGACACTCACAACTTGGGACCAGTGCAGAATAAAGATGCAGATCAGGTTTGCTGATAAGGTTACACCACCTTTTGAAAAATATAATGGCCAGATGGATCCAAGAGATCATATCGCAGGTTGTGTAGAAGCTTGGAAAGAAATACCACAGACAGAATGGGTGGACCTTTTTGTGCATACACTGGAGGAGCCTATTCCAGAAAAATGGTTCCTAGACATAGAGCTACACAGAGGAACTGTAGATTGCTCTGTCCTCACTATGAGCTTCTAGAAAGACTTTAGCTTTGAAGATGACCATCCTACTATCAATGATGTGTTGTAGTGTATCAAGCAAAATATATTCACATAAAGTAGCACGCAGGAAAATATAACATTAAAAACTCTTTTTGAAGAAAATAACATACATGCAAGTGCACAACCAGAGTGGGTTGAACAGACCTTGGAATGTTATAAATTAGTTGGAAATGTTGAGGATAAGGAAGACAGCGATGAGGAGGACCCGCGCAACATAAAGATCCCTGAATCAGAAGGAATGCGCGAAGTAGAAGGACCTCCACTGAAAATTCCAGATATGAGTGGATCGGTTAAAACTAAGAAAGTGAACATCGGCACCAATGAAGAGCCGAAGTTCGTAGGAATAGGAGACTATTGGGACGATGATACAGTTGCGGAGATTGCAGGTATATTACAAGAATATCAGGACGTATTCCCAACCAAGTTCACAGAAATGAAAGGCATTATGGGAGACTTAGGAGTGATGAAAATTCCTCTTAAGCCTGGCACTAAACCTGTGAAGCAAAGGCCATATAGATTAAATCCATGCTACAAAGAACGAGTTAAGGAAAAACTCGGCAAGATGCTCGATGCAGGGATCATTGAGCCGTTTGAAGAATCTGAATGGATAAGCCCGATGGTTGTCCAAGATAAGAAGACGAAGGGTGAGATTAGGATCTGTGTTGATCTCAGGAAACTAAATGATGCTTCAATGCATGACCCATTTCCTACTCCTTTTACCGAAGAAGTACTTGATAACGTGGGAGGGAATGAGGCATACTCTTTTACTGATGGATTTTCTGGATACCATCAGATTAGAATTGATCCAGCAAATAGACACAAAACCACTTTTGCAACACAATGGGGGTCGTTCCAGTATATAGTGATTCCTTTTGGTCTAAAGAACACATCAACCATATTTTCTAGAGTGGTGATCGTAGCATTTAAAGAATTCATACACAAGTTTTTAGAGTTTTACATTGATGATTGGAAAATTTTTGGGTTACTGAAGAACCATGCCATGAACCTTAGGATGATGCTGGAAAAATGCAGACAATATCAAATTTCTTTGAATTTGAAGAAATGTATTTTCTGTGTTCCTTATGGGATTTTGTTGGGACACATTGTATGCAAACAAGGCTTGATGGTTGATCCTTCGAAGATCGTAGTTATTGTAAATTTTCCTACACCAAATTTAGTTAAGCAACTGCACACTACATTAGGGCATACTAGTTACTACATGAAATTCATAAAAGGGTATGCGCAGATAACTGCAGCAATGAAAAATATTCTAAAGAGAGATGCACCATTCATTTGGAACAAGGACTGTGAGAAAGGATTCGACACATTAAAAGAGAAGATGGTCACTGCGCCGATCCTAGTTTTTCCAGACTGAGAAAAGCCATTCCACGTCCATGTTGATGCTTCATGTATAACATTGGGTGTTGTTCTTGTGCAACCAAGAGAAGGAGGCATTGATCATCCTATTGCATTTTTTAGCAGAAAACTATCATTTGTTGAGGAGAACTATACAACTACTGAAAGAGAAGGACGCGCAATGGTATATCCACTACATAAATTCAGACACTATTTACTTGGTGCACACTTTTCTATGTTTACCGACCATTCTGCATTGAAATAGATGGTCAACAAGCCAGTGTTAGGGGGGAGGATATGCAAATGGCTACTACTCTTCCAAGACTATGAATTTGAAATAGTGATTACGCCAGGCAGGTTAAACCTAGGACCTGATCATTTGTCTAGGATTGAGTCAGGAGAAGAGCCTACAAACCTCGAAGACACTCTACCTGATGCGTAGTTGTTCACCATACATGTCGCCGATGAGTATTATTGAGACATCATCCACTTTTTGACTACAGGGTTGGCACCTGAAGAATTCACTACACAGTAGAAGAAGAAACTGGTAGTACAAGCCGTGGACTTCACCATTATCGCAGGTCAACTGTACAAATTAGGACCTGATGAAGTACTGCGAAGGTGTGTATTAGAGCATGAAAAGCCATATATACTGGCCGATGCGCATTCAGAAGAAGCAGGAGGTCACTACGCAGGAAGAGCTACTGCATAGAAGGTATTACGCACAGGGCTATGGTGGCCAACAATACATAAAGATTCGAAGGACCATTGCCAGAGTTGCGATGTCTGTCAGAGGACAGGAAATCTGTCACGAAGAGATGAAATGCCATTGAATCCTCAGCTGACCTTACAAGCATTCAAAAAATGGGCAATCAATTTCATGGGACCTATTAACCCACCAGGGAAGAGAATTGGTGCGAGGTACATTATTACCGCAACCAACTATCTCACCAGATGGGGCAAAGCAAAGCCTGTAAAAAAAAGCACCGCAGCCACAACTACCGAGTTTATCTTTGAGAAAATCCTTACACGATTTGGATGCCCAAAACTTTTAATGAGTGATCAAGGTACTCATTTTCTGAACAGAACTATTAAAGCTTTGACTGAAGAATTCTACATCCATCATCAACACAGTATGCCTTATCATCCACAAGCGAATGGAACTGTTGAAGCATTCAATAAAGTACTCGAGAATGTGCTAACCAAGATATGAAACATAAACCACGATGACTAAGACCTGCGCATTCCATCTGTATTATGGGCATACAGAACAACATGCAAGAAATTAACTGGACATACAACATTCAGACTGGCTTATGGGAAGGAAGCAATAATGCCAATAGAGTATATTATTGCCAACTTGAGAATAGCTACATTTACAGGAATGGCAGATCGCGCAGCACTAGAAGAAAGGATGTTACATTTGGTTGGTTTGGAAGAGGATCGCTTCATCGTGGGCTTCCACCAACAAGTATAGAAAGAGTGTGAGAAAGCATGTAATGTACCCACCTGCTGACCCACTAAGAGAGGGAAGATGATAACCATATGTGGGGCTTCCTCATTCTATCATCCCATTCATTAGAATGATATCAGAAAATCATTTGTGTGCAGATGTAAAAGTAGCTAAGCATGCACAATGGAATTTAACTTATCCACACACATTACTCGTACATACAACATATCAACAGTCATCAAATTAATACATGACAGAAGTAAATACATAGATAAAAAAAAACACTTATCTCCATTTTGCAATTGTCCCAAACAACTAGCTATGTTGCTGTAATGGTCCACCCAACCATAGGCCAGTTGTGTTCATCAATCTCTCAACACAACTGCCACCCCCCAGCTGAGCATGATTCCTTCAAGGAAAAGGGGACATTCACTCTCTCACAACCAATTAATCATTCCATCTAAGCCAAGCCAGTCCAATGCTGGGTTTATCAGGCTACAATTGAACCCTGGATGATTGCACTCAAGCTCAAGCCCAAGCCATGGATACCCATACCCATACCCAACATACTCTTCTCTCACATAGTAAGCACAAACAGGGGGCAGGGATACACATCTTAAACAATGGGATTTACAAATAAGATGGCCATGGGTTTTCCCAAAAACATTACCAACCGAAAACGGATTGTGGGATGGGGCAAACAACCACAGGGAGGAAAAATGATTTCTTCCCCAAATATCTCAGCCTTCAATAGCCCAAAACGGTCTCTATTGAACCCCCGTTCGATTTCCCCTTCTTCCCCACTGGTATAAACCACAAAAATGCCCTTCTCTACTGGGAGAATGAAGAAAAATGTTGCAAACATGCCTGGAAAATGCCTAGGTAGCTCTAAACTCGTGAGGGAGAAAGAATGATGGTTGCATAATGGCTTAAAGAGCAATTTCGTGGCTCTTTTCTTGCCCAAGGAGACAAACACGATTTTCCATGAAGGGTGGCTTGCCCATACCCAAATTTGGACAACCATACCTCCCATTCCCCAAGGCATTAACTACCTCAACCAACTCTTGGGAGAAATCAATGATTGGGTACAAAAGTCAACATGGGTAGTTGAGGGTTTGATGGGTTCTCCCATTGACACTTGGCTTGACCTGATTGGCTCAAGGGTTTGAATGTTTTCCCTCCCAATTCCTTGTGAAATCATGCCCCCATCTCTTTGTTGCATTGCATAGCTAGTTGTGGGTATTTTTATTAAAATGCATATTACATGATATTTGAATTTCCAATGTGCATGGCTAGCACGCAAATCATATGCATCACTAAATCGATGGCAGGGCCTTGGCCTTGAGCTCCTCACCATGATTTTATAACAATAATACATCATTTATAATGGTAATTCCATGGGATGAAACTGGGGACATTACATTCCCCTCCCCTTGGAATAACATCGTCCTCGGTGTTCCAACACTTCGGACTATATACCCACTTTACACATGATTCAAAATTCACAAAATGTGATAGGTCTGTCCTTCGTTTCATCCCTTTACTTTGAGCTTTTGGGACCAATTCCTTTGGCTTCCACAATCGTTCCTGCTGGCTTGATCGACTATCTATGTAGGTGGGCATTTCCCTACAACGATCCCTTTCTTTTATTTACCTTCCAGATGTTCTACAAGTCTGGAATTCCATGGATGCCATCTTTCTTGTTGTCCCGACAACTATCTGAGGAATATTTCCAGCCCAAAACAAATAGTCTCTAGTCTGCTGCCATGATCATGGTGCACATATGGCTCTCTCTTTTCTCACCAGCAACACTTGGCTAGTAATAGCTGTAATCAATGGCTTTCAATTTCTCACCTGTGAGACTCATCATGGAAATTCCTGTTAGGACAAGCATAACACAATGTTAAAATTAGTTAATTAATTGCCCAATTGACATGGAACGTCCATGCTTTACTCATGAGACTTCCACACATTTCACGCTTTCCCAATATAAACATGAACTCATTCATGTTCATCCTTTCACCGAAAAATGACCATTTCAGCATTCACAATTCATTTCAAGCAATTAAACACAAATTGTTTTCATTTATGACATGCACTCAACAGTCTTTTGTTTCTGAGATGCATCAGTCAAAAATGAAAGAGAAGAGTAAGAGTTTCCCCCTCTTAGTCTTGTTCCAATCCGGAGCCACACCATCACTTGTGTTTCTATGCTCATTAGCCTCTTTCACTTCAATGTGAATGCTTGGCGTGCCATTTCTTGGCTATGACATTTTAGTGTCCAAGGTTTTTCTATTGCTTTTCAACTAGGGAACCCTTCCCTGTTGTTGCTTACAGAACCTTTGCCTGTTAGGACCCACACAGTTCCACTAGCACCATCTTTCATTACTGCTCGTATTGAGCTCTTTAGGACAATCATATGTCCGCATGCATCCTCCATATGCTCTCATAATCCTTTCTTCCAGCAATACCTACACTCAAACATTGAATTAATTCACATGTTTAGTGTATTTTCATAGGGTCCATCTCTAGACAAGAGTTTGAGAAATCATAATCAAATCATATACACACGTATATTCATAAGCAAGAAGTTGCAAGATAACCAAATACTTATATGTATTGGATGTCTTCACTTTACTCCACAGGATCCTTCTTCGCTTTCCAAGCATTGGATTTCTCGTGGATACAACAATGAATGTTGGGCCAGCACACAGGCTACTCCACAACCATTCGAATAGGCAATGCCAAGCCAGTACGCTAACTAGTTTTATCAATTGTTTAAGGGAATGTTTGGCCAGCACGCCGGCTGCTCCATAAAATCAAGTGGTTAATGTTCCCACCAACTATTCCCTGAATTTACCAAGAATTTTATAGCGCCCAACCAGTTACTCTCTGGCTTTACCAAGAATTTATAGCTCTCAACCAGTTATTCTCTGGCTTTACCAAGCATTTATAGCTCTTTCAGGGTCCTTGCTTCCTGTAATGGCCAAGGCTTCCAATAAAGAAACAACAGTGAATTAGCTTGGTTTTCATAAGACTTATACCTGAAGTCTTCATTATTCCAAACAAGAAATAAATGAAAATGAATACTTATCTGTATTGTGCATTTTCCTCGCTACTCCACAGGTTTCCTTCTCTACCTTACAAGCCTTGGATCACCTGTGGGGTGGATGCTTGGCCAGCACACATGCTACTCCACAACATCATCCGAATAGGTAATGCCAAGCCAGTACACCGACTAGGTTTATCAGGAATCCAGCAACCTTTCGCCACAACACCCAAATAACCAATGCCAAGCCAGTACACCGACTAGGTTTATTAGGCATACAACAACCATTGCCAAGCCAGTACATTGACTGGGTTTATCAGGCAATATGAACAACATAACATGATTACGTGGCTTCTTCTCTTATGCAACCCGTGGTTCCCTCCAGGAACTCCATAGGTGACTCACTTGATTGCAGGCTAGCATGGCCCCACAATACCCACTCACACTACACAAGGATGATACCCCTTTTCTGCAACACAGCTCCTTGGGCCTATCCATCTCTTCTAGTGTCCTTTAGTCTGAGCGTAGAAAGGTTACCACTTCCCATACAATCCTCTTGAGCACCTTTTATTCACTTTTCCTTTTACATGCAACACCAAATTGCATCTTTGTAAGCTGATAGCACAAGAAGGATAAGCAGACTCATCAGTATTGCTGCTCTAAAATTGTAACCATATTTCATATCATTCACTATCAAGTATTGAAACACCAGGAATGCATCCATTCCCTTAGGGTGTAGTCAATATGGAAACCCTAACATAACCCATCACCCGAAAGGTATGCATCCCTTTCCGATGTGAGCCATGTAGGCCTTAGTCATACTCAAGCAGTCTGGAATGATAATGAAACAATAAAACATGCTCTACATATTAAATCTAATAACTAGACATGTATATCCTTAGTTAGGGTTACCGAATACTCCTTCGTTTCACAGATGTATATTTTCTTCATTTGCGAAGAATGAGGGCTCCCTTCTCTGAGTTAACAGTCCTTCGGTTTGCCACCCCAATCTTTTCACCTGCCATAACCCACACATGCCTTCTTGGCATAATTTACTGTCTTACTCACATGCTTTACCAACATGCAGTTCGGCTGAGACATTATCAACATTTACAATGGCGTTTCACCCAAAACCCATTTCCTAAGCATGGGATTCTCCATCTAGTTTGGATTTTGTAGGCCGTCACACATGGTCTTCTTGCAATGTGTCATCCTGGCACACTTTGTCAAATAGCCAAACAGTCAGCAACATTTAGCAATAAGCTTCAAATATGATTGTTCCATAACTAATCAATAGCATTAATAATTAATTTCAATATGAATTTACAATTGTGTCTACTACAGAAATTGATTTGCTTAGCAATGAGTCTCTCCTCATATTGTTTGTCTCTTATAAGTGGTATCACTCTGCCCATTATGGTTTCACCCTTGCTACCATACATGAACATCCACCTATAACATGTCCTCCTGACACAATTCTATATAAGCCAAACAGTCATTAGCAATTATAAGCAAATTCTCAAATCTGAAATTTGTAAATCTGTTTTCCTACAGAAATTAGATTTGCAACTATGAGACTATTCTCATAAACTTAAACCAGACAATTTTCAGATTTGTTTCATGCATAAATTTACAACCATGAGAACCTTCTCATAACCTTTGGCTTCTGCACATGGTAGATCTCGGTCTTTACTATGGACTTATCCTCATTGCCATACGCAAGAATTTTCTACTTGGAAGCTAAAACTTCAATAAGCCAAACACGTTGTGAGTATCTATGCACATAATCATTCATTGCCATAACAGTCACTGAAGTGATCTCAGAATTATAATACTCAATAATTTAAACACCTTCAGATGTTTAACATTTGAAATGCAATGAAATATATACACATTTCTATATATGCATCATTATCACAATAAAATTGCAAGACATAGTCACACTATCCATGCAATTTAAATAACTGTAAATACTCATTACTTCATACTCCATGCAGCTCTGTCCTTCCAACAGAGTGCTCTGGTAGCCCATCACATGTCCACCTTCTTCATGTAGTCCTTCTCCTACATTCATAATAGCTTATGGAATGGTCTCAGGATTAGCAATAGTCCACCATTTCATCTATTATCCAACTGCATTGAAACATATATGTGTCATACCCATGCATTCACACAATGTATTTCAGCATGTGTTCTTACACATGCATGCATGTTTACAACATTTATCGAATATTTCAATGCACATCTCTTCAATGCCATCTTGCATGATTTCCTGAATACTATGCATTCAAACATACTATGGCCTAACCATGATAGGTCCATAAGTCCTCAATTGCTTTGGTTGTTAAACTCACAACCAATATTCACCAATGGCATAATATGAATTCATATGAACGCATTGAGGTTTCTAGAAACTATAGGGTGTAAGGCTCCCTGCCTTCACCTACCTGCACCTCACCATACTTGGTGGGTTGGCATTCACAGTCAGGCACTCAATGCAAACCAAAACACCTTAGTTTAATCTTAGTTGAAGAGACTCACCACATCCTCTTTCAATATTCATGCAATTAAGCACCGTTAACTCTTATCTGCATGGCTGTTATTAATATCGCTTGATGTTACCTGATCAGCCGGCCTCTTACCAAGGCTACTCAGTCCTTTTTCCAACATCATGATCATGGATTTGTTGCACCATCCTCTCTTCATGAGGTTGTATGCAACAATCATCATTCACATCCTTTAGCCATGCTTCGGTTGTCTCTGGTCCTACAACCAATACGTACACAACTTAATTATTAGCAACCACCATCATTTGATCTTAAGTGGCTCATTGCACATGTAAATGCTCACTTTTTACCAATATGCAATATCATATACATGCAAAAACATTTTCACATGCACTTGTGCAATATGCCATCTATCTATCCCTTTTGCATTTCCAGCATTCCTATGCCATAACTTGTAAAATACAAAAACAATAGCAATAGTGGAGTTAAGAAATTATCCCTTTCCAAGCATGACATGGGGTCCCTTCTCCACGTCATAGTTGATCCTTTTCTTGGTTTCCCTACCAATCACACAAGGAATCATTAGCTATGATCTTCTCATGAATTAGAAATTCAGTATATACATACGTATATAACATTCATTATGCCATTCTTATGCTATAAACAAAGATAGTTTAAGGTGAGGAATTTCCCCTTTCATCCTCCATAAGGGGTATTACAACCCATTACTCTTACTGAGGATTCCGCAACCTTCTATGAAATTCTTGCTCTTCATCCCAAGAATGCATTTCACACTTTCAACGACTGTCTTCCGGGGAATGACGGGGGTCAAGGGGGCTTGCCCCTTTTTTTTTTTTGTAAATCTTTCCATTTCGCGCAATCTGGCACATAAGTTCCATGGCAATTTCAACTTTCGGCGCTTGAAAAATCTCCCTGGAAAATGGCTGAAATTCCCTTGTTTCGGAGCAACTCAGCGAGTTCTTCCGGCCTGTTTCAGGCCAACTTGTGGAGTTCTTCCACAGTTTCGGAAGAGAATTCCTTCCACCGTTTCGGAAGAGAATTCCTCCGGAAGTTGCAGAAGGGAATTCCTTCCGCAGTTTCGGAAGAGAACTCCTTCCGCAATTTCGGAAGAGAATTCCTTCTACAGTTTCAGGGCGGTTTGCCGAATGCTTCCGCAATTTCGGAACGATTCTCCGAAGTCTTCCGCAGTTGCAGGACAATTTGCCAAAGTCTTCCGCAGTTGTGGGACGATTCACCGAACTCTTCTGCAATTTCGGAACAACTTGCGGAATCCTTCCGCAGTTTCGGAAGAGAATTCCTTTCTCAATTTCGGAAGAGAATTCCTTCCGCAGTTTCGGGGCAGTTCGCCGAATTCTTCCCCGTTGCGGAACAACTCGCGGATTCCTTTTGCAGTTTTGGAAGAGAATTCCTTCTACAATTTCAGAAGAGAATTCCTTCTACAGTTTCGGGGCAATTCGCCGAATTCTTCAACATTGCGAAACAACTCGTGGAATCCTTCTGCAGTTTCGGAAGAGAATTCCTTCCGTAGTTTCAGAAGAGAATTCCTTCCGTAGTTTCCGGCAGAACTCATAGAAACTTAGAAAAATTTTGAAAATTTTTGAAATTTTTCTTAACTATCAGTGCTGAGCAGGAAGCATACTTACTTCTGCAACTATGATAGGTAGCCCCATAAAGGCCCAATGCTGCAACCAGCGGCTCTGATACCAAAATGTAATGTACCCACCTGCTAACCCACTAAGAGAGGGAAGATGATAACCATATGTGGGGTTCCTCAGTCTATCAGCCCATTGATTAGAATGATATGAGAAAAGCATTTGTGTGCAGATGTAAAAGTAGCTAAGCATGCACAACGGAATTTAACTTATCCACACACATTACTCATACATACAACATATCAACAGTCATCAAATTAATACATGATAGAAGTAAATACATAGATAGAAAAAACACTTATCTCCATTTTGCAATTGTCCCAAACAACTAGCTATGTTGTTGCAATGTTCCACCCAACCATAGGCCAGTTGTGTTCATCAATCTCTCAACAGAACTGCCACCCCCGAGCTAGGCATGATTCCTTCAAGGAAAAGGGGACATTCACTCTCTCACAACCAATTAATCATTCCATCTGAGCCAAGCCAGTCCATAGTTGGGTTTATTAGGCTACAATTGAACCCTGGATGATTGCACTCAAGCTCAAGCCCAAGCCATGGATACCCATACCCATACCCAACATACTCTTCTCTCACACAATAAGCACAAATAGGGGCGCAGGGATACACATTTTAAACAATGGGATTTACAAATAAGATGGCCATGGGTTTTCCCAAAAACGTTCCTAACCGAAAACGGATTGTGGGATGGGACAAACAACCACAGGGAGGAAAAACGATTTCTTCCCCAAATATCTCAGCCTTCAATAGCCCAAAACGGTCTCTATTGAACCCCCGTTCAATTTCCCCTTCTTCCCCACTGGTAGACAACACAAAAACGCCCTTCTCTACTGGGAGAATGAAGAAAAACGTTGCAAACATGCCTGGAAAACGCCTAGGTAGCTCTAAAATCGTGAGGGAGAAAGAATGATGGTTGCATAATGGCTTAAAGAGCAATTTCGTGGCTCTGTTCTTGCCCAAGGAGACAAACACGATTTTCCATGAAGGGTGGCTTGCCCATACCCGAATTTGGACAACCATACCTCCCATTCCCCAAGTCATTAACTACCTCAACCAACTCTTGGGAGAAATCAATGATTGGGTACAAAAGTCAACATGGGTAGTTGAGGGTTTGATGGGTTCTCTCATTGACACTTGGCTTGACTTGATTGGCTCAAGGGTTTGAATGTTTTCCCTCCCAATTCCTTGTGAAATCATGCCCCCATCTCTTTGTTGCATTGCATAGCTAGTTGTGGGTATTTTTATTAAAATGCATATTACATGATATTTGAATTTCCAATGTGCATGGCTAGCACACAAATCATATGCATCACAAAATAAATGGCGGGGCCTTGGACTTGAGATCCTCACCATGATTCCATAACAATAATACATCATTTATAATGGTAATGCCATGGGGTCAAACTAGGGACATTAAAAAGCATGGCACAATCGCCACATCAAGAGCAAGTCTTTCTAGGTAGGTGATCTAGTCCTCCTGTAAGATAGTAAATTCATGAAATTTCTTGGGAAGTTTAAAATGCATTGTCTTGGACCATATATTGTCATACATGTTACTAACAGTGGCGCAGTCCAGTTAGCCACTTTAGCCGGTGATACATTACCCAATTTGATAAATGGAATCAGACTAAAGCCTTACCGCAATAGTCCTGCTTCGCAGCGTCTAGTATAGTCAAGAAGAAGGGGAAAGATTCTAAGTGCCAAGTATAGTTGAAATTGGGCACTAGAAACTGCAAAGAGTCTATACACAAAGTTGTTGAGATAAATCTATGTACCATGCAGCACCGCTGAAGCTGCGATAAATAAATAAAAAAGGAAGAAAAGAAAAGAAACAACGCGTTATTGCGACATTCAAAAGGAAACCCTGAAGAGAAAAGAAATTAGACACCACGAAGTAACTGCGTAGGACCAAAGATGACCTGACTCGTAGTTTGACACAAGGCTCCATAAAATAGCCATTACAGTGTCGACCAGAAATATAGTCGTTATGCAGTACTTTCCTACCGACTGCTCAAGCATTTAAATCACATATAGCCGTTCTGAATGACTTAATGATGAAATTGACCAAAGCATTTACCGGAATTGGCTAATGGATACCACATTTAATGCTTATCTAACCATTAAGAGGCACGGAGGGAGATCAGCTACGGCTATAAATAATGCAACGGTTAGACTCGCGAGCATTACCAAAGCACTTAGAAATTCTTGCAAACATTGTTTTCTGAGTAAGTTATGCAAGATTATCCATAGGTTGGCCGAATAGTGTGCAAGTGAATGTCACAAAGGTCCTTTCTTGACAAAGAGTTCACAGTCAAAGAGACTATGAGGTTGTTCAAACACGGATGGATTGACGGGTTAATGAGAACCCCAAAAAAGAAAGTTGTCACTGAACCAGAACAGGGTCCGAGAAGATCACCAAGACACGGTCTCTCAATGCAAGACAAAGGAAAAAATCCAGTAGGGTCTGTTGGGTCTAGGAAATGCCCCTTTTTGGCCATATGTTATAGCTTAAAATGACACTTCTCTATCCGTGACAACACTTGTATCGCTTGGTCGCATGACAACACTTCTTGAGATCAAGTTTAGTCACACAATAGGACACTTATGGATTGAAAGGTCATTTGAGACACCGAACATGGTTGAAATTACCCTAGTCCATTTGATAGTCATAACCCTTAGGAACACTTTTCCAGACCAAACCACCTCCTGAAAATCATCAAAAAACCCTGTTTTTGGCCATATTTCCACAAAAACGCTGGTATCTAAGCATGATAGTAGCATTTGACCTTAGAAATATGCAACTCTGCTTCACTAGAGTAGCGTTCACCTTGAAAAATACGTTGGTTTGTAGTAGGAACAGTAGAGTACTTTCCTGAATCAGTCAAAATCTCGAATTTTGGTCAAATTGAGTTGGTTTGGAAACCTCCTGATCGATTATAACTGCCTTTCCTCTCCTTCATTGACTATATAAGGAAGGTAGAAGGGCCATGAGTGGGGAAAAAGTCCATAACAATGTTATGTTGGAGGAATGGAGACCCTCATCCCCCTCTCTTGTACCTCAGTTTCTGATAAACCCTAGCACAACTGATTAGAGGATGGGATCCCTGGAGAACAAAAGTAGGATACCTTGAATCTAGGTTTCGTGAAGTGGAAAGCTTGAAGGAAGGTATAAATTTATGTACTTGCTTCATTAATTAATAAAGATCAGATGTTCTTCCCTTTCCAAATATGACCTATTCATGTGTGTCATAGATTTGATTACAGTTTTCTTATAGTTTGATGTCTTTTACTGTAATGATATCAGTCTTATATATGTAGTCAAATGTATTTGAGAAAGGTATGAAGTTGTTTTGTAGGTGTGGGCATTGCGCAATTGAATGGCATTGAAGAGCAAGGAAGAGAAAGGCTAGGATCAGCCTTCTTAATAAGGTACACTCCTCTTTAACCTTTATCTCTTTGCTTACTAGTTGTACTTGTAGAACATTTGTAGGTCTATCTTTCATCCCTGTAAGTTGGTAGTTTCTCCCCTGAACTATAGGTGTATTTCCCTCACAACAGAATGACGACTCCGCTGGGTAAAGCCTATCTGCTTAGGGGTATCCAAGGTCATTTCTTCAGTTTTGTTTGAAGGTAGTTGTTCAATTTCTTGATTAGAATCAGTTATTAAGCTCTATTTGACCCTCCTTGGCTCTTACAGACCCTTCCTAGCCCTTACAAACCCTTACTGGCTCAGGTGTGGGGGGTTTTGGCCTTATTTTTTCAACTTTTCCCACATGGATGCTACTGTTGTGAAGCATAGTAGCATTTTCCCATGTTTGGATGTTGGTTTTCCTCATAGACAGTAGCGTACACATTCTAGAATTGAGTTTTTTGAGTTTTGATCTGTTTTGGGGAGCTATGGCTGCATTTTTGGGGTCCCTGATGACCCTAGGTCTGAGTTAAACCACTGTAAGTGGTCTCCTATCCTTGTACTAATCCTATGTTCATGATTTGGACCTTATTTGATCAATTTGGGCTTGTTTGGAAAGTTTTGGGGCTTGTTGACCCAAGTTGGGGGTTTGTGGACCAGTTTGGTGTTTTGTACCCTGATTTGAGTTTGGCTGAATCTGCTTGCTCCATTTCCACTGGATTTGAAACCTACTGAGTCTAATTGACCCTGTTTGTTTCTATTTGAGTGAAATTTCTCTTTAGATTCATTTCTTATCCTCCCTTATTCTTTTAGTTTTCTTTTTGTAGTGAAAGCTCAAGTGTCTTTGCTGTTGTTCATGACCTTGACTGCACTGTTTATGTGCAGACCTGACTTTACCAAACCATACTTATTTGTAGGTCATTTTCGTTTTTTGGGTCTAAAATTAGGTTTCGTACACTTTTCCCAATGGTTGGCATGCTTACATCAATAAGAATTTGAAAGTCGTATTGGTATACTGTTTCAATAAGGAAACCTGAAAGTTCTTTGCTTTAGCTTTGATAGTAGGTTACCTTCAATTTCAGTTTTTGTTTCTCACCTTTGAAAAGCATATAAAAAAAATTTGATTTATTTTCTGAGTGGAGTACCTTGCAAGTGGCTTAAAGGATTTAAGAGTGCTTTGCATAAAAAATAACAAGTTTTCTTTTGCGTACTTATTTGTTTGAGTAGCTACATTCTTAGGTTTTGAGTTTAATTTTGTACATTTAGACTTTATTTTTACCTTTTTGCATTCGAAAAGACTAAAAATTGCATTTGCATATGCATTCTAGATCATATCTTTAGGACTTGCATTGAAAAGAAAATATTGGTTTAGTGGTAAACATTTCATTTCAGTATTCTATCTCTGTTATAACCACTCTCACACACCCACTACCTTTTTGAGTAAGCAAGTAACCTTTAAAATGAACCCTAATAAAATGTACTAGTAACATTTTCATTTCCAGGTTACACTATTCACCAACTAGTCTTGGTTAGGATCTTGGGTTTAAAACACCTTAAACCACCCAAGATCACACATTATGCAAAAATCGTAGTTCGACTATCACAGATAAACCCACCTCATTCAAAACTTGCCTGGGATATATGTAGTAGGTCTTGTGAGATGATATTGTTGGGAATAAACCTCCTACTTTATGTTTCGAGCAAATACCAGGATCGGATCGCGTTTGGGGACTCTTTTGAGTTTCGTGCTTAGTTACCCTGCCCACGCCTTCTGATTCGACCAGAGACTGTTCCCCTATGATTTTTCGGTGTGGTGGTATCCTTAGTATCTGACCATAGGATCATACATAGGTGACGGCGGAGGGTTATATCTGTTGTACCTAGGAAAGACATGGGAGTAAATCCCTTGCAAGTCTTTGGGAGGGCGGTTTGGTGATTCCAGTGCTTGCACCCTTAGTCATTGTATTGTGGACCCTGGGTAACTGTCTTTCTTCCTTCGTTGATCTATTATGGGCCCTCATCATCCCAGACTCTTCTCCGGAAGGCATCTGTTTGCCTGGTTTGATTTACCTAGGACCTTTTTTAGTGGTGTGCTCTTTGTGCTACTTGTCTTAGTTTTCCTTAGAGAACTTCTTGCTCATTTGAGCAGGAAACTATGTCTGGCATTCTGGCGAGCACCAATCAAGGTACCCCTGTTCCAAGGGATCCTTCTGCTATTCCACTCATTGGAAACATTGGTACTCCCTTAATGGCTACTCTGAATCTTCCTGGATTCACTATAGGGTTGTTGGTTTGGTTGTTCTCCACTCCGAATGCCTTGCATGCTCCTAACGCTTCTTTTGTAAGCACCTCAAATCAAGAGCATCAGAACCCTATGCCTTCTTTGCCAGTAACATCTTCTCCTCCTCCTTCTACCTCATGTGGCGAAAGTAGCAATACTAGTAACAAACAGTCTAAAAGGAATAGACCGAGGAAGAATAGGAAGAAGATGCCAAAACAATGGGGCAACAACCCAGCCACTGCAAGTCATGCTGGGGGCAAGCACCATGCCTCTGAAAGTCATGCAGAGGAAACCTACCCAGCCTCTGGAGGTCATGCTGGGAGAAAAATTTTAGTCACTGAAAATCACATTGAAAGTTTGTCTTAAACCACTGTAATTCATGTTGGGGACACGTCATTGATCACTACTAGTCATATTAATGACAAGTCACCAGTTCCTGTGAGTCATACTGGAGACACCAGATCAGCCAATGCAAGTCATGCTGAGGGATTTGACATTGTTGACAAACCCAATAAACAGCAGTATAAGTTCCCTTGCAAGTTTTGTGAGGGAGACCACCTTACTTACTTGTGCCCTGTACTTCCAAAAGTACAAAACGTGTGGTCCTTAGTTCAAAATTCTTCTGCTTCTGAGCAACCAGCCACTGCAAGTCATGCTGGGGGCAAGTTTCCAGCCAATAATAGTCATGTTGAGAGTACTGACATTATAAAGGAGTCTCAACCTATAGGACGGAAACCAAAGTTCCCTTGTAAACTTTGTAAGGGAGATCACCTTACTCATCGATGCCCTGCCATTCCAAAGGCACGAAGAGTGTGGTCCATGTCAAAAGGAATCTCTGCTTTTGAGTTCTCTATAGATTCCCTACAGTCAGATCAACCTTTGGTTGATAAAGTGATTGAACCAAAATATTTCTTGGTCAACCCCACTCTTCCTTCGGAGAGTGAAGTGATCGAATCGATGCAATCTTCGACCAATCCCATCATTCCTGCAAAGATTGATGCACTTACTGCGGAAGTCTTATGCATTACCAGTTTGGATGTTTTTGAAAAAAGGGACACTTCATATGTGCCATGTGAACCCCTACCAAGCCCTAGGATCGTTTCCTTTGATTGGAATAGTCTAGCCAAACCTCGTCTTCCTTCTTCGACACCTTTCCAGATAAAGGTTGATATCGGGAACCATACGGTTGCTCGATGCATTGTAGATGAAGGAGCTTATGTTAGTATCTTATCCGCTTATGCTTGGAGAGATTTGGGTTTCCCTAATGAATTCCAACTGTTAATTGACCGTTGACCTTTGATAAAAGACCTAGTGAACCGTTTGGATTCCTCCGTCAGGTACCTGTTACTTTGGGTGGAAAAACAATCTTAGTTGATTTTATGGTTTTAAAGGACCCTGTGGACTTTGATATGATCCTTGGGCATGATTACGTTTATGCTATGCATGCTGTGGTGTCTACGCTCTTTCATGTGATGCATTTTCCTCATAATGAAAGCATCATCACTATTGACCAGCTTGCATTTGTTGATCCTCCTTATTACCCAACTGTGGACCAGTCAAATCCCTTGTCATTAGGAACTACTATGTCACAAGGGACTTATGTGGCATATTGTTACTTGAGTTCAACTGCTACTGAGAAGAGTCTCTGAGTTCATGCTCACCTTCTCGGGACTTAGTCCCAGCTTTTGACCAAGTGACACCTCCATCTGAACGTTTAGATATGTGTTCTATCTGGGACGTTATACTTCCTTCTGATGAATTTTTCCTAGAGTCCATAGTACAATCTGCCATTCATTTGGATGTTGATCCAGTCGCAGTAATGTCTAGCACCGGTTTGACCTTAAAGTCTGATCTTCCTATTGTTGAGTCTTTGGACTCTCCTATAGATCTGCAAATCGGTGTTCCTGCTGAGTTTGATTATGCTTCTAGAATTTTCAAATCCCGTGATGATGAACTTGTTTCTTTAAATTCCATCATGTCCTTAAACTTTGATCTTCATCTTGAAGTCAATCTTGTTGATTGCAAGTCCTCGGGTTTGGGTACCATAGGGGCCTGTTGGGCCTGGCCCACATGGGGCATTTTGAGCAGGAAGGATTTTGAGAACTGCGGAGCTAGCACAGTTCAGCTAGAACAATTTTGGGATAACTTTTAGTATGTTGTGAAGTTGCGTGTAGCACAGTGTTGAAGAACTACGAAGTCAGTGCTGCGAGGAAAACAATACTGCGATATGTTCGGTCAGCGGAAGATCTAGCTAAGCAGAGTGTTGGACGGAAGACAACATATATTCAGGCTAGGTCATCAGAGATATATTTTTGGCAAAGATACACGATAACTACCAAGCCGTGGGTAGGTGCGGAACAGGAGGAAAGGTGACTGGTTGCACGCACAGAGAGCCACTACTTGAACCAGTCGTTTAAAGGTCGTCAAAGAAGGAACAACTCGGTGAGAGAAACCTATTGGTGCGCACATGACAGTTTTGTAAACCTAAGGGTTTCTGCCTTCAAGATGTAAAAGACATGACCTATGGATCTTGATCTATAAATAAGGGATGATTTTGTATGGAAAGGGTTACTCTTCATTTTTGTTGGTTATTATTGAATACTATCAGAGTTTGTAAGTTGAAGCTATTGTAAAGGCTTTGCAACTGAGTGCGCAGAGACCTAATTTTGAGAAAGAAGAGCGTTTGCATCTGAGTGCGCAGATGAAGAACTATTGTACCATTCCCTAAAGATAATAATACAATAGTTATTGTGGACGTAGCCTTCCATCCGGGGGGTGTGAACCACGTTAAATCCAGTGTTATGTGATTCTTTGTGTGTTTGCCAATTGTTTGATTTCTTAAATATGAATGATTGATTTTACAGTTGTCAGATATTTGTTGCTTTTATTTGTATTCTCCACGGAGAGATGGGAATGAGATGTTAAGTAGTTCATATGTGGATGAATGTTAATACTCAGTATCTATAAATCTTTGAATGTTTGGATCTGTTAAATAAATCACAGAGCTAATTGATTAAGGTTGAATGCTGCACCAGGGTGTGCAACATTGCATAATTCATTTCAATTCATACGTTTGAATCAGTCTAAGTGTCGTTGAATGATTAAGACGGTTGAGTAAGATTGCTTAGTTCAATCCCATCTTGAAACGAATGAACGATCTGGTTGTCGCACCGATCCATATCAATTGCTGCGAGATTTATCAATTGATAGCTTATCGTCATATCACCAAGTCTAAAGATCCATAAACATAGATCTGCTAGAAGTATATATATGCCTTCGCGCTAACTTGTTGCTATAGTTCATTAGTACCGTGCAGTTGTACTCAACGCGAAGTAGATGAATTCGTGTAGTCACTTATCCGCAGCGTGGAAGTCTTTCCGCACTACGCATCAGTCAGTTTGAGCACTCGCATCACCAGGTTGTGGAAACCTGATTCCGCAACCACCCCCTCAACTTCGCCTCGGGTGAGACCTCAGACTGTTCGCAGTCTATTGCTGAAAGGGCCGGTGAATAGGGGTTTTGTTGGTATCTTGTACCGCGAAGTACCTGGGTCTACATTGGGAAAACTATAGATGAGTAAGAATGACCAACACTCTGTTTCACTTAAAAACTAGAGGACTTGAGCAAGTGCAAGCAGTAATACATTAAGCTTCCAAACCCTTGCTGGTTCACAGGAACACCTGCAAAACAAAATGAGTACCCTTGTTAAAATCAATGTATACACATTTATATTTAAAACTCTTGCAAATAATATAAATACGAATTGAACTTACCAGTGGAGAGCCAAAGTAAGGTGGGTGAACCCTTACACTCTTAGCTGGGAAGCATTACAAATGCAAACCCATTGTATTAAGGTCAAACATAAGCCCTGTATTTACCCAATTCTCCACAACATTATGGGCATACTTAAAAATAACAAAAAAACCCAAGAAACATGCACGAAGAAACGTGAGAGATACATAAGGATAATCATGGTGCCATTCCTTAATCTCAGAATCGAAACCGATAACTAAAAACACACAGTCAAGTTCCAAGTCACAGAGCTGAACTAAAAACATAGACTCAAGTTATAATCCACAGAGCCAAACTAAAAACAAAGATTCAAATTCCAAGTCATGGAGCTGAACCATCATAAATTACAGAGCAAAGCTCATAATTAAAGAGCTAAAATATAAACTACATAATCAAACTTAGAGCCGAAAGAACAAACTCAAACCAGAGGGAAAACCCTCATAACACAAAGAAAGCACTCCATAAGGAGGTCATTAATGCTTATTGTTTCTAACAACAATCTCAAGAAGATAAGCTAACACTTCAATAAGAGTATGAGCAACGTAATAACCAGGGTGAGCTCTGTGCAGAGCCAAGGCTCCGCAACGTAGCAACATAACCCCAATATCATGAACAAACAATGGTGTGATTATCAAACCTTGTCCATTTAAACATTGGGAAGATTAATCACAATCCCAAGAAAAGGATTCAACAACGAACAAGAAGCCACACAAAGGAGATGTTGACACAAACCCAATCGACAGGGGTTCCCAGTGCTGTCGACACCCAGACCACCACAATCTCCCTGAGCACCGGCCCAGACAGGTTTTACCCCGTCCAGCAACACCTGCAAAGTAGATGAGGTTTCACCCGAGATGTTCAAGGGAGAGTTGAAGGAACCATTTTTCCACCAAATGAAGGAGGATGTTGCAGCTCAATTACTCAACTTATTGCAATATTTCAAAAATAGATCTACGCATTTAACTCAGGCATCATTCATATTCATAGCATCACTCAACATGACAATTCATAATTGCAACAGATATAATAGTAAAGCATTAATCGCAGCAGGGAAACATCGCATCATTCATATATTCATGTTTCTAAAATGCATTACCATAGATAAACAGGAAAACACAAGGATTCTGCTCAATAACTATGTCGCATCATATTAATTCCAAAAAACCTAGATACAAAATATTTAGTCTTCAGCATTGGATCAAGATCTTAGAGATGGTTCAAAAATCATACTCCACAAAAGATAGATCCAACAGACATCTCCAAATCTAAGATACACGATCCAAGATGATTCAACAATCACAAACCTACGTTTATTTATAAGCTTGTGCCTTTACATTGCTTGTCCACTTACTAACAGCTACTTCCTAACCGACACTTCAAAGCAATTGACCCAAAACCTATCTATTGTGGTCCAAATGACCCAAATGCCCGCATACCACGGTTCAAATGACCAAAAATTACATAAAATATCATCATTTGCGCTCAACTTTCCTCCTTTCGCGATATCACAGCACTCGCGGTGCTGCGATGATGACCCATCAAACCTCCTGTCAATAGGCCCCCAACACAATCTTGTGTCTTGCCCTCAAGCCACGTCAGCAAGACATGGTGTACTTAGTTGTTTTGATCCTGAAGTCTTCGTACTGCTGCTAGATTTCACTAACCTGCTGCGTGACTGTGGCAACGACTGCCTGGCACTCCGTTAACTCTTGTGCTAATGGGTGGTCAACCAAGTGCGCATCAACTTTCTTCCTGCCTTCCTATACCGCCTGCAGTGCAGAGTCAACCGCAGCATTAAACTATGGCCCGAGGTCTTGAAATTCATCCAACTACGTTGCGCGTTGCTTTTGACGTTCTTCCGCTTTGGTGACTTGCTACTTCAACTCCTTAAGCTCTGCCAATTTGGATACCTACGCTGTTGGCGGCATCGTGCACATGGATGTCTTGATTGTTGCTAGTTGTTCTTCTACATCATGTCGTAGCTTGGTCAGCTGCTCCAGAGGCTCGTCCTGAACAATACTACCCCAAAACAACGCTGGTCTCATCAGTTATCTTGAGTGCTTCTTGTTCCAACTCACCTAGTTGAATCACCAATTCCTTAATGGTGCTCTTCCGTGCTGCGATGACTTCCTTTGGCGTGGTTGGCTGGAGTGCATAAGACAAGGTAGCATTTTCCTCCTACAACCTGGCAATGACAGCTCCCAGCTTCTACGCTTGCTCAAACGGATCCAATACCTCTGTCGGCTCTAGTACATGTTGACATGATTCAGCGACGACCTCCTCCAGCTGCACCTTACTGTTCCACAAGGTGGTTTTCTCCACCGTCAACCAATCCTGTTCCTTCTTCAACTACATGATTTCCCTGGATTTCTCGACCCAAAGTTGCTCTAGTTTATCCTTGAGTTCATCAGCCACTTCCCATGCCACCACTACCTTCCCCTTGTGTTCCTCGACTTCCTTCCATAACACCGCTTCGCCTTCCTGCAAGCGCAACAGCTGACTCTGAACGTCCGTCTCTCTATCCGCCAGTTCCTAATTGGAAATCGTCTGTAACTGCACCAACGTCTGTGATGACAGCGCATTGATGTTGAAAAACAATACTTCCAACTGTTGCAGTGAAGCCTTTAGAGCCTCATCATCAGTAACAATCGTAGTCGGGGGAATTTGTACATTCTAGACCCACGGCTCAGTGCCGATTGCACCAACTTCCTACACAGTTTCTCCCTCTAGTGATTTCTTCAAAATAATGTCGCACAAGGAATCCAGACGGGCAATGACCACATGAAAACCTTCATCTTCCTTTACCATCATCGCTCTAGCCGCCCCAGTGGTTGCATTATTTATAGCGATTAGTAGTCGGTTGAGCTGCACCCCCGACGATAGGGGGATCCCATTGATTGTCCCATGGTCATAATGTGCTTTCATCCTGCCCTCTTAAACGTCCCACTCATCATCCGTAGGGGTCTGCGATGACTCCTGGTTTGACATAGGATGTTGTTGGTCCATTACTAGTGCATTTGATGGTATCCCCGTGGATTCTTCCTCCTACGCAACCGGTTCACGCTATTCAACCAGCCAATCATCAATGATTGCGTCTAAGTCTTCATCGGATAACTTATAGGGGGTCTACAACCACTTCTTATATTTATCACGGAGCGCTTGCACATGGATGCTATGCAGTCCAATCACAAACTGGGTGATCCCTTTGTACTTCTCAACTGATGTCTAAGTCAGCCACGAAATTGGCTCAATGACCACCTGCAGCGCTTCCCAGTAAAGTCAGAACTACGTGGCACACTCCCTGAGGCACTCTGGTTCCTGCACCCACCACAAGTTTTGGTAGAGTGCTCCCTTTTGATCTTGTACTCCGTCCACCTCCATTCCTTAATAGTCATCGGGCTCCATCCAGGAGATAAGCGTGACTAAGATCAACAACCATCTGTATGTGAATGGTCGCCGTCCCTCCTGGGCTGCCAACGCGTCCTCCATCAACTAGTTGAGCAGAAACAAGGACTAATTCACTTGCACGCCTTCTGCATAAAGCTCCCCACATGCAACAACCCCTGAGTTTCCTTGGCTGGGTCGATTGTTCCGAACGATTTTGGTAGCTAGGATCCAGGCCCCAATTTTATTTGCAGTCTTGTTGATGGTGTCTAGGAAATAGGCCCATCCGCTGCACTGCATTTTATATTGTTTCCTCAACCTTGCCATGAGATTTTTGTCGTTTTTCTTCCCCTGAAAATATTGCGATGGGTTGACCCAGGCCTTGGGAAACCCTGTGATTTCAGAAATCAAGTCCACCATGACAGTGACATGCTTGTCCAACCATAGAATGCTTCCATGAAAACAGGCCAGCAGCTGTTTCACACAGGCATTGGCTTCCGTCAACCGCCCAAAGTGTGGTAGGTTAATCAAACCCAACAACCTATCCTTCTCCAAACCGCACACCCAGTCATGTGGAATGCGTGGCGTCGGTTGAGTCTACCCCACTACTCGTGGCTTAAAGGGATCCATCATAACATCTTCCAGTGCCAGCAAATCATGATCATCATACTGCAGTTGCATCAGCGCAGGCACAATATCTGTGGTGCAGCTCATACTTGGTGGAATCACCGGCATTTTGATTTGATACTACTGGTTCTTAGTTGGCTTCCTCAGCTGCATCCTAGGTCGACATGGAGGTCAGTAGCTCGGGATATCCGCAGCAAAGACACCTTCCCGAACTGTGAATTCCACAACACCAGAGCTTGATGGGCTCACCTCAGGGACCCCTCCTGACACTTGGGCAGTGGAGTAGGTCTGCCTCTTCTCTGGACGCGGGGAGCTAGGCCGTGTCCCCCCCCTCTTCTGGCACACAATGGAGGACGATCCCACTAGCATGCTAGCAACTTCATCCTTTAGATTGACCTCCTATGCAATACTGACAGGGATGATGGGTTATTCGACTTCACTTGAAATCTCCACCAATTTCGGCTCACCTAGCATGCCAAACTCAATTCCTGCAATGCTAACAAATGTCTCACACTTACGCCATCGAGAACTTGCTCAACACAGCTCAAATGCACTCTGCAACACAACTCAACCTTGCACAATTTAGCAATGGGGAGCTGAAATTACTCGTTACAAACATGTTCCTTCCATCCAGCCTCGACCACTTCTTATAGTGCCCAACTCGATCCCTTGTAATCATGACTAAATCACATATTAATTCGGACCAAATCCTGTCTTAAAGAACCAAATCCGTCATCGATCCTGTCATCCGATCGGCCGAATCCACCATTAATGCTCATCATTTGAACAAGCACCATTAATTAACTGTCTGGAACTTTTGGCATTTATTAATGATTTGACTCGGTCGTGAACCTGCTCCCATACTGCGATGAAAGCACTTCTGCTTGCGCATTCTGTCCCTGCTGGTGCACCATCTTGCCACCGAGCATCCTTTTTTTTTTTTTTTTTCCGATGCGACTCAAGCATCACGCTGCTCCGAGCCCGACCTATAGGGATTAAACCTACTACCATTGATCAACTTTGGGATCATCGCTCCGTCTAATAGTTGCAATTGGACTGCCCCTCTTGAAGTAATGCTACTGACGCGATAAGGGCCAAGATAATGCATCTACAACTTTCCTGGATGCTTCATAAACTTGCTGTCATACAACAGCATCAAGTCACCCTACTAAAACTATTTATTTTTTATATTGCGATCATGCCAAGCCTTTTCTAGATCCTTCTCCATGCTCTGATGGAATCCTGCAATAAAGCGATCTTCCTCCAGCTTCACGAGCTGCATCAAACGTTCCCCTAATGCCGCATCATCATTCATACCCGTGGCTGCCGCTATGCGCATAATTGGAACAATGTACTCCATAGGCATGATCGCTTCTTTCCCATAGACCAACTTAAATGGTGTCTGACCTGTCAACCTTTTACATGTGGTGCGATACGCCCACAAAAATATTGGAATCTTCAGATCCCAGTCATCGCAATTTGCATTGCACACCTTTGTTAGCGCATGCTCCAATACCTTGTTGAACGCTTCTACTGTCCCATTTGCTTGTGGATGATAGGGCATGCTCTTCTTATGCTGTATTTGTAGTTCTATTGTTAATGCGCTGACGGTGCGATTGATGAAGTGACTGCCTTGATCGCTCATCAACACCTTTAGGCAGCCAAACCGGGTGACAATGTTCTCGAATAAGAAGCGCACTACTGTCACAGTGGTGCAATCTATGACTGGTGCAACTTCTGCCCATCTGGTCAAGTAATTTGTCTCCGTAATGATGTATCTTGCACCAGTGCGTTTCCCAGGTGGGTTGATAGGGCCCACAAAATCCACTTCCCATTTATTAAATGGTTGTAGTGTCACTTGAGGTTTCAAGGGCATCTCGTCCCTCCTAGAGGGTTTCCCAATCCTCTGATAAACATCGCAGGTCCGCGCATAATTTGTTGCATCATTGTGAAGTGTGGGCCACCAAAGCACTGCAAAAAGCACCTTCCAGGCAGTCGCACGACCGCCATAGTGCCCACCAGCTACCCCTGCGTGTGCTTTAGACAAGATTTTCCCTTGCTCATGAGGCAAGACGCAGTGCCTCAATATAATATCTCGTCCGATCCTAGTTTGTATAACTCTCCTGCAATCAACTGGAAATCAACGGACTTGACCACCAACTGTTTCTTCTAACTGGTTGTAAAGCCCTCCAGTGGAGTACCTGTCACTAGAAACTGAAGGGTATCTTCATAATAGTCATCATTTATTTCAACCTTAAACAATTGTGCATCAGGAAACCTATCTTCAATGTTGGTTGGCTCTTCTCCTATCTCAATCCGCGACAGATGATCTGGGCCTGCATTCAAACATCCTGGCTTCACAATCACTTCAAAATCGAACTCCTGAAATATAAGTAGCCAGCGACATATCTTCCCCCCCAACACAGGCTTATTGACCAGGTATTTCAATGCAGAGTGGTCTGTAAACATCTTAAAGTGTCCTCCCAATAAGTAGTGCTGAAACTTCTGCAGTGCATAGACGATCACTAGACCTTCCCTCTCTGTTGTGATATAGTTCCTTTCTGCAAACGATAACTTCCGACTGGAAAACACAATGGGATGATCTAGATCCCCTTCCCCAAGTTGCACAAGCACCACTCCTAGTGCAATCGATGAGACATCCATGTGGACATGGAATTCCTTACTCCAGTCCGGAAATACCAGTATTGGTGCTTAAGCCATCTTAGCCTTCAAAGTTTCAAAACTAGCTTGACATTCAGGACTCCACTGAAATACCGCATCTTTCTTCAGCAACTTCTCCATAGGGGCCGTGATAGCTGCATAACCCTTGATGAACTTGTGATAATACCCAGTGTGTCCCAACGTCCCTCTCAACTGCTTGACGTTAGTCGGCAGTGTTAAGCTCAGAATGAGCGCAATTTTTGCTGGGTCGACTAACAATCATGGTAATTTTTAAGGGCGAAATTTCACCAATTGGCTATTTTTCGGGTTTTTTTTCAAAAATAAATTCGCTATTTGGTCATTTTTAGTATCTAATATCGCCTATATTTACATCAAATATGTTTTTTTATCATAATATTTGCCAAAATTTACACATTTCAGTAGTAAATTGTATGTTTCATATTTAATATTCGCTACCTATCTATATAAATGTTTTTTTCAATCCAAAATATTCTCCTAGGATACTATACCCAAGTTTAATATTAGAATCCTTAAAAAATACCCTGCTAACAATCCCTGTTTGCACACAATGTGACCCAGTAATATTCCAAATGGTGCACAGAAGATGCACTTCTTCAAGTTCAGCGATATCTGATGCTGTCAACAACGCTCCAACATCAACCTCAGATTGGGCAGATGATCGCCGATCAAGCCATAGACTGTCCAGTCATCCATGTACACCTGAAAAAACTTCTGGATGAAGTCCCAGAAAGCAACAACGACAACTTGCGAAAATATCGCAGGTGCATTCTTCAGTCCAAACAGCATCACTGTGTACTGAAAACAACCCCATTCTGTCACAAAAGTTGTCTTGTGGCGGTCTTCCTTCGCGATGCGGATCTGATGATAGCCAGAGAACCCATTCGTGAAAGAATACATCTCTTGGCCACCCACGCCTGCGAGTACCTCATCAGTAAACGGGGTCAGAAAGGGATCATGCAAGCAAGCATCATTCAACTTTCGCAAATCGACAAAAATTTTCACTTCGTTGGTCTTCTTATCCTACACCACCATAGGACTGATCCAATATGATTCCTCAACCGGTTCAATAATGCCAACATCCAACATGCGATCAAGTTCTAGCTTGATTCTCTCCTTATGGCGCGGATTCAGTCGATAGGGTCGCTGCTTGATTGGTTTGGCATCTGGCTTCAATGGGACATCTCCCCCAGATCACCCAAGATTCCCTTCATCTCAGAAAACTTTGTGGGGAACAAGTCCTGAAATTCATGCAACAAGTTTGTGACCTTCCCCATCATTTCATCATCCCAATAATCCCCAACATTCACGAACTTTGGGATGTCCTCTGTCCCAATGTTGACCTTACGGAGCGTTAGCAGTTGACTGATCGGATCACTTAGCGCATCAGATGCTACAACATCGTGACTTCCTTCAAATTCCGGACTATTGACATTCTGCGGATCATCGCCATCTTCTGGCCCACTAGTGATATTATAACATTCCATCATGGACTGCATCTTACAGTGCGCATGTGGATCTGCAGAATATGCCATCGGAACAACCTGCAGAATTATGTCGGGGATGAGCTACAACGCATTATGGACATTCGGGTTGGAATCCACGAAGCTGAACATATGAGTAAAACAAACTGTCAACTCCAACCAAGTAGTAATTTCTCCCCGCAATTCAGCTGCAATATACCATGATTGTGGCATCTCGTCCAGTGTATGGACGAAAGCATGGACCCACTCATCCTTGGGTCGCGATGCCCACAACGTCTGACATTCTATCAAATGACTGCCAGGGTCATTCCATCCATCGTGTTTTCCTATATGGTAAACTTCGGTGTCACCAAAGAGAACCGCCATCAATCTCCTGCACTGCGACCATCCATCGATTGATTTCTTGTGTGTCTTCCACCAGCATGCTGGAGCAACCTTCAATGCTTCCTCTAATGCCAACAGTCACTGTGGTTCTAAAACCTTTTCTTCAAATGCCATGAGAAACTCAGACAAGCCGGGAAACCCTTCGTATACTGGTAGTGCAATAGTCTCAGTTGCAACGCAGCATAATGACTGTGTGACTAATCCACACTTGCGGAGCGACACCTCATGCAAGCGATTCTGCCAATTTTCTAACGCGTCGTCAGAGTCGGAAGATGCAGAGATGAAGTTGCGCCACCCAAGCTCACCGTCGGCAGTCAAATAAATATAATCTTCTGAAATATTGAATGCATGGTCCCATCCACTTAGATATTCATAATTTACCAGTTCAATATACCTACATCCCTCAGCTGGATCCAACGGGGCGATGACTCTGAGATGACGGTTTTCAAAAGTCATCATTCGCTTCTTAAAGTTGATAACTGCTGCACTGTCATTATCTCATCCAATCCCCAACAACACAGGATAGGAGCTTCCTCCTTCATTTACCTTGATGACATCGAAGTCAACATATGTCTTGCTTCCCTCAATGTCCACCACCAAATGTGGAACTCTCCCAATCGGTGTCACCTTGGCCTAATTGGCCAGCCGAAGCTGTACGGGAGACCAGCTTAACATGGGACTCCCCATTTTCTTCCAGGCTTGCTTGGTTAAGATTTTGACATCTGAACCAAGATCCAGAATAACTGAATCAACTTCATAACCTCCAATTTGAATGTTCATACGCATCTCCTTACTTGTCTTCCGCCAATGTAAGGAGTTTACCGCAGACTCTTTCCGTCTCCTGGCTGGTCACTGCAATAGTCCCTCAATCTCGACAAGAGCATCAATATCCCTTGTGAGCGACAGACAACTCTCAAATAATTTTTGCAAGCTTCCGGACTGCCGCAATGGACCGGCTTCTGAAGTAGCATAAACAACAGGCGGCATGTCACAAACAATTGCCTTACCTCGATCCTTTTCCATCGCTTGTTGTTCCTGAAAGAATGCATCACGTTTAGAATCAATGTCAAACGACACCTTTTTCTGTCCTTCTAACCGGATGAGTGTATGTGGGCTATCCCCTCCTGTTGTTGTACCTCCTCGAGTGATGACGACGACAGCCGCATCTTGTGGTCTTGGCTCCGCAGAAATTGTTGCAATAGTCACGCCTTGAGTCTGATTCAACGACGGATTCCCAGGTTGGTTCACATTTTGGTTAGCATTCTGATTCAGATGTTGGTTCTGATTCTGCTCCAGTTGTTGCACTTGATTCTTCCTTGGTTGTTGTACTTGATTATGGTTCTACAGTTGCGGAACATTCCTTGCTTTCCATTGCGCAATTAATTGTAGGCAGTTTTCCATAGTGTGATCTGTAACAAAACAAAATGTACACTGTGTCTGCAACTATGGGAAATCTTGCTGGTAGTGTCCCCATACCCCACAGTGATAGCACTTAACAGGTCCACGACCTCCTCATCCTCCTCTGCGACTAAATCCTCCTCCATGTCCGCCTCATAACCCTCCAAGGAATACTCTCTGCTATTGGTACTGCGGTTGATTGAACTATTGCTACATAGGATTCAGTTGCATGCCTTTCCCTTGCTGCACATACTGGGGTTGTTGAACGTACTGTGGTTGTTGTGGAGCCATCTGCATCGGAGTATGTTGCATCATAAATTGTTGTGGTTGCTGCTGCAGTACAAACTGCACCTGCAGTTGAGGTAGCGGTTAGGCTAACTGTGGCTATGGTTGCGGTTGTTGTATGGCACACTAGTCGTCCTTGATCGTACGTTCTCTTCTGAAGCATCCCATATGCACAAAAATATTTGTCTTCATGTCCCACTGATTTGCAAAATGTACAATATAGATTCATCGGTTTTGTGACCATCTTTTGCATGTATTGATATTCCTCATGGCAGTGCCCGTATACCTGATAGACGTGACACCACGACATACCTCCTCCACTCAATGGATTCGGTGCTCCTGAAACCAAATAATTGCGGAAGTCAGGTAAATTTTCCTTAGCATGTCCCTCTCCTCGACGTCATGTACACCATACTTCTTCACACTTTTCCTTTCCCGTCTTAAGATCTTGCAGCTGTATAGTCAAATTGGCCAGCTGTGTCTGAATCTGCGACATACCAGCAACATTCTCACCAATTGGCAAAGCTTCCAACTGCATTGCAATCTCAAGTTCTTCAGTCGGTGTCGTAATGTTTTGTTGCATCAACGGTAATCGAATGTGTGGGACCAATGCCGCGATGAACCATTCTTTGTGTTGGACAGTGCTGATGTCGAAACTGACCCTTTCCATCAATGTTTCGAATCGCTGGTCAAAATCCCACATAGTTTCATTGGGGTATTGCTTAATCTATTTTAATTTGTAATATACTACGCTTCAGATTTGGGTTTTTTGAACTCCGCAGTTAATCCAACTCGAACTTCATCCAATGTCTTTTATGGAGTGCCTACCAGAACCTGCACAAACTTCATGAACAAGTCTAATGCGTGACCTCGAAGGGATGTCACCAATTGTCTTTTCTTAGCATTATCATTAGTAATCTGCTTTACGGTCCATACTGCTTCACATCAAAACCAGTACTACCCAGGATTATTTGTTCCATTTCCATGGAACAACGGTAACTTTGTATCCTCACCCGCCATCCTAGGCTTCCTTCCTCCAGTAGCTGAACAACTAGTAATTAAATTATGTTGACTTGATGAACACGGTGATGTCGAAGTTGTATTTCTTACTGGTTGAGAGATAGTGAGCAGAGGTGTGGGCACGTTGCTGCTACGGTTTGGTCCTACCTCTATCCTAGGCGTAGCCTAGTTGTCCTTGTCCGGACTGTGAGTTTCCTTTGTCCTGTGTAGGTCTTCCTTTGCAGCTTTGCAGTTTGATCGCAGCAGGACCTTCTCTTGTCCTCTGCCTCTTTTCCTATCAAAACCTTACTCCTCCACAACTCTCTTCCTCGGATTCACTCACAGTATCGTCATGACCTGAACCCATCTACCCCTTATCATTTCATGTACCTCCCCCCCACTGTTGCGGTACCCACGGCCTCCGCCCACCAGGGTTTCTACTGATCAATATGCATCTTCAATATGTCCTTCTCACAAATGAGCATCTTAATAGACAGCTATAGCGACAACAGAAACCTTCCCCGAGGTCCGTGAAAGAAATATCTTTCAGCTTCACTATAGGATTTGTTCGTATCAACCGTGAATTCAGTGATATAGCCTTCCAATATGCTGTCAAGACAAACTTTGACAGCCCCTGATGCTTTGTTGTTGACTTCCTGCAGCTCTTGAATCCGCTCTGGGGTCCAGATCGTTGGTTCACCACCTTGGAAGTTCCTCTTCTGGAAGGTCAAATTTTCCAACCACTCAAACAAGATGACCGGGAATTCACAGAAAAAATATTCATCTGGACCATCATGAATGTACCTTTCCACCCACTGATCTACCGTCAGTCGAGGGTTCTGGTTTTCCTTTTCAGTGAACCCTTGCAACTTCTGGTCAATCTAGTTCTAAATTTCCGGTTGCATCAGATGCCACAACATATCCTCCTTTCACTTCGTACTATGGTCCCGACAATGGAACCATTTGTTGACACAAACCCAGTCGACAGGGGTTCCCAGTGCTGTCAACACCCAGACCACTGAGATCTCCCTGAGCACCAACCCAGACGGGTTTTACCCCATCCAACAACACCTGTAGAGTAGATGAGGTCTCACCTGAGATATTCAAGGGAGAGTTGACGGAACCATGTTTCGGCTGAATGAAGGAGTATGTTGAGGCTCAATTACTCAACTTATTGCAATATTTCATAAATAGATCTATGCATTTAACTCAGGGATTATTCATATTCATAGCATCACTCAACAAGACAATTTATAATTGCAACAGATATAATAGTAAAGCATTAATCGCAGCAGGGAAACATCGCATCATTTATATATTCATGTTGCTAAAATGCATTACCACAGATAAACAGGAAAACACATGGATTCTACTCAATAACTCTGTTGCATCATATTAATTCCAGAAAACCAAAATACAAAATATTCAGTCTTCATCATTGGATCAAGATCTCACAAATGGTTCAACAATCATACTCCGCAAAAGACATATCCAACAGATAACTCCAAATCTAAGATACACGATCCAAGATGATTCAACACTTACAAACCTACATCTATTTATAGGCTTGTTCCTTTACATTGCTTGTCCACTTACTAACTACTTCCTAACCGACACTTCAAAGAAATTGACCCAAAACCCATCTATTGTGTTCCAAATGATCCAAAATCCCGCATACCGTGGTTCAACTGACCAAAAATTACATAAAATATCATCATTTGCACTCAACTTTCCGCCTTCCGCGGTATCGCAGCACTCGCAGTGCTACGATGATGACCCATCAAACTTCCTTCCAACAGGAGCATCCTGGGTACCGTCAACCTTCGTAAATGCCTTCACATGGCCACACCAACCTACATCCGCATTGGAACCTCAGTACATATCTACAATAAACATTGCATATCATCGTATTAATGAAATGCAATCATATCAAATATTTCGTAGACCTTCTATGGTTATGTCATATGAAACATGAATACCATAGTATATACATTTTCATATGATAGAATATCATGTTGGGCATTTCAACTTCAATTATAGTCATAGTATAGTTCATACAAAAGATTTGAATCTCGATACTTAGTTTATAAAACTATAGTTAATCATTTCCATATAAATGACCTTAGGATATAAGGTAGATAACTATATGTTGATCCTAGTTTAAGGTTAACATAAGGAGGGTGTATTTATGTCTTAATTCAAGCACATATTAGATCTAAGAGTAATAACCCAGGATGTTATAGCATGGAAAGTATATTAAGCACATGTTTAAACTTATATGGACTTTTATACCATGTATTTATATTCATGCACAAAACGATCCGGTTAGAGAAGATCTAGTAGATATTGGCAAAAAGGCCAATATAGTTATTATTATGTAACGAGAGAGTAAACTCGAAATTTAAAATTTGGGTATAAACAGGATCATGTTAGACATTGGTTCTTAAAGTAATAGTCGTCACATAGAACCTATCTTTTAATTCTACAAGAATGACTTAAACTTTATAATTAATCCTAAACTCAATTTATACATGTTGATAGAGAAATGCAAAGATGTGCCTCATCCTCATCCAACTTGTACACCTACGACATAAGAAATAATGTCGTTATAAATTACTTATAGATTTTTTTTTATAAATTGAGTAAATTAATTTGGGGTTGTGACAAATTGGTATCAGAGCATGGTTATAAACACTAGGCCTGGAAAATAGGCTCAATACGTATGAACTTGTAGAGACAAAATGAAACTAACTTATGTTTTCTTTATGGTTATTTCAGGAAAATAAATATAACGTCTATTTTTCAGGAAAATGGCAGAAGTAGAAATGCTTGCTGAAGAAGTATCCCATCATAGGGAACAAGGAAATCAAGAATAGGAAAATATTAATGACGATAACCTATGGGTAGATTTGAATGAAAATAGGAATGATAATAAATCTGAATTCTTACAAACAGTAAGAGAATTAAAGGCAGAAATACAAAGTGTGAAAGAGGATAACGAACGCATCCTAAAGGCACAGGAAGACTTAAACAATGTTCTACTTAATAAGATACATGATCAAGAAACAAGAAAGAACAAAGTATCATATGAAAAAATGAGGAAAACTGCATCATATAATCGAAGAGCACGAAAATTAAATTTTGCATATAATGAAACTAATTCATCTAGTGGGAGCTCATTAAGGAAAAATAAACAGAAGTATAATACCATTGAAAGTAGTGACAACGAACAAATTAAGAGAAAAGAGTAAACACTACAAAGAAATTACTATAGAATTTAAGAAAATAAAACCACCTATCTTTAATGGTGAAGTTGAAATCGGAGAAGAAGTTGAAGCATGGTGGTCCAGATTGGATAAGTACTTCCAAATTTATAATTACTCTACAAAATTAAAGGAAAAAATGGCCATGTATAATCTGTCCGGAAAGGAAGATATATGGTGGCCAGACATTAAAAAAGTGAAAAATATAAAGGAACGTTATGTAACATGGAACTCTTTTAATAAATTGTTTAAAAGAAAATATTTATTTGAACAATATTATGAAGAGAAGGCTAAAGAGTTTTATGATTTGAAACTCGGTACATTAACTATGAAGGAGTTATGCATCAATTTTTAAGTTTACTTCAATATGTACCCTACATCATTGAAGAAAAACCGAAGATACAACATTTCCTAAGTTGTTTGTCTGTAATATATAAAGAAAGGATCGAGTATGATAATCCTAAAACTTTGGAAGAAACAATGAGAAAAACAATTTTTTGCTATGATCAAAATAAAAACAGAAAAGATAATATACCATCTTGGAAAGGAAATAGTTTTGATCAAAACAAAAGAGGAAATAAGTTTTTCAAATGTACTGGAAATAATTATAAAAGTTATCAAGGGAATAATTACAAAAATAGACCTCAAAATATAATTAATAATAAGGGAAGAGATGTACCTGCTGCATATAATAAAATTACTAATCAAAAGGAATATTTGAAATGCTCGGAGTATCGGGAACCTCACTATTTTAAAGATTGTCCAAAGAGAAGAAAGAATATTGATAATTTACATTCCATACAAGAAGATGCTACTGTAGGAGATGTATCCAAGAGCGTACCAAGGATTAGCGCAACATTGAAGAATAGAAAAGCAAATCATCAAATGACAATGGTCTAAATCGAAGGTATGATAAAAGACAAACCAATTTCTATGTTGATAGATCCAGGAGCAAGTTTGATTTATATATCTCCTAGATTGGTAGAAGTATGTAAACTTCAACAATATAAGTTTGAAAAGTCATGGTTAGTTCAACTTGCTACTGGAACAAAAAGGAAAGTAACTAACTTTGTTAAGAACTATGAGTTTTTCATGAATGAATTTAAAACATATACAGATTTGAATGTTTTACCATTAGGATAATATGACATGATTATAGGAATGGACTGGTTAGAAAAACATAGAGTGATTCTGAATTGCTATGATAAATATTTTACATGCATTGATGAAGGAAATATTTATGTTGTAATAAAAGGAATTCCTAGGAAGGTCATGATTAGAGAAATTTCTTCTTTGCAAATGAAAAGATCTATTAGGAAAGGCTATAAAGTTTTTGCTGTTCATATACTTGAAGATAGAGATAAAAGTGATAAAAGTGATATAAATGATATTCCAGTACTGAAAGAATTTAAAGATGTTTTTCCAGAAGAAATTCTCGGACCACCTCCTAAAAGAGAGATAGATTTTACGATCGATCTCATACCAGGAGAAGCACTAGCTTCGAAAGATCCTTATAGAATGAACATACTGGAATTAAATGAACTAAAATATCATATTCAAGAGTTAATTGACAAAAAATATATCTGACCACGTGTATCCCCTTGGGGAACACCGGTAATATTTGTGAAAAATAAATATGGTACTCTAAGATTGTGCATCGATTATAGACAACTAAATAAGATGACAATTAAAAATAGATACCGGTTACCATAGATTGATGATTTATTCGATCAATTTAGAGGAGCAACTATATTTTCCAAAATAGATTTGCGATCGGGATATCACCAAGTAAGAGTAAAAGATCAAGATATATACAAAACTGATTTTAGGACAAGGTACGGTCACTATGAGTTTGTTGTGATTCCCTTTGGGTTGAAAAATGCACAAGCAGTGTTTATGTGCTTAATGAATAGTGTATTGAGTTAATACCTAGACAAATTTGTAGTCATGTTTATCGGTGATATATTAATTTACTCGAAAAATGAACAAGAACATGAAGAGCACTTGAGGATTGTACTACAAGTATTAAAGGAACAAGAACTGTATGCCAAATTTAGTAAGTGTGATTTCTTTAAAGATAGAATCTAGTATTTAGGACACGTGATATCCAAAGAAGGAATAACAGTTGACCCTGATAAGGTAAAATTCATAATGGAGTGTCCAGTTCCTAAAGACGTATCGAATATACGATATTTTATGGGAATCATCGAGTATTACATAAAGTTTATTGAAGGATTCTCTAAAATTGCATATCCTATAAATTCTTTACAGAAGAAGGGAAAAATGTTTGATTGGAATAATAAATGTGAATATAGTTTTAATAAACTGAAGCACTTGTTAACAACAACTCTTATTTTAAAGATTGCATACCCTTATAAATATTTTACTGTTTGCACAGATGCATGCAAGGAAGGTCTAGGTGGAGTGTTAATGCAAGATAACTATGTTGTGGCTTATGAGTCTAGAAAACTAAAAGAGCATGAAAGAAATTATGCGACTCACGATTTGGAGTTGGCTGCTATAATACACGCACTAAAAATGTGGCAACATTATCTCATTGGCAGACGATTTTTACTAAAATATGATAATGTTAATTTGAAATATTTATTTTACCAGCAAAATCTAAATGCAAGACAAGCTAAACAGCTATCTTTTCTAAGTGAATATGATTTCAAAATAAAACGCATAAAAGGGAAAGAGAATAAGGTAGCAAACGCTTTGAGTCGTCATGCTAATATGATATATGTAACTACAAGCAACAATTACGAAACAGATTTAGAAATAAAAATACAAACAACAATAAGATTTGATAATGAATATCAGAAATTACAAGAGAAAACAACAGAAAATTAAGCAAGGCAAATAAAAATAGAATTTAAATTGAGCAGAACATCGTTATTGATGTATAAGGACAGATTATATATACATAATCCTGAAGAAGTTAAGCTGTTAATATGAATGAGATGCATAA
This sequence comes from Larix kaempferi, assembly GCA_027924585.1. Taxonomy (NCBI): domain Eukaryota; kingdom Viridiplantae; phylum Streptophyta; class Pinopsida; order Pinales; family Pinaceae; genus Larix; species Larix kaempferi. Next base: position 4,066,228 of record BSBM01001238.1, read on the forward strand.
GAAACCGTATTCAGGACACCTTGGATACTAGAAAATGATTACCATGTTGAAGAAAGAATTCTTTTGGCCTAATATGAAAAATGAAGTTGCAGAATACATAGCTAAGTGCATGGAATGTCAGCAAGGTAAAGATGAACATCAGCATCCAGTAGGTTTATTACAGCCCTTACCTATTCCAAAATGAAAATGGGAAGTCATTAGTATGGACTTCATAATAGGTTTGCCTGAAAATGTTAAACATAATGACTCTATAATGGTTGTTGTAGATACGTTAAGTAAGGAAACACATTTTAATCCTGTTAAATCTACATACAAATCTATTCATATTGATGATATCTTTATGAAAGAAATTTTCTAATTCAATGGTGTACCTAAGACAGTAATTTCTGATAGAGATTCAAAGTTTACAAGAAATTTTTGGAAGGATTCTTTTAAAGGATTAGATACTAAACTAAGTTTTAGTACTTCTTTTCATCCTCAAACAGATGGACAAACAGAAAGAGTAAACCAAATATTAGAAGACATGCTTAGAATGTATGCCATGGATAAACCAGGAAAATGGGAAGACTATTTACATTTGGTTGAATTTGCATACAATAACCATTTTCAAGCTTCTGCTAAAATGAGTCCATTTGAAATACTTTATGGATGAAAATGTAACACTCCAATTTCTTGGAGTTGTCCAGTTGATAGATTAATGTTAGGTCTTGGAGTGTTAAAGGATATGGAACTAACCATGGAACATGTACAACATAATTTGAATATAGCTCAAGATAGACTTAAAAAGAAATCAAAGAGAGTTCCAGATAGGGGATCATGTTTATGTAAAAGTGAAACCAAAGAAGATTTCTTTGAGATTGTGGAAATGTGCTAAACTAGCACCCAGGTATTGTGGCCCTTTTGAGATATTAGACCGGGTTGGACCGGTAGCTTATCGGTTGGCATTACCACCTACAGTAAAAGTACATAATGTTTTTCATGTTTCCTTGTTAAAGAAGTATGTGCATGATGCTACTCATGTTGTGAATTGGAATGTTATTTAGGTGGAACCAAAATGTATCCTCGACAGGAGGGATCTTATTCTTCGGAACTAAAATCATTGGGCAGGTAAAGGTGCAATGGATGCACCTTAGCCAAGAAGAAGCTACTTGGGAATTGGAAAAATATGCGAGAGGCATATCTAATTATGTTCCAAGAAGAAACAATGGAAGATTGAATAACACCGAGGAGGGTGTTATATTTAAGGGGGGTGTTTTTAATACCCGTAGAACCTTGATTAAAGTTAAATACTTTGTAATATTGTTTTAATTATTGTTGAACAATTTTTTATTTTTTTTAACAAGAATGGTTTAGGAGCATTTATATTAAGAAAGGAGTGAAAAAATTACAGAAATATGTAGAGGGACTATTCCCAGAGGGAGTCTATGTCCATGACATCTTGTTCTTCTTTTAAAAAATTGAGGTTGTCTCGAAAAATCCCTAAACTATGATGACTATACCTTCTTACAAAGTGCCCAATTATGAGTATACCTAAACATAACATATAAAAAAAGAACTGTTTGTTGACCCAAAACCCAGTTGTAACAGAGCCTTCAGCTTGTTTGTGATAATGGAGTTCAAAATTCCTCCTATTCTAGAAACTATAGTATAGAGATAAACTGTCATAGTTTGCATAATAAAACTATCAACCATAGTGTTTGAAAAAGAGAACTGTAGGTTAAAAACTAGATATTGTGAAGATAAGCCAAGTTAACATCAGTGCTAGGTATTAGGTCTAGGGATGCTTTCTAGAGATTGATCCTACTGAATATTGATGCCTGAGCCTTTCCTGTCATGGAGGCTTGGAATGTAGTGACCGATATCTTCTCCAAGCCTGTCAATTGTTCCTTCTACATCCATAATGTTCTAGTTGTTGTCCTTCGTTTTTGAATCAATGCTTGTAATGCTAGTAGCAACATAGTCCAGAGTGTCGGAAATATTGGAGATCCTCCCATTCATCAAGTTGTTGCTATTCTTGATTTCAGTGTTGGTAGCTTGGACTAGGGTGTGCATTCTTGCGATTTCCCTTTTCATCTCCGAATTTTCTTCCCTAAGAAGATGGATTTCATCTTCCATGATTTCCAGCAAGATTTTGATTTCAGAGGCTAATACAAGGTTGGGGATGGAGTGGAGAAGGTAGATGTCTTGCTAAAACCTTCCAAGGTCAGAATATTGAGCTTTGGAAGTTCACCGGAGTGGGTAAGCAGAGGAAAACGCAGGCGTTCACTAGAGGGGTTGTTCTCCCGCATGTGGGATAGCGACATATTGCAGAGAAGGCACTGGAGTGGAAGATGAAAGTCAAGATCAAAATTTCAGGATCCAACACCCAAGGTGGATGCTAGAGAAGGAGCATGGAGCGAGTCACCCATTACACTTAGAATCCAGTCTTTCACAGAGTTCCAAAGAAGGATAGGGAGGGAGTGCGAGGAAAGGCAGGAAATAGGACAGGGATGCTGAGTGAACCCACCTGACAGATTTAATTCTAGCGTGTTAACCTGCTGCCAAATTCGAGGTTTCCTAGCTGTACGCCTCCGAGCTTTGAATGCATGCGCAGGAAGGTTCTGGAGGAATATGAAGATGATTCCACGTCTAGGGTGTTCAAGAAGGCCCATGAAGGGATTGAATTCAAATATTAACAAGTGCTTATGGGGGTGGAGCATTCCTACAAGGTGTCCAAGATGAATCAAGGAACCAAACAATGTTCATATTTATCTTCATTGCAAACAATGTATCCATAGTCTAGTTGAACACCCTTGCTCACCATTTGATCCGCGGAATGATTGTTTGTTCGAAGAATATAGAGGAATTTGACAACACTGAAGTGGCTGATAATATTTTTGAAGATGTGGTGCAACTTTAGAGTGGAGGTTTTATAATTCATGATGAGTTTTCGAGACTCTCTTATGACCAGAAGAGAATCGCCAAAAACAACCAAATAGTTTATTCCAAGAGTGCTTTCTATCTCCAACCCCTTGATTAAAGTGAGTCATTCTACGTAGTTGTATGAATTCTTCCCTAATCCCCAAGCATAATCTTTCTGTCTATTCCCCCCGGGGTCAAAAATGACCCCTCCCGCACCTGCCAACCCAGGGTTTTCTTTAGAGGAACCATCGAAGAAAAAGGTGTGAAATCCTAGATTTTTCCACCAACTGCTAAAAGATTCCAGGATCATATAGATCTGCCATCTTAAAGAATTTGGTTTTTTTAGGAGGAGGTCCCCGAGAGAAGGGTGGAGAAGCAGTGAAAATTAGAGGTCCAAATTTTTTCTTCGACTTTCATAGGTTCAAGATGTATGTGTCTTAAGCCTTTTGAGAGCAAGGTTTCAATCCATAATGCTTTTGTTGAAGAGGAGTCTCTGCTTGGGTGGGGGATCGAGTTTTCAAAAATTCCTTTATTTATGGATGTCCAGATTTTCCAACGGATATACTTTGGAAGGGAAACCCAAGCTCTGGAGAAGTCTAGTTTTTTATATAGAGATCCTTGATAATAGTCTTTTCAGCAAGAAAAAAGGTCTTTCCAGTTTGTTGGAAGGATAAGGTTAATATGACACTCTTTAAGGGCTATGAACCATACCTCCCTAGAGAAGGATCAATCCAGAAAAAGGTTCTCAAGGGTTTCTTCCAACTCTTTACAAAGAATACATTGCGAAGGTCCTTCAATTCCCCTTTTTTTTAAATTCTCAGCTATTAGGATTTTATGGTGCGCTAAGATACAACAAAAGGAGTTGATTTTGGGAAGGTCATCCTTACACCAGACATTTTTCTACATAGCTTCTTTCATGTTGTTTTTTTATATAGTGTTGTAGCCGGCCTTAACCGAGTATGTTCCTGAATTCCCTTAGCTTCTGGAATCAGCTAGATTGCGATTAATCGGTGCTGAGCCTTGAAGAATCGTCTGGAGCACTCAATAATCCATGATCAGATACTCTTGGAATTCTAATTTTTTCCATCCCTCCCATCTTCCATTATTGTGCCAATTAGAGATATCATAGATAGTAGAAACATTTTTTTGGTCCATCCAGAGCTTGAGGTTCATGAAGACTTCTAAATGGAGCGTAGGAGAAGGTCCCATATTGTCTTCCCAAATTCAAATCTATCTACCATTTCCTGGATACCATCGCAGGCTATTTTGAATGATATATGTTTCTTTATTGCATAATCTCTAGATTGGAGAGACATTCTCGACAAAAGGGAGTTCATCTATTCATCTTTTCCTTCTTCCTCTCAAGTATTTTTTCCTTAAAATCTCTTTCCACCATCTTGGATTCCCTAATACAATTCTCCATAATATTTTGGCTCCCAAGGCAAGGTTCGTCATTCCTAAATCTCAAATTCCAACCCCCCCACAACATTTTGGGTTACAGACAGTTTCCCAGTTTACCAGGTGAAACTTCTTAGTACCACTGGATTTTCCACCTTGCCATAGAAATTTTCTGAGTTCCTTTGCAATCTCCTGTATTATCATTTTTGGAGCTAAAGAGATTGAGTAGGAATAAATAGGGAAATAAACAAGGATGGAGTTAATAAGAATAAGTTTACCAGTAGGGTTGAACCATCTTGCTTCCCAAGAATAGACTTTTTTTTTAATCTTTTCAACCAATCCTTTCTAATCTGCAGATTTCCTTTTTCCCTTGTGGATGGGAACACCAAGATAATTGAAAGAGTTCCAATTTGTTTTTCCTTCATAGCCTAGGGTCCTTTCTATCTTGGCCATTGTTCTTTCCGGGAAATTCCATCCATAGATTTTGGTTTATAAAGCATTTACTTTTCCATATAAATCTTTAAGAAATATGGAAAGGACTTCCCTAAACCTTTCTGCAATTGTTATTGAGCCCCCCCCCCCAAGAAGGATTGTATCATCTGCGAACTGAGCATGATTAGCAGCTTTGACTCCTCTGGCAATTTTTAGACCTTTGAGATCACCACTGTCTTGAAGGAACTATAGCTTCCTGCTCAAATATTCAACTACTAAAATATAAATGAAAGCAAATAGAGGGCATCCTTGTCGAAGCCCTCGAGAGGCTTGGAAAAAACCAGGAGGTATACCATTAACAATTGGAGTGATCCAAGGACTGCTGATGCATGCTTTAATCCATCTAATGAATATTTTAGAGAAACCCAATCTGATAATTATCTCTAATAAAAATAAATGATTAACCCTATCAAAGGCATTTTCCATATCCATCTTAATTGCCATACCTTGTTGTTTGCGTTCCAGGATGGAGTGAATGGCTTCTTGCACGATGATAATGTTGTCCATGATTTTCCTACCATCGATGAATCCTCCTTTCTTATCCGAGATAATATGTGCCATGATCATTTTCATTCTTGTGGAGATAATTTTGGTGAGGATCTTGTAGGAGGTGTTACACAAAGAGATAGGTCAAAATATTTCTATCAAAATAGTACTTTTTCTTTTGGAATCAAGGCCAGAAATGTGGAGTTTGTAGATCCACCAATTTTGTCTTTTTTCCTGGTCCAGTTTAGCATCCTTCTTAAGTCATCTTTGATGATGTCCCACATAGCACGATAAAAATTGATCGTGAATCCATCTGGCCCCAGGGATTTATCAGGATGAAGAGTCCAGATTGCTTCAATAATTTCTTGTTCCGAGATTGGTTTCTCAAGGTCCTCATTCTCTGAGTCAGAAATATAAGAGTGAATACCTGAGAGAAGGTCTGCTTGAGAGACTAGATTTGTTTCTCCACTATCAGAACATAATTGACTAAAATGTTGGAAGTCCAACTTTTTGATGGCATCATGTCCTGTGATTCTTTGGTCGTTGCTATCCTTCAGTTCCTTGATGAAGTTGTAGCTCATTCTAGGCTTTGGTTGTTTATCGAAATAATCAGTATTTATGTCTCCCGCTTTTAACCAAAGTTGTCGGGATTTTATTTTTCCACATCTCTTCCTCGTTCCTGAAGGATTTTAAGATTTCAAGATTCAGTGTTTTTTCATGGGAGATGGAAGCTTTAGTAATCTCCTCACGTTACATTTTATAATGGAGAGTAGCAAATCCTGATTGAAATTCCTTTTTGAAGAAGGAGGGATTAATAAAAGAGGAAGTGGCCCAATTTTTCAATGCAGAGCAAACTACCCTATGTTTTGATTCCCAGATAAAGCTAGGTGAGCCAGAGTAGGTGGAGTTTTAGCCCATTTGGATTATATCAAGAGCCTTAACGTTGTGGAGCCAAACAGGATTGAATATAAAGGGGATAGGGCCCAAATAATTGAGAGGGGAGAGGGAGAGGGAGATGAGTTTATGATAAGAGGTGGAAGAAGAGATAATGGAAGAAATTAAAGGCAATTATTTTTGAAGAAGAGAAAAAATTACCATAAATCGGTCGAGTCTAGCAGCGATGTGTCCTGGGTGGTCCTGGTCCATCCTGCTTGTTGCTCCAAGTGTATTTCCCATTTTTAGGAATGGGATCCATTAGATCTAGATCAGCCATCAGGTCTTCAATATTTTCTCCAAATGGGTTCTTGATGATCGAGCCTCCTCTTTTTTCCAAACTTGATTTCGTGGTGTTGAAGTCCACTGCTATGATAGCCTCTTTCTCGTGCAATTATGTATTTAAAGTGGATAAGGAATCCTAGAAGGCTAGCTTATCTTTATAGTGTGTAGGTTCATACAAATTACAAATGAAGATTGTGTCTCGTTGTTACAACGTATTTTCCACCTTGTGATAATTTATACTATTTGGTCTCTGATTTTCATTTGACTGACTCAGAACCACCTTATGCCCTTTAGAAACCCATTTTCCCCTACTTTTACTCATGTACGCATGCTACTGCATTATATCCATATACGCAGGTGTTATATGCAGGCTAGTTCATTATAGCCCGCGTATACGTAGGTTTCATCACTACAACCCGTGTACATCAGTTTTTATATGGTAAACCATAGTAAAAACTCCATTTTATTACTCCAAAAAGAGGCCATTGTGACCTTTGGCCCTCCATGTATCCTGAAACGACTCGATTCGACCTTTCACCCACTAATACAAAATGAGAGATAAGTGACCAAAATCCGCATATAAATGACCACTTTTGAGTTGGTGACCACTGGTAGCAAATTAGTGGTCATATATCACACGACCAAAAATGTGGTCATATTTAGCTTGTTCATTTATATCTTATCTTGAGTTCATATATTTAGTCATTAATTTGGTAATATATTTGGTCATTATGACCACTTTTTTGTCATGTGATAAATGATCACTAATTTGCTGATCGCCAAGTCAAAAGTGGTCATTTATATGCATATTTTGGTCAGTTTTTGGTCACTTATCTCTCATGTTGTATTAGTGGTCGTTTATATGCAAATTTTGGTATTTTTTTAGTCATTTATCTCTTTTTAGTGGTTTCAGAATATAAATAGGGCACGGAGGAATCAAACCACCAACCTCCTACCTATAAAGCAGGTGCTCTACCATTGAGCTAACACCCTTAAATATAATTCCTTATGGATCGTGCACCTTGCAGTTATTAAGAATGCTCTATATTATAATTTAGGGTGGATTTGCAGTGAATAATTGGGAAGCTTTCTTTGTTTGTTTAAATCAGAAGCACGCAAATTCATAGTGATGAGTTATGAGAAGTCTCTACAATGTTTCTTGATCATAATCACCTGCAAATATTACAACTAGTGAATTAAGTTGTTGCTCTAGTGGTGCATTTTTTACTAGCATTTAAAAACATGTATCACTCAAGTAGCCCATAAAGATGTCTTCATAATCCTATATGCAGGAATAAGTTCATGTCATGTGGTGTTAAAGGTTTTCTCATTCAAACTCCGAGAGCAGGAAGCATGAAAATTAAAATCTTCAATATCAAGCATTTTCATATGTGGGCTTCACATGTTCCATGAAAGTGAAACAGGATATGTTATGTTCATTCAAAATTTCAAACTTTGATGGTAGCAACAGGAAAATTAGAATCTTCAATATCGACCAATTTAATATGTCGGTTTCACATGGTGCCATTAAACAAGATATGCTGTGTTCATTTAAATTATGATGGTAGCAACACGAAAGGCATGTTTCCAAGGCTATTCCATCTGCAAAGAGAACCAAATATTGTTATTAGAATTTTGCATTAATTAGGCAAAGGAATAAAGATCAAGATTTCATGAATCAAAATATCAACTTAGCCTTGCAAGACATCAAGTATTTCAAGCCACAACCTTATTGGCATTATATGAAGTCCCCTACTTCAACTTAAGGACATCCTCCAAGGAAACAACAACTTTAGATGGATAGTTACAATGAGAGATAAAGATATAACTGTCTGCTATGGCATTAATTTGTTTCTTAGTTATTTTTATATACATCAAAAGGAAGGTTGGTCTGAGATGGTCATAGCCTAGACCTGAGATTTATAAAGCAATGTGTTAGCCCCAGAATTGTGCTAAACATTCAGAGGGATCTATACCATGAAGAAATGAGTGGGGTCTAAATTCCTTGAGCCATATGACCATTTAAGATGCAAATCAAGCTTTTCGAGCATTCATTCCTAAGTTTAAGATGAATTAATGCTAGGTTGAACATTGAAATGGCGTGGATGGATCAGCATCAGCATCCAAATCAGATTAATAAGAATTCAAGCTTCCAAAGTTTTGAAATTCAAATTTGCAAGAAGAAAGCCAAATTCAAAATTCAATATGATATTATATGAAGGGCGGGCTTGTTTTTACTAAAAAGACTGTTTTAGTCATTGTTTTACAACAACTGTCTCCGCCAAACCGGGAGGAATTTCGGGAAACTAAGAGATTTTTATCTCCAACACGGGACAATATCCAATAACCTCTCTCATAATTTGCATAGGTGTCATGATTTGGGAGAAACGAAAGGTTTTTCACAGGGTAGTTTTCCAGAATTCACGTTTTTTGCGCAAGTCATCAACTTCTGAAACAGATATCGGTCAGCTGGAGGTGAATCTAAGGAAATTGAAAGAGGTTTTTCTTCAGCATGGCCCCATATACAAAAACCTCTTTCCATTTTTACACAGATATCACCATTTGAGATATACATCCGTGGCACCGAAAGGTCGTTTCAGCAGTCCGCGGTCGGAAATAAGCAAAAATGGTTGGAACCGACTCCCAGGTTGTTGAATCTCTTTGTGCAGGCATCCATACAGTTGTAACAGCTTCTTGTTGATATATCGCGACCCTAGGGCCAAAGTAGATCTATAAATGCAATGTAATAGAAGTAGAACAGGTTGGAAAATCATTTGGTTGAGGCCTGGGGGAGCTCGGCTTTGTGTTTGAGACATTTTCTTTAATATATTTGCAGTGTTGGAGCTGGATTTTTGCAGAGATTTCCTGTTTTATTCTCCTCACAGTCTATTCATCTCTTTTCCCATGTGGTTTGTTTTCTTTCATTGTTTATCTATTTTGTTATGTTGTTCATGTTTGAATAAGAGTAGTATTGGAATGGAATTCATTAAAACTATGCTTTGTTCCTTTCAAATTCAAGCATTCACCACCAATTTCTGCTAAAGTTGGTATAGGATTCATCATTGTATGCCTTATATTAATGGACTGTTTCTATCTTCTTCCTTATCACCAAATTAAAAGCTCTTTGACTGTGAATGGGTGGCTACCTTGTCTCTGTCTGGATATCTCATGCAGCAGTATTGTTATTTGTTTTATGTTTCATGTTTTGACTCCATTGCCCAATAGTTTTCCTTGTGATATTCTCTCCAAACAATTTAAACAATTTGTTCCAGCAGAAATCTGATCTTCTGTGTATGCTTTGAAAGAATATCTTGATCTGAGAGGCTGTGTGTTTATCAGTAATTTTTTTTCAGTCTTTTATCAAATCTGAGAATTCCTTGTGGCTACAATTTTATTGAATATTTCCAGTCTTTTATAGATTTGTTGAGAGAGCCCTCTCAGACTGTGTTGGGTCAGTAGCACAAGTCCAAAGTGGTTAGTAGTTACCCCGAATTTCCTTCTCTCACAACCTTGGGGGTTAATTTGGGTGTTAACAAATTGGCGACTCAACTGGGGAGTGATTATCTTATCATCCCTGGGAAAACGACAAAGTTCAGATTTGAATGATGATGGTGAACAACAGTTAGACATTGAGAAGGTTGTATCATTCACCTGGCGACTCCACTGGGAGGATCGGTGCCTCCATATCGGAATGTTGAAGGTTCCATGGTGACTCCACTATTGGAAAGCTTTAATGTTTGAAGTGTTGATTCAGTTTCTTCATCAAAACAAATGGCAGGGTATGTGGAAACTCTTGCTTCTGTTGATGGTTTTAAAGAATATTTTGATATGTTTAATGATGGCCAAATCGAAGAAGCCTTCTCAGTAATCTTATCCATATATTTGAAATCATGTAAATGTTCTTATGATGATAACATTAGTTTTTTAAAATAGTTGGCTGAAAAACTTAATGAAGATCTTGAAGCCCTAGAAGAGCAGATTCAGTCCCAAGGCTTTCACTTGTCTTTTGAAAGATCTTTTCAGCCTCTTCCATATGTCAATACATGGAAGAGTTTTGTGTCCGAAGATGATTTTTATGATCCAAAACCATATATGCAAGTGGAAGACACACATGGAGAATCCATGAATGAAGACCAAGTTATGATTAACTGTGGGAGGCAGCCAAACATCAATGATTTTTATGACCTTGTTAATGAGTACATGGAAGGGTTTTTCAGTTTGAATTTGCAGCCATATTTCCAGTTTGAGAATGAAAAGATTCATTGCTGTCCTATGTTGTCATATCCTCTGTCATTAAATTTTTCTAAACATGGTGAAGGAGTCAGATTGTTCGGGCATCTAATGAGTTTCCTTCACTGGCATTTCTGCATTATCTAATTGAGCAAAGAGTTTGATAGATTAGAGTAGGTAGACAGTTGGAATAAGCTCGCGGATGAGCATCTTTTTTAGCATGTATAGTTCAGTCTTCAATTTTGATTTTTAGTTCAGATTTGCATGGTGAATTTTCCAATTTTCAGTATGAATTTCAGTCTCCAGTTTCAGAGTTCAGTTCATAAAATTTTCAGTGTGTTTCAGATGGCTGGTTGCATATTTGGGCCAAAAGTTTAGCAAAAATAAGCAAAAGGAAAAGGAAGACTTTGAACAAATAAAAAGGAAAAAGGTCTCGATGGAAAAAGGAAAAATTTGGTTTTATAGACCTATATCAGATTCATATATTTGATCTGAGATTTGAGATTTTTAATTTCTGTGAGAAATGAAAGCAAAGTTCAATTTCCATAAAGGCCAGAATTTTAATTTTTATTAATGGAGGCAAAGTTATGAAAATTCTTCTGGTTGGGCAAAGATTTCAAATGTTTGGGATGGAGCCTATATTCAATTTTTTATGTAAACAAAGTTCAAGGGCTTTATATTTTTATAAAGGTGATTGGGCCAAAGTTTGAGTTCTTATGAAACCAAGGTTTTACATATGGAGACGAAGGGTTTTTCTTTTTAATTGTTGGAATCAAGCTAAAACTTTGGTAAAAGTTGAGAAAATGAATATCGGGCCCAACACAAATATCCTATCAAGCGACTGACTGCCAAACCTAAGGCCCACGCACAACATTTCACCAAAACACCGAGTGCGCCCAAGAGCATTCCTTCATTTGTTACCAGGTATAAGATGAAAGACATATTGTATATAAAGGTCAAAATTACCTTTCTCGTCTTGCATGTGGGATTAATCATTGGAGATGAAGGTGAAATACGCAAGGCTTGGAGCGATCGGTTGCTCTATTCGCATACACTTTCTGGCAGGTGGCGATGCTAGCTCCCAAGAAATCGACGTGTTGTCTCTTTTCTGCATGCTGCTAAGATGGGTCCTGCTTCAAATAAAGAAGCACAACTCGAAATGCAGGAGAATGCAGGTATGTGAGACGAGGTGCTGCAACAATTTTTGAGATTGCCCCAAATGGCAATGGATTTTCGTAGAATCAATCCAATTTTTCTGTCTTCGATGGAGGTGCCAAGAGATCTGAAAAAAGTGATCAGAGTTGTGGTGGAGGCAAGGGCCACATACAGAGGAGTTTTCATTCTGGAGTAGGAAGTGCCACTGTATCTTACCTTGATCTCAGGCTCTCAAATAGTGTCCTTAAGCTTTATGTTTTCGAGCTCTTCTTCCTCGCGATCTTTCTCTATAGCTGGGTGTGGTAACGGGTCATGTGGTCGAGGACACTGCACTCCAGACAAGACTTTGGAAAGTCGCTGAGGAGCATGCAAACGCTAGTCCTTTACCCAAGCGTTGATGAAGGGATATGGATCGCTCAAATTGAATCCAAGTGCCGGATGGAAGTTGACTAATGTGGAGATGAGATCCAAGCCTTGGAGAATAGCTACAGTCCTGTGCTGTCCGAAAGTTCTCCTTCTGTTGTACATTGTAGTATGATAAGAAGCGCAGACATGGGGTGAATGTGCCCAAAGATTACTTCTCAAATCACAGCGCTCATTAATATACCAAAGGCCATCAGCGTTATTGGAAGCTGCAACAGAAGCGTTTCTACCCACACTTGATGCGGCAGCATCGTGGAGCCTTGATTTTTCCAAAGAAGAGATGCTCTAGGTTGAAATGGCATGCTTAGATATGTGTATGCACAAGGCGTGAAGTGCAAGGAAAAATCCCAAACGTGGCAATCAAGCTGATGAGCGGCTCTTCTAGCCTGCTATGTGTGCTCCTGCAACTTAAGCTACTACATGTGGCAAATCTGCTATGTGTGCTCCTCCTGTCTTCAACATAGAAACATCAAAGAAGAAGCATGTAAGAGTGGGGTCATTTCAGGAGGATGGAAATTCATCAATGGAATTGACATGGTTAGAATAGATTATTGGATCTATTGAAGCCAATTTACACGCGCAAAAATCGGTGCAAGTGATTCTTATTAAGAAATCGGGTGGATTAAAGGGTGCTGAGCGTTCTTATTTGATTGCAGCAGTTCGAAGAGTCAGGAGAAGCCATGGATTATTAGACAATTCCCATCGCAAGAAAGTACCATATTTTTTAGTCAATGTCTCTTTGCGGGAGGAGGGGTTAGTTTCTAGGAAGCCAACAGTGATGATTTGGCCAGAGAACAATCGACGGCCCACATTCTCGGCGCAATTTCAACATGCATGGATTAACACATTTTGCAAATCTCCGCCATTCGGTGAAGACTCCACATCTCTTGACGGCTGCAATTCGGGCATGTAGATGATCCACGGCCCAAGACAATAGCGCAGATCCTACTTGTGCACTAATCCAAGAAAGCGAAAATCTCCGCCATTTTGAAGGGTTGCACCATTCAACAACTCAGATCGAGCTGGAAATAGAGCAGCGATCGAGAGTTACTTCTCTAACGGAAATGAGGTGAGCTTAATGGTCAAAATTTAAAGCAATCAAGGGCCAGGTGACAAGGCACAGGTTATAGGAGCGGCATACATTTTTTTCAAAACAGAATTCCCTGCACTCGACTTGGTCAAAGTAAGTGGTGTTGACGCGGCTCATATCTGCGAATCCTTGAGTCAAACTTGAGGTCAAATTGGGTGGATGTGAAGTTGGGCTTAGAGATAAGAGAGAGCAGTTCCAAACTACAGCGTATTCACAATGACTTTGGCGTTTGAGCTCGTGCTGCGAAGAAGAAAGCAGGTTCATTAGAGATCTCAAAGTCGTGAAGGTGGAAATTTTGGAAATTCAAATGCAGAACCTGTTAAAAGGGAGCATGATGTTGATTCGGGACATGAAGAATTCAAAGATTATCAAGTGTCCTGGGTGGATATTCTGAATCTTATTTGTCATGATGGTCATCACAAAAGTAAGAGAGGAGAACCATTTGCTGCAAAAATTAATGGCGATGTTAATAATAAGAGTATTTTAATTGAATCATTTAAATAATTTGTCCAAGATCATGAGAAATATTGAGCAAGGGATAGAGAAGTTGTTGTGACAGATTCTGAGTCATTGGTTGATGCTCAGTACCTTTGTGGAAAGACCTTGATTGTTGTTTCTTTCACTGGTTAGAATATTATGCATTTAATCATGTTTAGAATCTACTTCATAAAGCCATTGAGGGGTTTTGAGACAGTGTGGCATGGTTTCCTTCATTGGATATGTGTTCAAGGCTATCTGAGCTAGTTGGTGCTTCCGCTTGTTGCGTTACTAATTATGCAGTGTAAGATCCTCATTTAGGTGTTTCAAGCAAGATTTCAGGTATCAGATGTTCAACTACAGCACAACAGGTTTGTATTCAGTGGCAGTATGAGTTCAGTTGCAGGATCAGAAAGGGATATAGGTCACAGGTATCAAGTCAGATTGCAGATTGCATGTTGGAATTAGGAGCCGCCCAATGGATCAGGCACTTGGTCTACGGGGTTCTTTGCTACCTCGTAGGGAGGATAGCATCCCCGAGTTGGAGCCAGTTCTTAGCACCACAATTGTGCTAAACATTCGGAGGGGTCCAGTGTAATGTACCCACCCTTGGACCCAATGCAAGGAAGGGAACACATTGCCAATATATGGGGATTTTCATAAAACTCAGCCAACTCATTTTATTCATACAATTAAAAACCATTGTGTGCAGATGCAACTCCATTGAATACGCACAACGAAAATAAACAAATCATCCACACACATTTTATATGCATACAGCATATCAATATAATCATCAATTAAACATTGCAGAAGTAAAATACATAGACAGAGAACACTTATCTTCGTTGTGGAATTGTCCCAAACAACTAGCTATGTCTCTGCAACGTTCCACCCAACCATAGGTCTCTGCCCAACCTGTATTCTTTCAGCACTCAGAGACCACCCCCGAGCTGGGCATGATTTCTACAAGGAAAAGGGGACATTCCAGCTCATTCACAGCCAATTACTCATTTCATCTCAGCCAAGCCAGTCCACAGCTGGGTTTATCAGGCTACATCTGAACCCTGGATGCTTACTCTCAAGCTCAAGCCAAAGCAATGGATACCCATACCCATATCCCAACATATTCATTTCTCACACAGCAAGCACAAACATTGGGCATGGATACACATTTCCAGCAATGAAATTCACAAACAAGATGGCCATATATTTTCCCCAAATCGTGGCTCACCCAAAACGAACTGTGGGAAGGGAAATGCATCCACAGGGAGGAAAAACGTTTTCTCCCCAACTCTCTAAGCATTTAACAACAAAAACAGTCTCTATGGAACCCCAGTTCCATTCCCCTTCTTCCCCACTGGTATACAACACAAAAACGCCCTTCTCTACTGGGAGAATGAAGGAAAACACGACAAACATGGATGGAAAACGCCCAGGTAGCTCTAAACTCGTGAGAGAGAAAGACTGATCATGGATAATCGCTTGGGGGAGAAATTCATGGCTCTTTTCTTTCCCAAGAAGCAAAACACGATTTCCCATGCAAGTTGGCTTGCCCATACTCAAATTTGGACAGCCATACCTCTCATTCCCCAAGGCATTAACTACATCAACCAACTCTTTGGAGAAATCAATGATTGGGTACAAAAGTTAACGTGGGTAGTTGAGGGTTTGATGGGTTCTCTCATTGACACTTGGACTGACTTGATTGGCTCCAAGGGTTTGAATATTTCCCTCCCAATTCCTTGTAAAATCATGCCCCCATCTCTTGTTGCATTGCATAGCTAGTTGTGGGTATTTTATTAAAATGCATATTTACATGATATTTACAATTCCAATGTGCCTGGCTAGAACGTAAACCATATGCATCAATAAATCGATGGCGGGGTCTTGGCCTTGAGCTCCTCACCATGATATTATAACAATATTACATCATTTACAATTTAATGCCATGGGGTCAAACTGGGAACATTACATTCCCCTCCCCTTGGAATAACACCATCCTCAGTGTTCCAACACTTCAGAATATATACCCACTTTACACATGATTCAAAATTCACAAAATGTGGCAGGTCTGTCCTACGTTTCATCCATTTACTTTGAACTTTCGGGACCAATTCCTTTGGCTTCCACAATCGTTCCTGCTGGATTTGATCGGCCATATCTATAGGTGGGCATTGCTCTACAATGATCCCTTTCTTTTATTTACCTTCCAGCTGTTCTACAAGTCTAGAATTCCATAGTGCCATCTTTCTTGCTGTCCTGGCAGCTATTTGAGGAAGATTTCCAGCTAAAACAAATAGCTTTTGGTCTGCTGCCATGATCATGGTGCACAACTGGCTCTCACTTTTCTCACTAGCAACACTTGGCTAGTAACAACTACAAGCAATGGCTTTCAATGTCTCACCTGTGAGACTCATCATGGCAATTCCTGTTAGGACAAGCATAACACAATATTAAAATTAGTCAATTATTTTCCCAATTGACTTGGAACGTCCATACTTTAATCATGAGACTTCCACACATTTCATGCTTTCCCACATACACATGAACTCATTCATGTTCATCCTTCCACGGGAAAATAACTATTTCAGCATTCACAATTTATTTCAAGCAATTAAACACAATCTAATTTCAGCTATGACATGCACTCAACAATTTTTTATTTTTAAGGTGCATCGGTCAGAAAGGAAAGAGAAGAGTAAGATTTTTCCCCCTCTTAGTCTTGTTCCAAACCGGAGCCACACCATCACTTGTGGTTCTATGATACTTATCCTCTTTTACTTCAATGTGAAAGCTTGACTTGCCCTTTCTTGGCTATGACACTTAGTGTCTAAGGTCTGTCCAATGCTTTTTAGCTAGGGAACCCTTCCCCATTGTTGCTTATAGAACCTTTGGCTGCTAGGACCCACATAGTTCCACTAGCACCATCTTTCATTACTGCTCATACTAAGATTTTTAGGACAGTCATATGTCCACATGCATCCCTATGATGCCTTCATAGTCCTTGCTTCCAGCAATGCCTACACCTAAACATTGAATCAATTCACATGCTTAGTTTATTTTCATAGGGTTTATCTCCAAAATAGAATTTAAGAAATCATAACCGAATCATATACACATGTATATTCATATTAAATAAGCAAGAAGCTGCAAGATAACCAAATACTTATCTGCATTGGATGTCTTCACTTTATCCCGCAGGATCCTTCTTTGCTTTACAAGCCTTGGATTTCCCGTGGATACAATAATGAATGTTGGGACAGCACACAGGCTACTCCACAACCATTCGAATAGGCAATACCAGGCCAATATGCCGACTAGGTTTTATCAATTAATTAAGGAATGTTCGGCCAGCATGCCAGCTACTCCACAACATCGAGTGGTTAATGTTCCCACCAACTATTCTCTAAATTTACCAAGAATTTTATAGCGCCCAACTAGTTACTCTCTGGCTTTACCAAGCATTTATAGCTCCAACCAGTTACTCTCTGGGTTTACCAAGAATTTATAGTTCTTTCAGGGTCCTTGCTTTCTGCAATGACCAAGGTTTCCAACAAGGAAACAATAGTGTATCAGCTTAGCTGTTAGAAGATTTATACCTGAAATATTCATTATTCCAAACAAGAAATAAATGGAAATGAATACTTATATGTATTGTGCGTTTCCTCGCTACTCCACAGGTTTCCTTCTCTGCTTTACAAGCCTTGGATCACCTATGGGGTGGATGCTTTCCAGAACACATGCTGCTCCACAACATCATCCGAATAGGCAATGCCAAGATAGTATGTTGACTGGGTTTATCAGGAATCCCTAAAATTAGTATGCTAAGCCAGTACGCCGACTGGTTTTATCAAGCATTTCAAAAATCAGTATGCTAAGCCAGTACGCCGACTGGGTTTATCAAGCATTTCAAAAATCAGTATGCTAAGCCAGTACGCTGACTGGGTTTATCAAGCATACAATAACCATTTCCAAGCCAGTTCTCCGACTAAGTTTCTCAGGAAATAACACCCTTCACCAATACCTCCACAACATGCAAATAATCAATTCCAAGCCAGTACACCGACTGGGTTTGTCAGGCATCAATTTAACAACATGCCAAGCCAGTACACCGACTGGGTTTATCGGGCAATATGAACAACATAATATGATTACGTGGCTCCTTCTCTTATGCAACCAGTGGTTCCCTCCAGGAACTCTATAGGTGACTCACTTGACTGCAGGCTAACATGGCCCCACAATACCCACTCACTCTACATAAGGATGATACCCCTTTTCTGCAACACAGCTCCTTGAGCCTATCCATCTCTTCTAGTGTCCTTTAGTGTGAGTGTAGAAAGGTTACCACTTCCCATATAGTCCTCTTGAACACCCTTTCTTCACTTTGCTTGTTACGTGCAACACCAAATTGCATCTGTGTAAGCTGATAGCACAAGAAGGATAAGCATACTCATCAGTATTGCTACTCTAAAATTGTAACCATATTTCATAACATTCACTATCAAGTATTGAAACACCAGCAATGCGTCCACTCCCTTAGGGTGTAGTCAATATTTCCAACCTTATCATAACCCAGCATCTGAAAGGTATGCATCCCTTTCCGATGTGAGCCATGTAGGACCTAATCATACTCAAGCAGTTTGGAATAATAATGAAATAATAAAACATGCTTTGCATATTAACTCTAGTAACTAGACACGCATATTCTTTAGCTGGGGTTATAGAATACTCATGTGTTTTACAAATGTATCTTTTCTTTATTGGCGAAGAATGGGGGCTCCCTTCTCCGAGTCAACAGTCCTTCGGGTTGCCACCCCAATCTTTTCACGTTCCTTAACCCACACATGCCTTCCTGGCATAATTTTACTATCTCACTCACGTGCTTTACCAACATGCAATTCGGTTGAGACATTATCAACATTTACAATGGCGTTTCACCCGAAACCCATTTCCAAATCATGGGATCCTTCCCATCTAGTTTGGATTCTGCAGGCCATCACACATGGTCTTCCTGCAATGTGTCATCCTCGCACACTTATCAAATAACCAAACAGTCAGCAACATTTAACAATAATTTCAAATATGATTACTTCATAACCAATCAATAGCATTAATAATTAAATTCAACATGAATTTACAGTTCGGTCTTCTATAGAAATTGATTTTCTTAGCAATGAGGCTATCCTCATATTGTTTGGCTCTCGTAAGTGGTATCACTCTGTCCATTATGGTTTTACACTTGCTACCATACATGAACATCCACCTACAACATGTCCTCCTGACACGATTTGATATAAGCCAAACAGTCATTAGCAATTATTAGCAAATTCTCAAATCTGAAATTTACAAATCGGTCTTCCTACAGAAATTAGATTTGCAACCATGAGATTATTCTCATAAACTTAAACCAGAAAATTTTCAGATTTGTTTCATGCATAATCCACAACCATGAGAACCCTCTCATAACCTTTGGCTCCTGCACATGGTAGATCCTGGTCTTTACTATGGACGTATCCTCATTTCCATATGCAAGACTTGTCTACCTGAAATATGAAGTTCAATCAGCCAAACACGTTATGAGTATCTATGCGTATAATCCTTTCATTGCCACAACAGTCACTGAAGTGATCTCAAAATTATAACACTCAATAATTAAAACACCTTCAGCTGTTAACATTTGAAATACAATGAAATATATACATTTATATATATGCACCATTATCACAATAAAATTACAAGACATAGTCACACTATCCATGCAATTTAAATAAACTGTAAATACTCATTACTTCACATTCCATGCAACTCTGTCCTTCCAACAGAGTGCTCTGGTATCCCATCACATGTCTACTTTCTTCATGTAGTCTTTCTCCTACATTCATAGCAGCTCACGAAATGGTCTCAGGATTAACAATAGTCCACCATTTCATCTATTATCTAACTGCATGAAACATACATAACACAACCATGCATTCGCATAATGCATCACAACCTGTGCACCCATACTTAAGCATGCACATCTACGATGTTTACACCAAATTTTCCAGTGCATTCACCCAATGCATATCCCCAAGATTTACCAAGTCTTTCAAGGCATATCTACTCAATGTCATTGATTCGTGCATACTATACTATCATGACATGCATTCCAAAGACATTATGTCCTAATTAGGGCTATCTTATATAGCATGCACTACCATAACAGGACCACAAGTCATCACTTGCTTTGGTTGTTAAACTCACAACCAACATACACAAATGGTATGATATAATTTCATATGAATGTATTGAGGTTTCTAAGAAACTATAGGGTGTAAGGCTCCTTGCCTTCACTTACCCACACCTCGCCATACTTGGTAGGTTGACATTCACATTCAGGCACTCAATACCACATGCAACCAAATCAACATAGTTTAAACATAGTGGAAGGGATCTTACCAAACCCTCTTTCCACATTCATGCAATTAAGCACAAATACCATTACTTGTGTGGCTATCATTAACATCGCTTGATGTTACCTGATCAGCTAGCCTCTTACCAAGGCTACACAGTCCTTTTTCCAACATCATGATCACAAATTGGTTGCACCATCCTTTCCTCAGAAGGTTGTTGGTCATATGCAACAATCATCACCCACATCTTCAGCCATGCTTCGGTTATCTTTGGTCCTACAACCAATGCGAACATGACTAATTATTAGCAACCACAATAATTATCTTAAGTGGCTCATTGCATATGTAAAACCTCACTATTTTACCAATATGCAATATCATACTCATGCATAAGCAATTCACATGCATTATGCAATGACTCTTTAATAGTTCCCACTAATTCATATACATTACGCTCTTGCATTTACAACAACCCTATGCCATAATTTTCAGTATATAAACTCAGGAATTATAAATACAATAGCAAGAGGGGAGTGAAGGCTCCCTTTCCAATTCCTCATATGACATGGAGTTCCTCCTCCACATCATAGCTGATCATTTTCTTGGTTTTCCTACCAAGCATACAAGCGATCATTAGCTATGATCTTCTCATGAATTAGCAATTAAACATACACATACGTGTATAACATTCATTCTTGCTATTTTGCAACATGCAGTCCTTTTTCTATAAACATAAATAGTTTAAGGTGAGGAATCTCCCTCTTATTGACATTTCCTTGTTGCTCCCATTGCTCTTTCTGCAATGCATATTACAACAAATTACTCTTACTGAGGATTTCGCAAACCTTCTATGCAATTCTTGCTCCTCATCCCAAGATTAGAGAATTATTTTCACCCTTTCAACGACTGTCTCTGGGGGATGACGAGGATCAAGGGGGATTTCCCCCAGGAGGGTCGAGGGTAGTGCCCTTGTTTTTTTTTTTGTAAATCCTTTGATTTGGCGCAATCTGGCACATAAGTTCCATGGCATTTTTCAACTTTCGGCACCTAAAAAATTTCCCTGGAAAACAGATGAAATTCCCTATTTCGGAGCAACTCGTTCAGTTCTTCCTGTTAAGATTCAATATGCTAAGACAGAAAATAGCAGCATTACATTCCATTTCACAATAATAGCATATACAGGATCACTGAAGAAACAACAAGCATAGCATAAACACAAGAGATAGAGATTTATCCTGGGAAACCCTCATGGGGTAGAAAACCCAGTAAAGCTTCCTCAATATAGATGACCAGCAATATACAAAGATGAAACCCTGAGACATGATCTCCTCCTCCACAATAGCAGACCTCTCCTCCACAAGTGAGTTATCCTCAAGTGAGTGTGTGTGTATAATGAGGAACACACCTCCTCTATTTATACACTACTCTGATATGTATTTTACACAAGTACATGTAGGCTCGTATTTAACCATTAGGTTAAATACCCCATTATAACTGACTGGGCCGACCCCCACATGGTGGGTCTAATAACCCTTTGACCCACATAACACATACAGGGCCGACCCCCACTAGGGAAGTCTAATAACCCAAGTTACCACATTCCAACGAAGGAATAAACATCTCCGGAATAATAAAGTACAAATATAATATTCTTTGAAGTTACAATATCTCAACACTCCCCCTGAACGAGAAGGATATTATAACAGCATCTGCACGAGAAAGGAGTCATCAACATCATACATGATACATCTATAAATCATTGGAAGCTTTCTTAACATCATCAGTAACTCAACCAGTTACTGGAACATCAACATCTTCAGTACTGAGTCTTTATCTTCTGCAGCACTCGAACAACTATAGCAACATCAACGTCTGGATCCTCACGATCATCAACATCGTCATCTAGACCATCACGATCAGCATCATCGTCATCATACGATCATCAGCATCGTCATCACACGATCATCAGCATCGTCATCGCACGATCATCAGTATCGTCATCTCATGATCACCAACATCATCATCGCACGATCAGCATCATGATCACACGATCATCAGCATCGTCATCTCATGATCATCAGCATCATCATCACATGATCATCAGCATCGTCATCACACGATCAGCAGCATCATCATCACACGATCATCAGCATCGTAATCACACGATCAGCAGCATTGTCATCACATGATCATCAGTATCGTCATCTAGATCATCACGATCAACAACATCGTCATCTAGATCATCACGATCAACAACATCATCAATACAACTATAAATATCATTAATACAAGTATCCTCATCAATACAAGTATACACATCATCAATACAAGTATCCTCATCAATACAAGTATACATATCATCAATACAAGTATCCTCATCAATACAAGTATACACAATAGCAGCATACCCTGCAACACACAAGATCTAATTACGGGATAATCAATCCCTCTCACTTTAGGACATAGGTCCAAGGATGATACAATCCTGATCCGCTTACGGGATGATCAGTCCCTCTCAGTTTAAGACAACTCTCATGTCTATGTATGATGCAATCCATATGAACTTACAGGATGATCAATCCTTATCACTTTAAGACACCTCACCATGTCTAGGGACGAGGCAATCCCAATCTATTTACAGGATGATCAGTCCTTATCACTTTAAGACATCTCACCATGTCTAGGGACGAGGCAATCCCAATCTATTTACAGGATGATCAGTCCTTATCACTTTAAGACATCTCACCATGTCTAGGGACGAGGCAATCCCAATCTATTTACAGGATGATCAGTCCTTATCACTTTAAGACATCTCACCATGTCTAGGGACGAGGCAATCCCAATCTATTTACAGGATGATTATTCCTTATCACTTTAAGACATCTCACCATGTCTAGGGACGAGGCAATCCCAATCTATTTACAGGATGATTAGTCCACTCAATCTCATTTAGGACTATCCTTCCTTTCGGAATTACTAGATTTACTGTCCAAGGATGATTTAATCCACTCAATTCATTTAGGACTATCCTTCCTTTCGGAATTACTGGATTTACTGTCCAAGGATGATTTAATCCACTCAATTCATTTAGGACTATCCTTCCTTTCGGAATTACTGGATTTACTGTCCAAGGATGATTTAATCCACTCAATTCATTTAGGACTATCCTTCCTTTCGGAATTACTGGATTTACTGTCCAAGGATGATTTAATCCACTCAATTCATTTAGGACTATCCTTCCTTTCGGAATTACTGGATTTACTGTCCAAGGATGATTTAATCCACTCAATTCATTTAGGACTATCCTTCCTTTCGGAATTACTGGATTTACTGTCCAAGGATGATTTAATCCACAACCGTACATTTAGGACCACGTCCAAGGATGACTTAATCCTCCACCGTACATTTAGGACCTACGTCCAAGGATGACTTAATCCTCCACCTTACATTTAGGACCTACGTCCAAGGATGACTTAATCCTCAATCGTACATTTAGGACCTACGTCCAAGGATGACTTAATCCTCCACCGTACCTTTAGGACCTACGTCCAAGGATGACTTAATCCTCAACCGTACATTTAGGACCTACGTCCAAGGATGAGTTAATCCTCAACCGTAAATTTAGGACCTACGTCCAAGGATGACTTAATCCTCAACCGTACCTTTAGGACCTACGTCCAAGGATGACTTAATCCTCAACCGTACATTTAGGACCTACGTCCAAGGATGACTTAATCCTCAACCGTACCTTTAGGACCTACATCCAAGGATGACTTAATCCTCAACCGTCCACCAAGAACTTCATTCTCGAAGACATACGTCTACGGCTCTCTTTAGGACTGAAGTCCAGGGATGATCCAATCCCCTCAAGTCCACCAAGGACTTCATTCTCGAAGACATACGTCTACGGCTCTCTTTAGGACTGAAGTCCAGGGATGATCCAATCCCCTCAAGTCCACCAAGGACTTCATTCTCGAAGACATACGTCTATGACTCTCTTTAGGACTGAAGTCCAGGGATGATCCAATCCCCTCAAGTCCACCAAGGACTTCATTCTCGAAGACATACGTCTACGGCTCTCTTGAGGATGATGCAATCCTATCATGTCCACCAAGGACTTCATTCTCGAAGACATATGTCTATGGCTCTCTTTAGGACTGAAGTCCAGGGATGATCCAATCCTCACATGTATTCTCATCAATTACTATCGATCCTGGGAACCCATACAGAACCTGATTCACACTTCCTTTTTAATTACACCATTAAGAGAATGGTCTTATCTAGCCACTTAAAGCAAACATCTCATCATGATTCTCTTCCCCTTTCTAAGAGAATATTCTAGCCATGAGCCTTCTATATTTTGTTTGATTTGTAAATCTTCTTGTTTGAACATCCATCACTTGTACGGTGTCCATCATTCTTCATGACCTTTCCTACAAATCAAAATTAAGTACATGATTAGTAATACTTCATAATCATCAAATCATATTGACATGGTAACCTATTATGCATACAGATATCATTTACATAGTTATGCAACTAATTTGACCAATACTTTGGCACAACACTTTCCCATATCCTGTATGCATACAGTGGCTATCTAGATGCCTTCCATCTCTACCATAACATACTATCGAGAGTGTGCACAGCTCTCAGCATGTCAGCAAAGAGGTTTCATTCTAGACAAGCAACAATGGAATGTTTGTCCAACTTACCAATCATATGCACATTAGTAGTATACTGTTCAATGCTCTATGAATGTTTACACTCAGCATTATATATTCTAGGAATACAAATATGCATACAACCTATTACAGGCAATATCATTACTATTTCAAATAACAACTCAAATACTTATCTTTTATGTTTGTGTGGTTGCCTCCCGCTTGATCTTATGTATGTCTTTTGAACTTCTATTCATTCTGTACCACTGTGCATGCTCAAGAGTCATCCTCATGATCTCATACACAAACATACACTCATTAGTATATTCTAAATGCTATCAAAACATTATAGTTCTAAATAATCTTGAAAATGTATAGTCATGATTATAGTTAATAAACATTAGTATTCAAGATTTCAGGGAAGTCTTCTTTTACTCATGCATATCATCAATCAAGATAAAAGACATAATATGCATAATCCCTTGATTACTAACTTTATGAATAAGCATAACCAATCATTCCAAGTATACTTATATAAGGGAACCTAACACAAGGTAAGATTCATGGGAAACATACCTGGATTAGTATACCTACTTGGTTATGTACAACATACCTAAACAATCTCTTCAATGATTTAGAGATCCTGAGCTAGAACCTGCATGTCTCATAGGTTAAGCATAATATAACAAAGTCATACATACCTCGTAAGTACAACAAAGATTATGGATGAGTCTTTGCCTTCATGTTTCATGGTCATGGAACCTGATTTGTCTTTTGTGATGTACCTGTATCTTGCTAGCAGACAACATCAACCTCACACAACATCATAATGCATTAGTACAATCATATAGCCCTAATCAATGAATGTCTTTGATCATTCACATGCATTCATACTGTTACTAGGGTGATAAGACATTTCTAACATTAATCAAGATTGTACTAATAAATAATATGAAGACAAACACATCATGAACTTAATCAAGAATTAGATTTCAAGACATACCTGAGCCTTCTTAAGTCATACCTGTCGAGACTTCTTGTAGTCTTCTTATGTAAGGCCTTAGCCTCAACTCCCCCTGAAACTTGATCTGGAGCTTGATTAGGGTTTGCTAGAGAAACCCTAAAAATTTAATCTTTGACTTTCACACTTCTGAATGGATGAAAGAATATGTCTTGCTGAGCTGATCAAACTAGCATACTTAAATTTTGGAAATTCCAAAATTTGATCCCTCAAAATTGCCTTTGAAACTTCTAGATCTTCTAGACAGGATCCCGAACTAGGGTTTGATGAAGCCCACCCTTCTGCTCAAACAAAAGGTTCGATCCAAGGCTCTAAACTCTTATTTTTCTGAGGAGCTTCCAGCCGTGGTTACAGACTTCAAAAATTCCAACTTTTGTTGAAGCCCTAATTTTCCATCTTTCCGATCAAAATCCCGAACTGGGGTTTGATCAAGCCCGGTCTTCTACCCAACCAAAAAATTCGATCTTGGTCTCTAAATTTCGATTTTCTTGAGTAGCATTCAGCCGTGGACTCCGATTCCAAAAATTCTAACTTTCTCCGAAACCCTAAATTCCGGAAGCCATGAATAAAGGTGCTCCAAAAATAATTCTGTTTTGACAGAAATATGCACCTGATTGTTTCTGCTATAACTCTAAAATTTTTGCTCCACAGGGTCTGAAACCTTTTTTTCTGCAGTAGCCTGACCTGTCATCTTTCCATCCTGATAGGTATGACCTCAATTGGGTTTTCTGAGAGAGATTTATGCCAAGTGTCGCAACATGACCTGTTTATGGGATAAAACAGGAGAGCGAACTTGTACGGCATGCCACGTGTCACTGTTTGAACTTCGGCCTCTGAAAAATTTTCCTGAGATAGCTCGACCTGTTATCTTTCCATCCTGACAGGTCTGACCTCAATTGGACTCTCTGAGAGAGAGTTATGCCAAGTGTCGCAACGTGACCTGTTTATGGGATAAAACAGGAGAGCGCACTTGTACGGCGTGCCACGTGTCACTGGTTCATCTTCGGCCTCTAAAAACATTTTCTGAGATAGTACAGTCTGTGTACTACCTGTCACTTTTTACGAAATTGTATTTGGAGCTTCCTAGCCCAAGTTATGACCTTTTTTCCAAGGTCACCTGATTTTGACTAAGATCTGGAAGAGGCAGAAACCCTAACTTGTACTGATCATAAATCAGAAAGTACAACGAATCTGAGGGTTCCCTTTGGACACAAGGTACCTGGGGATGTTATCTTCGACCTGTAAACTTTTCCGACCCTGAAACTTCGCACAAATGGATTTATATCAAAAGTTCCACGATGACTGGTTTTTGCTATGTAAAACCCTAACCTTCAAATTGTGGTAAGTAAAGCAAGTGTCGTAAGTGCCATACCTTGTCTTCCTTCAGGTTAGCTCTGATACCATGTTAAGATTCAATATGCTAAGAAAGAAAATAGCAGCATTACATTCCATTTCACAATAATAGCATATACAGGATCACTGAAGAAACAACAAGCATAGCATAAACACAAGAGACAGAGATTTATCCTGGGAAACCCTCATGGGGTAGAAAACCCAGTAAAGCTTCCTCAATATAGATGACCAGCAATATACAAAGATGAAACCCTGAGACATGATCTCCTCCTCCACAATAGCAGACCTCTCCTCCACAAGTGAGTTATCCTCAAGTGAGTGTGTGTGTATAATGAGGAACACACCTCCTCTATTTATACACTACTCTGATATGTATTTTACACAAGTACATGTAGGCTCGTATTTAACCATTAGGTTAAATACCCCATTATAACTGACTGGGCCGACCCCCACATGGTGGGTCTAATAACCCTTTGACCCACATAACACATACAGGGCCGACCCCCACTAGGGAAGTCTAATAACCCAAGTTACCACATTCCAACGGAGGAATAAACATCTCCGGAATAATAAAGTACAAATATAATATTCTTTGAAGTTACAATATCTCAACACTTCCGACCTGTTGCGGAGCAACTCGTCGAGTTTCGCTAGTCGGCAGACTCATCTATCTTTTTCGCCGTTTCGGACTCATTTGTCTTTTTCTCCGTTTGAGAGATAAAGATATAACTGTCTGCTATGGCATTAATTTGTTTCTTAGTTATTTTTATATACATCAAAAGGAAGGTTGGTCTGAGATGGTCATAGCCTAGACCTAAGATATGTAAAGTAATGTGTTAGCCCCATAATTGTGCTAAACATTCGGAAGAGTCTATACCATGAAGAAATGAGCGGGGTCTAAATTCCTTGAGCCATATGACCATTTAAGATGCAAATCAAGTTTTTCAAGCATTCATTCCTAAGTTTAAGATGAAATAATGCTTGGTTGAATATTGAAATGACGTGGATGGATCAGCATCAACATCCAAATCAGATTAATAAGAATTCAAGCTTCCAAAGTTTGGAAATTCAAATTTGCAAGAAGAAATCCAAATTCAAAATTCAATATGATATTATATGAAGGGCGGGCTTGTTTTTACTGAAAATGATTGTTTTAGTCACCGTTTTGCAGCAGCTGTCTCTACCTAACTGGGAGGAATTTCAGGAAACTGAGAGAGGTTTACTTCAGAACGGGCCAATATCCAATAACCTCTATCATAATTTTCACAGGTGTCATGTTTTGGGAGAACCGAAAGGGTTTTCACAGGGTAATTTTCTAGAATTCAGGTTTTCTGCGTGAGTCATCAACTTCCAGAACAGATCTTGGCCAGCTAGAGGTGAATCTGAGGAAACTGAAAGAGGTTTTTCTTCAGCATGGTCCAATATACAAAAACCACTTTCCGTTTTTATACATCTATCACCTTTTGAGATATACAGTTGTGGCACCGAAAGGTAGTTTCAGTAGTCCGCGGCCGGAAATAAGCAAAAATGGTTGGAACCGACTCCTAGGTTGTTTAATCTCTTTGTGCAGGTGTCCATACAGTTGTAATAGTTTCCTGTTGAGATATATTGACCCTAGGGCCAAAGTATATCTATAAATGCAATGTAATAGAAGTAGAACAAGTTGGAAAATCATTTGGCTGAGACCTGGGGGAGCTGGGCTCTGTGTTTGAGACATTTTCTTTAATATATTTGTAGTGTTGGAGCTGGATTTTTGCAGAGATTTCCTGTGTTATTCTCCTCATAGTCTGTTCATCTCTTTTCCCATGTGGTTTGTTTTCTTTCATTTTTAATCCATTTTGTTATGTTGTTCATGTTTGAATAAGAGTAGTATTGGAATGGAATTCATAGAAACTATGGTCTGCTCCTTTCAAATTCAAGCATTCACCACCAATTTCTGCTAAAGTTGGTATAGGATTCATCATTGTATGCCTTATATCAATGGACTGTGTCTATCTTCTTCCTTATCATCAAATTAAAATCTCTTTGACTGTGAATGGGTGGCTACCTTGCCTCTGTCTGGATATATCATGCTTGTCTCAAAGATTAAGCCATGCATGTCTAAGTATGAACTAATTCAAATTGTGAAACTGCGGATGCCTCATTAAATCAGTACTGTTATTTGTTTTATGTTTCATGTTTTGACTCCATTGCCCAATAGTTTTCCTTATGATATTCTCTCCAAACAATTTAAACAATTTGTTCCAGCAGAAATCTGATCTTCTGTGTATGCTTTGAAAGAATATCTTGATCTGAGAGGCTCTGTGTTTATCAATAATTTTTTTCAGTATTTTATCAAATCTGAGAATTCCTTGTGACTGCAATTTTATTGAATATTTCCAGTCTTTTATAGATTTGTTGAGAGAGCCCTCTCAGACTGTGTTGGGTCAGTAGCACAAGTCCAAAGTGGTTAGTGGTTACCCCGAATTGCCTTCTCTCACAACCTTGGGGGTTAATTTGGGTGTTAACACAATGATTCAACTATGTATGCAAATGCTCAATCCAAATAATTGTTGTTAGAACCAGCATAGATCCATCTTAAACCCGTATCTATCAAGCACCGAGAGGGATCCAATTTCTTGAGGTGTATTTCTTTTTTTAAATTTAAACTCAAGAAATTTGATCTCTCTTGATTGATAGATCCTGTTTAAGTTTTAAGTTTTTATTTTATAAACGAACATCTATTTTTTAATTACTTTTCATAATATTTTATTTTATGGACCAAAGTGGATTTTTTTAAAATACTTTCCATAATTTGTTTTATGAGTGGACATTAATTTTTTTAATTATTTTGTTAGTAACAAACATTACATCACAAACGTTACAACATCTCCCCATACTTACTTTACTTTACGTTACTTTTTTTTACTTTACTTTACTTTACTTGCTTCTTTTTACTTTACTTCTTTTTACTTTACTTTACTTTACTTACTTCTTTTTACTTATTTTTATGCGCAATCACCTTTTACATTTTATTAGATGTAACGCTACATTTTTACGTTTTATTAGATGTAACGGTACATGATGTTAGAAGATATCCCCCATACTGGGATGTAGAGCACCCCGTTTCACTCGGTGCAAAGATATAAGTGTGTTAATCTGCCCCAAACAAACCCAAAAGTGTCATGCTTTTGCAAAAATAGTATGAGCTAGTTCAAACTATTCCTTTCAAGGAATCCTGTAATCATAACACTAGGAAATTTGTTTTGAGAGACAAAATATTAGGTAGGAAGCCAAACATAGAATACCACAAGTTCCCAAATGAGCATGTTTTTTCATAAAAACTTTCCAAGCCAACTATAGGGACAATATCAAATAACACCTTCCATGATTAAGAATGATTCCAAAGGAAACACGATTATTTTGATGTCAAACAAGAGGCAATCCAAGTTTGAGAGAACTTTGCATCATGTTATCCACAAATATTAACTACTCCAAGTAAATGATCAATAGCTGAAAACACAGTATATTCAAAATGCTTCGATATTTAGATGTACAATGCTAATTGTAACATAGAAACTGTCTGAAAAAAGTATAAATAATATGACAATCACATCACTTCTACATGAAGGAAACTTGCAGTTTTATATCCTTTTGGTAATCAGATTGCATTGTATCACCATAAACATAAACTAGATGTTGTAATGTCCCCTCCTATCATACCAGCATGATAGAGAGGATCGTGATGCTAAAACCGGGCATCTAGCCCCATATCCATTAAGTAAAAAACTCATTGATAAAAAGACATATACATGTGCATGTTATAGAAACAAAATGGAATTAAAATCATGTTTAATATCTAACATACATTCAACATTTCTGTGACATCCATTAAATAAAGACATTGCAGAATTTATAAAAGAGAATACTTATCTTAACAAAGTAGTCCCAAGCAACCAGCTATGCATCTGCAACGTTCCACCCAACCATAGGCTAGTTGTGCTTATCAACGTCTTGATAAAACTGCCACCCCCGAGCTGGGCATGATTACTACAAGGAACCAGGGAATAGCCGACTCACACATAGCCAAGCATACACCAAGATGAGCCAAGCCAATTTATAATTGGGTTTATCAGGCTGCTAGGAAATGGAAAGGAAGAATTGCTAAGCTAGTGAGCTCAACCACAGAGCTATGGATACCTCTACAAGATCTATTTAGCTTGGCACCCACAATGCCTACACACCCCACTCAAGGAAGTATTCCCTTCACCAATTCACAGTCCCTCAGGCCATACCTTCCAATTCTAGAGTGTCCCATGTGTGCATAGAAGAGTAGCCAGCCCTCTTAATCTTCTTGAGAGGTTATTCTCCCCACTAGGTCTATCAAGCCAATTCTGTCCACTACCACTCCAAAACTTTTGCTCACAGGTTCAAACCAAAACAGGGATGCACATAACAACAAAACCACAATTGTTGGGCATGAGGAAAAACATTTCTTCAGTGAGATGCCCAAAGAGGAGGTTTCTACCAATTCAGAAAAACGTGGGCAAGCCCAAAAACGAAATGGAAATTGGGGAACAACCCTGGAGAGCAGAAATCGTTTTCAAAAAAAAAAAAAAAACGTCCATGGGCATTTTGGGCAAAAACGACCTCCATCACAGTCCCAAATCGTGGCCCTTCTCTCCCAGCTGCTGTATAATGCAAAAACGACTCCCAGGCATGGAAAATGCAGGAAAAATGGTGAAAAACATGATGGGGAAAGACCCAGTAGTTCAGACTGCGTAAGAGAGGAAAGACTGTGTGTTTAGAATGGCTTTTGGGCCTCATTTCGTGGGTGTTTTCTTGCCCAAGGAGACAAAATACGATTTCTCAGGTTGATGGCTTGCCCATACACAAAATTGGCTGCCATACCTCTTCATTCCCAAGGCATTAACTGCCTCAACCAATTTCTGGAAGAATTAAATGATTGGGTCCATAACCCAAAATGGGTAGTTGAGGGTTTATGGGTTTTCTCATTGACACATGGATTAACACCATTGGCTCAAGGGTTTGAATAATTTCCCTCCCGATTCCTTATAGAATCATGCCCCCATCTCTTTGTTGCATTGCATAGCTAGTTGTGGGTATTTCCATTAAAATTCATATTTACATGATGTCTTATTTACATTGTTCCTATCTATCACAAGAACCATAGGCATCTATTTATTTAATTGCCGATACATAAAACGCTAAATCAATGGTGGGGCCTTGGCCTTGAGCTCCTCACCATGATTAAATAACAATATTTACATCATTTACGATTTAATACAAAAAGGGGGTCAAAATGGAGACATTACAGATGTATACTAAATTTTAAAAGAAAATCCTTCAGATCTAGAAGAAGACATGTGCAATAAAGCTACACACCTTGTCCATTTGTTGTGCTCAATTGGGTTCCAACTTCGAGGTTTAGAGACATTACAAGGGCACACCTTTGCCTGCAATTACATTACATTACAATTGACATTTTCCTTAATATTCCCAAAGTTATCCCCAAGTAAAATGCTATAGCATGTTTAAATAGGTACAGTTAAATTTTGTGATTGCCTTTGTAAAAAATCCATATATCATTCCCTTACAAATATTGAAAATTATGTTGTTGGCACAAAGAATTGGGAATATCCCTAGTGAGATTATTTTTTTCCAGATTCAAGTTTCGTAAACTTGTCATGTTACCCAGTTCACTTGGTAGCGTGTGAGAGATAGAATTCAATCATGTTATTCATGAGTAGTGTTTATTTTCTAACTTGCAACATCAATTTGCATGCCCAACAGAGCAGACAAAGTCAGACCACAGAAAATAGCAGAAATGTTGTACATGGTGCTTACTCAAGTATTAAAATGATTATGGGGACATTTTTTTCTGATGGTAAGTTTGTTTTCAGACTACTGATCTCTTGAAGATCCATTTCATTTATATTCTCAAAATACAGTTTAGTTTGTTATGGTCAGAGTATTAATTTATTAAATATCTTTCAGGAAATTAGACTCATCACTCTCTTAAAGTTTACTGATTTGGCATTTGTTTGGTAGTTGGTTGCCAAAGGCATTAAGAGATTTTTACAAAATTGTTGCTTATGTCAAATGTATCCAAAAAAAAATGGTTCCAAGATTTCAGAGGCATCTTCATCTTCCTGCAACTTCCTCACCTATTGATAATAGAAATTGACAAATAGAAGAGTAAAATGACAGATGGTTATGAGATTGCTATTGACCTATGTTCCAATGCAAAATCCATTACTAAGCTTTCCAATATTACCCAAAATAGAAAGAGGAAAATCCAAGTCATTCTAAACATGAAAAAGAAACAAAATTGATCTTCCCACGATGTACATACCAAATCTCGTGGCTTCCAAAGTCCCCTCGCAGCCCCCAGTCACTGTGTAACATAACAGTGTTCATCACAACTCCATAAATAGACATTCAGATTGTTGACTTCATATCAATGGTGAAAGTCGATCTTGTCTAGATCGGAGACTATCAAATCATTTTCCAACTCATTCTTCCAGTGATTTATCTCACAAAGCCTCCAGCTGGGTAGGGAATTTTGCGTGCCTTCTGAGAACAAGGATTAAAATCCAAACACAGATCCAAAATATGGATTGTGATCACTAGCGATCTCAAATAAAGCTTATGGAACTCATACGTGAACTTGTGCTAATCTACAATGGCCCCGACATCAAAATGCTTCTATGTTTTCTCAACAACAATGGATCTATGTTGGAGGGAATGGATCAATTTCCTGATAACACTAGCAATATTTGTACCATTAGGATCGAATTCACCAAGAGAGATAATCGAGAGGAAGAAATAAGAAATACTAAATGTAGATCTATATAGCGCCCATGTCACAAGGGGGTTGTAAGGATTATCAAATGAAGAAAACCCTAATATCATTTTCATGGCACCGAGATGTTTGTAGATAAAACTAAAAGCAATAATAATAATATTATCCCAGAAACCACAGTGCAAAAATGAGGGTTACAAAATATATCTTACCAAGGAAAGTGATTCCATTACTCCCAACTTGGATTATGGACTAAATTGCAAATCCAACATGAGTATAATTCAAACCCTGCACAGAAAGTGAACATAATTAAATAAAGGGATCACTAGAATTAACTCCCAGGGAGAAGCAAGTGCTTAAATATGCTCGTGTCATCAAATAGAGAGCAGAGTGAAGGTCTATTTTTTCCTTACCTTCATGATAAATTTAATCATGAAGGAAATGTTGCCATTTTCTGTTGTAAATGTTCTATCATTGCTTCTTAAAAAAAATTGAAGCATATTGATAGTATTCTACTCTTGCTGATGCTCCAACTCCATTTTCAGCTGTCTCATTTTAATATGGTGGGTGCAGCCTGTCTATAATAGAGGGGCACTATCAAAATTAATGCTTAGTAATGAGGAAAGAACTTATGGGACTCTCTTTGTTTTGGTTTTTACTTATTTTTGAATTTTCATAGGATTTCGAAGTAATGCATTAGGGTTTGAATTGTCTAATTGATGCTTGATTTTTCATCCATGTGAGTGATTATCAATCATGATAAACATGTGTTCCCATATCCAACCATCAAATGAGCCCATAACTTTGAAATCCTTGACCATATCGTTTATTGTAACTAGAGCACCAACATGATCAAGGTGAAAGAAAAATAAGCAGCAATAGTAAGAGATCGGATTCACGCAAATGGAGATATGGACAAAAGCATGCATTTGTTACCCATTACTTCGAGTGCCATCTAAACTGGATCATTATATAAGCTTAAAATTTATGGTCGCATTGTTTCAGACTGATTTGGTTCCGTATATTATACAGTTTCTATGCCTTCCATTTCTCAAAACTTATTGTTGAACATCTTTGAACAATTATGTCTAATAAAATGTGAAGTAGCACGATGTATATCATGTCCCTATGTTCTTAGGCATGCTCTGCTTTCTTATCGCCTTTGGCCTTCTCATTTGATTAACAAAATCAATGTAGTTCAATAGAAATGATGTTATCACAACCTGCAAACTAATGACAAACAATAACCGATGCACAAAAATTTCACGCGTTGACTGCCCACAAGTTTCTCCTAGGCTGAGTATGTGTTCACATCACGAAATCAATTATTGAAACCTATCCTGATGGTGAGATGGCAAATTTGTTTAAACTAAGATTCTTGGTTTTCATATATATTTGATGGGGTTATGGCCCTGAAAGAAAACAATCTGCAACTTGATTGCTAGAAATTAAAATATGGATAAAATCTATCTCTTCTTGGCAAAGGTTTCTTCATGGTCACGTTAACACTTGAAACCGCCTGGTTAAAAGGAAATTGGAGATAGTGCATTGCCACCATGCACCATGCAAGTTCACATGATGTCCTCATGAGCATGACATCAAAGCCAAGTAGTGAACATGTAATCAATCATGCAAGTTCACATGATGTTATCTTCATGAGCATTAGATCAAAGCCTTAGTGCTAACAAGTTGTGTATCTGTAATATGGCTATGAATAACTTGAAAACAATAAATTTAAATAGATTAAATGTGGATTTTAGGTCGCAATATGACTATGAAGTAACTTGTAAATAATAAAGTTAAATGCAGATTTTAAGCCACTATAGACAAGAAGTTGTTAAGTGCACATGCTCAAAACAGAACCTGCAACAAGAAACAATATGTTTGTAATCTGACCGTGACACTTGTATTCTGCAGCAGTTCTCACATTCCAGCACGTAATTTTAAGAATATAGTTCAAATAAGCATATATGCAGATTCTAGAGATTTTACAGCCTCTTCACCTTCATCCACCACATCAAGACTACTACCACCATTTGCTTTCGAAGAGATCATTGGAAACCTGTTATTTGTTTGCCACTAGATGCAAATAGTCTCTTGGAAACATGTGATTGAATGAATTATGATTTCTAATAGCTCTGTTTATTGGATGTTAATGATTTAATTGCTGGTAAATGTGTGGTAGGTCTTTGTTCTTGTTTTGATCTTTTAATCACTCAAGATGCAATTCTTTTCATTTAATTTCCTGTTATAATTAGTTCTAAAATATGTTTTGAACTAGTGAAAGTTATAATTTTTGAATTACCCTCATTCTTTAGCTGCTTTAGGACAGTCAAAAAATAAGTTTGGATATGTTGTTTTCTATGTTATCTATGCATATTTTCATATCCTATAGCAGTGTGTGACTTTACAGACACCACCCTATGACTGGAAAAGCACCGATCCAAAAGAAAAGGGCTTCCAACCATGACAAGGGTTGGCCTGCTTATAATTATCATGTGAATTTTGCTTGTGTTGATCCACATGATAACAAGATACTTAGCCAATTATTATAAAAAATTCCCAAGTGTCTCATTATAACTTGGTTGGGATTAACCTCTTGACCTTGCTCGGAATGCTACAGGTTTTCGTACATCAAAGATCTTCAAAACATACAGGAAATT
This sequence comes from Larix kaempferi, assembly GCA_027924585.1. Classification (NCBI taxonomy): domain Eukaryota; kingdom Viridiplantae; phylum Streptophyta; class Pinopsida; order Pinales; family Pinaceae; genus Larix; species Larix kaempferi. The sequence goes on from BSBM01001238.1 coordinate 4,102,999, forward strand.
GTTTGTGAAACTTGACCAAAATGACTCAACATTAACTGCGCTCTGATACCAATCTGTGGCACCCTCCCTTGCTCCCTCACTAGGAACGAGTTACCCACTTCCCCAGTACCAAAATATCCCTCTCACACCAGTTGGAACATTGACCATAACTTGAACTGGGGCAGCAAACAGCTTAAATTCTTCTACTATGGACTTGCCTGCCTTTATAATTTTGGCATGAGTTTGCTTTTGAAGCTACTGGAAACTCTCTTGAAAAGTTGTGATCATTATCATAGGTAACCAAGGAGAGAGAGTTTGCTTAGTATGTAGGATGTGTAAATTTGGCCTTGGAAAAGGAAGAAGAAACGTGTTCCTTGATATTCCTTGATATTGTAAGACATACTTGAATATACATTCCTTCTAATGTATGTGTTCTTCAAGAATGGACATACAAGCAAAAATAATGCCCCTTTATAGAGGATCAAGAGTAACCCAATGCTAAATGGAAAACAATAGGAAAAAGGGAAAACAATGAAGAGGGTGTAAAGGATAAATAACTTGATTAGCTTTATTTGACAGAAGATCCAAAATGATCAAACATTTGTACTAGTATTCATGCCAAAACTACAATCTCAACAAAAAACCATAGCAATAGGCAGAGTGGCAAGATTTGTCGATTATGAATCACACTCACAACACACACACAGAGCCAGGTGCCAAAATTGGGTGGAATAGAATCAACTCAGCTTGCGAAAATCTTGTTGACAGCAAGTCCAAACCAAACTAGAGAGCAATATGCATTTTTCAAACTCCAATAGTTTGATTTAGCAAAAGCAAAAATTTAATGTGTGAAATTTTGTGTAATTTTTTTTAATTTCTTAGGCTTACCAAGTTTTTATCGAGTCTGGGTTGTACTCTTATAAGAGCAGCATCAGCAGAAGAAGCTCAGCAAGAGGATCCTTCAAATCTAGAAAAGGGTTTCACCAACCTACAAGCCCCCATTGATATTGATATAGTTTTGGGCTTATGTTGTTAATTGCATACCTGGTTATTTTCTGTAAGCGGCCTTGGTATCTAAATTAAGGTCTTTTGGTTTTGTTTCTTGGTTCGCTTCTGCCAAGATGTTTAATGACAGTCTGAAAGGGAAATTAGCCTGTGCAATCCCTGATTGTGGTATGATAAGCATGTTGTAAATGCATTTTGTGGTTTGCTTTATGCTCTCGGGGATGGGAGTTTTTTCTATATAAATGAAAGAAAAAATTTATAAAAAATATAAAATAGGGAGCTTTTTAAAGAAATTTATTGAAATATGTATGGTATCTGCAAAGTGGTAGGGTGAAATATTTAAAATAGGTCATAAAATTTTCTTAAAAGCACGAATATTACTGGAATTTAGTTTTTATTTATTTTCGAAGGATGGCTTAGCAAAAAATTTTGATGCATAGATATAAAAAACAAACAATCTTCGAGAATGTTATCTTTTCTCCATGCATACAAAATTTATGTCTTTATTTTAATGATATACATAACTTTAATTAAGTTCTTGCAATTCAAGACAAAAACCCTGATACGTAACTCACCACATCTCCAAACAAGCTTTCTGCAAATTTATTATCGCCTCAATGCGGAATTACATTCAAACAGACTCCAATGGATCGCCTTCGGACTGCGAAGGTCGTCACCATACACTCGACTGAGCACCTGGATACAATGACACGGGGCCGTTTAGCGTTCAGCACTTCCCGAAGGCATGAGCTTAGTAGCAGGCTCCTGGGACACCCATGGTATATCCACTAGCGCACTTACAGACTCTTTATACAGAGGCGAACATGCAGTTGTTCTGTTGCTATGTTATACCACGAGGGCAAATAGCAGAGCATAGAACTACAGTTCTCACACACCTAAGACTCAGAGCTTCCAACTACTGGATTAGCTCGACTCCTAACTTAGTTGCAGAGCTCTTAACCAGCTCAATGCACTCGACTCGAATGACAAGAATGAGCTCGGGCTCTTCCTTATATAATTCTTTAGGCAGTCATCCGGTCATTAGAAACTTACACCAACCAGTCTAAAGTAAAGGAATCTGAGGACATGGTGGGACAGCACCATGTTTATCTCGTCCCTATGAGGTAGCTCCATGAGGGGACTCAGAAACTGACAACCAAAAGTAGATTCGATGGCCGACAACCTACTGGCCCATCTAATTATTCCTACGGAAAAGCAAAGTATGGCCGATAAGCTTGGCCGACATTACAAAGTGGAGCTACTGTTACCGGCCCACTACGGCTTCCACTAAAAGATGCTTATGTACAAAAGCAAATTATTACAAATTAATCGGACCATGGGCTCCATTCCCATTATGGAGATTCTTCTTTAGTCACTTCCGGAGCAGCAAACACAAAAAACATCAGGATCATCCAGCGATCCGACACCTTGGCCTCCACACCAGCATTCATGGTCATCATCATACTGTGCTTCTTCTATTTCTCTTCGAACAAGTTCATCTTCCCAATGATATGGTGGTTGGGAATCATAGATGTATTGCTCATCTTCAGGATAATCAACCTCTGGATATAGAAGTTCTCCGAAGCAGCGTTCTACATCAGAACCAAACACAGCTTCGTGTCCTTCTTCATAAAGATACTCGCTCTGAAATTGAGATTCAACACGATAGTTCAAAGGGAGAGTTCGCCTATGAACCTTAGTGTCAATCCTGTTACCATTTTCATCTCTTTTAATATATTTCTGTGTAACATTTACACAGTGTTCAAGTTCAGAGTATCTTCCACCATGATGTCGAAGCAGAAACTTAAACCAAAGATTTTCCTGGTCCGCAGCCTGCATATCTGCTTCAAGATGAAGGATAAAATTGGCTCTGCGCACTGTCCAATCTTTTCTTGGACAGAATTTATCCAACAAAATTTCAGTCCACCCGGACCACTTTTTGTTGCACATGTTTCCTGGGTCAGCACATATGACAATGGATGTTTCTTCCCTGCAGAATTGCAAAATCAAATTATAAGAAGTCCATGTGAGGTCTCCCTCACCAATATCCACATACCATCTGGGGCCTTCTTTTTCTTCATTACAATCGATCCACAACTCATTACATTTCCTGAGCTGTTCTCTGGCATTTTGCAATCCTCTAAATGCTTTCTTCTCCCATCTCTCCATGATGTGGAGTTTGCAGGGACTCATTTGAATCTATTTTATTAAAGTCAGACTGAGATATTTTTCTGCATCTTCTCGATTAACATAATCGAGCAATTCTCTTCTTTCCTCCTCAGTAAGACTATTATCCCATGGCTTCATGAATAAAGCTTCTTTTGGAAGCTTTTCAGGCTGGTTTCCCAATATGGGATTTCCATGGAACATTGGTTTCTCATCATAGCTTGACATTGCCTTTTTGCCTTTGGGATCATCATCACGATCCTTCCTGGAACTAGAGCTAGAACCTGCAGAAAACATCTTTAAACTTGGAATTTTGCTGTCTTCAATCTGCAAGTTTTCCCGAGTGAGAATATCAGCTAAACAGTTCAAATATCCAGGCTTATACACAATATCAAAATCAAAGTTATTCAACCAGATGAACCATTTTAATATTCTACTTGAATTCTCAGCCATCAAGTTTTCATTTCTAAATATTCCAGGCATTATCTTCAGATCCGTTCTGACTATAAACCTGACTGGCTTGAGGTATAAAATAAAGTGGTTGACTGTCTTTTTGACAACCAGAATTTCCTTGTGGCTCCTTGGATAATTTAACTCTGCTCCCTTGAACGAACCAGAAGCATAAACACAAACATTTTCTTTTCCCTCAATCTCTTCAAGAAGAACTCCACCCCACGTAGAGTTTGAAGCGTCTGTTTCAATAATCAACTTACCAGTACCCAGAGGGAGATGAAGTGCTGGAAGCTCTTTTACTCTGGATTTTATTGCTTTGACTGCCAGAGTCATCTCTTCTGACCATGCAACAGGATTTTTCTTGAGACGTTGCTGCAAACATTTGATGTCAGAATCTTGGCCTTTATAGAATGGCCGAATATAGTTGAGGCTGCCAAGGAACCTCTGTAACTGTGTTTTATCCAAAATATTATCTGGAAACTTTTCAAAATTCTTCAATACATGTTCTTGCAGAATGACAGTTCCAGCTTTAATATGAAAACCTAGGAAATCCATTTCTGTCTTTCCTATTTCCATTTTTGAAGCAGACAATACCAATCCATGCTTAAAAACCATATCATAAAATTTCTGCAAATGTTTTAGATGATCTTGTACATTCTTGGAACAAATTAATGTGTCATCTATAAACACAAGCAACCATGGTATGTCTCTAAAGATATCTTCCATTCTTTTCTGGAATTCTGATGGAGCATTATTTATTCCGAATGGCAAGACTTTCCACTGGTACTGACCATGTGGAACAACAAAAGTTGTTTTGTATCTGTCTTCTGGCTTTATTCCTATCTGATAGAATCCAGATTTTAAGTCAAACTTACTGAATATAGTGAAACCATTGATTTTCTGCAACAAGCTTGACTTATCAAGAAGAGGATACCTAATTTTCTTCAACACAGCATTTAGTGGCTTGAAGTTCACCACTAATCTTGGCTTTCCTCGCTTTTGCTCTGAATGTTTATTTACCACAAAGGCTCTACATGCCCAAGGGCTCTTTGATGGCTCAATCAAACCTTTGGATAACAATTCTTGAATTTCTTTGGAGCAAAAGTCTCTCTCTGACGGACTCATGATTCTTGCCGATGCCTTCATTGGTTTTATTTTCTGGAGAGGATCTAACTCAATGGAGACAAAGTATTTTTCCCTTTTCCAGAAGGCATTTGGATTCTCAGAGCAACAGTCTCTGATAATATTTTCCTTGATGTCTGCAAGAATCTTTTCACCATGAACTTCTGCATAGGAGATGCAGCGTTCCATCTTGTGCAAACTTTTGTTGGACTGACTTGACAAACCAGACACACTTAACTCATGACTATTTACAATTGGTTTACATTGAGGACTAAACTTATTACTCAAAGATATGGACACTGACTGACCATTGACTGTACACATGAAAATCATCTTTTGGGTATCAATGGAAAACGGACTAACTTTCACAAGGAATTCAGATCCCAAAACACAATCTTCTTTTATTTGGTCTAATCTAAACAAAGATAAAGAACTAGAATGACCTGACAAATTTACTGGAAAATCTTTGACTTTTCCTATTAAAAACACAAGCGAACCTTGAATTGCAGAACCTAACTCTTTACTCTTTTCCCAGTAAAAAGATGGAAGGGCATTCCCTTTTGCTAGATTAAACTGACAACCAGAATCTATCAAACACTGTACAGGGTAAGGTTGAAATTCAGCTGGACAAAAATTTACAGTTATAAACAACTTTGGACCTAAAACTGCACCAGGCAAACTTATGGATTGAGACTTAGGAGACGATGATATTTCAGGAGTAGATCTAGGAGATGGGGACTTTTCTTTTGTACCACAAACTCTTTCAATTTCTTGAGAGAGCTCTTCTTCTGAAGACTGATCTCTTTCTGCTGACAACACTGAGATGGATTGTTTTGAATTTTCTATTTCTTTCAGCAGTGTCTTTATTTGCTCGTGCTTTTGATTTATCTGACTCTGGAGTAATGTCATTCTATCCTGTCTGTGGCTTTGTCTATCAAAATGGCTATTAGGATAGTGCTGGTATAGCTCTATAGGGTTATAGCTAGGGACTGTCAGTTTAGCTTTTCCTTTCTCTTTAGTCAGGGTTTCAATCTTAGCAAGTAATTGTTTCTTTTCTTCTCTTAGGGTTGTTCTCTCTGTGTGTCTAAAAACAGGGATAGTAGACAATTGAAGATCAATACTGGCAACTTGCTTTTCCAGTTGATGAATGGAGAGACGGGAAGAAAACATATAAAGAGAAAAGTCAAACTCTGGCTGGCTACACCCCCCTAAATGTGGATCATCTAAATCAGAATCAGATGAAGAGGATGAATTTGGAGGATCACATTTAGCAATGAGCGGGATATCAGAACTAGAGTCAGAAGCAGAATTACTATCAGAATCAGGGAGTTCAATTATTTCTCCAGGAGGGAGAGGGGAATCAACAGAAACTTCACATAAATCCCACCAATCGGGATCTAGTGCTGTACAAAGAGCTGCAAGCCTTGGCTTAGACTTCCTCTTAGGACATTTGCTCGCCCAATGTCCTTTTTTTCCACAGATAAAGCATTTTTCTGCAGAACCTTTATCTATACGCCGCTTTACAAATCTTTTATACTTATGCTTTTTCTTAGATTTGTAACCCTTATAGCGGTACTTCGGCTTATGTTTGTAGGAGCCTTCAGGATGATATCTCTTTTCAGAGGTATAGTAATGCTTTTTCTTCTTTTTACATTTGCATTCTTTTAGATGACCTCTGTTGTGTGCTCCACACCCCCAATCTGGCATACCTGCAACTTCTTTACAAAAAGAAGCAGAGAACATTTGTTGATGCCTTTTAAAGTCTTTGCTAACTCGTTTTTCTAAACAATGTTCTTGCCAACATTCTAAAATATGACCATATAATTGTGCCAAAGATAAACTTCTTACAGCAATATTTTTATCTTTAAATCTTTGCTCAACAGCATCTGGCACATGGCTGGGGTAACTCCTCAAATAGTGCTTGAGGTAAGACGGGTCTCCTGATTTACCTGATGAAATTAACAATTTTTGCATATAGCAGAAATATTCTTTAGCTTTACTCAGATCACACAATCTAGCAGACATAAATAAAGATGCAAGGTGATCTGTGTCTTCTTGGTCTTCTGGACCATAAAATTCTCTTGCTAATGCAGAGAGAAGTTGTTCATCAACATCATTGGCTGCAAGTATTTCATGCCTTGTTTCTTGTGGCAACCATCGCCACCATTCATAAGCTAGACCAGATAATCCTGCAACTAGTTGAGTTGCAAGCATTTGACCAGTAACATTATGGTCTTGTTGTTTCTTATATAAAAGCCAATGTTGTAACAACTAAATAGGATTTCTAACTTCTTCCCTTTTTTGGCACTAAATATTGAGCACTGGCTGCTCAGGCATTTGGGAAATGAGATTATTCATATTATTAATTCCAAAGTTAAAAACTTTGGGCTGGGCATCTACAGTAGTAGTAGGATTGGCATCATACATATGCTCATCATAGTGTTCTCTTGGACCAGTAATCCTCATTATGTTAGAAGATTCTTCTTCCATCATGTTTAATGACACTTCATATTTTGGATCTAAGACAGGATTGAAAGATTTAAACTCAGAGATCCAGTTTTCAATGAATTCTATTTTGGCATCACTCTCACCAAAATCCCACACTGGTTTTTCTTCTTCTGGGACAATATTGAACTGTCCTAGGGATTTACTCCTATTATGTCCTTGGGCTGCTAGGCGATGAACATGATTTGGGACATAATAACGCTTCTTCTTTAATTCTTTTGTTTTGCTTGAAAGTTCTTTTAAAACATAAATTCTTCTTTCTAATTTATCAGAAGCTATAGTGATTGCCTTTTGTATCTCTGTAGTGTCATGCCGTAAATGATCCAATAGTTCCAACTTTTTTATAACTTTATCTAGTTGGACTCTTTGTTCAGAACACTGATGTTTCAACATTAAAATGTCATTTGCCATATCATCAATATTTCTTGCAGTGCACATTTCCTGCAAGTTTCCCCAATTTGCTAACTTTATTTCATCTGACACAGATTGGTTAGCAGTAGAAGACTTTACAATCATATATTCCCTTTTGGATGAACCATCTGAAGCATACTGGCGGAAAGGTGTTTCTGGAAGGTTCCTACCAGGGTAGTAAGACTTTTGACCAAGGGTATTGGTGGTCTCTACATCAGCTCCAGAACGAGGTAACAAAAACATTCCTAGGGACGGATATTCATGGGGATTTTCTTGAGCTTTTTTCATTTTTTGTTTTTGTACTAATTTTTGTTTAATTTTTCTACATGCAGGGCAGTCTGCATGTTGATCTTTATGCTCAAAATCTGACACACCAGAAAAAGAAGTGGTATTTACAGAGGTAGACCTAGGCAGAGTGGTATTATCTTCAGCTTGGCTTCCTTTGCTCACCTGATCAGACAAGGCTTGTAGTCGGGCATTGTTATAAGAGGCCATTGAAGTAGATCTGATGAGTGGAGGACAAGATCTGGAAGTTTGATTTTCTTGGGCTGGTCTGAAAGAACAACTAGCTTCATCAAAGACAAGAGGCTGTGGGTTATATGAGGCTATCATTCTTTCTTGGTTTCTCAACTCAGAATATTTAACTTCCCAAGAGGATGGATACTTTATCCCAGTCCAGTTAAAAGTAATCGGAGTGGCATTTTTGGAGATAGCTGCTTTTGATTTAGTAGATTTTGCAGAAGAAGTGGGATATTCCACCATGCTGCAGTCTGCAGAACTCTGGTGGACAGCAGTTCGTAATTGTGGAAGAGTATCATTACCAAACCGAATACAGACTCCTCCTTTGAGCTGGATAATTCTAGATCCAGTCTCCATATCAAACCCTTTAGGCAAGATATAAGCTTTGAGAATGTTATAAATATGAGGGTCTTCCAAGCTGACAGAGAATTTGGGATAGATTGTCCCGAAAGCAGGACCATCATGCAGAGGGGCTGTGAATCCGCCGATTACAGCATCAAAAAACTTTCTATTCCTAGTATCAACTATACAACACAAATAAGAAATAGCAAGCCGTGGACGAACCAAGGGTCCAAGTCCTAACTTAACAGCTCCAAAATGAGCATACTTATATTTCATGGACTTAGCCCAATCTATCTGTGCTCGGTCTAACAGATTTATGTGTATGGGTTCTTGTTTATCCGTAAAAGCAGCATCAATACTGGAAACACAGATATGAGTAGTAGAAGTAATATTCCACCAATGGAGTTTATAAACATCTCGAGGCAAGATTTGGGGTAATTTCCAGTCAGTGCTAGGATTTTGATCACGAATAGTAATATAGGATGCATCTTCAGAAGTAGAAGGATTAAAGGAAGACTCTCTGTGTTCGGCTAACAAGATTTCAGTATCATTTGCTGATTCACACTCTATGTGATTTTTCAGCTCAATAGTATCCATAGTTGGGTCCATTTTGAAAAGAGGTGAGTGCTGACTATATAATAGACTCTGGAAACTCTGTAGAATTACTCCCCTTCACTCTACGGGCCTTACTGCTACTCTGACATCGGACATCTCTTACACCCCTGTGGATTCCAACTATCGCTCAGTGGTCATTTCCACCACCTATAGAATACTATTTATAGAGTTTATGACCAACAATTGATAGATACCGACTTAAACTTATGCAGAGAAATAGTTTCGGATTTCCTTTAACAGAATTTTAGACAAGCATCCCAATAATACAATGCAGACAACAACAATAATGATAAAGATTATCAATTCATTCATATACATTGTAAGAGTATATAAAGATATTACCAAAGATAAGCGCAATTTGACAACCCTGGCTCTGATACCATTCACTTCAAAGTGTAAGGCCCGCGTTCAAGGCTCCAATCGAAATGGCTATGTACTTTGTGCCTCCCCTTGCCGCTCTGGTCAATCAACCTCAACTCAAACTTAGCCCTAACATCGGTGCCCTCGCTCACCAAGGCGACGGAAACCAAAACATATAGAGAATTGTCTTCAAGGTTTTTCCCGTCAGGATAGAAGTAAATCGCCCAGTCGTATCCTTGGACGTTAAAAGTCTCGCTCGTAAGGAAATTCCCAACACCCATGCCCTTGTCCAGAGAAAATCCTATGATGGTTAAATCAGGTGATCCCTTTACGGTGTCTACAACATAGTTACAGGATTCAGTGTTTGAGGGGCTCCGTCAATTGATCCCCGTAAATTGTCTGAAGTATACATCATTGGATGGAGAATGGTTTCACATTTATCAGATGGACACATGTTAAGGAAAGCTAGTTAATTGCAATAGTGTTTTTCTCGCCTTTCTAGTATGTAAATGGAAACATACAGAATTAGATGGCGTCTCCAAGCCTCTCTTGATAGGAATAATGCGCACTCAAACAATCCCCTATTTCTAATGGTTTTTCAACAAATCTTGACGGTTACAATCTGAACAATCAAATCTCTGAATCAATCCAGAAAATAACAGATTAATCAATTTTAGGAATGTATATTTTGCAAACGATTTGAATACCCTTGATCAAATTCCATCGTAAAACCAACCAGAACAATAAATTTGTCAGTCAAATTTGCAGCATATACAATATATATACCATTAAATGCACCACAGTGCTTATGTTATTTTGTACCTTCAGATTTACCCAAAAAACCAAATACATTCAACACTTACCTGGTCAAAGTTGCATCCCAGTTCATCTCAGATTTATAATTGATGGCATCATCAAAACCAAATTCTTTTTTCAGCAGCTTAACCTAGGTTCACATTTGCATACAGTCAAAATCTGTAAGAGAAACGGGAGATAATAAAATTTTAATGGGTTAGACCAGATTTATTGGGACAAGGGCCTAAAATTCAAGAGAAGAGAGGAAAATAGTGAGGAAGAAGCACCTTCTAGTCGCTGCACTGCCAACAACACCACAACCTTTGATTTTGGCAAGCTTCCCAACAAGCATTCCTAGTGAGTCAGCGTGCCAAGACAAATACTTCATCCCCCGGATTAGGGTTTCCAATGCTCGTGAAACTAGCCCATGCACTCAAGGCGGGCATCCCTATATCAATCAAATTGCCCACATCATGAGAATTGAAATGCACATTACTTTACTACAATGGCTTAAAAAATAACAAGCGAAAAGCTTGATTTGCCCAAAATAAGTAGTCACCATTAGCATAGCCGTACCGTAAATACTGCAATAGTTGAGGTAGGGTTTTGAACCCACCCAATATTTGTTCAAAAAATTGGAGTTGTATAAGGGCTAACTAAAACGCCCCCAACTCGCCGTAGCAATCCTTACCAAAATCGTAATTTAGAGTGCTCAGATCGTAAAATTGGGCAATTAGTCTAGAACATACAATCAGAGATGCTGAAGTTACAAAAATGCAAAAATAACAATGCATTTTCTTTTATTTTCCCTTTCAATCTATTTTCTAATTTACTTCTCATTCACTTTTCATTTTTTTAAGTTTCCCTCTATTTGCTACATTTGTTTTTGTTTATATTCTTCTTTTTCCTAATTTATTAATACTAGTTACCTCATATATATACATACATATATATATATATATATATATATATATATATATATATATATATATATATTGTTGATGTATATGTAACTTCGGAATGTATTTCATATATGTATTTCATATATATTTATTGTACCCTTATTAGAGATGTGTTATTCCTCTATAAGGAAGTGTTGTCATGTGGATTGACAAGTGTCGCAAGTGTGTGTACTTGCCGATGGGTTATTAGACCACAATGTATGGGGTCGGCCCTTAAATATATATATATTATTGTGGATGTATCTAGATAGACAAGTCGGCCCCATAGTGTAACTGGGCAAACAGGTTGGTATAAATAGAGATTGGGAGATTTCTATTTTCATCATTCAGAAAGTGATGCACCAGTGAGGAGGAGGATCATCTGCTACTAGGAGACTATCTCAAGTTTATTTTCGTTGTACTTTGGTTGAGCCATTTCTCTCTCTATCTCTGAGGAAGTTGTGGGGTTTTTCACCTTAGGGTTTTCCCCACAGAAACTCTGTGTCTCTTGTCTCTCATGCTTTTGATTCTTGTGATGATTGACATGCTTGTTATGATTGATATTCATTGATATACTGTACATGTTATTCTCTCCGTAAAGATCCTAGAGTATTGTGAATTAATGCTCAAAATTTAACATGGTATTAGAGCTAACCTGAGAAGAAGACATTTTACAGTGACGAAAACTTGAGTTTCTTGTTTATTGGGTTTCTCTCTATCGATTTTGGAAAAGAAGTATAGTAGATTGACTCTACTCATCAAGGAGAATCCATCTGTCCAATCAGAATTCAATTTTGAGCATTTTCAGATTTGGCCCTAAAAATTAGAGTTTCCACAAAAATAGGAATTTCTGAAATCTGAAGACATAGTTGGAAGCTCCTTGCAAAAATCGAAGTTTAGAGATTTGGATCGAGATTTTTGACTAGGTAGATCTCTGGGAAACTCAAACCCTAATTCAGGGCTCTCCCGAGTGAACCCCGGGGGACAAAAAGGAAAATCTGAAGGGTAAAGCTTTTTTGATATCAAATTCTGAATACACCAGGCTGATCAGCTCATCAAGGGGCATCTTTCTATCCTTTCAGAAAGTTGAAATTCACATTTTGAATTTTTGGAGTTTTTTCGACAAACCCTAATCTGGAACCATATCCAGTTTTTAGCATTTCAAGTGGTAAGACCTAAATATTTTCTATTTCCATTTGAAGTACTCTTTAAGATGTCTCACCACACCAAGCTTGAGGATAAGCTTGAAGGGGCTGATAACTTCCGAGCTTGGATGTACAGGATTGGGTTAATCCTAGAAGAGAATGAGTTGGACTCATATATAAAAGAAGACATCCCTATCCCAGAGGATGAAGAGGCTAAAGTATTGCATAAGAAGAACTTGGTCAAGGAAAAGAGAATCATTGCTAATTCTATCAAAGACCATCTCATACCCCATGTGTCTTCTCTAAAGACACCCAAAGAGATGTTTGACTCTTTGACCAAGCTATTTAAAGGGAAGAACATAAACCGGAAGATGACCCTGCGGAACCAATTGAAAGGAGTTAAGTTTTAGAATGGAGAAACCATTCAATCTTATTTTTCAAGGGTCTCCCAGATCAAGGAACAACTAGAAGCAGTGGATGAAACGGTGGAGAATGGGGAAGTTTTCATGACCACTCTGAATGGCTTACCTAGGTCATGGGACTCCTTCATTCAAGGAATCTGTGCAAGAAAGAAGTTGATTTCCTTCAGCAGACTACGGGAAGAATGCTCACAAGAAGAAGCATGGCTTGTGGCACGAGAAGAAAAGATGGGGAATGAATATCAAGCTCCCACAGCTCACACCAAGAAAGGGAAGTCCAAGAGAGAGCCATTTCACTCCAAGAAATCTTCACATCACTTCAAAGAAAGAAGAATATGCTTCACCTGAGAAAGGACATATTGCCATAAATTGTCCCAAGAACAAGAAGGACAACAACAACTTCAACAACAAGAAGAAGGGCAACAAAAGAAGGTTTCATGCTCATGTTGTCGAGGATGATGAACCACCCAAGAAGAAGGCTAGGGCAGAAAGTGATGATAGTAATGATGACTCATCAAGTGAAGAAGAGTATGTTCTGATCTATGCTCTCACAGGTACCATCTCCCATGGTTGTAATGATTGGTTAATTGATAGTGGGGCTTCCAAACACATGACTGGGTTTAAGGAATCTTTTGTGAACCTATCTGAACATGAATCACCCCATAAGGTGAAACTTGGGGATGATTATCAATACCCAATCAAAGGAATTGGTGAATCCTCCTACAACCTAGATTCTGGAAAATCTTTGAAGATGAAATAAGTCCTTTGTGTACCTGGGTTCAAGAAGAACTTACTCTCCATCTCTGCATTAGATGCAAAAGGTATGAGGGTTGCATTTGTGGATGGCCAAGTCCTAATGTGGCCAAAGGGAAAGACCATAGATGATGCAGTAGTGATTGGAGAACAAGAGGTAGGTTTGTATAAATTGAAGGGACAACTTGAACATGCCATGGTGCATGAATCCATGGAGCCAAGTGAACTTTGGCACAGAAGACTTGCTCATATGCACTATAGGGCACTTCCAATTGCAAGCAAGGCTGTAGATGGTCTTCCTAAAATCAAGACCAAACATGAAGGTGTTTGCAAAGGATGTGCAAAAGGTAAGAACATTAAGAAGGCTTTCCCAAGTAGTGAAAGCAAGGCAAAGGATATCCTGGAAATCATCCACTCAGATGTATGTGGTCATATGTCATCCAGTTCTCTAAGTGGGTATGTTTACTATGTCTCATTTATTGATGACTTCTCCAGGAAGACTTGGGTATACTTCTTGAAGAACAAAGATATGGTGTTTGATAAGTTCAAGGAATTCAAAACCTTGATGGAGAATCAAACTGACAAGAAGATCAAAACATTCAGATCCGACAATGGTGGATAATTCACCTTAGGTGACTTCAAGAAGCTTTGCAGTGATTCAGGGATTAAGAGGGAGTTGACTGCTCCTTACAATCCACAACAGAATGGAGTTGCAGAAAGGAATAACAGAACAATCATGGAAGCATCAAGAGCAATGCTACATGACCAGGACCTACCTATGCATCTATGGATAGAAGCAACTAGAACAGCTGTATATGTGCAGAACAGAACACCGCACAAGATATTGGACAACAAGACACCAGAAGAGGTCTTTTCTGGTAAGAAACCTGAAGCCAGCCATCTCAGAATATTTGGTTGTCCAGTATTCACTCATGTCCCAAAGGAAAAGAGGACCAAACTAGATCCTTCAGTGTGGGTTACAGTGAAAGCTCGAAGGCTTACAGAATATACTTTCCAGGGTTCAAGAAGATTGATGTGAGCAGGGATGTGACATTTGACGAAAACTCAGCATTCATCAAATCAAGGAAGGAACCTATCGAAGTTTATGAAGAACCTAAGGAAACTAGATTTCAAGACACTGCCATAACTGAAGCAATTCCAGAAGTTGTTCATGATTTTGAGATCCGCAAGAACCTGTAGATCCACCCCGTGAGGATAACGCTCACAAGAGGAAACCTGCATGGGCTAGAGAGCTCATTCAAGATGCAGAAAGCTTTGGCATTCCAGAAGAAGAACACAGAGCAAATAAGAGAACCAGATCACATACAAGCTATGTTGCTTTACTCTGTGACATTATGAACAAAGAACCTTCCAATTATGAAGAATCAGCGGAAAAGAAAGAATGGAAGGATGCCATGGTTGAGGAATACCAATCAATAATGAAGAATGATGTTTGGGATGTTGTCCCAAGACCTAAAGAGAAGTCTGTTGTGACTTCCAAATGGATCTACAAAATCAAGCATGTTGTAGATGGCAGTGTAGAGAAATACAAGGCAAGATTCGTAGCTCGTGGCTTCTCTCAGAAAGAGGGAATAGATTATGAAGAAAATTTTGCACCTGTAGCCAGGTATACTTCCATCAGAATAGAACTTGCCCAGGCTACAGCAATGAAATGGAAAATACACCAGATGGATGTCAAGACTGCTTTCTTGAATGGTGTAGTTGAATAAGAAGTATATGTGGAGCAACCACTCGGTTTTGAAATACATGATAGGGAGTCATATGTGTGCAGATTGAAGAAAGCCTTGTATGGCTTGAAACAAGCTCCCAGAACTTGGTATGGTAGGATGGACAGTTTCCTATCTAGTTTGGGCTTTACCAAGAGTAAAGCGGATTCCAACCTTACTACAAGGTCGAAGAAGGGAATCCTGTGATTCTACTCCTGTATGTGGATGACTTATTTGTAACAGGAGATGACAGATTGATTGCAGATACTAAGAGGAAGCTTGCTGCTGAGTTCGATATGAAAGATTTGGGAATGATGCATTATTTCCTAGGTATGGAGGTGTGGAAAAGTGCAGGTGGGATCTTCCTTGGTCAAGGGAAGTACACAGTAGATATCCTAAAGATATTCAAGATGATGGATTGCAAGGCCATGGCCACACCTATGGCACTGAATCTGAAGCTTCTATGTGATGCTTCATCTGAGTCAGTTGATGTCTCTATGTATCGTCAGATGATTGGGTCCTTGATGTACCTGACGAACACGAGACCGGATATTTGCTTTGCTGTGAACACATTGAGCCAATTCCTGACGGATCCGAGGAGTGTTCACCTGGTTGCAGTAAAGCATGTTCTGAGGTACCTGAAGGATACAGTGGATTATGGGCTCAAGTATGAAGCGAATCAAAAGTTTAACCTGTAGGGTTATGTTGATTCAGATTGGGTTGGCAGTGCTGCAGATAGGAAGAGCACATCTGGATGCTTCTTCAGTATGGGATCAGGTGTGATCTCTTGGTTTAGCAGGAAGCAGTCATGTGTAGCACTGAGTACAACTGAGGCAAAGTATGTTGCAGCCTGTTCAGCTAGTTGTGAGGCAGTATGGCTACAGAAGCTACTGTCTAAGTTATTTGATCTCCCATTGGATGCTACTGTTATCTTCTGCGATAACCAGGGTTGTGTGAAGTTGTCTAAGAACCTAGTGTTTCATGACAGGTCAAAACACATAGAGATCAAATATCACTATATCAGGGATATGGTGCAGAGAGGAGCTGTGAAGCTCTTATATGATGCGACGGACGAGCAGATTGCAGATGTGCTGACGAAGCCACTAGCTAGGGTGATGTTCTTGTACTTCAGGGAGAGGCTTGGTGTTCTTCAAATCGAGGACACTTCGAGGAAGAAGTGATGGACACATTTGCTGAAGCCATTCCAAGCATGTTGGAAGGAAGATCCTTCACATGGCTGTGGATGTAAGCGTTGGATGATGAGCATCAAGATGATGTTCTAGTTTATGCTTTGTATGATCAGTTGGATCATTTATATGTATATGTATGTACGCATCATGTTGGATGCTGGATATGATCAGTTGGATCATTTATATATATGTATGCATCATGTTGGATGTTGGATATGATCGTTTGGATCATTTGTATGTAATTTTGTATATGCATCATGTTGGATGCTTGGACCATGTATCTGTATATGTATCAGGTGGATACATTGTATGATCAGGTAGATCATGTATATTGATATGTATGATCAGGTAGATCATGTATGATGGATACATTGTGTGGATCATGTATCTATGTATCAGGTGGATACACTATGTATGATGATATGTATCAGGTAGATACTTGGTGTGCATCAGATGGATGCATTATATGATCAGGGTGATCATGGATGACGAGCTTCTCTAGATGACATGCAGCAGGATGTTGCAGTGATGATGATCAGGATGATCATGTGTACATCAGGATGATGTATGGTGAGTATCAGATGATACTTTGTGGCTGTGGATCAGGTTGTGCAAATGAGCATGTCTGGGAGATCCTATAGGTCGGAGTTGCGTACCCATAACAGCCTCGGATGCTCTTTCGAGACATTGCTCTGGGAGGACATGTAATTTGTGCCTTGCGAGATCTTCAGGTCGGAGTTGTGTACCCATAACATCCTGAGATGCTCTTGCAAAGTTTTGTCCTATGGCATGTAATTTGATCCTGGGAGATATGGAAAGGATGAAAAAGGCCTCAGATGCTTCAGCCAGGTTTTGCCACGACCACATGTAATTTTCTCCTGGGAGATATGGACAGGATGAAAAAGGCCTCAGATGCTTCAGCCAGGTTTTGTGGTGGACCACATGTAATTTGCTCTTGGGAGATCTGGACAGGATGAAAAAGGCCTCAGATGCTTCAGCCAGGTTTTGTGGTGAGATCACATGTAGTGTGCTCCTGGGAGATCTGACAGGTAGAGTTGTGTTCTCGTAATAGCCTCGGATGTTTCAGCCAGGTTTTGTGATGGGTCACATGTAATGTGCTCCTGGGAGATCCGACAGGTAGAGCTGTGTGCTCGTAATAGCCCGGGATGCTGCAGCCAGGTTTTGTGACGCACATAATAAGTCCTGAGGATTCCATAGTATGGCCAGTGATGATGAAGACCTGCAGGTGGTGGGCCTACATCCAGTATGAAAAAATACTGGCTTTGTAGAACTTCCTATGACGCATAGAGTAAAAGATTGGTTGAGATAGCAGCAGCAGTGATGATGATGATGACGATGATCCCTAGAAGAAGACTTGTCTAGCAAAACTGTGTCGGAAAATACCTTCCTAGTTAAGAGGGAGTGTTGATGTATATGTAACTTCGGAATGTATTTCATCTATGTATTTCATATATATTTATTGTACCCTTATTAGAGATGTGTTATTCCTCTATAAGGAAGTGTTTTCATGTGGATTGACAAGTGTCACAAGTGTGTGTACTTGCCGATGGGTTATTAGACCACCATGTGTGGGGTCGGCCCTTAAATATATATATTATTGTGGATGTATCTAGATAGACAAGTCAGCCCCATAGTGTAACTAGGCAAACAGGTTAGTATAAATAGAGATCGGGAGATCTCTATTTTCATCATTTGGAAAGTCACACTTCTCTCACTCAGAAAGAGGCGCACTAGTGAGGAGGAGGATCATTTGCTACTAGGAGACTATCTCAAGTGTATTTTGGTTGTACTTTGGTTGAGCCATTACTCTTTCTATCTCTGAGGAAGTTGTGGGGTTTTTCACCTTAGGGTTTTCTCCACGGAAACTCTGTGTCTCTTGTCTCTCATGCTTTTGATTCTTGTGATGATTGATATGCATTGATATACTGTACATGTTATTCTCTCAGTGAAGATCCTAGAGTATTGTGAATTAATGCTCAAAATTTAACATATATATATATATATATAATAACTATACAATATGTTAATATTATATATGGGTGAAAGGATATCTATTTTTCTAATTTACCCCTCATTCACTTTTCACTTTTTCTGAGTTTCCCTCTATCTTTTACATTTGTTTTGTTTATATTCTTCTTTTTCTTAATTGGTTAATACTAGTTATGCCATATATTAATTATATAAATATATATATAATAACTATACAATATATTAATATTATATATGGGTGACAAGATACGGGGAAAAAAGTTTTTGATAATTTATTTATTTTATATGTAAAAGGAGAAGGGGTTAGGTGAGATTATGGGGGTATTATTATTATTATTATTATTCAAGGAGATGGAAACAAATGGATTTTTACAAAAATAGAGGAAATTTTTTCTTCTTCAAAATGGAGGATATTGGCTATTTCTTGTAAGGGAGGGACCCACGGGGACTTTAAATATTTTCAAACTCGGGTGCAAAGAGAATCATGGTGAATGAATGCATATGGAGAATTATTGGAGGTTGTGAAATTGACCATTTTTAGCTAACATGACACAAAATACATGCACTTGTCGAAACTTTAACAGACTACCGAGATGGTCAAACGACGATGGTTTTGTTGAAACAAAATATGAACATAACCAGTACAACAAGCTCGGTGAAGTGACACTAACTTCAAGATATGACAATTCCAAAAGGGAAAGATGACAAATATATAAGACTCAACTCAACCACATGTACTAGAAGAACTCAACTATCACTTGATAAACTATATGAAAGACATGGTGTATTATCTAGATATCAACTCACCACACCCAAGGCTTTAATTAGTAGAGAAACCCCTAAACGAGCATCTCAATTATTCTCCTATAATCTAACACAATAGGTATCGAGATGGCCTCAAAGAAATGATCCCTTGGAAGACATGTATTGAAAAATAATCCAAGTTGTGTACTATTAAATTTTAGTAAATTGTACAAATTCATTATCAAAATTATAATTTTCCATTGCCAGAATGACACAACTAAAAATGACCAATTGTTATGTGTTCATTTTTAGTTTAGTTCTTATCTCCTGACCAAATTGGTCATTTATCTTGGTCATTTTTAGTTTAATTATTATCCCATGACTAAATTGGTCATTTTTAGTCAGTTCACTTAAAATTTCTCAATTTTGGTCATTTATCCCTTGAAAAAATTGTGGTGACCAAATTTTTTGGTCGCCTGGTCACTTATCTCTCATTTTGTACTGGTGACCTACCTTTGGAGGGTTATATATTGAGCTCTTATGGTGCATGGAAGGGGAGGAAGGAGAAAGAGAGAGCATCGAAACTCTATTGAATTTTTGCCATAGCTTGAGTCTACATCCATTGATCCTAGTTGTTGTGAACCTATTATGTTCACCTACCAAAATTCTTCATAGTTTGAGTTTTCCATTGCATGGGGGATTCATGTGGTGGAGACACAAGTGGAGGGACCTAGTTCTCGGTTTCAGATGAGTTGCCGAGAAGAGGTTGTATCATGTACTTCTTGTTTACATTAATAGAAATACTCATTTTCTCGTCCAATTGACGTTGTGAATGGTTAATTAACATTGGGTACATTTGCTTATTATATCATGGACCATGCTATTGTTTATGCTAATATCTTTCATATATTATATGCACTTGCTTGTATTTTTTGTTGAGACTAAGCTGCAGGTTCAAGTGTAGAGATTGGAAAGCTCAATGGAGATCTACTTCGAACATCCGGTTGAAGGTTGGTCATTTATCCGCATCTTAGCATTTACATTTATATAGCATTGTATTGAGAATTGAGTTGATTTCTGGTAGTCATCTATCTGTTGTGGTCTACCCCGAGCCATAGGAATTTTTTCTCCGTAACAGAAATGGAGACTCCACTGGGGAGGAACCTCCATTTTGGGGATTTTTGGCATTTTTCCTTGTTTTGAGCTTCTATTTTGTCGAGCTTCTATGGCATTGACTGGTTGTTAGGATCTGCAAAAGAAATCCTGATTTTTCTTGGTTGTTTGATTCATTTTTGGTCCACCTACCTTTCCCTGTACACGGTTCAGCTTTGCTTAGCTCCCATGGATGCAATACTGTCAGTACAGTAGCATGCGTATACACTCTACTGTTCTATGAACAATTGCGTACAACTCTAGGATTGATTTGTTTTTTATCTTTGGTTGTTGTTGGGTGAATTCTGGGTGTTCATCAGTCTTAGTAGGCCTGTATTCTAATTGTTCCATGTATCTTTGTTGACCAGAAACTCATCTTTCTTTAGTTTTTTAGCTTTTTGGTTTTGAACCATTTTTCATTTTTATAGCTCATTAGCTTGGTTGAGTCTTACTTTTTGGGATTTGCTAGTTTGCTTGCTTTGCTTTCTCTGCATTTTTCTGAAGAGTTTTGATTCTGCTTGCATTTTTTCATTCATCTATATTGAAAAAATACAAAAAAACAATGTTTTGCATTTTCATTTCATTTATTGTGAAAAAAAAAATGTCTTTATGTTATTGCATTTTGCATTAGAGTGCTTGTGCTTTCATTAGGACTTGCTTGAGCATGAAAGTATAAAGAGATTGCATTGTTATTTTTTTTTTAATTTCGAAATGTTGATTGGATTGTCATTTAGTGGCATATTTTTTTCATTGAATTGAAGGGTCTAGTGTTTATTGGATGTGCATTTATTGAGTCTATTCAGATCATCAATTGCACGACCATATCCTTTGAGTAATCACAGCCATTTAAAATTAACGCTTAATCTAAAACTTGATTAGAAATTATTTTCTCTTTTATAGGGTGCACCAATAAGTATAGGTTTATAGTCTTGGAATAGATCATTGTGAGTTAACAATCCAAGACTATTGAACAAAAAATTATGTGTTTGACCAGGGAGTGGTGAAACCCATGGTATACATTAGTGTTCTCAAGAATATCTACTCAAACTAGAGTTAAGCACGAGGTCACGAGAGGTTGGTTGCAGAGATAGCCCTCCAATACTAGCTAAACGCGGGATATATTTCCAGGATTCGTTCGTGTTTGGGGAATCTTGGGGGATTTGACCCTCTTGAGATTTGGGTTTAGTTACCCTGCCCATACGACGGATTCCACCTACGACTATCTACCTGAGCATTGGTTATATGTGGTGGCCATAGTTGCTTTACCTAGGTATCACATATCTTGGTGCTTGCAACGGTTATTCTGTGAGTAGCCTGAGTTAGATAGGGGTCGGACAACACAGTTTTTGTATGTATAGGGATTTGGACTTGTGCATGCAGTGAAGTCTGAGGACCCTTATAACTGATTATGTTACCTCTGGTTATAGTTTGGGAGTCTCAAGCCTCTCCTAGGAGAGACATACCAGCTGTAGTGTCGGTAGGTCCCTTGAGCCAGTCCTGTTTGTGTGCATTTAGCTGTAGGTTTCTTTTAGGTGTATGCTCTGTGACACTCTAGTAGGCCTTTAGGAGATGATTATTTGTTGACCTTTTGAAGCCATCATGGATCGAGATCTGCCTCTCCGCCGATCTCGTAGGTTGGAAGGTTTACGAGCTAGAGATCTGTCACAGTATTTTATTAAGAGGCGTCGGAAGATTACCACTGGTCTTTTATTTACATCTCACGAGCTTCAGAGAGCTCCTATCATGAGTTCCACATCAGGCACAACAGGAGTCCCTTCGACTCTTCCCGCTAGTCCAAAGCGAACTTCCCATCCTCTCATATTCTCTCTGAGAACGGATTGGGTGGATAGTTCATCACACATGACTCCTCATGGGTCTGGGACATCCCATCCCACGAGCACAAACCCTTTTGATGGAACATGGTCAACAAGTTATTTATATGGTTCATCTTTGGGGATGCCAAGTTATGGTTCTACATCCGTCCCTATGACCTCGCACCCTTTTTCTTTGGGTATGCCCGGTTATACACCGATTGTTACTTCCACCATGTCTAGTAGTCATGCTATCTATAGCATTGGGATGGGGGGAACTACAAACCCTTTTACTGCATATCAGTTTGGGACTGGTCACAAGCCTCCATCTACTCCATAGGTTGGAGGAGGACCATGTCATACGACAACCCCTAGTGTTAGTGTGAACCCATTTTCGTGTGGAGGTTTCACGATAGGTATGGGATCTACAACTTACATTCCATCTTTTAATCCGCATACCTCTATGCATGTACCCTCAAACGCTTTTATGATGTCGAACCCTCCCCCTATCTCTAGCTCGTCGATTCCAGTGAGTGGGAATATACCATTTTTGTATGGCCATCACTCATCTAGTTTCCCTTCTTCAAGTGGCTATATGGGACCCCATTCTTATGGAGGTCATTCTTATGGATTTTCAACTGGTCCTAGTTATTATCCCAATCCCTCTTACGGAATCCCTTCTATGAACATGCTTGTGTATCGTAACATGGGTTAGTACGGAGGAGGTTATTATCCTTACGGTCATAGTCACGGCTTCTATCGGAGTTCGTCAGCACCTTAGGTGTCGGCTACCATGAACACGATCTCACCTTCGTAGAACCAGTCTCTTTTAGGAGCTTATAATCAAGCTTCACAACCTCAACTCTCATTTCTTGCTAGATTGAATCTACCCGATCTTTCGAAGGTCACAAATGATTCGGTGTGTCACGATCCTATATGGCCTCCAGTCCCTACCAAGATCTGTTCTGACGTTCCGAAGTTTGAGAAGAATGGTGAGGATCCAGGTGATCACGTCACAACATTTCACTTATGGTGCTCCTCAGATTACTTGAACCATGAATCCATTCATTTGATGATATTTCAACGCACCCTCACGGGGGCAGTGGCGAAATGGTATGTCGAGTTGCCTAGCGGAACATATTGAGGTTTCAACGATTTACCTTTGGTATTACTAGACCACTTTTAGTTGTCGGTTCATTATGATACTGGAACCAAAATTTTGTCCACCTTCCATCAGGACAAAGCCATGCACATCTCTGACCATATTCAAGAGTGGCGCTGGCAGAAGAGGCTAGGGAAAGCCAACATTCCTCCAGAGTTTCTATTGGAGTGGTTTTTTAAGTCTTTACTCCCTTACGTTTTGAAGGACATTTCATTGTCCGATATTATGACTGAGGAACAAGCTATCTTTAAATCTCAGCAGCTAGACCTAGTCTATGCTCAGTCTGGCATCTTATATGACATTATACCTGATGCACCACGGTCACGACATGAGCCTAAGCCAGTTCCTGGACCACATGCCGATGGTATTTTTGGATCCACAAGTACTTGCCCTGTATATTTGGTTATGAATCAGATGCACAATCTATCCATTAGCCAATCTACCCCCGGACAGGCTCATGCCTCGTTCGTTTCTACCCAGTCGTTGCATGTTCACTCTATACAATTGGTGAACCTGTCAAGTAACTAGAAACTTGGTGGGAAGAAAAAGGGGAAGAATAATAATAAGGGTGGGAATAATAAGAAAAATAATGCTAATAAAGAAAACACCAACCCTCCTCGGGACAGCAAAAATGTTGGTGGGGACCGCAAACCTAGACGTAAAGTGAAATTTCCTTGTAAGCTTTGCACATAAGATCACCTTACACATTTGTTTCCTTGTCTTGAAGAAGCCGCGAAGCACATTGCACAGGGCCCAGCTATGCTAAAGGATCCCCTTCCTCATCACCAAAATATGGCTTTAGGTGCTTCGGTTGCCGATGGTGGGACTTATGAAACTTCAACATCCTCTACCCCTGCCGACGGATACAGATGCGTTAACATGGTAAAATCAGAGGTTAGTGTTGATACTCGCTCTCGTGACTATGGAGCACCACAACCTTCGATGGGGAATGATCCCCCTCCACCTGAGACCCATTTGCATATCGAGAAGCCTAACTCTATGCCGTGGATACCGAAAGGTGTTCTTAAGCGCTCGACACACAATCCCAATGCTCGAGCTGCCCAAAACAACTCCATTTTAGAAGATCTGGGCCAGACTTCGTGTGCCATAACAACTCTCGAGGTTCTCTAGGCTTGTCCTTCTCAAAGGACTACCCTTTTATGTGCTTTAGGAGTCCAGGACCAGTGTAGTCCTAGTATTATCAAGTTCTATACTACTGATATTTATCCTCGATTTCCCTATCATGTGGCTTTCCAAGTCCACGTTAGGTGCCTGCAAAAGTGTTGGGCCTGGCCCAAGTAAGGCATTTTTGAGAAGACAGTTTTGGAACTACGAAGTTGAGCACGGTTCAGTTGAAGACTTTTTGGCAAAGATAGTTTTGGAAGCTGCAAGGATACAACACAGTGCAACATCTGCAGACTAAGGAAGCCAGCGCCATGAAGACACATCATTGCAAAGTACATTGTTGCGAAGAGGTAGCACTGCGAAGAGCCCGATCTATGGAGATCCGACAAGGAAGAATTTTGGAAGGAAAACAGTATACATTCTGGTAAGACCATCGGTGGTCTATTTTTGGTTAAGATACTCCATGATTACCAAGAAGGCGGGTAAGGAGTATTGCGGAAGGAAAGCGATCGGTCACACAAGGCCGTTAGAGAAGGAACGGCAAGGTGAAAGCGATAGTCGGCATATAGTCGACAGGGCACGCTAAAAGCAACGTGACCACACACAGAGGATGGACACAATGGAGGAGTCGCTATCAGATCCTAACAGTCCGGTTAGGGGAAAACTGCGACAGTTTTGGGAAACATTAGGGTTTTTGCCTATGCATTGTAAAGACATGACCTACGAGTGTGATCTATAAAAGGACACATTTTGTAAGGGAAAGGGTTGAATCTCGAATCTTTATTGTGTAATCTTGAGAAATACTTGTTTGTTTTACTGGAAGCTATTGTAAAGGCTTTGCAAGCTGTGTGCGCAGAGAACTATCGATGGAGAATAGAGTCTACAGCTGAGTGCGTAGACTGGAACTGTTGTACCCTTCCCAAGATAATATAACAACAGTTCTTGTGGACGTAGCTCCCATCTTGGGGGGTGAACCACGTTAAATTCTATGTTGTGTGACTGTTTATGTGCTTGAATCTGTATATTTGCTTACATAGAATGCTTAAGATCTCATTTATCAGTTTATATGTTCTTAATTTTATATGTATTCTCCATAAATAATGAAAATGGGAATAATATGTTAAGTATTGCTTATGTGGATGAATGTCAGATGCATAAGTATTTCTAAGTCAGAATGAATGCATGAGTTGATTGAGTAAACACTAGAATCAGTGGAGTTCGCACCGTGTGATTCCCTCAAAGTGCAGCACCCAAAGTGCGCAGGACATGATGTTTTGTCATATTGCATAAGTCATAAGATAAATAGCCTAAGGCGATTGATGAATGGATAGAAAACTCTAAGTAAAGTCATTGTAGTTGGTTAAGT
Source organism: Larix kaempferi (assembly GCA_027924585.1). NCBI lineage: Eukaryota > Viridiplantae > Streptophyta > Pinopsida > Pinales > Pinaceae > Larix > Larix kaempferi. The sequence continues at coordinate 4,128,816 of BSBM01001238.1, forward strand.
CCGAAGAGGAAGCGTAGTTATCAGTTGCGCTGTCCTGTCATCGAAATACCATCTGACATCGTGTAGTCCTTGGATGCATGATAAACTAAGTGTTATCTGCGAAGGGGTTAAGCTTCGCGCAACCCGAATTCTATAGCGTGAGCCCCGTAGTGCACTGCTCATCACCTGGTTGTGGAAACTTGATTCCGCAGCTCTCCCATAACTTCACCTTGGGTGAGACCTTAGTCTGTTCGCAAATTGTTGCCTAAAGGGCCGGTGAAAAGGGGTTTTGTTCGTTCCTTGAACAGCGCAAAACATGGGTCTTTATAGAAAACATCAAGACAATTATATAAGACAACAAATGGTTCCATTGTCGTGCTTGAACTCGTGATGAGTACTACCACTGAAAATTGGCATCGAGACAAGAAATAAATCTAGGCCTAGTGTGACAAGACAGAAAGAGATTTTTCCAGAGAGGAGAATAAACATCCGCATCTCTCCGACGTAGATTGGTTAAATAAGTACCTGTGGAAGGACGTTCATGAAATTTTCTGGGCATCCTTCGGAAACCAGTTGCATGAGTGGACATCAAGACTTGCAGAGCAAAAAAATTGTTTTCGACCAGAAGGAGTACCGACCGAGTGGACTCCAGAGCTCATTGAGAGGCTCAAAGCAATGGATAGTCCACTCTCACGAGCGATCGACTTTTGGGTTGACAACATACTAGAAGTCTTCGTGATAGAGTTCGTTGTGGATATGTTGAAGTCCTACAACGCAGTAGAAGCAGAATTTTTCAAAGGTTTCAGAGGTAAGTACTTGAACAATCTAAGTTTATATATTAAAATACTTTTAGCTGAGAAAGGCATTTTAAGAATGCAGTAAAACTACTAGAAGATTTTGAATCTGTAATGGTCAATAGCATATATAGTGATTCTGACGAAGATACACACAACTTGAGAAGTGGGAAAAGATATAAGTATACTACTGAGAAGACTTCCAGTGAACATGGACTCCACGTAGACATTGACTTACAAGCTGAGCCTGATAGCCAGACTGCACCTCCGTCAGCCACCTATCAGCCTATCACTCCGCAGAACGCACCGGTTGTTAACACCGCGCCTCCTACTCCACAAAATCCACCAGTTAAGAACCCTCAAGTTGTTAATATTCCTAATCCTCAGAGCATCAATACCAGTAACACCGCGGGACTGATTACTGAGACCATCCCAACTCAATGTAATATCTCGATTTTGACCCTATTGCATTAAAATTGTAAATGATGTAAATATCATTATTTAATCATGGTGAGGAGCTCAAGGCCAAGGCCCCACCATTGATTTATCGTTTTATGTATAGGAAATTAAATATAGATGTCTATGGTTCTTGTGATGGACATGCACAATGTAAATTAATACATCATGTAAATACAAATTTTAATGAAATACCCACAACTATCTATGCAATGCAACAAAGAGATGGGGCATGATTTTTATAAGGAATAGGGAGGGAAATTCTCCAAACCCTTGAGCCAATAATGTTAAGCCAAATTTCATTGAGAAAACCCATAAATCCCAACTACCCATTTTGACTTATTCACCCAATCATTTAATTCTTCCAAGAGTTGGTTGAGGTAGTTAATGCCTTGGGAATGAAGAGGTATAGCAGCCAATTTCGTGCATGGGAAAGCCATCAACCTGGGAATTCGTATTTTTGCTTCTTGGGCAAGAAAAAACCCACGAAATGGTGCCCAAAGCCATTCTTCACCAAGGGAATTTGCTCTCTCACGCAGTCGGACCTAGCTGGGGCTTTCCCCATCATGTTTTTGATCTTTTTCCTGCATTTTCCATGCCTGGGAACTCGTTTTTGTATTGCACAATGGCTGGTAAGAAGGGAGCCACGATTTTGGGGTTTATGGAGGCCGTTTTTGTCCCTTGAATGCCCATAAATGTTTTCTGGAAACGATTTTTCTCTCCCAGGGTTGATTCCCCAATTGCCATTTCGTTTTTGGTTGCCCCACATTTTTCTGAAGCTAATGGAAACCCCTTTTTGGGCATCCCACTGTAAAAATGTTTCCCTTCATGCCCAACACTTGCACTTTTGCTGTTATGTGCATCTCTGTTTAGGTTTGAACCTGTGAGCAAGAAATTTGGAGTGGAAGTGGACCAAAATTGGCTTGATAAACCTAGTGAGGAAAGTAACCTCTCAAGAAGATCAAAAGGGTTGGTTACTCTTCTATGCTTACTTGGAAGAACACTAGAATGGGAGGTATGGCCTGAGGGACTGTGTAGTAGTGAAGGGAATACTTCCTTGTTCTAGGTGTGTAGGTATTGTGGGGAACAAGCTAGATAGATCTTGTAGAGGGCATCCATATCTCTGTGGTTGAGCTCACTAGCTTAGAAATTATTCCTTTCCATTGCCTTAGTATCCTGATAAATCCAACTGTGGATTGGCTTGGCTGATTTTGGTGTATCTTGGCTATGTGTGAATCTGTTGTTCCCTTTGAAGGAACAAGGTTCCTTAATAATAGAATAAACAGTGCAAGTAACGTAAGAAAGCCATAAATGACTTGTAGTAAAGTAAAAGATGTAATATATGATGGATAATAATGGTTACATAGTTTTGGGGATTTTATAGGCCCGTCATGTACCTTTTTGAAAAAAGGTCATCACTATTGATATTTGTTTAATTAATAAATTAATATTAATTTATTATTATTTTGTTGTTACATTGCCTTCCCCTTAAGGGAAGCTTTGTCCTCAAAGCTGTATTGAAAACAGTGTATGAATTCCCTTGAACAGTCGTCTCGGGGTCCTTTCCTTTTTGTAATTGCGACACTTGATGAAATGAGACGATACGAGTTACGGATTCCCAAGGAGAATTGTCACATCGTATCTGTTGTGGTCCATCCTAGATCTATTTTTATTGGATATCTGAGATCATTTTGTGGGATGGGTCATTTCAATTGTTGCTTAGAATATCGATCTTTTCGCCTATCAACATAATTCTTCTGTGAGTGCTCGTTTTGACACTATCGTTGGTCAAAATGGCGATTATAATTGGGATGTCTGTAAGGCATATGTGTTTTTGTTTTTCTTTCTTTTGAACTGCAGCGAGGACTGCCTTCACTTCCTCGACTTGATTTTTGGATGCATCTTCCTGGATTTGCGCTTCTTGGTTCTCTAGTAGATTTTTATGATTATGAATCTTTTCGATTCTTTCATCTTGCGACTTTTTGTCAATTTCTAACTTTTTTATTGGATTCTCTAGTTCCTGATTACGATTCTTTAGACACTGGTTTTCTTCCTGCTTTCCCAGTATTCTTTCTTCGAGGTCTTCACCGGAGTGTTCCCTCTTACTATTGTTTTTTAACTTTTTAATTTTTGTAATCAATGTTTTGTTATGATTTCGTAGACGAAAAATCTCTTCGATGTTGCTTGATAACACATTGTTGACTTTTGTTAGTTTGAACTTATGTGTCTTCTTATAGTCGTCATACTGCTACTAGAGTTTTTTTTTTTGCTGTTGATGATGATGTGACTCAGTTTCCTGATTTTTTAGCTTTTCATGTACTTGCGCCAATTTGTATTCTTTGTCCATGATGACTTTGTTTAGATGACTAATTTCCTCTTCTAAGTCGACACTATTTCCATACGAATATTCTTCAACTTTGTTTTCTTTTTTTATCTGGTCTTCAAGTTTTTGAATGATACTTTCCAGACGTGGTAGTTTCTCATCTTTATCTCCTAACCTTTCTATGAGTCTTTTTTTACTATCTTCCAAAAATTGAATATTCAATTCTGACTTTAGTAATATTTAGTGTTTGCTTGCAATTTTCGAACACTAGACTATTATTGGTTGCCTGGCACTGTTTTAGTTGAGCCGAAACTACTCGTAACTACGATTGTAACTCTGCTATCATCGTTGCCATGACTTCTGAATTCCAACTTTGACCTGGTCTTCTTGTTTGATAGCGGATTTCAATTGCTTGATGAGTCTTCTTGTGACTCTTCCTGCTTTCGATAACAGGTGGACACCAAAAAGTTGTAATAACCCTTAATGTGGTTATTTCGTAAAAAAAGAAATCTTTTTATTTCTCTTTTCTTTTCTCTTTGTAATATAATTTGAATGGCTTCCTTGACTATTGAAAATATAATTTTAATAAAATATTATTAAAATTAATAATATAAACAAATTTATATAATTTTTAAAATTTTGTTTTTTAAATATAATAATAACTATTAATTTTTTTTTTATTTTTTATTTTTTTTTCCCCGAATAATAATCTTTATTTTGTTTTAATAATAACAATATTATTAAAATAATAATTATTATTATTATTAAAATTTGAAATATTATAATAACAATATTATAATATTTTAATTTTTGGTTTTTGGTTTTATGCAGGTTAATGTGGAGCTGGGCAAATGGAGGCGAGGCGAGGGCGTTGCGAGGATGGAAGGGGAAGGGCGGAGCAGAGGTGGTGGAGGGAGAGCGCGGAAGGACGAAGGCGTGGGGAGGGGGGTAGGTGAGGTGAAGAGCGGCGAGAGCTAGTGGAGGCGTGGAGAGGAGATGAGCGTGGGAAACCGAGCAGAAGAGAGCTGGGTGGAGGTGTGGAGAATGCAGAGGGTGTGGCGCAGTAGGGATGGCGAGGCATGGGCGTGAGCGTGGACACAGCTGCAGAATGGAGCGGAGGGAGGTGGACTGGGTAGGAGCGAAGTGGAGGGTACTGTGGAGAATGGAGCGTGCGGGGAAGAGGGAGAAGTAGGCGTGGAGGAAGGGTGCAAGGGGAGGGCGCAAGGGAGGTTGGAGCGATTGGGAAATTAGGTTGTGCAGGTGGGGAGGTCAGCGTGGAAGGTTGGATGGATTCGAAGGCCGGGGTGGTGGCTAAGGGGGTGACGTGAACACAGGCAAGGAAAAGGGAGGTTGGTGGAGCAGAGTGGAGGAAGGTGGTTGGTAGGAAGGATTTTAGGGATGGAAGTGATGGTGAATGGTAGAATGGTCGAGAGAGAGGCGCAGTGGAACAAGAGGAGGCATGGGGAATGATGGGCAATTTGCGGAAGTGGGATAGGGGAGATTGTGTGGCGATTGGCTGGAGAAGCTCTGGTTAGAGCGTTGGGATTGATTTTTCAGGGAAACCCTTGAATTAATTGCTAAAAGCTAAGGTGAGATTAAAAACCTCGATGTCAGGGATTCTCCTAAATGAAGGCCAAAGGCCCGAACCAGATATGTCCAAGAAGGGCTCTGATACCACTGAAGTAACAAGGTTCCTTAATAATAGAATAACCAGTACAAGTAACGTAAGAAAGGCATAAATGACTTGTAGTAAAGTAAAAGATGTAATATATGATGGATGATAATGGTTAAATAGTTTTGGGGATTTTATAGGCCCGTCATGTACCTTTTCGACAAAAGGTCATGACTATTGATATTTGTTTAATTAATAAATTAATATTAATAGTTAATATTAATTTATTATCATTTTGTTGTTACACCCTTTTCCTTGTAGAAATCATGCCCAGCTCGGGGGGTGGCAATTGTGTTGACAAATTTATGAGCACAATTGGCCTATGGTTGGGTGGAACGTTGCAGCGGCATAGCTAGTTGCTCAGGACTACTATGTTTTAAGATAAGTACTCTCTTGTGTCAAATTCTGCAATGTATTTATTTAATGATTGTCATGAAAAAGTTGAATGTATGTTAAATATGTACATGATTTTAATTCCGCTGTGTTTAACTACTATATGCATATGTATATGTCTTTTATTATCAATGAATTTTACTTGATGGATATGGGGCTAGATGCCTAGTTTTAGTGCCATGTTCTCTCCCTGTCTCGGTCTGATGGGAGGGGACTTGATAGTGTGGTATCAGAGCCATAGGCTACAGCATTGGGCCTCTATGGAACAAATCTGATTAGAGTTATACAGGGAAGACTCCTTCCTTATCACCACAGGTTACCATGTTGTACCTAAACAGGCTAAGGTTAAATAGTTTGCAGAGTTTGCAGAGGAAAAGTCACCTCCTGTTGAGCAATGATCATCACAGAAAGAAAGAAGAAGGAAAAAAAAAAATTGAATTTTTCTAAGTGTTTTTTAAATTTATGCCTAAGGAAGTGGCGGCGAAATTAATGTTAATTTATGCGACGTGGTGGCGAAAATAATGTTAACTCTGCGACGCCTGCGGCGAAATTAATGATAAGTTTTCAATGCGTGGTGGCGAAATTAAGGTTAATTTTTGCGACACAGCGGTGAAATTAACGTTAAGTTTGCGACGCGCGGTAGTGAAATTAAGGTTAATTTTTGCAACGCGTGGTGACGAAATCAACGTTAAGTTTGCGATGTGCGGCGGTGAAATTAAGGTTAATTTTTGCGACACGCGGCGGAAAAATTAAAGTTAAGTTTGCGACGCGCGGTGGTGAAATTAATGTTAGTTTTTGTGACGCGCAGAGGCGAAAATAATGGTAATTTTTGCAACACTAGCAGCAATTTTAACGTTAAGATCCGCGACACCAGCGGCAATTTTAACCTTAATATTTGCGCCAAACAGGGAAAATACAACAGCTTTTCACTGATAGTTTCAGGTGCCGAAAATGGAAAATCGCCGTGAAAGTTATGCGCCATATTGCGCGGAAACCACAAGGGGGCAAGCCCCCTTGACTCCCGTCGTCCCCCTGAGACCGTCGTTGATTGTGAGAAATTTTATGATTGGACAAAGTTGTCAATATAGGATTTCCCCACACACATGCAAATAATTTATGGTATTATAATGCAACTAATAGTTGTGTTTATAAACACATTTTGCAGAATTATAGTCACATCAAAGCAACATTCCAGATAAGTGTATTTGGAAAGTTTTGGTCTTGGTTGGGCCAAAAATATCAACATCATGAATAATGCACAGGATCCCTATGAGCCTAAGACAAATGCCATGGGGGAAAACATACATGTTGAGAATGCCGAAACGGAATCCAATGGGAGAAGAAATCGAGAGACTCCTCCAGATATTGCAGCCACCATGAGGATCCTAAGGTTGGAGTTGCAAAGTTGTAGAGAATATAACGAAAGGATGATTAAAGCTCAGGAAGAACTAAATCAATTAAATGCAGCCATGTTGTAGAGTTTGACAGATATCCAGAGGCAAATTAATCCTGGACATCAGTCAGAAAATCCAGAAGGGAGTCGGAGTAGTTCAAGGAGAAATTCCCGTAAGAGGTCCAATATCTCAAGAAGAGTTTCTAGAGACAGAACCTATACTCTAGAAATCTCTTCTAAAGGATCATCTAACTCTGAAGGATCCATTGAGGGTTCAAGCTCTTCATCTTGCAAGAATAAGAGAAAGAGGCATTACAAGAACAATTCACATGGGGAATTTAAGAAGGAAAAACCTCCTACATTTGATGGAGAGGTAAAGTCTGGTCAAGAAGCTGAAGCGTGGCTTCTTGGGATGAGAAAGTATTTCCAAGTCCAAGACTACTCTAGAAATATGAAGGTAAGGGTCGCCATCTTCAACTTGAATGGAAGAGCATCTATATGGTGAGAACACATCAGGCAAGTGAGGAAGATCAATGAAAGAAATATTGTGTGGAAGCAGTTCAAGAAATACTTCAAGCAGAAGTACCTCTCTGATAGGTACTATGATGACAAGATCAAAGAGTTCCATGAACTGAAATTGGGACAATTGACCATGGAAGAGTATGCAAACAAGTTCTTGGAGCTGCTAAGGTATGTCAAGTATATTTGATATGATAAGGTGAAAATTCATCATTTTCTAAGTGGGTTACCTCAGTCATATAAAGATAGGATTGAATTTGATGAACCTCGAACTCTAGAAGAGGCAATAAGGAAGGCCAAGTATTGCTATGATCAAAACAAAAGCAAACCTGATTTCCATAAGGCATGGAAGGACAAGAAAAATGATAAGTTTAACCAAAGGTTTCAAACCTCCTCATATCATAAATCAGCAAAGACAGCCATCACAGGTTGTGACTAAGCCAACTAGGATGATGGCAGATAATCCAAGAGACCCAAAGGATCCAAGAGAACCACTTCAATGTTGGGGTTGTGGAGGAGACCACATGCTTAGGAACTGTCCACACCGGAATGGGAATGAAAATCAAGTTCACAACATCCAAGGAGTTGAAACTGTGGGTCAAGTGGCGAGGACAATCCCTAGATTCTATGCAGCACTAGACGACCGTTAGGAAGATCATCAGTCAACTGTGATTGAAGTTGAAGGTAATATTGCTGAGCAATCTATTTCTATTTTGATTGATCCTGGATCTACTCACTGTTATGTCACTCCTAAAATTGTTGAGATTTGTGCTTTTAAGAAATCAAAGCATAGTAAATCATGGTTAGTTCAACTAGCCACTGGAACCAAGAGAAAGGTTAGTGAAATTGTAGAGAAATGTCCTTGAGAGATGGATGGGATGTTCACTTATGCAAATCTGAATGTTTTGCCACTGGGTTCCTATGATATTCTCATTGGAATGGATTGGTTAGAAGCATAAAGGGTTAAACTTGACTGCTACAATAAAACTTTTGAATGCATGGACGAAGAAGGAAACCCAAGGGTTGTAAAAGGCATTCGAAAGGTGACTTCTGTTAGGCAGGTTTCAGCCATGCAGTTGAAGAAGTTATGTAGGAAAGCTTGTCAATTGTATGCAGCCCATGTTTTGGAGGCAACGAAGAATGAAACTCTTAAGTTCGAGGACTATCATGTGTTGTAGGAATTTGGGGATGTTTTTCCCAATGATATTCTGGGACTTCCTCCAAAGAGAGACATTGATTTTACAATTGAGCTTGTGCCAGGAGCTGCACCAGTGTCTAAGACACCCTACAGGATGAGTACACCGAAATTACTAGAATTGAAAATGCAATTACGAGAGTTGTTGGAAAAGAAATATATCAAGCCAAGTGTGTCCCCGTGGGGAGAACCTGTTCTATTTGTGAAAACGAAAGATGGAACACTCAGGTTATATATTGACTACAGACAGTTGAACAAAGTTATTGTGAAGAACAAATACCCATTTCCCCGAATTGATGACCTTTTTTATCAAATGAAAGGAGCAAAGGTATTTTCAAAGATTGACTTAAGGTCTGGTTACCATCATGTAAGAATCAAAGAGGAAGATATTCATAAGACAACCTTTAGAACAAGGTATGGACACTATGAGTTTGTGGTGGTACCATTTGGTCTCACAAATGCACCAGCTACATTCATGTGTCTCATGAATAGTGTTTTTAGCAAGTATTTGGACAAGTTTGTACTTGTTTTTCTAGACGACATTCTCATCTATTCTAAGAATGAAAAAGAGCATGAAGGACATTTGAGAATAACATTGCAATTGCTAAGGGAGAATAAGTTGTATGCAAAGTTAAGCAAATGTGACTTTTATAAAGATAAAATTCATTATTTGGGTCACATTATCTCAGACAAAGGAATATCTGTGGACCTTGAGAAGATTGAAGCCATTATGCATTGGCCAACTCCAAGAAATGTGACTGATGTGAGATCTTTTATGGGCCTTGCTAGTTAATACAGGAGGTTTATTGAAGGATTCTCCAAGGTCGCAAACCCGATCACTTCTTTGCAAAATAAGGGGATAAAGTTTGAATGGTCACCAAGATGTGAGGAAAGTTTCCAACGGTTGAAGAATCTTCTTACGAGTGCACCAATTTTGAAAATTGCAGATCTAGAAAAAACTTTGTATTGTGTATCGATGCATGCAACCAAGGACTTGGAGTAGTTCTTATGCAAGACAACCACGTGGTATGCTATGAGTCGAGAAAGTTTAAGGAGCACAAGAAAAACTATGCTACTCATGATTTAGAACTTGCAGCCATAGTACATGCTTTAAAGATGTGGAGGCATTACTTAATGGGCAGGAAATTTGAGCTAAGGACAGACCATTGTGGTCTGAAATACTTATTTGATCAACCAAATTTGAATGCTAGGCAAGCTAGATGGTTGGAATTTTTGTGTGAATTTGATTTTGAAATCAAACACATAAAAGGGAAAGAAAACAAGGTGGCTGATGCACTCAGCAGGAAAGTACATGAAGTGCATGTGGCAGTGCTTAGCACTTTCCAACCAAATTTGAGGCAGTAGATTGTTAACCATATTGTTGAGGATGAAGTGTATGTGCAGATAAAGGACAAATTGCAGTAGCAAGACCTTGAAAAGAAGTATGAAGGATACCATTTGGAAGAAGACAGACTTCTTACTTATAAGAATAGAGCCTATATTCCAAATGTGGCAAATTTGAGGAGAATTGTTATGGATGAAATCCATAAAGCTCCATACTCCGGTCACCCAGGATATCAAAAAACAATTTCTACAGCAAGAAAACATTATTTATGGCCGGGAATGAAGAAGGACATCGCTGAATACATTTCTAGGTGCATGAAATGTCAGTAGGTGAAGGTTGAACACCAACACCCAGCAGGTTTATTGCATCCATTTCCAATTCCATAATGGAAGTGGGAAGTAATTTCCATGGATTTTATTATAGGTTTTCCAATGATGGTGAGACAACATGATTCCATCATGGTGGTGGTGGACAAGTTAACAAAGGCAGCACATTTTATACCAGTTAAGTCCACACATAAAGCCGATGCCATTGCAAATATTTTCATGAAGTAAATTTTCAGATTACATGGATTGCCTAAGGAAATAATTTCTGACAGGGATACCAAGTTCACTTCCAATTTTTGGAAGGGTCTCTTTGCAGATTTAGGTACACAGTTGAACTTTAGTACTGCGTACCATCCTCAAACAGATGGGAAAACAGAAAGAGTAAATCAAGTGCTTTAAGACATGCTTCGCATGTATATTATGGACAAACCATCCAAGTGGGATGTTGGCTACTTTTTGGACAGACCCAGGTTTTCAGGATGCACAGCAACAAACACCCCTTGGCACACTGGCCCTCTCAGCAACGAGCTGCGCAGTAGCCCAAAGTCTCACCCGAAGTGGCTATGGGGGGGCTAAGGAATCAGGCTTCCTTAACCTAGGCGACGCGGAGACTGCAATCTTCCTTCTCTCTCTTACAGGAGGATTCCTCAAAGCAGAACGTCTTACTCTTCCGCAGATTTCTTAGTGCAACAGCGCTGAAATTCACGCTCACCAGCCTAGCTGCGCGGTATCTCTGCTCCGGTGCACGAGGCGATTACCCTCTACGTCCAATACTGTACCGTTTTCGGCCCTACGCCACGGTGCAACAACACACTCCTCAATCGCCGCAGCAATAGCGTTCTACAGGTTCCTTCGACACTTAACGATTATAACTACCAAGGAAGGTTCGAGAACTTACTTAACATATTCTTAAAGATAACGCAATGTTCATGTATACACAAATAGTGAACTAAAATATGCAATCACACAACACAGCATCATAACAATGAGAATTAGGCAGTTAACCTCCATGGGGAAACACGTCCACGTGGAGTGTATCTTATATTAATCTCAAATGGAATTACACAGTATGCTGCGCACATAGCTGCAGCCTTAGATCTTTCTAGGAAACTCTACACACACAGCTGGGAGCCCTTCTCTAGATCTAGTCTCTTATTCTATAGAGATTACAATGGTTCAGACGTCGACTCAGACTGTCTGCAACCTCAACATCAACTTACAATGGCCTTCTCACCACTCTATCTCTCTAACGTCTAAACATCTAATGGCTAACGTCTAACGTCTGAACTTCTTATGTCTAAAACATCTAACCTTCTTCATTTACAATTTCACATATATATATAGGTGGCCTTGATGGTCGCACCTTTACAAAATTGTGGGCCTTTCCCAGTAGTAATCCCCAAAAACCCTAACCGGGGGCATGGCTAGGTGTACTGTAGGCGCCGCTTGCAGTCACGTCCCCGCTTCCTGCAGGATCCACGATTTTCGGCGCATATTGTGGGTATGGGCGCCGCTTCATCATTCACTGCTCTTTGTCCTTCGCCTTCAATGCTTTGGTCTGTTGCTCTTCCTTGGTCAGAGAAACCATAACTTCTGTACTTAGCCTTAATGAGGGTAGCTGAGCCCTCTATTCCGTCGCTTCATTTATTGTGGTAGCTGAGCTTTCTACTCGGCCACATTCATTCTCCTTTGACATGTGCGCTCGACCTCCACGATTTCCGGCCCGTAATCTGCGTTGAGCTCGTCCATCTGGCACTGTACTGTGCACTGTTTACTTCTGCCCAAAAATTGGTGCTTATTCAAAATTAGCACTTTCCCTTCAATACTTGTGCTTTTTCCTCAAAATTTGCAGCTTTACTATAGCTGCGGCCTAGGCTCCAACAGGCCCCTAACACTTACTTGTGGCTCGTCCCCGAGCCACTCGCACTAGCGTGTGGTCGCTTTAGTTGCGCGTCTTCCTTTGCTTGGGTCGCAGCAAGTGCGTTCTTCCACTGCACAATAGCGGAGTCCATTTCATCGACGCACTCCACAGCTGTCTGCACCATTTCTGTAATTTGCGCAATTCTGAAGCTGGGAACAATGTATTCCATGGGCATAACTGCTTCTTGTCCATACACAAAACTGAAAGGTGTGTGACCTGTTAGTTTCTTGCTTGTGGTTCTGTAAGCCCATAACACAGCTGTGACTCTAAGGTCCCAATCATCTCTTTGTTGATTACAGATCTTCGTCAGGGCATTCTCGAGAATCTTATTGAATGCCTCCACCGTACCATTAACTTGAGGGTGGTAGGGTGTACTCTTATGGTGACTAATGTGGAATTCCTCGGTAAGGGCCTCTATAGTTTCATTCAGGAAATGTGTACCCTGATCACTCATTAGAATCAGTGGACATCCAAATCTAGTGATAATGTTCTCAAAAATGAACTGCGCGGCAGTGACAACGTCGCAGTTCTTAAATGTCTTCGCCTCAGCCCATTTGGTGAGGTATTCAATAACTGTGATGATGTATCTTGTGCCGGTTCTTTTTCCTGGTGGGTTGATAGGTCCTACAAAATCAATGGCCCACTTATCAAAAGCACGCAGTGTTATCTGGGGTCTTAGCGGCATTTCATCTCTTCTTGAGGGTTTTCCTGTTCACTGGAACACATTGCAACATTTGCAGAATTCCTTAGTATCCTTGTGCAATGTTGGCCACCAAAGACCTGCGGCTAAGATCTTCTGCGCAGTCGGCTTTCCTGCGAAATGGCCTCCTGTGGTACCTGAGTGCGCTTCTACGATGATGGAGTTCTTCTCATGCGGTAGGATACATCTGCGCAAGACTTCGTCGGGGCCCAACTTATAGAGCTGGCCGGCTATCAAAGTGAAGTCTGTGGCTTTGACAACAAGTTGCTTCTTCTGCTAGATTGAAAACTCAACTGGCGCTTGCCCGGTAGTGAGAAACTCAAGAATATCAGAATAATACTCATCGGCTGCTTGAACAGAAAACAGCTGTGCATCAGGCAGATTGTCCTCCAGATTTGTAGGTTCCTCCCCTGACTCTATCCTAGATAAATGGTCAGGTCCTGCGTTCAATCTACCTGGCTTCACAATAACCTCAAAATCATACTCCTGGAAGAGCAGTAGCCATCTGCAAATTCTTTCCCCTAACACTAGCTTATTGACCAAGTATTTCAAAGTAGAATGGTCAGTATACATTTTAAAATGTGCGCCCAATAGGTAGTGTCTGAACTTCTGTAAGGCATACACCATAGCTATTCCTTCTCTTTCTATAGTGGTGTAGTTCTTCTCAGTTGTAGAGAGTTTTCTGCTAGAGTAAGCAATGGGGTGGTCAATACCTCCTTCTCTCGGTTGTGTCAGCATGACCCCCAATGCTATGTAAGAAGCATCTACATGAACATGAAAGGGTTTTCTCCAGTCTGGGAAAACTAGAATAGGCACAATGATCATCTTTTCTTTAAGTGTATCCAAGCTCTGTTGGCATTCTTCTGTCCATTGGAATTTCGAATCCTTTTTCAACAATCTTTCCATAGGCACAGTAATCTTTGCATAACCCTTGATGAATTTCCTGTAGTACCCTGTATGTCCCAATGTAGTGCGCAATTGTTTGACTGAGTTGGGTGCAGGTAAATTAGCAATGATGGCAACCTTCACAAAATCCATCAGGAGTCCTTGTATGCATACAATATGACCCAACAAAATACCAAAAGGAGCACAGAAGATACATTTTTTCAAGTTAAGGGAAATCTGATACTGTCTACATTTTTCTAACATGATGCGCAGGTTCCCTATATGGTTCTTTAGTAAACCAAACATAGTCCAGTCATCAAAATAGACTTCTAGAAACTTATGAATGAATTCTTTAAAAACACCAACAACGACTCTAGAGAAGATAGCAGGTGCGTTTTTAAGACCAAAGGGCATTACCGTATACTGGAATGAGCCCCATTCAGTCGCAAAAGTGGTCTTATGGCGGTCGTCTGGATGGATTCTGATCTGATGGTATCCCGAAAAGCCATCAGTGAAGGAGTAAGCCTCTTGTCCTCCAACATTATCAAGCACTTCGTCTGTAAAGGGAGTAGGAAATGGATCATGCGTTGATGCGTCATTCAGCTTGGGCAAGTCGACGCAAATTCTTATTTCAGCTTTTTCCTTTTTCTCTTGTACCACCATAGGACTAATCCAATCGCTTTCCTCTACTGGCTCAATAATACCTGCTGTGAGCATCTTATCAATTTCTTCTCTAACCTTTTCTTTATATCGCGGGTTCAATCTGTACGGGTGCTGTTTTACTGGCTTGGCGTCTGCTTTCATAGGTATGCACATAACTCCTAAATCCCCTAATATGCCTTTCATTTCTGTGAACTTGGTAGGAAAGATATCCTGGTAGTCACGCAATAAATATGCGATATGGCCAACAGTTTCATCATCCCAATAATCTCCTATAGAAGCAAACTTGGGTTCGGCTTCTGTACCAATGTTAATCTTTTTGAGCTTGATGTGTTCTGTAATTGCAGGGATATCAAGCTGAGGACTTTCGACATTGTGCATCCCTTCTGATTCTAGAATATTGATGTTGCAAGGATCATCTTTCTCTTCACCAGTGGTGAAATTATATCATTCCATCTGGACAACCCAATCTGGACAACCCAATCTGGTTGAGAATATTCTGGTAATGGACATTGTTCAAATACCTTCTTTTTAATACATTTTAAAGCGTGGTCGATGCTTGGATGTTCTGACTCAAAGCTGAAAGTGAGTTGAAAACTTTCTAACATAAGAGGCCAAGTGACAGTGCCTTTGTGCAATTCTGTTTCAGTGTACCAGTTCCTTGGAACTGTATCCAACGTGTGGATGAATAGGTGAACCCACTCATCCTCTGGAATATCTTACCATTGCTGAATACATGCTTCAACGTGTGACCTAGGGTCACTCTGTCCATCATATTTGGGCAATACTTCTGCTGTAGTTCCCTAAAATCTGCGCAGTATCAATCTGCGACAGTCTTTCCATGTGTCAATATTCTCTTTATGCGCACCCCACCATCTTGCGGGTGTAGTGCGCAGTGCTATATCCAATGCTTGTATGCGCTGCTCATCTGGGATCTGTTGTTCATATGTGTGTATGAATTCACTTACTTCAGTTAAACCATCAAAAATTGGAGTGTCATTCAATTCTGTGCCAATCCATCGAATTGATTTAGTCATCATGGTGCAACGCCTTGCAGAAACCTCATGTAAGCGATTCTGCCAGTTTTCGAGTCCTGCTTCTGAATCTGATGTGCACGATCTATCGCATCGCCAACTGATATGGCCGTTCGCTGTGGGATTAACATAGTCACTATGACTAGCAGTCATCTGATACAAACTTTCCATGTGGCGTACTTCTTCTTCTTCCCGAATGGGTTCAATATGCCGTGGTCCTTGAAGTGGATCAAGCGGTGCAATGACCCTGATCTGCTCATCTTCAAAGGTCATCTGTCTTTTCTTCAATTTAATGATAGGAAAATTATCAAATGCCCAGTCTATGCCTAAAAGTGTTGGATAAGGTCTACTATCATCCAAAATTTTGATTACTTCAAAGTCTGTAGAACTTCTTACTCCTTCAATATCAATAGGTACATTGGGTAGTCTGCCCAATGGAGAAACTCGTTGCTGATTCGCAAGTCTTAGCTGGATAGGAGATCTTGTAAGCTGAGGACTTCCCATCTGTTCCCATGTCTGCATGGTGAGAACATTGACTTCTGAGCCTAAATACAAAATGACTTCGTCCATTTCAAATGCTCCAATCTACGCTGTGAGCCTCATCTCTTTTCCAGTTCTAGTATGACTCCCAATCTGGTGAACAGCACGCTGCGGTGTATTCATCGAAGCAGATTGTTGACACTTATCCAATAGGTGTTGAAGTTCCATAGTTGCTTTTTCATTGCGCAACAACTTTAAGTAGTTTCTCAGGAGGGCATGGACACTTCCTAGTGCATCCTCCTCATCATCAGGCCTTCCAGATGTAGTGGCCTGTTCTTGCACCAGGTTCTCTTGTCTTAGCACTTGCGATCTGATATCATTATGCGGAATTGCGACAGAACTTGCAGCTCGCGGGTCTGAGAAATACTCTTGAGCTTGCTTGAATGCTTCTTTTTGCTTCTATATGTCGAGCGGAGATGGTTTAATATTAGCGCGGCGCACCCATTGCGTCGCTTTCTTTCCAGTTCCCAACTCTGGCGCACCAGTGGTTGCTCCACTGCACGTCACTGTATTAACTGTAGGATCTGGTTCTCTTTTTTCTGCTCTAATCAACTGATTATTCTGATTAACCTGTGGCGTCTTTGCTTGCATCTTAGCCATCAACTGAGGGCATTCTTCAATGACATGATCATAAGATTTACAATATCTGCAAATGGTTGTAGGATTTTGGCAATCCCTTGCATAATGACCTTGAGCTCCGCAATTATAACAAGTGATTTGTCCTCTTCCTTGACCAAAACCTGTTGTGCGTCCACGACCCCTATAATTTCCTGGTCGGCCTTCGCGAGTTTGGTCATACTGCGGACCTGCTGTGGGTCCTTGTGCCTCTGAATGTACTCTATAACCATCATGTTTCCTTTCCATCATAAGATCATATGCTCTGCAATTGTTCTCATCATGGCCTACTGATTTACAGAAATTGCAATATAGATTCTTTGGAGTTCGTACGTATTTCTGTAACAAGTGACATTCTTGTGGTCTGTGACCTCTAGTTCTACAGATTTCACACCAAGGTCCCTGAGCCTATAGTAACGGGTTAGTTGCTCCAGTTGCAATATACTCTATGAAAACGGGACAATGGTCCTTTGAATGACCTTGCGCTTTACATTTTGTACACCAAATTTCTTCAACATCCTTTCCTTTCTTAATATCATGGACTTGCAAGGTTAGGTTTGCTAATTGGTTCTGCAACTGCGCAACATCGTTGCTTGTTCCAGCAATTGGTGAAGCTTCTAGTTTCATAGCCATCTCTAGAGCTTGTTCCTGAGTAGTGAGATTCTGTTGCATAAGAGGAAGTCTAATGTGTGGAAGCAGCGCAGCAATGAACCATTCTTTATGCTGCTGCAGTGCAAACTCAAAGCTTACTTGATCTATCAAGGCTTTGAACTTCTAGTCAAAGTCCCATACTGACTCTGTAGGTAACTGTTTGATGTCTTTCAGCTCTGTTATACACTGTGATTCTGATTTAGGTTTCTTGAATTCTCTAATCATAGCATTTTTTACATCAGCAAGCGTCCTATTCTATGCTGCTAAGTATTTCATGAACCAAGTTAAGGCTCTTTCTCTTAGTGTGGTTGCTAACTGAACCAGTTTAACAGCATCATCATTAATTTGCTTAATTGTCCAAATGGCTTCACATAGGAACCAGTGCTGCTAGGGGTCTTATAGCCCTGTTCCCCTAAAAGTTGGTAGCTTCATGTCATCACCCATCCTTCTTGCGCTAGGTTGAGGTGGAGGTGTTGTAGCACTACCTCTGGGATGGTTAAACAACGGTGGTGCTGAGGTACTAGAAGTACCGTGCGGGCTACTAGAAGGTGTTACTGCGGGGTTATACCGAGCCCCTTCTGGCTTTTGCGGTGTAAAAGGGTGATAAGGGATATGAGCACTCCCTAGTCTCTCTATATGGCTTGCTCTAGGAGCTTGACTATCTTCTGGGCTAGACTCAAAAGAATGTTGGTCAAGGCCTACTTTATAGCGTTTTCCACTATGAGTGCAACCAATAAGTTCAAGATCACTATCAGAATCTGCGGACATTACTTGTCTATGCTACTCATCGGAAGCTATGCATAGTTTTCCTTTTTCATACAGAAGTATTTTAATCCATAAGTTCAGAGAATTTAAGAACTTACCCCTGTGTGCTTTGAAGAAGCTCCTCTCAGCTTTGCTAAAGCTCTTTCTCGTATCTACTGCAAACTCGGTGCAAAAGTCTACTACGCGGGACACAGGATTATCTACCCGCTTCAAAATGCTAACTAGCTCAGGCGTCCAAGCGACAGGTTGATCAACATGCACAGTGGGTCTAGTATCTGCTAGCTTGGATACCCACGCATGCAATTCTAGTGCAAATGTGACAAAGAAAATTTCGTGAAGGTCAGTATAAATATGCTTCTGCAACCAGTCTTCTATCTGAAGCCTAGAGCTTGTATTCTCGTTCAGCGAACTCTTTAGCCTTTGAATCAAACCAGTCTTGAATTTCTTTAGTTGTAGGATTCCAGTAGCACATTGCCTTCAAAATAATATGGTTGAAGCCGACAACGAAACCATTTGTTGGCTGAGCAAGTCTCAAGGAAACAAGTCGCAAGGCAACGAAACCATTTGTTGGCTTCCTTTTTCTCTAGGTTGCGCATCAATCTCACACGTCGCCGAAATAACAAGTCTCAAGGAAACGAAACCATTTGTTGGCTGCTTTTTGGACAGACCCGGGTTTTCAGGATGCGCAGCAACAAACACCCCTTGGTGCACTGGCCCTCTCGGCAACGAGCTGCGCAGCAGCCCGAAGTCTCACCCGAAGTGGCTATGGGGGGGCTAAGGAATCAGGCTTCCTTAACCTAGGCGACACGGAGACTGCAATCTTCCTTCTCTCTCTTACAGGAGGATTCCTCAAAGCGGAACGTCTTACTCTTCCACAGATTTCTCAATGCAACAGCGCTGAAATTCACGCTCACCAGCCTAGCTGCGCGGTATCTCTGCTTCGGCGCACGAGGCGATTACCCTCTGCGTCCAATACTGTACCATTTCCGGCCCTACGCCACGGTGTAGCAACACACTCCTCAATCGCCGCAGCAACAGCATTCTACAGGTTCCTTTGACACTTAATGATTATAACTACCAAGGAATCTTCGAGAACTTACTTAACATATTCATAAAGATAACGCAATGTTCATGTATACATAGATAGTGAACTAAAACATGCAATCACACAACACAACATCATAACAATGAGAATTAGGCAGTTCACCTCCACGGGGAAACCACGTCCACGGGAAGTGTATCTTATATTAATCTCAAATGGAATTACACAGTATGTTGCGCACACAGCTGCAGCCTTAGATCTTTCCAGGAAACTCCACGCACACAGCTGGGAACCCTTCTCTAGATCTAGTCTCTTCTTCTATAGAGATTACAATGGTTCAGACGTCGACTCAGACTGTCTGCAACCTCAAAATCAACTTACAATGGCCTTCTCACCACTCTATCTCTCTAACGTCTAAACATCTAATGGCTAACGTCTAACGTATGACCTTCTTATGTCTAAAACATATAACCTTCTTCCTTTACAATTTCACATATATATATAGGTGGCCTTGACGGTCGCACCTTTACAAAACTGTGGGCCTTTCCCAGCAGTAATCCCCAAAAACCCTAACCGCGGGCATGGCTAGGTGTACTGTAGGCACCGCTTGCAGTCACGTCGCTGCTTCCTGCAGGCTCCACGATTTCTGGTGCAGATTGCGGGTATGGGCACCGCTTCATCATTCACTACTCTTTGTCCTTCGCCTTCAATGCTTTGGTCCGTTACTCTTCCTTGGTCAGAGCAACCATAACTTCTGTACTTAGCCTTAATGAGGGTAGCTGAGCCTTCTATTCCGTCGCTTCATTTATTGCGGTAGCTGAGCTTTCTACTCGGCCACATTCATTCTCCTTTGACGTGTGCGCTCGAGCTCCACGATTTTCGGCCCATAATATGCGCTGAGCTCGTCCATCTGGCACCGTACTGCGCACTGTTTATTTCTGCCCAAAAATTGGTGCTTATTCAAAATTAGCACTTTCCCTTCAATACTTGTGCTTTTTCCTCAAAATTTGTAGCTTTACTATAGCTGCGGCCTAGGCTCCAATATGGGAGGATTATCTACACTTGGTAGAGTTTGTGTATAACAATGGGAAACAAGCATCATTGGAAATAAGTCCATATGAGGCTTTGTATAGCAAAAGGTGTAGGACACTAGTGACTTGGGACAATCCAGTGAACAGAATTGTACTTGGGCCGGAATTGCTTGAGAAAATGGAACAAGAGGTTGCAAAGATCAGACATAATTTAAAAGCAGCCCAGGATAGACAGAAAAGCTATGCAGATAAGCTTAGGGTGCATAGGGAATTCATTGTTGGGGATCATGTGTATCTTAGAGTGAGGCCAAGGAAGAGTTCCTTGAAGCTTGGGGGTTGTGCCAAGCTATCACTTAGATATTGTGGGCCATTTGAAGTGCATGAAAGAATAGGGCCAGTTGCATATAGACTTCCATTTTCAACTAGCACTAGAGCTCATAATGTTTTTCATGTCTCTTTGCTTAAGAAATAGTTACATGATCCTAACCATGTGATTAATTGGGATGTGATCCAGGTGGAACCCGAGGGAGAGTTCCACACCGATCCATTACGCATCCTAGTCAAGAAGGTAACATTGCTCCGAAACCAAGCCATCGGATAGGTAAAGGTGCAATTGAAACACTATGGTCCCGATGACGCTACATGGGAGCTGGAGGATGCCATGAGAATGGCATATCCATTTTTGTTCAATTTTGATGAGAACTGAGGACAGTGCTAATGTAAGGGGGAGGGGAATGTAATATCCCGATTTTGACCCTATTGCATTAAAATTGTAAATGACGTAAATATCATTATTTAATCATGGTGAGGAGCTCAAGGCCAAGGCCCCGCCATCGATTTATCGTTTTATGTATCGGCAATTAAAAATAGATGCCTATGGTTCTTGTGCTGGACATGCACAATGTAAATTAATACATCATGTAAATACAAATTTTAATTAAATACCCACAACTAGCTATGCAATGCAACAAAGATATGGGGCATGATTTTTATAAGGAATAGGGAGGGAAATTCTTCAAACCCTTGAGCCAATAGTGTTAAGCCAAATTTCATTGAGAAAACCCATAAATCCCAACTACCCATTTTGACTTATGTACCCAATCATTTAATTCTTCCAAGAGTTGGTTGAGGTATTTAATGCCTTGGGAATGAAGAGGTATGGCAGCCAATTTCATGCATGGGCAAGCCATCAACCTGGGAATTCGTATTTTTGCTTCTTGGGCAAGAAAACACCCATGAAATGGTGCCCAAAGCCATTTTTCACCAAGCGAATTTGCTCTCTCACACAGTCGGAGCTAGCTGGGGCTTTCCCCATCATGTTTTTCATCTTTTTCCTGCATTTTCCATGCCTGGGAACTCATTTTTGTATTGCACAATGGCTGGGAGGAAGGGAGCCACAATTTTGGGGTTTATGGATGTCGTTTTTGTCCCTTGAATGCCCATAAACGTTTTTTGGAAACGATTTTTCTCTCCCAGGGTTGATTCCCCAATTGCCATTTCATTTTTGGTTGCCCCACATTTTTCTGAAGCTAATGGAAACCCCTTTTTGGGAATCCCACTATAAAAACATTTCCCTTCATGCCCAGCACTTGCACTTTTGTTGTTATGTGCATCTTTGTTTTGGTTTGAACCTGTGAGCAAGAAATTTGGAGTGGAAGTGGACCAGAATTGGCTTGATAAACCTAGTGAGGAAGGTAACCTCTCAAGAAGATCAAAAGGGTTGGTTACTCTTCTATGCATACCTGGAAGAACACTAGAATGGGATGTATGGCCTGAGGACTGTGCAGTAGTGAAGGGAATACTTCCTTGTTCCAGGTGTGTAGGTATTGTGGGGACCAAGCTAGATAGATCTTGTAGAGGGCATCCATATATCTATGGTTGAGCTCACTAGCTTAGCAATTCTTCCTTTCCATTGCCTTAGTAGCCTGATAAACCCAACTGTGGATTGGCTTGGCTGATGTTTGTGTATCTTGGCTATGTGTGAGTCTGTTGTTCCCTTTTCCTTGTAGAAATCATGCCCAGCTCGGGGGTGGCAATTGTGTTGAGAGATTTATGAGCACAATTGGCCTATGGTTGGGTGGAACATTGCAGCAGCATAGCTAGTTGCTCGGGACTACTCTGTTTTAAGATAAGTACTCTCTTGTGTCAAATTCTGCAATGTATTTATTTAATGACTGTCATGAAAAAGTTGAATGTATGTTAAATATGTAGATGATTTTAATTCCGCTGTGTTTAATTACTATATGCATATGTATATTTCTTTTATTATCATTGAATTTTACTTAATGGATATGGGACTAGATGCCCAGTTTTAGTGCCATGTTCTCTCCCTGTCTCGGTCTGATGGGAGGGGACTTGACAGTGTGGTATCAGAGCCATAAGCTACAGCATTGGGCCTCTATGGGCCAAATCTGATCAGAGCTATACAGGGAAGACTCCTTCCTTATCACCACAGGTTACCATGTTGGACCTAAACAGGCTAAGGTTGAATAGTTTGCATAGTTTGCAGAGGAAAATTCACCTCATGTTGAGCAATGATCATCACAGAAAGAAAGAAGAAGGAAAAAAAAAATTGAATTTTTCTAAGTGTTTTTGAAATTTTTGCCTAAGGCTGTGGCGGCGAAATTAATGTTAATTTATGCGATGCGACGGCGAAAATAATGTTAACTCTGCGATGCGCACGGTGAAATTAATGATAAGTTTGCGACGCGCGGCGGAAAAATTAAAGTTAATTTTTGCGACGCGGCAGTGAAATTAAAGTTAAGTTTGCGACGCGCAGCAACGAAATTAAGGTTAATTTTTGCGACACGCGGATGCGAAATTAACGTTAATTTTGCGACACAAGGCAGTGAAATTAATGCGCATACAGAGGCCGTGGAGGATTCCGTGGAAGAGGAAGAAATACTGGCCCAGGACAAGGAAGAGGAAGAGGCCAGATGATCTGTTATAACTGTGGCCAGCCAGGTCACTTATCTAGAGATTGTACCAATCCATGTACTACCTGTAATTATTGTAAATATTTTGATCATGTTATTGAAGACTACCCAGTGTTAGCAGCAGAAATGCAGAAGAGAAAGCAAGATGCACCTAACCCAAAAATTCAGTTGTTCACAGCAGAGAGAAGGGCTATAGATCCAAGTATCAATGCAGTGACGCGAAGTGGCACCACCATAGGAAGGGATAGGAAAGCAGATGCTTCGACTTCTGGAGACTTTGAAACCAAGCAAACCCCTGTTGAAACAATCTGGATCAGAAAAGCTAGTGGGAAAACACTTGTCTTCAACCTGGATTAAAAAAAAGAATCCTTTGAAGAAGCGCGGGACATCTTCAAAGAGCCAACACCTATGTCACCAAGAATTCCATTTCGAAGTGAAACAACGCATATGGAATAAATGCCAACCACATATGACAAAATGTGCCCAGCAACAGAGACAGGCACCTCTGTTGTGCAGTTCCTACGGAGCTGCATGAAATTACTCAAGAGCGTAGACGCTGTAGTAGAATTACAAAAATTGTTAAATCAATATGAACCACACAGTTAGACAGATACTTCCCAGAGCGCAGTTCATCACATCAAGAGCCACAAAAGAAAAGGAAGAGAAATTAGGCTCAGTGCGTAGATAGGAGATTATGAGAGGGATGAGATCATCCTTGATCTAGGATCTGAAGTAAATGTCTTGACTAAGCAGACATGGCAGTAGATGGGAAGACCAAAGTTGTTGTGGTCACCCATACAATTGAGATTAGCGAATCAACAAAAAGTCATGCCTTTTGGGAGACTAGCCAATATTATTGTTGACATCGATGGAGTGCGAAGTCATGCAGACTTCGAGGTTATCAAAATTGTGGATGATAGTCATCCTTATCCAGCACTGTTGGGTATAGATTGGGAGATGGATAACTTCACTATCATAAACTTGAAGACCAAGAAGATGATCTTTGCAGGGCAGGACATAAGGGTCATAGCACCATTGTACCCTTCACAAGGAGAAAGATATAATGAGCCGATTCAGGAAGAATCTAGAACATAGGACCTTGATCGCATTAACAAGATGACTGCGAATCAAGATGACTATGTTAATCCTACGACGGATGGAATGCTTAGTTGGAAATGTAACAATTCTTGCATCTCAGACTCTGACGTAGAATTGGAGAATTGACAAAGCTATATGCATGAAGTATCTGCAAGAAGATGCGCGCAGATCACAAAGTCACTGCGCTGGATTGGAACCGAGGTAAGTCCAAGCCCCACCTATGATGGTTCGACTAACGTTTATTCATTTATTCAAGAATATATTGTATTAGTTGTAGCTGAACATCACATACCAGCACTAGATATAGCACTGCATGCTACACCTGCCAGATGGTGGGCTGCACATAAGCATACTTTGACCACATGGGATCAGTACAGGCATATGATGCAAATCAAATTCATGAAAAATGTTGTGCTAACAATGGTAATGTATAATGGATAGACAAGTCCAAGGGATCACGTAGAGCTCTATTCGGAAGCATGGATAAAGAGACCGCAGACAGAATGGGTTCATCTGTTTGTGCACACATTAGACCAATTTCCAAAGGATTGGTATACAGACACGGAGCTTCGCAGAGGAACCATAGATTAGGCTATGTTGACTGCGAACTTCCATAGAACTTTTATCTTTGAAGATGAGAGCCCAAGCATAAATGAAACTCTGTAGATTAGCAAAGAAAGGATATTCAGAGCCGAATGCCGAGGTATAAATGAGGCATTGGAAGAAATCAAAGAGAGGGTGTTTGAAGATGTAAAGGTACCTGTGAACCTACAACCAGAATGGGCAAGAGAAATAGAACATGCCTTTGAATGCTATAACCTCGCTGAAAATGAAGAAGAACGAGAAGTAAGCGATGAGGAGGACCCGTGCAAAATCAATATACCTGAGTCAGAGGGTGTGCGTGATGTCGAGGGACCCCCACCGGAAATTCTAAACATGAGTGGACCTATGAAGACAAGAAAAGTTAACATTGGCACAAGTGAAGAACTGAAGTTTGCATCTATTGGAGACTACTAGGATGATGCAACGGTTGCACAGATCACTGACCTTCTGCATGAATATCAGGATTTGTTTCCAACAAAGTTCTCTGAGATGAAAGGCATTTTGGGCGACTTGGGGGTTATGAAGATACCTCTCAAGCCAGTCACGAATCCCTCTAAACAAAGACTCTATAGACTGAATCCTAGATATAAAGAAAGATTCAAGGAAGAACTTGATAAGATGCTCGATGCAGGGATCATTGAGCTCGTTGAAGAATCAGAATGGATAAGCCCTATGGTTATCCAAGACAAGAAGACTAAAGGCGAGATGAGGATCTGCGTAGATCTAAGGAAGCTGAATGATGCTTTGTTGCATGAACCATTTCCTACTCCTTTTATAGATGAGGTATTAGACAATGTGGGAGGAAATGAGGCTTATTCATTTACGTATGGATTCTCTGGATATCATCAGATCAGGATTGATCCAACAGATAGACACAAGACAACTTTTTCTACTGAATGGGGCTCGTTTCAGTACACTATTATGCCCTTTGGCTTGAAGAATGCACCTGCCATATTTTCAAGAGTTGTTGTTGAAGCATTTAAAGACTTTATGCATAAATTTTTGGAAGCATATTTTGATGATTGGACTGTCTTTGGTTTGCTGAAAAACCACTGTGAAAACATAAGAATGATGTTAGCTAAGTGTTGGGTCATGGATTTGTCCATATTTTTCATTACTTATTCACACCTATTTCATCCATCTTCTTCTTATTATCACCCATTTATCATTCGATTTTCCATCCATTTTCTATAACTGCTCGAGAAATGCCATATTAATCTTATTGATGCTTTAGTGGTTAATCATTATTATTTTCCTTTATTTTTTATGAATTGAATACTATTATGCATAATTTTACTGATGATGGTTTATGGAGTGATTTGTCATATTAAGAGCAACAACACTCATGGTTCAAGCTTCCAAGGTGGGCATGCAAGCACACGTCCACATGGATATTTCACAACATGGTTTCATCTTATGATTAATTATGTGGATTTGTGATTTCAATTCATGCCTAATTCCAACATGGCAACCTTCAACTCATGATCAAACGGCCTTAGCCAAAAATGCATACCAGATAACAACACATTGATTTGCGTCGCCATTTGTGGGCAGATGGAGAAGAATCTCGAAAATCTGGGACATGAGTTTTGTGCGCAATGGCCTCAATTACCTAACTCGCGAGGAAATCATCAAACAAAGCTACGGTTTGAGCTATACCGCTAGTTCTCTGAATGTGTAATTCTCAGATTTATTGTTGCGGACGGTTTGATAAATTAGCAATTTGTTGAAACTAATTCCAAGTTGGGAATTCGATTTCTCATCCTCATGAAGGATTCTTATGTATAAATATGTAATCAATCTCATGAGGAAGGGGAATATGGAAAGCAATGTTATGATGTAAGATTTGATCCAGACTCTGTTGTAATGATTTCATTCTAATAATACATGCTGACAATTTCTTAATTCTGGAGTTGTAGACTTTCATTGTGGAGATTCATCTCTGCTCAGTGGAGGAAGGGCCCTCTTCCTTGAGCAGATGTTGATAGTGTTGATTGTTATTTTGTAGGTTTGTTTATTATTTAGTTAATGCTTTGATTCATTAGATTTATCATAGTTGCATGATTTCATTCATTAGATTTATCATAGTTGCTTTTATGTTAATTTCTTTTTGATAGATCGTTGGCCAACATAGCATTTCTTCTACATTCATGCAATTAGATCTTGCTTCATAAGAATTGATTTTACTTGAAGTGTGATTAGATTTACAGTTTGGTGTTATGAATAGATTTTAGGTTTGATTTATTTTCAAGAAGGTGTGGTCTAGTTTATAATCAGTTTTGATTTCATACCAATAGATAAACAGTGTCAGGTAGAAATTGTGCTTACATAGATTTTGCACGATAGCTTTGAAATAAAAGACTTCATTGGGTTGATAATTTATGTTTTGGTAGTATCAGTTGTTTAATTAATTAGACAATTAATCCACCCAATATTTTGGCACCGTTGCCGGGGAAGTTATCAATAGTGCAAAAGTACATCTGACATTGTTTTGTATATGCATTGTTAAAGTAGAGCATATAGGTTGCATGATTACTTTTCAGTTTATTGAATTTGCTTTGAGTGTGAATTTTCTCTTTTTTTTGCATTTAGTTTCATTTCATTTTTTAATTTTTGGAGCTTAAATCTTATCATTCCCCTTAGTGGTGTTGTAAGAACCACCCATTATACTAACCCATTGACATGAGCATTCAAAGGAGGAGCCTCCAGATAACACACGAAGAATCTAATGAAGAGATGGCAAGTAAAAAAGATGCAGAAGTTGTTACCTTTGAATTTCCCATCAGAGATTCAGGAGGAGTGGTACCAACAAAAAGCATTCCCCCACATGTTCTACCAAATTTTCACGATTTGGAAAATGAAGACCATGATGTATTTTTGTTTCAATTTGAAGTACTTTGTAAAGGATATGGTTATTGTTCTAATGATAAAAAGTTGAATGTGTTTCCCCTTACTCTAAAAGGAAAAACCCTCCGATGGTTCATGAGCCTCGGTGGGAATTGTATACAAACTTGGGAAGACATGAAACATGTATTCTTGGAAAGGTACCAAGATTATTGCAGGGTCAATGAATATATCTTCAAAATGACACAAGGAGAAGATGAGAATTTGGAGGAATATGTTGAACGCTTTCAATACAACCTTCAACGATCAAAACAAAGGCAACTGGGGAAAGAGACCTTAAAAACACTTCTACTCAAAGGAATCCAAGATGAATCTTTATAAATCTTAAATCTAATGGGAATAGGTGATGTATTTCAGTTAGAATATGATGATATTTGTGAGTTATGTAGAAGGTATTCAAGAGGAAACTTCAAGACTGGTAAGAATTATAGTAATCCCTATTTTCAATATTTGAAATCTGCTACAAGAACAAGAGTTATGGGAGCTGAAATCAGTAATTTATTTGAAAATTCTAATGCTAATATCAATGGTTCACTAAATTCACAATTGGTTGTTTTGCAGGTGAAGGAAAAGCGAGGAATTTGAAGAAATAGTTTTCCCTCGGTGCCAGAAGAAACATCTTGCAATAGATTGTCTTTTGGATAGTCTCACAATTTGTGGCATATGTGACTTGAATCATTCCACAGGTCGTTGTCCCTCCTTACCAAGGATGAAATAAACATATCAAAGAGATATGGGAGTTGCAGCCAACTCGTTGCAACAGTCATGGCAACCATGGCCTACATGTATAGTTCAAAACTCTATCCCTCTATTTCCTTACTCTCATACTCAATCATTGAATACTCCTCCACCATGGTAGCTGTTGCAGCCTCAATTTAACTCTTACCTACCTTATCCACAAGGTTGGAATGGCCTATCTTATGATCACATGGCCACTTTCCCTCATGCTATAACACCACTTGGTCCTTCAAGATCATCCTCACAAACAAATCCTCTACATCAGCCACATTTATCTTCTCATCAAACTCCTTGGTATCCAACACAATTTCCTATCCAATCCACCTTCCACCTTAACCATAATAAGGAAGTACAGTATGCTTACAGTGATGCACTGCAAAATTTTCCTACATTTCCCTCATGTTCTACCTCACCTACACCGCTGCAAAAAGACTATGCACTATTGCAGCAAATCCATATGAGGCATGAACATGTTGTAAATCCAAGACTTGGAAGTGAAGTTTCTTATGATCATCAACAAGTTAACAAGATCAACAAATTTGATGAAGAATGGATATTTTAACCAAAGATTGAATCATCCTTCACATCATTAGATCCGAATCTCTTATGCATTCAGGAAGATCAGTTTAATAAGGATATTCATGGTGTAACAGCCATGACAAATCAAGGGAACAAAGACTATATTGAAGCCTAGTTTCAATCTGTTATCAATCTGCAGTATCATTCCTTACTTCACCAATTCTTGGCACCATCATTTCAAGGGAAGTTGACCTCTCATATCCTAGCATTCATAAAGTTATATTTTTCTGTTGGGAGTATGAGAATACTTGAGCCATTTCTTTGAAAGTGGCTCCATTGGAAGTTCTCCTACACTTGAGAAGAATTTGTTATTTTGAAGTAGTGTAGGACATTGTAAATAAATAAATTTCGAGTTTTTTTTCTCACTTAGATCTAGGATGCATAGATAGTATCATTTTGCTTTGAATAAGAACTCTTGGACACATGGTGCAGTAAGAGCCACCCATATTACTAATCTCTCTTTTTCAAGAAGTTGGTGAAAGGAAGGAAGCATTGGTGAATGAAGACTCCATGGAAAATGAGCTAAAAAATTATGGAAACATTCAACCTTGAAACTTATGCGATCATCATGGTATGTGTTTAGTTTTTATTTCTATATAGCTCATCCATAAAAATACACAAAATTTATTTCAACATTATATCATTTTTTAAGAGTTGCAGCTGCAGCTGTAACACACTTTGTAATTCAATCTAGGTACTCAATGCTTGAAATTTTTGGTATGTGTGTGTGTTCTATTTAAATTTACATCATTAAAAACATTCATACCTATTTCAGTAACTTTTTGGGAGTCAAATTTCATTTATTGGATTTTTGTGGAATTTTGACTTGAAATTTTACTGAAACACAGTCGGGACATTCCATTTTTGGGAGATCAAATGGGATTATTTTTAAAACCTGTTGACATACTAAGTATCCCTTTGAATCTAGTTTCCAAACCAATTTGAATTTTTTATATTGGGCATCAAACGAAAAAGTTATGGTCAAAATACTAACAGGGTGTCTAGAAGGGAGCTTAGGAACAAAGCTGGAACAGCCACTTTTTGGATTCCTTATTGGATATATCTTGCAAACCTATTTAATTGGTATATTCCCCTATGAATATAGTTTAAAACACAATTTTAATCACTCAATTCCTATATTGTATGCAAATTTTATGACCAAAATACCGACTGCCTATCACAAATCAACATTTTTAAAACTCAGTTTCCTAGACTGTTCATTGGCCCATTTGACCCATGTATTCTCATTGGATTCAAAAAATATTTCTATTGGATCTCCCTACATGAATCTAATTTCATATACAATTGGAATCATGTCAATCCGTTATCAAACGAAAAAGTTATTCCTAAAACCGTGACGGTTGGTCTAGTCTAGAATTCGAAAAACACCTTGTCATGCAGGTTGTTACTGAGCAAATTGGAATATCATTACATGGAATTTTAAAAACCTTTTTCTAAGGGACATAGACCTAGGAATTTACTTTCATTTGGATTTTTAATCACTCAAATCGGAAAAGGAACGAAGAAGTTATGATCGGAATACTGTTGGTGAGTCTAGATGGCAATCGCTCTCCCGCAGGTATAAAGTGGATTTTGCTTCGTTCATTTTTTTTTCTTTGGATTTTCTTTATAAGTAATTGCTTGTTGTTTTTTTCATATGTGTTGGGTGAAGAGAGACCAATCACCTCTCTTCTTCCATCATCTCATGTTTTATTGCAGGCAAGTGCTAGGTTTTTGCAGGTCCTTAGAAGAAGAAGGTCAATGCATGCACAAGTGACTCTTGAAGACTTTTTCTCAAATTGAAAATGGATTGAGCACATAAAAAAAAAAATGGAGAGATTGATGTGCAAACCATACAAGTGCCAATGTTTCCGAAGTCAAGTCCCATTTCTACATGCCAAGAATCCTTTTAAGACGACATTATGCTCATCATCCTCATTCACCAACACCATGATATGCCTATGCATTTCCTTTTTGCCTCCACCATTCCATCACTTCCATGACCTTCTTATCCATTTCATCACTCCCATACTATCCACTCCACTCACACCTAACCCATGAATAATGTCTGTCAGCTCTCTTACATGCTGAGTCACCCCCTATCCTTTTCATTTTACCAATAAAGCCTACCTGTTGGAGAAAATCTTTCATCTCTAGTTCTTCACAATCATTTAATTGTACTCATATTGGATGATGTGGAATTCATTAAGATCCACCTTCCAATGGTCTTGTCCCATCGACCTCAACACACTATCTGGGAAACAAGACTTTAGTGATTCATAGTACCTTGGAATGTACATGCATCAATGGTAAATTTCCTCGCCGATGATCAAGGGAATACATCAATGTCTCTTGTTTGTCAGATCCTGTAGGTGACTCGACTTCAACACATACACTCGTACCTGAAAGGTTGTACTATTATACCTTGATAGCTCATTGTCATCACTGGTGAGTTGTCTCGCGTTGGTTAACAATTTTCATTATTGATTGGTAATCCAACGAAGTTTCTCCATGTTCGACTTCAAGAACATTCGTTCACATGGATTAACTTGTACATAAAGCACAGATATTGGATGAAGACTACATGATTTTATTGTTCCAGGAGTTCAGCAGTATTCTTTTCATTTAGTTGGCAGCATTTGTTTTCAGTTAGCTTGCACAGTTCCACATCATGGATCAGATTCAATCTTCATAAGCTTCATCTTCCAGCTACATCTCTCAGCAGCAGTTAACCAAGGCTTCCACTGAGGTAACACTTGAGGTAAAATAGCATGAGTTTTTTATTTATTGAAGATTTAGGAATATGTCATGAAAGACCACTGAGCATTATCCATTTACATTTTATATATAGCATTTTCAGTCCATCCATTCCCATCCTTGCCCACTCAATTCTAACACTTCATCATTCCAATTCATGCACACCCAATTCAAGTCCTTCCCAACATCTAAGTCCCTCCCAACATCCAAGCATAAGAAGATGCCTTGCTGCTGCCACACAAGAACCAGCAGTGATAAAAGATGCTTTGTTGCCACATAAAAACCAGCAATGAGAATAAATAAAGAAGCTGATACACATGTTAAGGAAATTGAAAAAAAAATGACAAGATGGCCACAAGAACCTACAGCAGAACAAGTTTTCCAACAAATAATACATTCAAAGAAAAAGTCTTGTTTCCATTGTAGCATTCTCCCACAATGATGAAAGACAAATCAACCTTTGAGGTAATATGCTTATCTTTATATAGCAACAAACCCAGTTGTTTTGAGATCTGAAATTCCATGATTACCAGGTTCCCATCCACATAAGTTGAGAAGATAAGCTCTATCATATGGTGTGTGGGTTATCAGTCACATTATACATATGGGTTGCTTGATAGAAATCTGAGTGCAATCATTTCAGAGGTTTTACGGTAACATCGGTATTTAAAAAAAAAAGGATGCTTGCAACATTATGTGGGTATACTTCAGCACTGTATTTTTGCAGCTCTCTTAATGAATGATTCGGCCTTAAATGTAGATCAGCTTGTCACCAAAGGTAAAAAGGGAAAATATATTTCAGATATGGTTTAGCAGGCAGTCGGAATGCATGTTTAATACCCATGGTTAATTAGCATCTAAACTCTTTTTCTGAGTATTTCTTTCACATACACTTCATTCTTTGTGTGAATGGACTAATTCGAAACCACTGTACATGAATATCATCAACTATTTGCTGAGTTCTTGAAAAAAAAGTATTATTTTCCTACACTGTTGAGTAACGTTGGAGGTTGAATGCGTTGGAATTTCTGGATTTCATCTTGGGGTAGCCATATCTTTGTTGGGATATCTTAGTTATATGCAAACTTGGCATTTTGATACCATGAG
Organism: Larix kaempferi; assembly: GCA_027924585.1. Classification (NCBI taxonomy): domain Eukaryota; kingdom Viridiplantae; phylum Streptophyta; class Pinopsida; order Pinales; family Pinaceae; genus Larix; species Larix kaempferi. Next base: position 4,161,777 of record BSBM01001238.1, read on the forward strand.
CTAATTTGAATTAGGTTGAGTGATGGAGAGCCAAACAATTCTGATCTTTGCATTCCTATAGCAACATCTTTAGCAAGTTTGAATGCAAATCAACATTATCTTATACATTCAAATCATGAGGAGGAAAGGGTCTAATGCATACATTGCTGCAAAAAGGTTTCTTATGGTACATAAGCGACTATTCTAGTTGTTTGTTTGACTGTCATGGCTGGAGTGTAAGTTCACTGATGCTTGGATTAATTATTTGAGAAACATCTTGTCCTCATAATGGTTTATTTCAGCTTTCTTTATCAGCTCACAGACATGAGCCATACTCTCATATGCACCAAGTATTTTAAGGGCACCCTGGGACTGTAAATATAATTGATCAAGCATCTTATACTCAGAAAACAAATATGCATTATGTTCTCTTTGACAAAGAAATGAATCAGCTGCTAAAGATGAAAAGGTTTGTGGAAATTAATTGGAGAATCATTGTATGTTGCATGTATTGGTTTATATCCTCTAAGGTATTTGAGAATGACATCATGTTAAGTTTGGGCGAGATGGTTGTTTTTCAACTAAGCTAATAACTCTTACTTTCCATGAGGACATGGAAATTATTTAGTTTGGGGGAGGAGTTATTATGTTTGCTAGTTTTCTCTCACATTTGGCATTCATATTTGTTTTTCTCATATATATAAAGTGCATAAATTGAAGTAAGCATATCTTCCAAACCATGAAGTGGATTTTCATAAAATTTGGACCGGAAGTGCATAATATCAAGATGAACAAACCTGGTAAGTTTCAGCCCAATCTAGTGCACGGTTTTCGAGAAAATGGCCACCATCACCTACAGCCATTTTGCCTATATCTCGATATTCATGCATCAGATGAATTTGAGCTTTGGGGAGCAAAAGCATTATGTTAAGAGAAAGATACTCACCAATTTTCAGAAGAAAAAAAAATACTTCATGGATTGAGAAAAAATGGCCATCATCACCTACAGCCAATTTGCATTTTTCTCGAAATCCATGATGTGGGTATTTCTGATTTTCGGTGTGGAGATGCATAGGACTTGTAGTAACTTGCTTGAAAAATTTCAGTCAAACCCAGTTTGTATTTTTGGAGATATTAGTTCAAGAAGTTTGTTGTAACACCAACTGTGACTCCGCCAGTTTTGTCCATTTCCCTATTCTGGCAGTTGTGACTCCACCAAATTCTCCGCTAAATGCTTGGGACTCCGCTAAATTCTTCGCTAAACTTTCCGCAAATTTTTGCAGCTGTGACTCCTCCACTTTTGACCATTTTCGCCTTTTTCGCACAGCAGTGACTCCGCCACTTTTGGCCATTTTCACCAATTTCCGCAGTTGTGACTCCGTTATTTTTCACCCATTTCGCCTTTTTCGCATAGCTGTGACTCCGCCACTTTTGGCCATTTCCACCAGTTCTCACAGCTGTGACTCCGCCATATTTGTCCTATCTACAACTGTTACTCCGCTAGATTTGCCCATTTTCAGCAGCTGTTACTCCACCGATTTTATCCTATTCAGCAACTGTTACTCCATCGATTTTATCCTATTCAGCAGCTATTACTCCACCAATTAAACTTGCCAATTTTTCGGCTGCAACTTTTCTGCCTGTGGTCACTATGCATGGTAAAATGAAAGCAACAATCAAATGAGTCCTTCTAGTTTGGATGCTACACGGGTATTGGGTTGCATGAGGACATGCAACAAGTTCAGTTTGGGGGAGATGTTGGGTCACGGATTTGTCCCTATTTTTCATTGCTTATCAACACCTATTTCATCCATCTTCTTCCTATTATCACCCATTTATCATTCCATTTTCCGTCCATTTGTTGTAACTGCTCGAGAAATACCATATTAATCTTATTGATGCTTTAGTGGTTAATCATGATTATTTTCCTTTATTTTTTATGAATTGAATACTATTATGCATAATTTGACTAATGATGGTTTATGGAGTGATTTGTCATATTAAGAGCAGCAACACTCATGGTTCAAGCTTCCAAGGTTGGCATGCAAGCACACATCCACATGGATATTTAACAACATGGTTTCATCTTATGATTAATTATGTGGATTTGTGATTTCAATTCGTGCCCAATTCCAACATGGAAACCTTCAGCTCGTGATCAAACGACCTTAGCCAAAAATGCATGCCAGATAACAACACATTGATTTGCGTCGCTATTTGTGGGCAGATGGAGAAGAATCTCGAAAATTTAGGACATGATTTTTGTGTGCAATGGCCTCAATTACCTGACTCGCGAGGAAATCGCCAAACAAAGATACGGTTTGAGCTATACCACTAGTTCTCTGAATGTGTAATTCTCAGATTTACTGTTGCGGCCGATTTGATAAATTAGCAATTTGTTGAAACTGATTCCAAGTTGGGAATTCGATTTCTCATCCTCATGAAGGATTCTTATGTATAAATATGTAAACAATCTCATGTGGAAGGGGAATATGGAAAGCAATGTTATGTTGTAGGATTTGATCCAGACTCTGTTGTAATGATTCCATTATGATAATACATGCTAGCAGTTTCTTAATTCTGGAGTTGTAGACTTTCATTGTGGAGATTCAGCTCTGCTCAATGGAGGAAGGGCCCTCTTCCCTGAGCAGATGTTGATAGTGTTGATTGTTATTTTGTAGGTTTTTTTATTATTCAGTTAATGCTTTGATTCATTAGATTTATCATAGTTGTTTTTATGTTAATTTATTTTTGATAGATCATTGGCCAACATAGCATTTCTTTTACATTCAAGCATCTAGATCTTGCTTCATAAGAATTGATTTTACTTGAAGTGTGATTAGATTTAGAGTTTGGTTTTATGAATAGATTTTAGGTTTGATTTATTTTCAAGAAGGTGTGATCTAGTTTATAATCAATTTTGATTTCATACCAATATATAAACAGTGTCAGGTAGAAATTGTGCTTGCATAGATTTGGCACGATAGCTTTGAAATAAAAGACTTCCTCGGGTTGATAATTTATGTTTTGGTAGTATCAGTTGTTTAATTAATTAGACAATTAATCCACCCAACACTAAGTGCAGGCAACATCAAATTTCATTAAATTTAAAGAAGCGTGTTTTCTATGTACCCTATGGTATTCTTCTAGGACACATTGTGTGCAGACAAGGTTTGATGGTTGATCCTGCGAAGATCACGGTGATTGTGAATTTACCGGCACCAAACTCAGTGAAACAACTTTGCACCACAATGGGGCATACAAGTTATTATAGAAAGTTCATCAAGGGTTATGCATAGATAACCGTACCGATGGAGAAACTGTTGAAGAAAGAAGCACAATTTATATGGAATGTAGAATGTGAGCAGGGATTGGACACACTAAAAGAGAAAATGGTAACTGCGCCTATCCTAGTTTTTCCAGATTGGGAGAAATCGTTCCATGTACATGTTGATGCTTCATGTATAGCATTGGGAATTGTTATTTCTCAACCAAGCGAAGGGGGCATTGATCACCCCATTGCATTTTCGAGTAGAAAGCTATCTTTAGCAGAAAATAACTATACGACCATTGAAAGAGAAGGCTTAGCTATGGTATCCGCACTGTAGAAATTCAGGCACTATTTGTTGGGTGCGCACTTCTCCATGTACACTAACCATTCAAATTTGAAGTACCTGGTCAATAAGCCAATTTCAGGGGGGAGAATATGTAAGTGGTTGTTACTCTTCCAGGAGTATGACTTCGAAATTGTAGTTAAGCCAGTAAGATTGAACTTAGGACCTGACCATCTTTCAAGGATTGAGTCAAGCGAAGAACCAACCAATCTTGAAGATAATTTTCCTGACGTGCAGTTATTTGCTATTCAAATAGCAGACGACTACTATAAATATATTGTAGACTTTTTGACCACGGGGTTAGCACCCACAGATTTTACTATGCAGCAAAAGAAGCAGTTGGTAGTAAGAGTAGAAGAATTCACTCTAATCATAGGATAGTTATATAAGTTGGGACCAGATGAAGTGTTGTGCAGATGTGTGTTGGAGCATGAGAAGCCATTCATATTGGCTGATGCACATTCAAGAGTATCGGGAGGTCACTATGTAGGAAGAGCCACTGCGCAGAAGATATTGTGAGCAGGGCTATGGTGGCCTACAATTCACAAAGATTCAAAGGAACATTGCCAAAGATGGAATGTCTGTCAGAGGATAGGCAGGTTGTCGCAAAGAGATGAAATGCCATTGAATCTGCAGTTGACACTTCAAGCATTTGAGAAATGTGCTATTGATTTTGTGGGACCCATTAACCCACCAGGGAAAAGGACTGGTGTGAGATACATTATCACTGCGATGTATTATCTCACTAGATGGGCAGAAGCTAAGCCAGTAAAGGACCGTAGCACAGTTACTGTCGTGTAGTTCATATTCAAGAACATCCTTACTAGGTTTGGATGCTCGAAGATTTTGATGAGTGATCAAGGGACCCATTTTTTGAACCGAACTATTGAGGCCCTTACTGAAGAGTTCCACATTTATCATCAGCGAAGTATATTGTATCATTCGCAAGCAAATGGAATTGTTGAAGCTTTCAACAAGGTATTGGAGAATGCACTAACAAAGGTATGCAATGTAAACAGGGACGACTGGGATCTGTGCATTCTAGCTATGTTATGGGCATACAGGACTACTTGTAAGAAGTTGACAGGAAATACACCTTTCAGATTGGCCTATGAACAGGAAGCTGTGATGCCTCTGGAGTATATTGTACCCAGCTTGAGAATAGCTGAATTTATAGGCATGGAAGACCACGAGGCACTAGAAGAAAGGATTCTAAACTTGGTTGGATTGGAGGAATATCACTTCATCGCAAGCTTCCACCAGTAAGTGTATAAAGACAGGGAAAAAGCATGGCATGATCGCCATATCAAAAACAAGTCCTTTTAGGTAGGTGACCTAGTCCTCCTGTATGATAGCAAGTTTATGAAATTTCCTAGCAAGTTTAAGATGCATTGGCTTGGCCCATATACTGTTGTGCATGTTACTAACAGTGGTGCAGTTCAGTTAGCCACATTAGATGGAGACAATCTACCCGGATTGGTCAATGGAAGTAGGCTAAAAACCTATCGGGATAGCCCTACTTCACAGAACCCTCAATAGTATGATGTCGCGGGAAAAAAAGAAAAAAAAAGAACCGTGCAGCACGAAGCTCAAAAGGTAGCTGCGTAGATCTAATAAAGCAGATAATATGTGAATTTCAGAACCAAGAATCTTGACACAGCGAAGTAACTGCATCAGAGTAGTGATGAACCACCACATAGTTCGACACAACATTCCAAGAAACTAGCCATTGCAATGTCGGTCGGAAAACTAGCCTTTATATCATGATTTTTCTGAAAACTGCTTCAGCCTTTAACCCAAAAATGGTCGTTCTAAAGGAGTCAATGAAGGAAAGGACCCGAATCCTTAGTGGATTTGGACAATGGATATGCCATTGAATGATTTTATAACCATTGATGGGCGCAACTAAGGCTCAATTGCGCCTATAAATATCATTGTATTTGGACTCACGTGCGTTACCGAAACTGTGAAATTTTCCTGCAAACCATAGCTTGAATTTGCTTACAATGAGTGCTAAGTGATCCCGTTAGTCTGTTAAGAGATTATCCAGTGAATGTCTAAAATTTCCTCTATTAAGCAAGAATTCACAATCAAGGATACTGTGAGGATGTTTAAGCACGGAGGAATTGAAGGATTGATGAGAATCCCCGCTAAGAAGGTTGTTACTGAGCAAGGACAGGGTTAAAGAAGATCACCACGACATTCCACAACTATGCAAGACAAGGGTAAAGAGTCAGCGGTGGAGAAGAAAAAACCAATGAAGATGAGCTCCGTGCTTCCAGAAGTTCCACTCAATGACAAGGAAATCCCACTCACTTTGACACCTCAGTATATCTCTCCGCGTGCACAGGATGCACTAGCCATTAAGCTGTCGAGGAATGTGAAGTATGAGATATCGCTTCCATCAATATCCAAGCATGTGAAGGTAGAGAAAAATATGTTGGTAAAAATCGCAGAATGTAAGTTCGAGGACCACGACTTACTCCAAATGCAAAAGGAGCCAGCCGAGCCGAGGTACCAGCAATTTCAGCTAGATCAATATATGTGCTGGAAGAAGGATGTGAAGAGAAATTCTATGCTAGTCGCACAGGATTGGTTATCTGAAGTAGTAGAATCAGGATTGTTGAACCTGTTGAGGCTCACGCACTTCGATCGGAGCCCAGAACTGAATGTGGTGGTGCACACACACACCAAGGCTATCTGTGGTTGGATAGGAACGTCAACCTGAACATCGACCTGATCCACCACATCACAGGGTTAAGCAAGTGAGGCGAGGACCCTAAGCAATTCTTTCAAGGAAAGAGCTGGGACAAGGACGTTTTCGCGCAGATGAAGTCAACGCACAGCATCCCGAAAGGCAAAAGAGGATTCATCACAGACGATATCGCTGATAATGCTACACGTTTCATAAAAAAACTGCTAGCAGGAAAAATTTGCGAAAGGAAAGACCTACTGAAGTACCTGCCAGAGCGGTGCTCCTTGGGACAAAGGCCGGGACGGGCGGAAGATTTAACTAGTGCCAATACTTGTTGAATGAATTTCTAGAAGATGTGTGCAACACATAGATACATGGAAGCAACTTCCACTATAGTTGGTTGATGGTCTTGATTTCATTTGTGGGATGGAAGGACCCAAAATACTATGTTGGCCTCAGCACTGTCAGCAAGGACTGTAGAAGAGATAGATATGCGAACCTTTGGGAAAATCTGATGGCAGAGAGAAAACACGCGTACAATGAAGTATTCCACACATATTATGAGCAGCTCTACGACGTCATTATTTGCACACCACGCATAGCCAAACAGGTAATATCTAAATATATTCACACTATCAATTTTTACGCTGACATGCATTCATCCACATTTCAGCAAAGGCATAGAAAGGAATCCAGAATGGTTCCAAGGGAACTATCTTATGGGTGAAGCAGACATAGACCTCATCATGAAGGAATGGATCGATGAATGGAAGGTCGAAGGACCTATGATCATTGACAGTGATTCTGAAGAAAGTAATCCCATTCCAACACCAATTGTTGAATAGTCACCGTCAGGCAAAAGGAAGGAGCCAGGAAGCTTCGCACCAGAGAAAATTAAAAAAAAGAAGCAGGAGGCTATAAAGGGCCAGTCAGAAGCGAAGCTCCATGATGACGATTATGAAATGATCGCATCCACAGTAACCACACACCTAAAAGATGCGTTGAACCTAAAAGATAGTAAGGATGAGGCGATCCAGGAAAGTTTACAGAAGAATCTCACCACGCTGCAAGGAATAACAAAGAAGTTCGAGCAAGTCCAGTGCAGCTTACCCTTGCCGCGAGACTCAAAATCAGAAGGAAGGTCAAGGGACACTTCGTAGCCGAAGAAAACACCTCTAGCCCTGACCTTGCCACCAAAGTCGCGCATAGTCCAACTTGACCCGCTAAGCGTAAGGTTACCGCGTGAACAATTAGCTTCGGACACGAAGGACATAGAGCATGTAGACATCGACATCACGATGCTACCAATGGAGGGTCTACACAATCTGCATCTGCAGGTTGTGGAGGAGATCCATGAGAGAAATCTAGTTGCTATGAACCAACACCATGAGTTATATGCAAATTATAAGTAGCTGCAGGAAGCGAGCTTAAAGAAAACTATGGCACTTGAAGATGAGCAGGACTGGCGAAGAAGAATAGAGCATACTGTCGCTTCGGTCTGTGCAGAGATACCAGAATGCGATGAGTAGCTAGAGCCCGCGGATACTATCCTTAAGATCGGTTCGGTGGTCAGCAATCTTAAGGGTGAGATGAAAGATATGGAGACTGATTACCAGGCGAAGATCACTGCCTTGGAAGCATAGAATCAGCCGAAGACACCACCAAACCAGGCAGAGCTCAAAGCAAAGGAAGTTAAATCTACAACAAAGAGTATAGCCAGTGAAGTGGCTAAGTGCCAAACTTTGTTGGACGAGGCAACAAGAATTTTTACTGTGCTGGAAGAGGACCCAGAGCTGCTGGAAGTCCAAAACACTTTGAAGGAAAAGTAGGCTGCATTAGACACCCTGGACGCAGAGGTGAAGGCCCTGCAGCCAAGAGATAGACTAAAACGATATCTGGAAGTCATAGAATTGAAAAGAACACTTCAAGTGTTGAGAGACAGGGAGGCTGAAGTCGTAGACAAATCGCATCCCCTGCAAGAGGAAGCCCATGAACTAACACAAAAGATTGAGGAAAATTTGAGGGAACTCTATGAAGGACAAGAATCAATGCAAGAGCAAGATGAGGATGATATAACACCTAATGTGTTGAAGACCATCCAAAAAATTGAGCAAGATACTAAGGAAACGGTTGAAAAGATGAGTGCAACGTACCAAGAGTTTGCTGCTAAGTTAGCTCCGTAGGAGGATGAGCAACTAGGAGAAGCAGAAGTGGAAAGTGGCTCGGGGACGAGCCACATGTAAGTAAGGAATTTTTGAGAAGACAGTTTTGTAACTGCGAAGTTGAGCGTAGTTCAGTTGAAGAATTTTGTTAGGAACCCATGTGTTTACTTTGTTAGTATATTGTTGTTGGATGCATATGCTTTGTAAGTCGTCCCGTAGTATTTGTTGATCCATAGTTTATATTAGCCCATAGTATTGACCCATAGTATTGGACGCATATGCTTTGTACGTCGTCCCATAGTATTATATGTCCCATGGTTTTGACTCATAGTATTGGCGCCTGGACTTAGCCCATGGTTTGTATTGACACATAGTATTGACCCATGGTATTGGTTCCTATACTTAGTATATAAGTGTGTGTTGAGGCCTATGAAGGCACCGTGAAGTTAATTGTATTGAGCTTGCTCAAAGGAGGTTTCCCCCTCGAAGTGGTGCGTGATCAATATAAAAGTGATTCTGAGTTCTATTATTTCTGATATCTCGTGTATTTGCATTAATTAATTATTGCAGGTTCATCACATCTGGTATCAGAGCACTTTCTTGGGCTCGTTGGATGGAATTTCTGCCAAAAAAAAATTTGCATCTGTTGCAGCTTCAGATTTGGGAATAAGCCCTATCTGCTTAACTGTGGGAAGTACTTGGGAATAAGCCCTAAAACCCATTGTGAGGAGTACCACAGGAACCCCAAAGTAGTTGGCCCATTGAGAGGACCTGCCAGCGAAAAGGGAAATGACCCCTACCTGATTGACTAGTTCCCACCCGTGAGGTAAACCAAGAGCTGTCGTTTGTGGCAAAGCGGTTATCAGTTTTACCTGAGCCATGGAGTGAGGGGTATTGCCCCAATACGCAAGCCGTCAGACAGCATTGGTGGCCGATTGAAACACCTGAACTGTTAGGAAGCCGTACATACCTGGGGTCCATATCTATTTTCAGTTGAACTGTTTTTGATCACTTCCGCTCCAGATCTAGCCGTTTCAGATATATTCTGAAAGCCATTCCAAATCCAATCACCATTTCAGATCTAGCCATTTTCGATCCCTTCCGTACCATTGCGTCGCTGTTTCCGATCCATTTCTGGAAAAAAAAAAACCTGGTTATGGTTATGGTTGTCACCTGTGCAGGAGCACACACCATGGAGGAAGCACTTGCAGCCATCCAAACCAAACTCCAAGATATGGATGAAAAATTTCTTTGCCTCCATCTTCAGCATTCAGCCATGAACAATAACCGACAGCTAGAATCTTTTGCATCCATCGGGTTCTCTTCTTCCAGCAACTTTCATGTGCCAAAGCTTGATTTTCCTCGCTTCAATGGTACTGATCCGATTGGATGGATATACCGAGCAGAACAATATTTCAGTCTACATAATACTTTTGATGTTCAGAAAGTTCCACTTGCATCCTTTCATTTGGAACAGGAAGCCCTTCAATGGTACCGTTGGTACATCAAAGCTCATCCCGAGCCAAACTGGACAGATTTTTGCCAACTCATTTTGTCACGATTTGGTCCTAGTTATTTTGACGACTTCACAGGAGCACTCACTAAACTTCACCAAACTGGCATAGTGAGAGAGTATCAGACGGAATTTGAGAAACTAGCCAATCACACAGAAGGATTGTCCGATGAATTCTACAGGAGTTGTTTTATCAGTGGTATCAAGGATGAAATCCACTCAGAGGTCAAAATGTTTTGTCCCAACACAATGATGGAAGTCCTAGGGTTGGCTAAGCTAGCTGAGGACAAGATCGTAGCTCAACAACGCTCCAAACCCACCTTTGTTCCCTTCAAAATATGGGTTCCCAACGACCTCCCATCACGCCTGCTCCTCAACCAACTCCTATCAAGCAATTGTCTGAAACAGAGATGCAGGCACGCCGAGAAAAAGGGATTTGTTATAATTGTGATGAGAAATTCACTCAGAGACATAGATGTGTTCAAGAAAAGCTCTATCTCTTGGATGTGGATTCACCGCCTGCCTCAAAACTTGATGAAGAAGCTCCAGATACAATAGATGATCAGGTCGACATTCAACACCCGCCTGTTGACACCCCATCTCAGGACGACCCACCCGAGATCTCTCTCCATGCTGTAACCGGCGTCACCACCCCACAAACAATGCGAGTCAGGGGATACTTCAAGAAGCTCCCTCTTACCATACTCATTGATCCCATGTGTTTACTTTATTAGTATATTGTTGTTGGACGCATATGCTTTGTAAGTCGTCCCATAGTATTTGTTGATCCATAGTTTATATTAGCCCATAGTATTGACCCATAGTATTGGACGCATATGCTTTGTAAGTCGTCCCATAGTATTATATGTCCCATGGTTTTGACTCATAGTATTGGCACCTGGACTTAGCCCACGGTTTGTATTGACACATAGTATTGACCCATGGTATTGGTTCCTAGACTTAGTATATAAGTGTGTGTTGAGACCTATGAAGGCACCATGAAGTTAATTGTATTGAGCTTGCTCAAAGGAGGTTGCCCCCTCGAAGTGGCCCGTGATCAATATAAAAGTGATTCTAAGTTCTAATATTTCTGATATCTCATGTATTTGCATTAATTAATTATTGCAGGTTCATCACAAATTTTTGACAAAGACATTTTTGGAAGCTGCGAGGATACAACGCAATGCAACATTTGCAGAGTAAGGAAGCCAATGTCGCGAAGATATAGCACTGTGGAGTACAATGTTGTGAAGAGGTAGCGCTGCAAAGAGCCTGATCTATGGAGATCCAGCAAGGCAGAATTTTGGAAAGAAAATGGTATTCATTCTGGTAAAACCATCGGTGATCTATTTTTGGTTAAGATACTCCATAATTACCAAACAGGCGGGTAAGGAGTATTGCGGAAGGAAAGCGACCAGTCACACGAGCAGAGGAAGCACGAGATGAACCGGCCACACAAGGCCGTTAGAGAAGGAACAACAGGGTGAAAGCAACAGTTGGCATGTGGTCGACAAGGCAGGCTGAAAGCGATGTGACCACGCGCATAGGATGGTCATGAAGGAGGAGTCGATCTTAGATCCGAATAGTTCGGTTAAGGAAAAAATGCAACAGTTTTTGGAAACCTCAGGGTTTTGCCTATGCATTGTAAAGACATGACCTATGGGCATGATCTATAAAAGGGAAAAAATTTTAAGGGAAAGGGTTGAATCTTGAATCTTCATTGTATAATCTTGAGCAATACATGTTTGTTTTGCTGGAAGCTATTGTAAAGGTTCTGCAAGTTGTGTGCGCAAAAACCTATCGAGAGAGAAGAGAGTCTGCAGTTGAGTGTGTAGACTGGAACTGTTGTACCCTTCCCAAGATAATATAACAACAGTTCCTGTGGACGTAGCTCCCATCCTGGGGGTGAACCACGTTAAATTCTGTGTCGTGTGACTATTTATGTGCTTGAATCTATATATTTTCTTACAATGAATGCTTAAGATCTCGTTTATCAGTTTATATGTTCTTACTTTTATATGTATTCACCATAAAGAATGAAGATGGGAATAATATTTTAAGTATCGCATATGTGGATGAATTTCAGATGCATAAGTATTTCTAAGTCAGAATGAATGCATGAGTTGATTGAGTAAACACTAGAATCAATGGAGTTCGCACCGTGCGATTCCCTCGAAGCGCAGCACCGAAAGTGTGTAGGACATGATGTTTTGTCATATTGCATAAGTCATAAGATAAATAACCTAAGGCGATTGATGAATGGATAGAAAACTCTAAGTAAAGTCATTGTAGTTGGTTAAGTCTAAAGAGGAAGCATAGTTATCAGCTGCGATGTCCTGTCATTGAAAGACCATCCGACATCGCGCAGTCCTTGGATGCGTGATAGACTAAGTGTTAACCGTGAAGGGGTTAAGCTTCGCGCAACCCGAAGTTTGCAGCGCGATCCCTGTAGCACGTTGTGTGTCAGCTTGTTTGAACACTCATCACCTGGTTTTGGAAACCTGATTCCGCATCCCCCCCATAACTTCGCCTCAGGTGAGACCTCAGTCTGTTCGCAGACTATTGCCAAAAGGGATGGTGAAAAGGGGTTTTATTGGTTTGTTGAACCGTGCAAAACCTAGGTATTTATAGAAAACCTCAAGACAATTATATAAGCCAACAAAAAGATCATTAAACATACCATGGTTGATGAAGGTGCTTCCACATCGGTAATGTCGTTGGCTTGTTGGAAGGCTCTAGGTTCCCCTCCTTTGTCGAAGTCTATGACCATGTTGACTGCATTTGATGCTCGTTTGTTCAGACTGCATGGTGTTATCCCCTCCCTTGAGGTCCACTTGGGTGGGAAGATCATGCCAATTGAAGTCGAGGTGGTTGATGAACCCATCGAATACAACCTTTTACTAGGAAGGAATTGGATCTATGCTATGAAAGCGATCGTGTCCTCTGTGTTTAGAGTTATCTGCATTCCCCATGAAGGCAAGATCAGCTAGATTTCACTAGTTCTAATACCATTGCATCATCAAGAACGGAAGTTCCTCAAATCGAAAATTCTCAACCGGCAACTGGGAATATTGGTGTAGGATTGTATTCCTCTTTGATGGGATCTTTTGACTTCCCTGCACCAATATCCTTCATAGAAACCATCTCCGATGGTGCTCCTTCCTCGTTGAATCATGTACCATTATGAACATTGTAATTTAGTGACCCGTGGAATCTACCTTCCACAAGCTCCACGTCTAGAGATGTTTCGCACATTGGAATGGCTATGCCCTTGTCTGCAGCAGAGCTTGCTTATCAAGATATTCAACAAGCCACTACAGAGCCGGATCTCTCTTCTTCACGGACAGAGGAAGAAGATCCCGTTATGATTCCCGCATGGGTAGTTGACTCATCTTTCTCGCATGATTTCCTTGATGTAACTTTGCCTTCGGATGAAGCTATTTTCAAGGCCATGATTGGTAATGACAAGCCTTGGGGGGATCTTCATTAGAGATCTCATTTCCTTCCCACTCTTGATCTTCTCGAACAAGATGAGTCTATAGTATAGTTGCCATATATTTGGATTTTGACCTAGTTGTAGTTGGGTCCAACCCCAGTTTGACATTTGAGTCTAATCTTCCTAATGTTGAGTCTTTGGACTCACCTATAGATCTGCAAATCAGTGTTCCCACTGAGTGTGATTCTAGAGCTTTCAACTCCCGCGGTGATGAATTTGTTCTTGTAGATTATTCCATGTCCTTCAACTTTGGTCTTCATCCTAATGTTGATCATTTTGATTGTAATCCCTCGGGCTTTGGTACTATAGAGTCTTCATTGGTGAGCTCTGCCTACATTATACCTAGGGTTGATAATAGTGAAGCTGAAAGTATTTCTCCCATAATGACTTGTATCAGATCTGTCTTTACATACACTTTAGATATGATGTTGGTACTTATGTTTCTTGGAGATAGTATTCTTAGATGGACTTATACTTGTTTACCAATCCTTTTCGACATTTGGTTCATTTATGGCAGGCATATTCGGAACCTTGCATATAGGTTTAGGCCTCCCCATTGTTATGATGCGTTTGAACCTGTTGCCATCCGAATTCGCAGACAACCCCTGAGTGTCCTTATCTTACTCATGTTCCTTGCATTATGCATAGCTTTGTTCCATGTGCTTGGAACTAGTCTCGCATGTCCCTGACACTTGTCTGCTCCCATTACGAGCATTATTCCACCTTTACTTTGGGCTCATTAAAAACAATAAGGAGGTTACGAGCATTCTTCCATCTCTCCTTTGAGCTCGTTCAAAATAGTAAGGAGGTCACGAGTTTACTTTTTCGGGCTTGTTAAACCTTTACATAAAAGATGTTTATAAAGTCTTTTTTAAGCCCTTGTTAAACTTTTTCAAATCAAATAAGATTGCCGAGTATACTTGTCATTTCAAACTCATTAAAGGATTTGAAGTGACATTCACTTAGGCATAAGTTTACCCCTTTTCCGAACCTTTGTGGATTAATTACGAAAAAGGTATACTCTAGTCATACGTGACTAGAAGAGTTCTTCTCCCATTGTTTTACACTTTTTAGGGTGAGGAGACTAAATTTACGAAAAAGGACTTCCCTTTTATGTCGAGTTGTGAATGCATTGCATTATCCTGCTTTCCTTTAATCCTTGTTTCGGCTCACGCTTTTCGCAATTATTATCCATGTGCCTGACTGCCTGTGCACTTTGCCTTCCGAGACAAGCAGAGGCTCCATTTATCTTTCACAGCTTGATGACCCTTTACCTTGAGGGAACACCCCCCGAGTGTCCACATCTTGTACATGCTTCCTTGCATTGATCATAGGTATGTTCCACTGCTTGGAACTAGTTTGCTTGCACTTGACACTCATTCCCTCACTTGTTGTACTATAAGCAATTTTATTCTTTTTCAAGCTTTCATAATATGAAAAAGACCAAAAGAATCATATAACTGAAAAAACCAAACGAGAAAATATGTACTACTTCTTATTGGTAGTTGTTGTGTCTCCTTTGAACAGAGCATTCATTTCCACTCCATTCATTATGATTCGGGACATTAGTAGGACCTTAGGAGTTGTACTCGTTTCTCATATTTTACTCCACCGCCTGGTTAAGTTTCCAGTCATTATGGAGCATTAGTGGAAATGAATGTTCTGTGTCGCCTTGTTTTCAAATAGAAATGTAAAGAAACCTTTCCACATAAGCAGTGTTGCAGTCCTCCATAAATGTGAGGCATCCAATTCTTGGAAATCCAAATTTCCATGGATTTCGGCGAGGGCCAGATCCCTGAAAATTGACCAATGAGACCTCTTTTTCTCAAAGCAAGTGATTTCATTCATGAAGTTGTGGACGTGATTTGGATTCTGGGAACGGTTGCACGCTTAACAAAAGAAGAGGAAGGGGGATCCGAATCAGGAGGCGTAGGGGTGGAGGCGACTAGAGCCCAAAGGCGAGATCCAGGCGACATCGAAGCTCCTCTGGGGGAGGATCCAGAGGAGGAGAGGCCATGCGAAAACCCTAGAGAGGAGTAGAGTGGCGCGAACCCTAGAAGATCCCTAGCAGGCCATTACAAAATAAAAGAGTCTATTGTTGAACAATTATTTTGATCAAGTGTGTTCAAAGACATTTGTGAGAGGATTTTGAATAATTATTATTATTTAATAAATAAAAATAGGAGAATCCAATTTGAAGTAGCTATTGAAAGAGTGTTTGTTGGACCACAAGGAGAAATGGAAAATGTTGGACAAGAATCCCAAGTGGTGAAAACATATAATTAATATCTCAACAGGTGCAGGAGGCATCATCCCTATAATTCAGGTTAGAACTCCAGATGGAGGTTCTAGAGTAGGCGGCTCATGAGAGACCTAATTCCTAGGAAAAGTTAAATATGCATTCCCATCAGAAAGGAAGGAAGCTTGGATGGAAGAGGGAAAATATCATTGTTGAGTAAGAGAATCAAATTAAGTGTTAGTACATAAATACTTTCAACAGTCTTTGTCCTTGTGGTCCAACAAATAGGCTCGGGGGTTTCAGATCAAGTAATCATGATTTTTCTGGAAGATTGATTGGGAGGAATGACGAACTTCATATTGGATTCGGTTTGTTCTGGTTGTCAGGTTCTTATCATCTATTTATTAGTATTTAGTATTTTATTTATGTATAATGTTTCACATCCTACTGAACTTTATATTTAAATATTAATGCTTGAAAGTTTCATTATATGATAATGTTTAAATAATTTACTCTGAAATCTAATAATTTTATGTTGTTATGTTTACATTATGCTATCATGTTTATGTTAACTGTATTATTGTTTCTTCCAAGCTTCTACTATAACGTTTTATATATATTAAACCTGGGGTTTATACAGTTTCTAACGAGAGATAAATGAATGTATAATTATCGGCTAGAGTACCATATATTACTATTGTTCATAATAGATTATGAAAATATATTCATACAAATATTATACACAATTGATATAGATAACATAAATACAATCCATTTATACAAAGACAACATTTATTATTTACAAACCAAACTATTTTATACACATAACTATATGGCTCAATCTTTCACAAGCAAATCGATTCATTACATAAGTATACATCATAGATGACCAAACAAATAGATAAAACGAAAAACGACCCAAGTTGAAACTAAGCTTCGAAGAAGTCTTATAATCCAAGAACTGAAAGGCTTTCAAATTTATAAATTCAGAGTACAATAGCCGAAAGACTTTCAAGTTTATAAATTCAGAGTACAAGAGCCGAAAGGCTTTAATTTACATGGATTAGCCAATTTCTAAAGTATGAAAGAAGTCATATGGCTCACCCTCGTCCTAGGTAAACCCTGAAATGCTTGGGTAAATGCGAAGAATTTCCCTTAGCACTATCAATATTCATGCAAAAAGCATGTAACTGGTGTTTTCATCATGGAAAAGATAAGGATAAAAAACCTACCTATATTCACAACCGAAGCCGTCGTGTCCATGAAAACATATGCAAAACCAACCAACAATAAGTTTGGTTAGGGTCATTATAAAGAAAGTTAAAAATCAATTTACAAGATTTGTTGGAATACTATCACAATCATTTTTTATATTCTGCATGCATGCATACATACTGCATGCATCCATTCATCATGCATGCATTGACATGCATCCAGTCATCACTATGGTGGTCTCCCCAGCACTTGGTGTCAGAACCCGATATTTCTGAAAAATTTAAAATTTTATTCATAACAATAAATGTTAACTAGATAGTATTTCTGATTTTGTTTTAATTTAAATAACTAACATAATCTGTTTAAAGACTCTGTCTTAATTAAAAACTTTGATTTCGGTGATTGTAATTAATGACTGTTTTGTTTTCGAACCGCAAGGGAAGAGCTAGTCGTAGTTGACTGGCTTACTTAGCTTACGAGCTAATGCATAAGTTGTCTTCCGTGTCCCAGGTACGCCGGTGAAGTAGGGATCACTGTATTTTAAACTTGGTAAGCATCAATACTCCCTGTACTTTAAAACTTTAAAGCAGATTTATTTACTAATGCAAGTTGTAGTGCAAGACAGTGAAGTTATTCTCATGAACTTACACTTGAATTAAGATTGATAGTCTGCCTCGACATGATATTTCTTATTAGGATAGCATCATCAGGTTTTGCGATAGATTACATTGTTTCAGTTATAATTATGTTTTTATGATTAATACTCTACGTTACTGCTGTAACTATCAGTGGTACAATTGTTATATCATAATTATTGGCTGCATAAGCGACGTTAACTTCATGTGATATGTTGTCAACTAATACCGGTGATTACTGCTGTATTTCCGGACTATTAATGTGAGTTGGGAAATGTGGCGCCTCTAGCGTTGTTCCATTATATTCGACTATACTGCAATGTTCAATGTCTACTTTAAAGTTTAACCTATGTTACCTATTTGTTTACTGTTTAACAAATAATATCGGTAGAAATGCGATGATAGTATATAATGGCGAAAGTGTGCCCCATCATATGAATTTGGTAAGTAACAAGGTATTTTCCTTTGAAAGTTGACCACCACACTGTTTAACTGATTGAAGAAATGTGATATGCTCATGGCATTAACCTATGCCTTGGTTTCAATATAAATGTACATCATCATGATTTTGCCATAGTCATAATGTTTTTCCCATACCATGGATAAGATTTATAATCAACATTGTGTTAAGGTATTAACCACCATACTAAGTTAATAGGAACTCCATATTTGATGTTGACTATGTCTCCTTATTATCGTTGTAGGGATTATACATCCCATGTGCTTGGGATTCTCGACGATTCAGTTGCAAGGCATGCACTATGTGCTAAATGATTGTATATCATATGTTATCTTATACATTTGACTTACATATATGTAATGATTTTGGAATCGGTGAATAATGATTTGGATTGCAATTTGAACTATATGGTCTCGACCCATTTTACGTTGATATATTTGGGTGCTACGTGGTTGACTCTCCTCCATGCAGTTGGTGATATATAAGCTATTATCGAAAACCCTACCAGGTTATTGTAGTTGCCTTCAGGCTCGGGTCCTAAAGATGAAACCCTCCCTGTCTGAGTTTCGTAGTTGGGGCACTGTAACAGAGTGCAAAGTGTTGTGGTTCTGGTCTCGTGGTTTCATTCTGTAGTAGGGTATGTCCTCGGCTCTGGTGCTATTGTCTGCTATAGTTTCATTGTTTCGTGGCTTTGTTGTTCATTCTTGATTGAAGTCCCAGCTACTTACAGTCCTTCACTGTGCTGGTGTGGATATGAGACAGGGTTTTGTCATTGTCTTTTAGTTATGAGAGGGTTGATGCATTTGGGTTTTGGGTGTGCTTCTTGACTGGTTCAATCCCAGCGTGAGGGTTTCGTCGGAAATGTTATCTTGTCTCGGCTGTCAATAATTGTTATGATGATTTCCCTTACTCTTTCAACCGGCGAGGGTGATGGGGTTTTAGTGCTTGCTTCCACCGGTGGCTTCCAGGTTATCCACGGTTATATTGCTCAGGTAATGTAATACTTTATTTTTGCAGTTTTTGTTTTGCAAGCAAGCGCAGGTTTACTATATATTCAGCTCTTGGCATTGAATGTGTATTAACATCTCTCGGCATTGAATGTGCAGGTCACGCGGGTATGAAGGTGTACAGGGTTCTATCTCCAACGCTGGCTCATCCGGGTAAGCCTGGTTATCCACGGCTGTCTCTTCCTTTGCTGGTTTTGTGGTTAGGGTGGTGTCATGGAGGAAAACTCCTGTGTAGTGAGGTCGTTTGACGACTTGATGTTCATGGTTGCAGTCATCTGTATGAGTTATTTTGTTTGAAACGAAAGGGGTTGAAACCTTGTTATGTTTATTGGAGAGCCCTTCACGGCTCAGACTGTATGAGGCCAGGGTTTCTGTTATGGTACTCGTATTGGCTAGGCATAGGGTTCTATCCTCGCTGCATAAAATTTATACTTAATATATTACTGGGCCTATCATGGCCGTGTTTCATTTTTGTGTTTTGTTAATTTATTAGAATGTGTTTGAATGTAAGGATAAATGGGTTCTTCGGTACCTGCAATGGATGATAACTCTGTTATAGTGAAATCCTATAATTGTCTCTCTGCGTTTTTCTTCGATTGGGAGTGTTAAATAAAAGATGGTGGATGTTCCTCGACTGTGACTGTAATAGTTGAATAGTATAGGGTTTATTCAGGCGAGTTGGGGTTCTGTTTTGTGTTCAACAAATATGTATGAACTTTGTTAACTCGATAGCGACCGGGAATGAATTATAACAATGTTTATTTTAATTCTTGTATAGTTATTAAATGAAACTGTGGGTAGAATAATATATACATAGAACTATGTGTAAAGATGCTGTAGGTTCTGTCTGCCATATAAGGCATTCTTTTCATTTGTCTTCAGTCTGTCGAAGGAATAATGTAAGGCTACGGCCGTGTAGGGTTTGTGGACTACTCTAAGGTAGAATATTTATAATGAAATAAATATTATTACTGTGTATAATTAAGATGGTTTGTAATAGCCAAGGATGGTTGCGTTCGTCGACAGTTTCTCTGTTGTGTAATATGTTTGTTTTTGTTTAAAACAACTCTGTTAATTCTATTATAATAAGCATGGCTAATGTATTATAATACTAGGTTGAAGGGAAATAATACTATACAGTTGCTAAGTGTTTGTATTTGACTCCTGTGTTAATAAATAAGATTATAAGGATGCTTGTAACAATGAAATGTTGTTACAGTCTCCTCGTTTATTTAATCAATAGCTGTCAAAACATATTCTGAGTATAAACAATATATTAAAAGGAGTTTTGTTTATCTTCTAACTTGATATAAGAGTAACCTGTAACTAAATTTGACTATAATATGCGATATATATATATATATATATACAGGTAGATTACTGGAATATCTATTGTTAATATTTCTGTCTATTATTTAACCATTAACAGGAATTCTAGAATATGCCTAAACATGATAATTGTTAACTGTAACAGTAACGATTAGGTTCTGTATAAGATAAATACTCTATTTAAAATAAAAATAGGAAATTTCTATAACATCTGCGTTCTGAAATTTATACCAAAAGAAAGTGCAGAGACTGATTTACTGAAGTTGAATACAGTCAAAACATAGTTATACTAGTCTATCTCATATGAAAATTAAATAAACCAACAACAGGAAGAGTGACAGAACCTGTATCTATGGTAGACAATAACAGCAATGGGAGGCTGTTCCTCCCTACCAATTCCTGGAGAGTGCCCAGACAGCACTTCTCAGGACCCCCGAGCTTGCTCTGGTCTAACTGGCTGGAATCTAAGTACGACCAATAATTCCCTCAGCCAAAACAGCTATACTGGAACCAAGTTACTGCAACTTCCTGCTTCAAAACACTTCCTTACTGTTTTCCCACTTCCTCAATGGGACTCCTGAATAGCATTCACCTGAATGTATTCTCCCTCTAGAACCATTGCTCAACCCCCAGCTCAGTTCATTGAGTAGTATTTAAAAGATTGCCTAGGTCTTAGTTGGGTTAACTGTCATTAATGAGCCACCTGCTCAGATTCCACTTTCTTGGGGAATCATGACCCCAAAATATAGGGAAGTTGCCACCTGCAACTCAGGAAGTGTTTGAGGATGCTGCCACTTATCTTTTGTCCTTCCACCTAATTCCATCCACCAGTTAGACCAGTAACCTCTTTTAACAGCTCTCCCATGCTGTTGTCTCCATAATTTATTTATTAATAATAATTATTCAGAATTTACATTCCATTTCTGGAGACTCTGCTGAGTCATCCATTCCTATTTAGCATTAAATTTAACATAATGTTCTCAGGAATATTAAAAATAATTACATTATTTTAATAAAATTGGGGTATGTGACACTTGGAGACTATTTTAAGCCTCTTAGAGCTTGTTTCTAGCCCTCAGTATCCCTCCCACCTACCTAGTGCGCCTTGTTTTCCTCACCTAGATGACATATGCACCCTACTGCGCTACTTGTATCACTAATAGTCACTTGCAACATTGATTGACCAATTCTTGCATTTATTGCTCAGTTTAACTACCTGTAGCTTCCAATTGTTTGTATCAGAGTGTCACTTGACCTACTGACAGCCTCATGTGCTCTCCTTGGAGTCTCCATCCCTTGTTGTGTGCTCACATGGATTAGTTAGACTCATATGACTGACTTTTGACTATTTGTGACTACTACCACTGATTGGATGATGTCTCCAATTCTATCCAAGCCACACACTGGGGATAATTCGAATTACCTTTGGATAATTCGAATTCACTTGACAAATTCATTATTGTATTCAATTTTCACAGTGCCAGCTTACAGTTGATATATGATTATACTGCAAATTTCTCCATTTCTAAGTTTATGAGTGATAATTGATTCATTTCTTCTTCTTCTTCTCTGCAATTATTGAGTGAGGTTTGTGAGATTTTCTCTAGTTGTGTGATCTTTCCTATATATTTACACATGGTATCAAAGCTGGAGTCAGCTATTCGAATTGCAATAGTAGTAGCAGTTGCAGCCATTGCAGCAGTTGTAGCAATTCATTGAGCAGTTGTCTTTCATTGAGCACTAGAAGCCTCTGTATTTCCACAGCAATTCCTGGTGCAATTGTCTTGAATTCACTAGAGAAATCAAGTGAGGTCTATCCAGGTGTGAAGGATCCATTCACATGTGATCATTATCCTAAGGCAGTGTTCTCTCAATTTACAACAAATATCCATCATCAATTTCATTTGTTTTGTAGGTTTATTCCATCATTTGAATCCATCTTCAACATATTCGAATTCAGCAGCTACTATGGATCTCCATTGTTTTTTAAATTTATTCGAATTTTTTTGTAGTTGCAGCAATTTTGAAGTTTTATGCAGTTGCAACAGTTTTGTAGTTGCAGCTGTTTTCTATAGTTGCAGTAGTAGATTCAAATTCAACAACAACTTCGATGAATCTGAAATCAGTTCCTTCTCTCTTTTCATACAACTATGAAGAATGGAAACCAAATATGATAGCATACTTGAAGAGATATGATCTTTTCGATATGTGTATTGGTGTTAAGAAAGATTTTGCTTCCTATGAAGAGGAAGAAGATTGGCTAGATGATTGTGACAGAGCCTCAACAGCAATATGTACTGCTATGCTTTCCAATATGGAGTACCTCATTGATTCTGCTAAACATCCAAGTGATAACTAGACAAGATTGGACATATTATTTGGAAAGCAAAAGGAAGAGGATGATGTTAGACATTTGGAAAACAAGCCCAGTAGTACTGCCTCAAGTGCTCTCTCTATTCATGATTCAGCCTCTATCATCTCTCATGATGAAGTTATTCAAGATGAAATCAAAATACAAGACATGGCACCTAAAGATCCAACTCCTATTGCAAAATGGGCCATCGCCACTAATGAAGTTGATCCATTTTCTAATTCAAATTTTGAGCAAGAGATGTCAGCTACTACTCTAGAAGTTGAAGAGACCTTCAAAATCTCTACTTCCCATGAGCCTGTTGATGTGCAAGATGATGACCTACTGAGTATTTTGGAGGCAAAATCAGATTTTGGAGGTGATGCATTCGCCCTCCTTGATCAAATGCTTCCTATGGACTCCTATTTGGTCATTGGCACATGTTTTCAGAGTTTCACCGAAGATGGAAGACACCATCATTCGCTTGGGTTCAAGTCTCATGCATATCCTTGTGATTTTGGTTTTGATATCACCCCTACTGGTTCAAATGAGATCATAAGAAACCATCTTTCAATTCTTGGAGCTGATTTGAAGTCCAATCCATCACCATTATGTCATGGTTCATTTGGTTTTGATCTCACCCCTGCTGGTTCAAAGGAGATCATAAGACACCATTTATCAATTCTTGGAGTTGATTTGAAGTCCAAGATACCATCATCATATCATAGTTCATTTGGTTATGATATCACCTATGTTGGTTCAAAGGAGATATCAAAGAACTATCTACACATTCATGGAGTTGATTCTACGTCAGTTGGTTCGAATCACATGCTCCATAATGATCTTCATATTTTTGGATTTGTTCTCGACATGCTTGGTAGGAAGAGCAAGTTTAGGAAGCCTCCATATTTCCTTGCATCCATTGTTGGATAACTTAAGCACATGTGTTTGGAGCATGATCCACTTATTCCCAAGAAGAAGATAACTCCTTTTGAGCGAATGCTAGATCCAGATCCACAAGAACCTGAATATCTAGAAACTAACAGTGAAGATGAGCGAATGGAAGATCCAGATCCACAAGAACCTGATGATCTACCACCTGCAGATCCTCCTCTTCCTAGATGGGAAGCCACTACTCTTAGATATTTCAGAGATCTTGTTGGTGATCCACTTGATCTGAGGAGAACCAGATTTGATTTTCAGAATGGAAGGTTTCATCCTTCTCACATTGATCATTCACACAGTGATCCATTTATTTCTGATCATTCACACATTGATCTAGGGTGAGTGATGCCATGCTACATTAGCGTCTTTCAGACTATTTTTGGGGGGGCTTTATTTCCACTAGGTTTTCCCTCTTTCTTCACTTTATTTATTTAGATTGTTGTAAGGGGTGACCTTTGGTCTCAGTCACCAGGGCCCTACCACTAGTTTTCAGTTACTTCCTCATAGTTTGGCTTGCGGAGGGGTGTTGGAATATTCTCACCATAATTTTTTATATTATGCATGCATGCATCCAATCATCATGCATGCGTTTGCATGAATCCATTCATCATTATGGTGGTATACCCAACACCTAGAGCCTGTTTTCACCCCCCTAGAGCCTGTTTATATCCCTCAATATCCCTCCTACCTAACTAGTGCGCCTTTTTTTCCTCACCTAGATGACATATGTGCCCTACTACACTACTTGGATCACTAACAATCAGTTGTAGCATGATTGACCAGTTCTTGCATTTATTGCTCAGTTTAACTGCCTGTAGCTTCCAACTTCCATTTGTATGTATCGAAGTGCCACTTGACCTACTGATAGCCTCATGCACCCTCCTTGGAGTCTCCATCTCTTGATTTGTGCTCACATGGCTCAGTTAGACTCATTTGAATGACTTTTGACTATTTGTAACTACTACCACTGATTGGATGATGTCTCCAATGCTATCCAAGCCACACACTGAGGAGAATTCGAATTACCTTTGGATAATTCGAATTCACTTGACATATTCATTATTGTATTTAGTTTTCACAGTGCCAACTTACAACTGATGTAAGATTATACTATAGATTTCTCCATTTTCGAGTTTATGAGTGATAATTTATTCATTTCTTCTTCTTCTTATCTACAATTCTTAAGTGAGGTTTGTGATATTTTCTCTAGCTATGTGATATTTCCTGTATATTTACACAAGATTAAGTAAAGAACTAACTTATAGGGTTAACGATGGGACCAGAATGCTGGACGAGCGTCGAACCCCAAACGTAGAGGCATTTACCTTTGCCAACCCTGTACATGTATCGAATAGTTAAAACATTACTACATGCAAACCTAACAAAAGAATATGTTAAACTAAGATGCACAGGTAGTGGCTTACCTTTTGGATTTGCAGTCGACCTTAAAGGCTGTGAACCAAACCCTGCATTATTATTATTATTCCTCTGTTTCACTTCGAAACTAGAGGACTTGAGCAAGTGCAAGCAGTAATACATTAAGCTTCCAAACCCTTGCGGGTTCGCAGGAAAACCTGCACAAAAACATGAGTACCCTTGTTAAAATCAATGTATATACATTTATATTTAAAACTCTTGAAAATAATATAAATACAAATTGAACTTACCATTGGATAGCCAAAGTAATGTGGGCGAACCCTTACACTCTTAGCCGGGAAGCATTACAAATGCGAACCCATTGTATTAAGGCCAAACATAATCCCTATATTTACCCAAGTCTCCACGACATTATGGGAATACTTAAAAATAACAAACAAACCCAATAAACAAGAACAAAGAAACGTCAGAGCTCCATAAGGAGAATCACGGTGCCATTCCTTAATATCAAAATCGAAACCGATAAGTAAAAACACAGAGTCAAGTTCCAAGTCATAGAGCTGAACTAAAAATAAAGATTCAAGTTATAAGCCACAAAGCTGAACTAAAAACACAGATTCAAGTTCCAAGTCATGGAGCTGAACCATCATAAATTACAGAGCAGAGCTCATAATGAAAGAGCTAAAATACAAACTACAAAATCAAACTTAGAGCTGAAAGAAAAAACTCAAACCAGAGGGAAAACCCTCGTAATGCACATCAAGCACTCCATAAGGAGGTCGTTAATGTTTACTGTTTCTAACATCAATCTCAAGAAGATATGCTAACACTTCAATAAGAGAATGCACAGTGTAATAAACAGGGTGAGCTCTAGGTAGATCCAAGGCTCTGCAGTGCAACAGCATAACCCCAATATCACGAAGAAACAATGGAGTGATTATCAAACCTTGTCCGTTTAAACATTGGGAAGATTAATCACAATCCCAAGAAAAGGATTCAACAACGCACAGGAAGCCACCTGAAGGAGCATGCTCGGTACTGTCAACCTTAATAAATGAATTCACATGGCCACACCAACCTACATCCACGTTGGCACCTCAGTACAGATTTGCAATAAACATCGCATATCATCATATTAATGAAATGCAATCATATAAAATATTTTGTAGACCTTCTATGGTTACGTCATATGAAACATGAATACCATAGTATATACGTTGTCATAGGAAAGAATATCATGTCGGACATTTTGAATTCAGTTATAGTCGTAGTATAGTTCATACAAAATATTTGAATCTCGATACTTAGGTTATAAAACCTATAGTTAATCATTTTCATATAAATGACCTTAGGATATAAGGTAGATAACTATATGTTGATCCTAGTTTAAGGTTAACATAAGTAGGGTGTATTTATTTCTTAATTCAAGCACATATTAGATCTAAGAGTAATAACCCACGATGTTATAGCATGGAAAGTATATTAAGCACATGTTTAAACATATATGGACTTTTATACCATGTATTTATATTCATGCACAAAACGATCAGGTTAGAGAAGATCTAGTAGATATTGGCAAAAAGGCCAATATAGTTATTATTATGTAACGAGAGAGTAAACTCAATTTAAAATATGGGTATAAACAGGATCATGTTATGCATTGGTTCTTAAAGTAATATTCGTCACATGGAACCTATCTTTTAATTTCGCAAGAATGACTTAAAATTTATAATTAATCCCAAACTCTATTTATACTTGTCGATATAGAGATGCAGAGATGTGCCTCATCCTCATCCAACTTGTACACCGCAACATAAGAAACAATGTCATTATAAATTACTTATAGATTTTTTTTTTAAATTATGTAAAATTGGGGTTGTGACATCTCCATACTACCAACACCAGCTAGACTATGAAATTAACCAAAATTTAGCACCATCAAAGAAAAATTGCAAGCATTAGAGTGAAGAGGATGGCTATAGGTGATCATAGAGGTTGGGAAATATAGGAAACTTTAACCCACTAGATACTTTCTATGTCACATAACCAACGACCTCCATGACATGGTTGAGATGATGGGGTATACTAATTCTATTTATAGCCATTGATTTATGCTCTGATACCAACTTGTAGCATACCAGTCACCCCTTTAACACTTTCAAGGTGACATGGCACTTTATTTACCACCATAAAAAAATCATGCTACTCTGTAACATGCCCACTCTACTCTGCTTATGAAATAGTCCCTTGATGGCACTCTATGTCATACAAGTCCCGTTTCTGATACCAATTATATATTTATTTCCACGAACTTGCTATTGTATTAATTTTATGACTGGAAGTAAGGTAAACATATACATTATAGCAGTGCAGTGAATAAAATTCCCATGCTAAATTAAGCCATTATTCCTACCATGAATGCATCAAAACCATGATCAATAATTCATGCAAAGAAACATTTCCATAAACAATAATTTAGATGAACACATAACATAAACAAAAACCATGGTATTAAAGGCACATTCATGCTTATCTTTATGAGAAAGGTCCTCCAGCAAGTTGCAGGTGAAGGTCATTCGTCCAATCCGTAGGCACAATATAAAGCATGCTCTTTCTTTGATAGAGGCCACCCTTGAGCTAGGGATATCAGTCCACAAGGGGTAAAATACTAATTTCCCCCCTCAACCACACTCAAACAACCTCTTGATGAAGAAACCCCTCCACAACTGACCCCATCCACTAAAACTCATCCCCCATCATCCTTCATAACACAAGGAAAGAGACCACCTTCTCTACATGTAGTCCCTCAAGCTACCCCCATTCCCTTTAATTGCTCTAACATATGCTAGCTAGGGTTTTCGTGTTAGGTCACCATGGAATTCAGCTACAAGCCATGTTTCTCTCACATGGGCACCATGCCCACTGGCAACAACTTCCTATGGTAATTCGTGTGAGAAGGTATGAAACACAGGTTTTCCTCTGGTATACCCATTGGATATCATATTGCATGGTGGATGCAAACTGAATGAATCGCCAACATCCATTAATGAATGATTTTCTTATGTGATATATGCATGATTTGGTCTTGACAAGTGGCTTCCCCATGAGAGACCACTTTTCCCCTCTTAATCCTATATTAAGTTAATTAATCCCATGATTAGTTAAGATGACACTCATAACCATGGTTAAATGAATTTGGGTTAAAAAGGGTAATGAAGGCTATAGACATCATCTAATGTCAACTAGGGTCATCACCCTGTATCCCCCTCTCACTTCCCCTACTTGTGGAATCATATCCCCCCATATGTTCTTCGTCCTTGTTCACTTGTAGTTGCCATGTATTTTTATATTAAAATGTAATGTACATCAATTACAATAGTCATGGTATCCTAGACCATATATGTATGGCATATATAATTTGCTTCATTACATTCATCTTCACAACTTGGGGTCAAAATAGGGTGTTACATTCCCACCTCGCTTAATTTATGCACCATTCTTGGTGCATATCAACACGATGCACATGTACAAAAAATTACAACAGTTTTTTTTTTCAAAATAATTGCAGGCATGCCTCCCACATTATATCCTCTCGAGTGGATCCATTGGACCTTTACTTGCCTGATCTCGCTATTCTTGATCAATGCAACATTCATGTCCAATATGTATAGTGGTTTCACTAGGATATCTCCTTTTTGGTTCTTCTAAATCAAATCCCAACCAATCATAATGTTAGGATCAGGTATATACTTTTTCAATAATGATACATGAAACAAATTATGGAATTTTATGCAGCCAAGCAACGCAATTTCATATGGAACATGCCCTATCCTAGCTAGGATCCCAAATGAACCTTAATATTTGGTCACTAGCTTAGGAAATTTTTTATTTTTATTGATCTTTTCTTCATGATCTTGAATTTCAAATACACATGATCTCCCTCTTTGAATTATGTTGATACTGTACCCTTGTATTCATAAGTTTTATGTCTTTCCCATGTTGTCTTCATATTATCCCTAATCATAACAATCCGCTCTTTCATTTCCTTGAGTAACTTGGCCCAACTATGACTCTGTCTACTAGGTTGTCCCAACTAAAGGGAGTATTCCACTTTCTTCCATACAAAGCTTCAAATGGACCCATCTTTAGAGAAGCATGATATTTTTTTTTATATGCAAACTCTACCAAATACAAATGATATTCCCATTTAGATGGCCGATCCATAACATACATTCTTAGCATATTTTCAATCACTTGATTAACTCTCTTAGTCTTCCCATCTGTTTGTGAATGATATGTTGTACTCAAATTCAAATTTGTTCCAAATCCTTTGGATAACCCTCTCCAAAATTTTGAAGTAAACTTTGGATATTTGTCTAGAAATATTGCCTTAGGTATCCCATGCAACCTAGCAATCTCCTTCATGTAAATTTCTGCTATATTATCTTCCTTATGATTTGACTTGATCAGAATAAAGTGAGCAACATTTTTCAATTTATCCAACAATACCATGATGGAATCATGTTGCTTTGTTAACTTATGCAAATTTGTGATGAAAACAATTGTCACCACGTCCCATTTCCACTTTGGTATTGGTAGTGGCTATAGAAATCCTGCTATATACTCAACAATGTATTTCTTCATTCCTAGCCAAAATCATTGACTTCTTACTATTTCAATTGTATTTTGATATCTAGGATACCCTAAATATGGAACCTTAATACCTTATGCATCTCATTAACTATATGTTTCCTTAATTCACTTGATTTAGGAACATAGATTCTACCGTTATGCATAAGAATACCATCCTCTTCGAATTTGTAACTTCATATTTATGTTTTTCATTCTCCTACTGCAATCCCTATTTTACTTGAAGGTAATGCTCATTTGAGACCACAAATTCAAGAATTATGGTTCTAAAATATGATTTGCACATACTAATCATTGTAGCATGCATTACATGTACCCTTCTGCTAGGTGCATTATCAACCTTGTTCTAGGATCTTTGAGTACTTCCGAGACAAGCTTGGTGTGGTCCAGAGGAACCTCTCTAGAAAGAGAGATTGATAGATCCTATCCGAAAGGATAAATGCCTATCTGAAGGGATGGATGCATCTCCAAGGGTGAGGGAATGTCAGTACTGATTGACTGATGGTTCCAGCTCTCATGAGTTGATGCATGTCCGGAGGGATGGATGCCTCTCCAAGGGTGAGGGAAGATCAGTATTGGATGACTGATGGTTCTAGATCTCATGAGTTGATGCCTGTCCGAAGGGATGGATTCCTCTCCAAGGGTGAGGGAAGATTAGTACTGGATGACTGATGGTTCTAGCTCTCATGAGCTGATGCCTGTTCGGAGGGATGGATTCCTCTCCAAGGGTGAGGGAAGATCAGTATTGGATGACTGATGGTTCCATCTCTCATGAGTTGATGCCTCTCCAAGGGTGAGGGAAGATTAGTACTAGCTGACTGATGGTTCCATTTCTCATGATTTGATGCATATCGGAAGGGATGGATGCCTCTCCAAGGGTGAGGGAATATCGGTACTGGTTGACTAATGGTTCCAGCTCTCACGAGTTGATGCCTGTCCGGAGGGATGGATGCCTCTCCAAGGGTGAGGGAAGATCAGTACTGGTTGAATGATGGTTCCAACTGTCACAAGCTTATGCATGTCTGTAGGATGGATGCTTGTCCAAGGGAGATGGAAGATCAGTACTAGCTAACTGATAGTATCAGTATTTAGTTACTAATGTTTGTTGCAGGTGTTCCAGCTGATGGTGCTGCTGATGAGGATGTTCCAGCAGATGGTGTTCCAGCTAACGATGATGTTGTTCTAGTTGATGGTGCTGCTGATGAGGATGTTCCAGCAAATGGTGTTCCAACTAATGATGATGATTGTTCCAGTTGATGCTGGTGTTGATGAGGACGTTCTAGTAGATGGTGTTCCAGCTGACAAGGTTGGTGACAGCAGAATAGGTTTCAGTTGATGATGTTTTTGATGAGGATGTTTGAGCAAATGATGTTCTACTTGATGAAGTTGTTGTTCCAGCCGATGATGTTCCAACAAGAGGATGATTGCTAATGATGATGTTGTTGATGATAATCATATTTCAACAAATGATGATGTTTCTACTCCACAGATGATACCCCAGACAAATGAAGATCCAAAATCTTCCTACAACATACAGAAGTTCACAAGTCAGTTGTGCAGATGTTGTTACCCTTAGAATACCTTCCTATTTAAGAGGGAGTGTTAAAATAATGTAACTGCGGAATATATTCTATTTATATTATTGTATTCCTCCTCCGAGAGATGATGGTAATATAATTAATAATGTAAAGTTCATTGAAAGAATCAATGTAAACCCTAGGACATGTGTCGGCCTAGAAAAACCCCTAAAGGATTATTATATTATGTAATTGACCAGTCAAGTAGAGAAGTCAGCCCTGTTGGGGAAATTGTCACCTCAACGGAAGAATATAAATATAAGTGCTCTCTCTCGTTTGTAATCACTCATTCACTCAAGCAAGTTTGCATTAGTGAAGAGAGAGAGGTGCGCACAAGTGGATGAGTATCTGTTTTGTCTTGGGGAACTTTTGTACTTTGTGATTTCTATATTAAGGAAGGCTTTGCAGGGGTTTTCTCCCTTTGTGGTTTCCCCGAGAGAATCTCTGTGTTCGTTTTGTTTATGTTGTGCTTGTTTATCTTTCAGTGATTGATTATCTATATGTTATATGTTGTTCAAGTAAAAACTAACATACCCTTATATACATCACTATCCATGCACACGGATCTAAGATAATGTTTCATTCTTAATCCACATCAGGTTTTACACATTTAATCAAGAGCATTAGAAGCATAACCATTCTTCTATTGCATCCACAAACACATGGTCACACATTAACATAGTTTCTAATATATGTTTTCACATCCAAGACATGGAATTATAAAACCTTAAGCATGTGCATGATACTAATCTCCCCTAGGGTTAGCATCATACTGAAATCTCTTTTCAAACAAAGGTAGCCTCTTTCTTATGGCCATCCAACCATCAACTTGATATGAATACATGAATAAGTAAACATACAAGATATTCCTCTTCACTTTCCTTAATCGAATTCAATTAAAGATACAATTAGATGAGTTAATGTATAAATATCAACGAACATGATAACTTCACAAGCATAATTTTCTTACCACCTTGGTAAGGATGAAGAGGGGTTATTCTTCCCGTCTTCTTCTTCCTGTATACATCATCTTGACGACATTTATTAGTATTATAAGATATATTCCAACAACTCAATATGTCATATTAATAATCAAGATACATCAATTAAATTACAAAAAATGACTATTTAACAAGGGGGAAAATATTGTGGGCAATGCAACGCTCCACCCAACCGTAGGCTCTTCGACGACATATACTCAGTCCGTCCGAAGGCCACCCCCGAGCTGGGCATGGTGATCCACAAACAGGATAGAGAGTCTCCAAGTATCGTCTCCCTAGAACCAATCACACATAGCTCTAGAGGTTAATTCAGTACTCCTGCAATTCTAAAGGTAGTACTCCTACCTAGACACTTATCATGTCCTAACCTCGTGCATGGTTGTGGTGTTGTTCTCAGCGGGCCCCAAGTATGTGCTCTAGACTTGGTTGTCTAATCCCCATGGCATATGCATGTGGTAACCGACTTCCGTTCATGGCAATCATACCATAAATAATAATACCGATGCATGCGACAAGCCACAAAGCATTCCAACATGCACGCAAAGAATACAACATGTAACCAAAAGATATCACTCATCATGAATACATGTAAGTAACATTTTCCATGCATTCGACAAGCCACCGAAAGGTATCATACAATTCAGGCATCATAAATCATATACATACATTTTTGCTGATGCATATGATGCATTCAACATATAACATAAACATAATGTAGCCACATTACCCTGAATATGTTTAAAGTTATCTCAAAATAGGAATGCATACATATTCATTTGAAATACACGAATGCATACCACATTCAAATCAACCTTCTGTAGGCATTACCACATTTAATTAGAATTATGAATGCATGCAACATTTAATTAAAAATCACAAGTGCATACAACATTCATTCCATTTATGAGTATAAGCCAAGTTCAATGCAAAGTATGAGTGCATACCACATTCATCTCAAATTAGGAATGCACGCAACATATATGTAAACAAGTTTATTACCTAAGCAACAATGCCTTCAAACATATAGGTATTGTTAGTTTTTCAGCATTTAATTCAATATGATCTAGGATCTTAACTGAGAAAAAAACATGTACATCATATCAAACACAAGAGACATGAGACACAAAGCATTTCACAGGGGAAAACCAAGAAGGTGAAAAACCCCGCAACTTCCTCAAAGATAGAATAAGCACCAATACAAATATCACCAAGATGAAACCCCAAAACAAGAGATAGTCTCCTAGCAGCATCTCCTCCTCCACTTGTACGCACTCCTCCTCTCTCTCACTAATGTGAAGTGAGTGAGTGTGTGAATGAATAAATGAGAGAGTCACACTCTCTATTTATACTTTACTTCACTTGACTTTTAACTCTAACTAGTTCGGCCCCAACTTAACCACTGAACATAAAGCTAATTGGGCCGACCCCACTAGGGGACTTAAACACCCCATCACAAATGACTTTGGGTCGACCTCCCTTAGGAGATTCTAATAACCCACTACCACTTGACACTATGCCGACCCCACTAGGGTGGTCTAATAACCCTTTAACCCACATGACTCATACAAGGCCGACCCCACCAAGTTGGTCTAATAACCCATCAAATACAAATGATGACACTTACAATGTAACTTGCGACACTTGCAAATACAAATGACAACACTTCCAATCGGAGGAATAATACATCTCCGTTGGGGATACAATAAAGTACAAATGTAATACATACAATATACAAGTGAATATCTTCTGAAGTTACAAATACATCAACCCTCCCTCTTAACTAGGAAGGTATTCTCTTGACACAAGTCATCAATACATACAGGAACAAGTATTCAATACTAGAGTTGGATCATCATCATTGGATCACAGAGCATCATCGCCACTGCTGCTATACTCATCATCTCGATCACTGGGATATCTCTCAATTCTTCTCGTCATAGGAATTTCTACAGAGCCACCCCTTTTTCATGCTGGATGTAGGCCTAGCCTCCTTTAGGTCTTTATCATCTCTGCGATTTGGCCATCATGTGGAATCCTCAAGCCTGATTACGTGCGTCAACAAAAACTTGAAAGAGCATCCCATGACTAATTATGAGCTTACTGCTCAACCTATCGGATCTCCGAGGAGCTATTACATGTGACCACCACAAAACCTTAAAAGAGTGTCCCGGGAATGTTTATGTGCATAGCACGACCGGAAAGAACTCTAAAGATCATCCCAGGACTTTTACGTGCCTAGCACAACCTATCGGATCTCCAGGACTGATTACATGTGATCTGGAAAAACCTCAAAAGAGCATCCTAGGACTGATTACGAGCTTACTACTCAACCTATTGGATCTCCCAGGTAAATATTATATGCCACAGGACAAAACCTCGAAAGATCATTTGCTAGATCTCCCAGGGAGCTATTATATGCCATAGGTGAACCTCACAAGACTATCTACAAATATCCCAAGGAAAGATTATATGACCTCCCAAGCAAAACCTCGAAAGAGCATTTGCCATATTTCCCATGGAACTATTATATGCCATAGGAAAAAACTTGTAAGAGTATCTGCAAATATCCCAGGGAAATATTATATGCTTATCGCACAACCTGTCCACGACCACGGAGTATCATCTTGATACTAATGATCAACCTGATCATCCTCGCATGGAGCATCATCCTGATGCCCATGATCATACTAATCATCATCATATAGTACATCATCCTGATCATCATCATAGCATCATCCTGATGCATATCATCATCACATGATCATCCTGATCATCATCACAGCATCGTCCTGATGCATATCATCACACATTATCACCTTGATCATCATCATGTAGAACATCATCTGGAGCATCGTCCTAATGCTCGTCACACAACGCTTACATCCACAGCCATGGGAAGGATTCTCCTACCACCATTCTTGGAATGGCTCATGAAAATGTGTCCCATCACTTCCTCCTCAAAGTATCTTCTATCTGAAGAACACCA
Source organism: Larix kaempferi (assembly GCA_027924585.1). Taxonomy (NCBI): domain Eukaryota; kingdom Viridiplantae; phylum Streptophyta; class Pinopsida; order Pinales; family Pinaceae; genus Larix; species Larix kaempferi. Next base: position 4,197,007 of record BSBM01001238.1, read on the forward strand.
AGCCTCTCTCTGAAGTATTTGAACTTCACTCTGGCTAGTGGTTTGGTCAACACATCTACAATCTGCTCATCCGTCACAACATACTAGAGCTTCACTTCTCCTCTCTGCACCATATCCCTAATATACTGATATTTAATCTTGATGTGTTTCGACCTGTCATGGAACACAAGGTTCTCTGACAACTTCACACAACTCTAGTTGTCACAATAGATACAGGTAACATACAACTTGAGATCAAATAAATTTGACAGTAGCTTCCTTAGCCATACTGGCTCACAACTAGCCGAACAAGCTACGACATACTCTGCTTCGGCTGTACTCAGTGCTACACAGGATTGCTTCCTGCTAAACCAAGAGATCACACCTGATCCATACTGAAGCAGCACCTCAAAGTGCTCTTCCTATCTGCAACACTACCTTCCCAATATGAATCAACATAACCCTCTAGGTTAAACTTTTGATTCACATCATACTTGAGCCCATAGTCAATTTTACCCTTCAGGTACCTCAGAATATGCTTTATAGCAATCAGGTGAACATGTCTAGGATCTGTCGAAAAATGGCTCAAGGTGTTCACCACAAAGTAAATATCTGGTCTTGTGTTTGTTAGGTACATCAAGGACCCAATCATCTGACGATACATCGTGGAATCAACCGACTCTGATGAAGCATCACTCAATAGCTTAAGGTTCGATGCCATAGGTGTGGCCATGGCCTTGCAATCCATCATTCTGAACCACTTCAGAATCTCTATTGCATACTTCCCTTGTCCAAGGAATATTCCATCTGCACTCTGCCTCACCTCCATACCTAGAAAGTAATGCATCATACCCAAGTCCTTCATCTCGAACTCAGCAGCAAGCTTCCTCTTTGTGTCAGAAATCAACATATCCTCTCTTGTCACAAACAGGTCATCCACATACAATAGGGGTATCACTGGATTGCCTTCCTCAACCTTGTAGTAAAGGTTGGAATCTGCTTTACTCTTGGTAAATCCCAAACTGGACAGGAAGCTATATATCATGCCGTACCATGTCCTAGGTGCTTGATTCAAGCCATACAAGGATTTCTGCAATCTGCACACATGTGACTCCCTGTCATGTGTCTCAAAACCGAGTGGTTTCTCTACATATACTTCCTCTTCGACTACATCATTCAAGAAAGTTGTCTTGACATCCATCTGGTGTATCTTCCACTTCATTACTGCAGCCAGAGCAAGTATTGTTCTGATGGAAGTGTATCTGGCTACAGGTGCAAAAGTCTCTTCATAATATATCTGCTCTTTCTAGGAGAATCCACGAGCCACAAACCTTGCCTTGTATTTCTCTATGATGCCATCTGCAGCATGCTTGATCTTATAGATCCACTTGGAAGTCACAACAGACTTCCTTTCTGGTCTCGGGACCACATCCCAGACATCATTCTTCATGATCGACTAGTACTCCTCGATCATGGCATCCTTCTATTACTGCATCCCTGATCTTGGGAAATTTTAGATTCTTCAATATCTTCAATAGATAGTTTTCTTGAACTTCGTTGTTGGAACAAATGTTGTAGTCCTTCTTTTGTAGGTGATTGTACACGATCTTTCCTACAAGTCAAATTCAATTGCATGATTAGAAACTTCTCATAGTTTTCAGAACAAATTATTACACATAAAGGCATATTTCATACAGTCATGCAATTATCTTAGCCAATGCTTCAATACAACATTTATCCATATCCCGTATTCATACGGTAACTTTCTAGATGCCTTCCATCTCTACCAGAACATTGTTAAGAGTTTTCACTACTCCCAACATGTCAGCAAAGAGGTTTCATTCTAGATAAGTAGCAATGGAATGTTGTACAGTGCCATAAGCGACTTACCCATCACATGCATATTAGTAGTATACTGTTCATTAATGCAATTATTCTAATATGCATAATACACAACCTAAGTCTAGGAACATAAGTATATACATCATTGAACAATATTATTTAAACAATCATATATACAATAAATTACCATTCAAATACGTATCTTTGTTTGGTTGTTGGGTGGACTCCCTCTCAATCTTTGCTTCCTTGCAGGAACTACTGGAGTGTGCTCCCTCTTAATCTTTGCTTCCTTGTAGGAACAACTAGAGTGTGCTCCCTCTTGATCTTTGCTTCCTTGTAAGTAGAGCTTCTATGCGATCCATGACTATGGATGAGTCTTTGTCTTCATGTCACCATGGTCATATGTTATTTATCTAGAACTTGATTTGTCTTTCTTGATGTACCCTTCATGTTAGTGGACAACATCATCCTCATACAACATCACAGTGTATTAGTACAATCATAAGTGTCATACCCCTAATCAATGAATGTCTTCTATCATTCACATGCATTCATACATTTACTAGGGTGATAAGACAAGTCTAAAATTAATCACGATTGTACTAACCTCAATAACATGAAGACAAACATATCATAAACTTAATCATGAACATATCTCAAATCATACCTGTATCTCATCAAGTCATACTTGTCAGGATTGCTTGTAGTCTTCTTATGTAAGGACCTAGCCTCATCTCCCTTTGGAACTAGAATCTCTTCACTTATGTAGGTGTCCAAATCATTCTCTTCTAGGATTAACCCAATCCACTTTGATTTGATGAAGTTGGATCTGGAGCTGGCTAGGGTTTGATAGAGAAACCCTAAAAATCCAAACTTTGAATTTCAAGTTTCTGATTGGATGAAAGATGCGCCTTGTTGAGCTGATCAAGCTGGTATACTTCAATTTTGAAATCTACAAAATTTGACCCCTCAAAATTGCCTTTGAAACTTTCGGATCTGCAATTTCTGGTTTTCTGGTCAAAATCCTGAACTAGGGTTTGATAATGCTTGGGGTTCTGTCCAGCCAAAAAGTTCGATCTTGTGCTCTAAACTTTGATTTTTCTGAGGAGCATCCATCCATGGTCTTAGATTCCAAAAATTCAAACTTTTGCAGAAACCCTAATTTTCCACCTTCCCGATCAAAATCTCGAACTAGGGTTTGATGATGCCCGGGGTTTTGCCCAACCAAAAAAATGATCTTGGTCTCTAAGCTTTGATTTTCTTGAGGAGCATCCAGCCATGAGCTTGGATTCCAAAAATTCCAAATTTCTCTGAAACCCTAATTTCCCGCAGCAGTGACAAACCAAAAATGAAAGTGCTCAGAATCCAATTCTATTTGGACAGAAATATATTCCATATTGTTTCTGATGTATCTCTAAAATTTCGGATCCTCATGCTCTGAAACTTTGTCCTGTGGTAGAATTACCTGTCATCTTTCCAACCCCATAGATCTGAGCTCAAATGGATTCTCTGAGAGAGAGATATACCAAGTGTCGCAACATGACCTGTTTATGGGATGAAACAATATAGCTAATTTGTATAGCATTCCACGTGTCACTGTTTCAACTTCAGCCTCTGAAACCCAGACCTGTGGAACTAGAGTCTGTGCCCTACCTTTCACTTTTTACGAAATTCCATTTGGAGCTTCCTAGCCCGAGATATGACCCTTTTTCCTAGGTCACCTATTTAGGATTGCATTCTGGAAGAGGCAGAAACCCTAACTTGTACGGATCATATCTCACAAAGTACAACGAATCTGAGGCTATCCTCCGGACACAAGTTACACGGACATTTCATATTCAACCTGTAAAAGTTTCAGATCCTTAACCCTCGCCAAAACCTAGTTATAGCGAAAGTTCCACGATGACGTGTTTTTACTATACCAAGCCCTAGCTTCCAATTTGTTGCAAGTGCAACAACTGTCATAAATGCCATACCATGCCTTCCTTCAGGCTAGCTCTGATACCATGTTAGTTTTTCAGCATTTAATTCAATATGATCTAGGATCTTAACTGAGAGAACAACATGTAAAATATATCAAACACAAGAGACGAGACACAAAGCATTTCACCGGGGAAAACCAAGAAGGAGAAAAACCCCGCAACTTCCTCAGAGATAGAATAAGCACCAATACAAAGATCACCAAGATGAAACCCCAAAACAAGAGATAGTCTCCTAGCAGCATCTCCTCCTCCACTTGTGTGCACTCCTCCTCTCTCTCACTAATGCGAAGTGAGTGAGTGTGTGAATGAATAAATAAGAGAGTCACACTCTCTATTTATACTTTACTTCACTTGACTTTTAACTCTAACTAGGTCGGCCCCAACTTAACCACTTAACATAATGCTAACTGGTCTTACCCCACTAAGGGACTTAAACACCCCATCACAACTAACTCTGGGCTAACCTCCCTTAGGAGAGTCTAATAACCCACTACCACTTGACACTGGGCCGACCCCACTAGGGTGGTCTAATAACCCTTTAACCCACATGACTCATACAGGTCCGACCCCACCAAGGTGGTCTAATAACCCATCAAATACAAATGACGACACTTACAATGTAACTTGCGACACTTGCAAATACAAATGATGACACTTCCAATCGGAGGAATAATACATCTCCGTTGGGGATCCAATAAAGTACAAATGTAATACATACAATATACAAGTGAATATCTTCCGAAGTTACAAATACATCAACAGGTATCACCACCATGTAAGGAGTAAAGGTATATCTCGACCCAAGCACCCACCCGTCGCATACCAGAAATATCACATGGTCTTATTTTTGTAATATATATCACAGATGATCATTTTATATCATTTTGTATAAAATATGGCCAGTGAATAAAATATATAAGGGTTTAACCTTTACACAATATATATGTATATGTAAATCATCACCATTTTGAAATCTATATATATAATGTAATCATTGTATAAAAACATGTGCATGTAACCATTTTTCATAAAAAGCATATAAAGCATAACAATTCTTTATGCAAAAATAATGGATATCCTATCCATTTATGGAAAATGTATTTCTATAAAAACAATGGTGATCACTCTAGGAATGTAAGTGGGTTAACCATATGCAATACCACCATTGCATAACCTCCACCCTACACAACCACGACAATATAATATACATAACGAAAACCTGGCATAATACATACATACCAAAACCGTAATGCCATGCAACCGGCCCTCCCAGCTCTGCGTGCACCATGCTTTGTCATCACGGCAGAGTGTTATATAAAATGCAGCTGGGGATATTTTCTCAGGCATTTCGCGGTCAGCCAAGGAGGAGGGTTAAGAGGTAAATCATAAAATAAAGGCTGCAACGAGGTTGGCCACGCCGAGCTCCAACCATCACGCCCTGTCTCTGCATAAACTCAACACAGGAGGATAGATTCTAGGCATTACGCCTTCAGCCTCAACGTACATATGAAGGTAATGACTGAAAGAAACAAGCATCTTGGACGGTGGAAATACCATAAGTGTTAGCATAATGGGTATCACACTACCCAGCAGTTCAATAACTGAAACAAGGTACCTCTCGGGTGTCCCTCATGTGCAGAGGTAAAATGAAAATGTGTGACAGAGGTTCTTTAACACGCTACAACTCCCAAAATAAAACCACACAGCGATATCCCCATAGGGCAGGGTATCCAACCAAGGCAGGGGCCGACTCCAATGTAGGAAGTCGCCCATCTTGTCCAGGGTTACGAACATAAAACAAAATAACAAATAGAGTGCATGGGTCAATTCCCCCAACGGAAACGCCCGACCTCTCCTCGTAACTTCCACTTATACCTCAACTTCGAAAAATGTGCTTGAATAAAAAGAAAACCGAACTGTGCTTCATACACAACACGCAAATACTCTTACGGAGCAGTCCTTCCAACATCTAAAATACAATAATAAGAATACACAAATGGATCCCAGGGCTGCACCCTCCCCATGTTGTTGGCAGGTTCCATCGACAGCATAATGGTATCTAGAAGGTAACAAGAAATCGATGGCAACAAGGCTTTTATACAGATATCACAAACAGATCTCTCAGATAAGCATACGTGGACAACTGAAATAAACAGAGCATCCACTCTGGCACAAGTAATGGAGAAATCACGCTCTCTCTCTTATTCCCACGCTAGCAATGGTGGTGACATATAGAGCGTTAGCGTTTTTCACCTTCAAATATTTCTCATCATGTAAAATACTTATCATCCGGTCAAGACTGCTGGAGCACACAGCATCACGCTCTCTCCAGCTTTCTAAGAACCCCCCTTCAACCTCCCTCCAGGTTCTCTTATTGCAAAGCTCTGTATCCCTTTTCTTTGCACCGCCCCCTTCTTCTCCTTTCAATCCCCAAAAGATATATGCACTTGCATTAATTCTCATATAGGCATACAAGCACAACTTGAAATATGTACCCATTTAGGTCACAAATCTTTTCCCCCACATATATAAAAAAAAAACATAATTATAAAATATATATATATAAGCATAGTGGGAAAAAGGCATAAATCTAAAATTAAAATATATGCCTCTTTATAATTATAAAAGCATGGTCATAGAAAATATATGATCATAAAATATAATTACCTAAACATATAATAAATATATGTTATCAATATAAAGCATATTTTAATTAAGATCATGTACACACACATTAAAGTTTGGCAATAGGCTAATGCTTAATGCTTGAAAATAATAAATGAAATATATGATTCTTCACTTGATTATTTATGAGCATAAGCATACCAATAAAATAAAATACCAAACATAAAAAACTCACTTAAGTCAAATTCAAGTGGCAAACCAAGCAAAAGACTATGATGACGCTTACGACATTACGACTCTCCACCTTGTGGTTCACCATGCCCTTTTACACTCTTGGTTGCATTGTGGGAATTAGTTAGGCTCTAAATAGTGTCGTCATGCAGATAGACAAAAATTAAATAGCTTTTACCAGAGATGGAGACGTCACATTACTCTTTCGAGCAACACCCGCGAAGCGAGTGAAGTCTCACCCGAGATGATTAAGGGGGATGCAGGAACCAAGTTTCCGCAATGGGGGAAGGACATGCATCCACTTCGACTCTATTGCACTAGAAACTAGAGATTTATATTCACATACATTCACACATTTATCATTTGCATATTCACCATTCGCAGATTCAATACATAATGGGATTTCGCATTAACATGATTAAACTGATCATTTGCATCAACAACAATTACCAAACCACAGAATATTAAACATTTCGCAAACACTTGCATTCGTCATTCAACAAAAATAGAGACAAAAGATCTGACCATAATCGAACATCTTCATGCATTCATCAAAAACCTGCATAGACATAGTCAAAGATACTCAAAATATCTTATTGCAGATACAACACAATTCAAATCAACTCATTCTCTAATTCAACTAGGCTCAAGATGCCCTTAGGATTACAATGATACTCCTATTTATATGAAACTAAGTGGTTACAAAACAGTCCACATGACCTATTCTAACTAACTAAACCACTTTCGCACTTTCATCGGCTCCTTGTTCTCCGCGAATGGACCTTTCTTCCACGGATGGTCCTTCTTCGCACTGTCGGCTTCCACACTTCATGCGAACTAATCCCATGCCAACAAGCCCCCAACAAAAACTTGTGGCTCTCCCTCTTAATAAAATTTCCCAATGTGCTCAAATTCACCAAATTTCAACTCTAAGTATATGTATACAACTGATTCCAAACTCCTCCAAATACTTTCAAACTTGGTGAGGAAGGTCATGATGGTTCATGGTAAACATTAACACATCTATCAAACATATAATAAACTTCTATACCCAACCATGGTCTTCAATTTTCAAGGGAAGAAGTTTCAGGACAAGACTAGTCAACTTGGGAAGTGGAAATCGCCCCTAGGTCTTGGAACAAAGCTCTTCCAAACACTGTACAACCTTCACTAATGATGGGTCTGAGAATTGGATCTGTTATTAGACATTAATTAAAGTATATTTTCAGCATTATATGTGGTTTTGGGTTTGAATAGGTATCCAAGAGAACTCAAGGAATTTAGTAGTAATTTTGAGGCTCAAACCCCCAAGGGTAGATGGCTCCAAATAGCTCCAAATGATCTCAAATTGTACTAGAAGGTGTATGGATTATGTTAAAAAATAATAAGGGTGTTTATAGGTTCCTTCAAACCTTCAAATGACTTCTTAAACTCACTTTGGTATTCTAGTCAATGTAGGGAGTTTTACTAGCAAATTGTGGTTCAAATCCCCTTGTGGTAAATGAAACGTTGCCTCTCTAAATGCAATAGATCCCTCTCAAAATTATGAACAGAGGATGGTGAAATATAAAGGACATAAATGGGCTCTCATATGCATCATCATTCATCTTATAATATTTTCTACAACTCTCTCAAATCAGATATAGAATTTCTAGTTTCAACATAAAGGGAAATGGTAGGCAATCTTCACTAAATGTTATGAAACTCAACCAAATGCCTCCAAATTCTTGTCTAATGAACATAAATCTCTTTAAAAACATAAATGACAGTCCATTTATAAGTAATCCATCATCCATTCACTTAACCATTCGAATTTATCAACATATCATTAACTTGCAACAAGGTAGTGGGGAAAATGACACTATTTGTTCATTAATGAGCAATTTTGCATAGTATTTCTTTGAATCTCGACTTGTGGCTCTTCTGAGAATTAAATACAGAGCATATAAATCATATTACAAAATAATGGGGCATCAGAATCTCCCCCAAAGAGAATAGTATCTCACCAAAGGCGCAATTCCTCAAGGATCTAGAATATGCATAGAAAACTTGAAATGGTTGAAGAAGCAAGATGAACTAGAAGTGACCATGATCTTCCCTGTAGATTACACCTTAAACAAATGACTCCATTGAAGATACAAATGAATGGTCTGAATGGCCTTTCCAATTACCAACTAGGATGGTGTCAGAACCCGATCTTTCTGAAAAATTTAAAATTTTTATTTTAACAATAAATGTTAATTAATAGCATTCCTGGTCCTGTTTAATTTCAGTAACTAATCATAATCTTGTTTAAAGATTCTGTCTTACTACAATTGTGATTTTTGTGATTTTAAATGTTGACTGTTTTTGTTTCAAACTGCAAAGGGAGAGCTAGCCATAGCTGACTGGCTTACTTAGCTTATGAGCTAATGCATAATTTGTCTTTTGTTCGCAGGCACACCGGTGTAGTATGGATCACTGTGATTAAATTTTCTTTTGTAAGTATCAAACTTATTTTCCCTGCACTGTATAAACTTAAAGAAGATCTATTTACTATTACTAGTTGTCGTGTAAGATAGTAAGGTTCTTTTCATGAAAATTTATACTTGAATTAAGATTGATAGTCTGCCTCGACATGGTATCTCTTATCCGGGACAGTATCATCAGGTTTTGCGATGAATTACAAAGTTTCCCGTCGTATCCAATGCGATATGAACATGACCCTATGTTAATGATGTAACTATCACTGTAACAATTTGTTTGTATCATGTTTAATGTCTGCATAAGGTGACGTTTGCGTTATGTGTTGTATTGTCAACTATTACCGGTGATTGCTGCTGTGTTCATGTGTTATTAGCATGAGTGGGAGTTGTGACACCTCTAGCGATGTTCCAATATATTCATCTATGTTTCAAGGTCCCAACGTCCACTTAGTATTATTGTTTAACTTGTGTCATCTAACTCTGTCTTGGTTTTAATCTATGTCCATGGTATGGACCTGTAGATGAATTTATGTTTAGACATCATGATAATAAATATTGTTATTTTCATTGTTGCTTAATTAACAATAGTATCGAGAGAAATATGATGATAGGACATAATAACAATGGTGTATCCCATCATATGGTTATGGTAACATTTCAAGGTTTTAAGGGACATGGAGTTTTCACTTGAAAGTTGACTACATCATTGTTTAAATGATTGTAGGTAAATATATAAGGTGCCCTTGACATTATTCGATGGCTTGGTTTCAATATATATATAATACAATGATTATCAATCATAGTGCTTCTCTATACGTTGAACAAGGTTTATATTCATGCAATGATTTGGAATCGGTGATCAATTATTCGAACTGCATCATACTATAGGAACTCGACCCATGTTACGTTGATAAATTACATGGCTACGTGGTTGGCTCTCCTCCATGCATTTGGTGATATATAAGCTAATAATGAAACCCTACCTGGTCATTGTCTTTGCCTTCGGGCTCGGGTTCTAAAGGGAGAAACCCTCCATGTCTGAACTCGTTAGTTTGGCATTGTAACAGGCTATTTGCTTAGGTTCTGGTTACGTTATTTTCATTCTTCTGATAGTATAGAAGTCTTGAGCTCTGAATTGGCGTCTGCTACATTTTCATTTGTATCCTGGTCTCGTTGTCATCACCATTTTTAGTCACCTGCTACTTACAGCTTTCCACTGTCGCTGGTGTGAGTATGAGGCAGGGTTTCGCTGTTGTTTTTATCCAAGAGGTGGTTGTGCATTTGGGTTTGGGGGTGTGCTTCTCGACTGGTTCATTCCCAGCTTAAGGGTTTCGTCTGGAATGTTGCCTGTCGCGGCTGTCAATAGAATAGTACTGGAAATTTCCCTTGCTCATCTAACTGATGAATGAAATGGGGTTTGGCTACGTGTTTCCACTGGTGGCTACCAGGTTGTCCACGGGTTGCTTCCTCCATGGCTTTGGTAAGATAATGGGTTCACAGTTTTGGTTTTGCACAGATTGTTTAGATTTACACTAGTATTAACTACTCTCGGCATTCAATAATGTGATTAATATCTCTCGGCATTCGTTAATGTGCAGGTCACGCGGTTCTGAAGGTACACAGGGCTTCATCTCCAGCGCTGGCTCCTCCGGGTAAGCCTGGTTATCCACGGCTGTCTCTCCCTTTGTTGGTTTTGTTGTACTAGGGTTGAGTTTGGAGGGGAACTCTTGTATAATGGGTTGTTATGGTTCTTGTGACATGGATACAGTCCCATGTATAAATTGTTTTGTTTATAAAAGAAAGGGTTGATACCTGGCATGTCTATGGAGAACCATCCACGACTCAGACTGTATGAGGCCAGGGTTGTTATTGTCATTGTATTTTCTATGTGTAGGGTTTTACCCACGCTGTACAAGTTAATAGTTACTGTGATGTTGGGCCTGTCATGTGGCCGTGCATCATTCTGTGTGTTGATAAATGAATAGAGTGTTTAAAATATATAAGGACTGTTTTGCATTCTCCAATACTTGCAAGTATGATAACTCTGCTGTAGATGAATCCATGTATCTGTCTATCTGCGTTTTTCTTGGATTTTGAGTGTTTAAACAAAAGAATACTGATGGTTTTCTACCATTACTGTAATGGTTAATTAGTATAGAGTAAACCCTGGCGAACTGGGAAATCTCTTTCGAATTAATATATACATGTAAAAGTGATTGAGTTCGGTGGTGACTGGAAACGAGTTGGGAAATTTTGGTGTTTTGTTTTAAATATAGAATATAACTGTGGATAAGAAAATATACATAAACGATGTATAAAACCTCCTGTAGGTTCGGTCTGTCATATGAGGCATTTCTTTTCTTTTGTTTTCACCCTATTGATTTAATAAGGTCTGGCTACGGCCGTGATAAGTTTGCTATCCACTCCCAAAGAAAATGAGATAAGTCTTAATACAATAAATAATTATGAGGGTTGTAACAGCCAACAATGGCTACGCTCGTTGATGGCTTCCCTGTGTTTAAAAATGTGTGACTATAGATAAGACAACCTACGACAGAGCTGTGTATTTCATATAATACAAGCTCTATAATGAACAGTGATTCTATGCTTATGATTTGGATCGTGAAACAATAAAGTCTCTATGTACTAAGACTTGGCCTCGAGCCAGTCAAGATATTTGTCTTGTTTTATAATAACTCTGTTAATCTATGTTGTGACAACATGGCTATAAATGCTATAGTATTAGGTAAAAAAAAAAAAACAAAACAAATTACAGTTTATGTGTTTGAAATTTGACTATGATTTTTATTTAATAAGATTGTATGGGAAGTTTTTTAAACGATGAAACATGGTTGCAACCACATCTTTTGGATATTCGATAACTGTCAATGATATTCTGAGTAAAAATAAATAGAATGACATGAGTTTTGTTCTCCTTAGCTCGGTACAAAGAATGACCTGTATCTATAGTTGACTGAAATATAAAACAGATATATATATACAGGTATATTGCTCAAATAGAAACTATTCCTGTACATTTCTCTAGTAGGAAATATCTCACAGTAAATCTAAGATTTATCTATGTCTGTTCTTATGATTGTTTTAATAAATATAATTCTGGAATGACTACTGTTTAATATTCTGTCTATTATTTAACTATTAATAGAAATTCTAGAAATAAATAAACATGATATTTGACTACTGTAACAGTAACAAATATATTCTGCATAGGATAATTACTCTATTTACGTGATAATAGGAATTACAGAAAAACTGATCTACATAAAATAAATATTGTTCAAAACATAGTTGAGATAGTCCATTCTACATTTAATTTATTAAATAAACAACAGGAAGAGTGGCAGAACCTGTTTCTATGGCAGACAATAACAACGATGGGAGGCTGTTCCTCCCTACCAATTCCTGGAGAGTGCCCAAACAGCACTTCTCAGGACCCCCGAGCTTGCTCTGGTCTAACTGGCTGGAACTAGGTACAGCCAACAATTCCCTCAGCCAAAACAGCTATACTGGAACCAAGTTACTGCAACTTCCTGACTCAAAACACTTCCTTACTGTTTTCCCACTTCCTCAATGGGACTCCTGAATAGCATTCACCTGAATGTATTCTCCCTCTAGAACAATTGATGACCCCCAGCTCAGTTCATTGAGTAGTATTTAAAAGATTGCCTAGGTCTTAGTTGGGTTAACTGTCATTAATGAGCCACCTGCTCAGATTCCACTTTCTTGGGGAATCATGACCCCAAAATATAGGGAAGTTGCCACCTGCAACTCAGGAAGTGTTTGAGGATGCTGCCACTTGTCTTTTGTCCTTCCACCTAATTCCATCCACCAGTTAGACCAGTAACCTCTTTTAACAGCTCTCCCATGCTGTTGTCTCCATAATTTATTTATTAATAATAATTATTCAGAATTTACATTCCATTTCTGGAGACTCTGCTGAGTCATCCATTCCTACTTAGCATTAAATTAATCATAATGTCTCAGGAATATTAATAAAATAATTACATTATTTTAATAAAATTGGGGTATGTGACATACACACCCCCTTAAAATGTAACATCGTCCTCGATGTTACTTATTCTTCTTCTTCAGCCACCTGCTGGAATAGATGGGGATATGCTTCCCGCATCTTACTTTCCAGCTCCCAGGTAGCTTCTTCAGGACTAAGGTGCTTCCATTGCACCTTCATTTGTCCAATTATGCGGTTCCGTAGAGTAATTTCCCTCCTCCCGAGGATACAATCCGGTTCCACCAGAACTTCCCCTTCTGGTTCTACCTGTACAATGTTCCAATCAATAACATGAGTAGCATCATGAACATACTTTTTCAAAACAGAGATATGAAAAACATTGTGTACTTTTAAATTTGGTGGTAATGCTAACTGATAAGCAACTTGACCGATTCTAGATAAAATTTCAAACGGACCACAGTAACGTGGTGCTAATTTTGCACAACTTCCTAATCTTAGGGAGCTCTTCTTTGGCCTTACCTTGATGAACACATGTTCACCTACCTGGAACTCTTTAGGAGTTCTTTTCAAATCTGCTTGACTCTGTAATGTCCCCACCTGCTGACCACTGCGAAGCAAGGAACATACTACCAATCGATGGGGCTCTTAATCAAAATTTAGCCCACTCATTTCATTACAAGAAAAAGATATGAATGTGCAGATGTAGACAATCAATCATGCACAGCGGAAACAACATCCACACAATCATTCGAATACATTCAAGATTTCAGGCATTAATAAAAGCATTTCATAAATAAATATATAGGCAGAAACACTTATCTTCGTTTCAATTGTCCCAAGCAACTAGCTATGTCGCTGCAACGTTCCACCCAACCGTAGGCTCTTCGACAGCTTATACTGAGTCCGTCCGAAGGCCACCCCCGAGCTGGGCATGATTCTCACAAGGACAAAGGGGGCATTCCAGCTCAACCACTGCCCAATAACCATTTTTATCTCAGCCAAGCCAAAATAATGGATTACCCATCACCCATACCCAACATACTCTTTCTTCTCACCACAAAACGACTATTGACAGGGTTACACATTTACAACAGAGGTGTTCACAAAACAGGGTCCACATTGGTTCCCCCAGCTCGTGGTTCACCCAATGAACTGTGGGATTTCGTTTTCAACCCCAGGGAGCAAAACCGATTTCTCTCCACTGGTTAGGATCCCTTCCAATGGCCTAAACGACCCCCAGGAAGACCCAAAACGTTCTGCTCTCTTTCCCCACGGGTAACCAACACAAAAACGCCCCTTCCCAGCTAAAAGATGAAGGGAGACACAGAAAAACGAGGGAGGAAAACGCCCAGGCAGCTTGAGCTGCGTGAGAGAGCAGGGTCCTGGTGAATAATGGCTTAGGCAGCCATTTCGTGGCTCTATTCTTGCCCAAAAGACCAACACGTTTTTCCATGAAGGGTGGCTTGCCCATACCCGATTTTGGACAGCCATACCTCCCCATTCCCAAGGCAATAACTTCCCCAACCAACTCTTGGGAGAAATCAATGGTTGGGTACAAAAGTCAACATGGGTAGTTGAGGGTTTGATGGGTTCCCTTATTGACACTTGGATTGACTCTATTGGCTCAAGGGTTTGAATGTTTTCCCTCCCAATTCCTTGTGAAATCATGCCCCCATCTCTTTGTTGCATTGCATAGCTAGTTGTGGGTATTTTTTTATTAAAATGCATATTACATGCTATTTGAATTTCCACTGTGCATTGCTAGCACGCAAACCATATGCATCACGAAATCGATGGCGGGGCCTTGGCCTTGAGCTCCTCACCATGATTTCCTAGCAATATTACATCATTTATACTGTTAATGCCATGGGGCCAAACTGGGGACATTACAGACTCTTTTGCCGATCCTGGGCAATCTTCAAGTTCTCCTGCACTTGTTTCACAATCTGTTCCATTTCTTTCAATAAATCAGGTCCTAACACTAATCTATCTACTGGATTACTCCAAGAGATAGGAGTGTTGCATTTTCGTCCATACAAAATCTCAAAAGGACTAAACTTAGCTGATGATTGATAGCTGTTATTGTATGCAAATTCGGCTAAGTGTAAATAATCCTCCCACTTACCTGGTTGATCTTTAACATACATCCTTAACAGATCTTCTAATACTTGATTAACTCTTTCAGTTTGTCCGTCCGTCTGAGGATGGAAAGAGGTGCTGAAATTCAAAGTGGTGTTTAATCCTTTGAACAAGGATCTCCAAAAATTTCCTGTGAATTTGGGATCCCTGTCTGATATAATAACTTTTGGAATACCATGTAACCGAAAAATCTGTTTTAAAAAGATATCTGCTATGTTTGCAGCCTTGTATGTGGTTTTAACAGGAATAAAGTGTGCTGATTTACTTAATTTGTCCACCACTACCATAATTGAATCATTCTGATGTTGATTTTTGGGTAAACCCGTAATGAAATCCAGGCTGATTATTTCCCATTTCCAGCTAGGAATAGGTAAAGGTTGCAGCAATCCAGCTGGATGTTGGTGTTCTGTTTTTACTTGTTGGCAGTCAAAACACCTAGCTAAATACTCAGCTATTTCAGATTTCATGTTAGGCCAAAAATATTCTTTTCTCAACATGGTGACGGTCTTTTGATAGCCTGGATGCCCAGAGTAAGGGGTTTTATGAATTTCGTCTAAAATTAACAGCTTAACTTTAGGTGCATTAGGAATATACAGCCTGTCTTTAAACAATAAAAATCCGTTTTCATTTAAACTATACCCTTTTATCAAACTTTCTGTGGGTTGTTCTTTGGCTGTAGTTTGTAAATGCTGATAATTTTCGTCTAATTTTATCCCTTCAGCCAGCTGTTCATTTAAGTCAGAGGTATAAGTGCTGCTAGCTGATATAAAATTTAGCTTTGCATTTCTGCTCAAGGCATCAGCCACCTTATTTTCCTTCCCTTTTATGTGTTGGATTTCAAAATCGTATTCACTTAGGAATGCCAGCCACCTGGCTTGTCTTGCATTTAAATTTGGCTGATCTAAAAGGTATTTCAGACCTTTATTATCTGTTAGTAAGGTGAATTTTCTGCCTATTAGGTGGTGTCGCCACATCTTTAAAGCATGAATTACAGCAGCTAATTCTAGGTCATAGGTGGCATAATTCTTTTCATGGATTTTCAGCTTCCTAGATTCGTAAGCAATGACATATCCTTATTGAGTCAGCACTCCACCTAAACCATCATTACAAGTGTCGGTGCAAACTACGAAATCTTTATTTGGGTCCGCTATTCTAAGAATAGGTGCAGTTTTCAATAAGGTCTTAAGTTTCTTGAAACTTTCTTCACACTTCGCATTCCAATCAAACTTCTTGCCTTTCTTTTGCAAAGAAGTGATTGGGTTGGCTATTTTTGAAAAGCCTTCAATAAACCTCCGGTAGTAACCGGTAATCCCCATGAAAGATCTAACGTCCGTCACATCTTTAGGTACTGGCCATTCTTCAATCGCCCGAATCTTTTCGGGATCCACTGAAATCCCTTCCTTAATGACTACATGTCCTAAGTACTGGATTTCATCTTTGAAGAAGTCACACTTACTGAATTTCGCAAAGAGCTGTTGTTCTCTCAGTTCTTGTAAGACTATACGTAAGTGTTCTTTATGCTCCTCCTCACTCTTAGAATAGACTAAAATGTCGTCGATGAATACGACAACAAATTTATCCAAGTACTTATGCATTATGTTGTTCATTAAGCACATAAAAACAGCTGGGGCGTTAGTAAGCCAAATGGCATTACGACAAATTCTTAATGTCCATACCTTGTTCTAAAGGCTGTTTTGAAAATGTCCTCTTCTTTAATTCTTACCTGATGATAACCCGATCTCAGATCGATCTTGGAGAATACCGTAGCGCCACGTAGCTGATCAAACAGATCATCAATACGAGGTAACGGATACCTGTTTTTGATCGTCATCTTGTTTAGTTGACGATAATCTATGCAAAGTCGCATAGTTCCGTCCTTCTTTTTTACAAAAATCACTGGTGCTCCCCAAGGGGATACACTGGGTCGAATATAGTTCTTGTCTATTAACTCCTTTAACTGAGTTTTCAACTTGTTAAGTTCCAAGATATTCATACGATACGGGGCTTTTGAACTGGGAACAGCACCTGGTACCAGCTCAATTGTGAAGTCTAGCTCCCTCTTGGGAGGCAATTCAGGGATTTCCTCAGGAAAAACGTCAATAAATTCATTGACTACAGGGATGTTCTCTACTGTTTTCTGGTTGCTTTCGGACTTATCTGTCTCATCTGTAATAGTTACAGCATAGGTCTTGCACCCTTTTCTGACTGCTCTTTTAAGTTGTAAGGCAGAAATCTGCCTAACTACTGTTTTCCTAGGGATACCCCTGACAGTTACAGGCTGTCCACTACTGTTTACACACCTAAAAGTTTTGTCAAAACAGTTTAAAACGACCCTATGTTGTTCCAACCAGTCCATTCCGATAAGTATGTCATAAGAGCCAAGTGGTAAGATGTTCAGTTTAACTGTAGTTCTAAAATCATTCATGTTTAAGATGCATTCTTTTACATAACAGTTTACTTTCCTCTTTGCCCCAGTAGCTAATTGTACAGACCAAGAATTATCAAATCTTTCAACAGTCAAATTACATTTTTCTACCAGCTGAGGTGAAATATAACTAAGACTAGCACCTGGATCTATTAAAATAGTAATAGGGATTTTGTCAATCATACCTCCTACTTCCACCATGGAAGTTTGGTAGTCAGCCTGGCGGTTTTCCAACGCTGCATTGATTCGGGGCATAGTTCCTGCAAAATCCCCAACTATCATTTCATCTTGCACAGTATGAATATTGCTGATTTGTTTGTTTCTGTTTGGGCAGACTGAAGCATAATGTGGCCCATTACACTCCCAGCACTTGACAGGTTCTTTTCGCTCAAAGTTTTTAGTGTAGTTTCCATTGTTATTAGGAGTCTCCTTGTTGTTTTTGTAATTGTTGGAATGACTGACAGCTCCATTTTTGTTTCCCTGGAAGCTTTTACCATTGAAGTGGTTTCCGTTTTTGTCATTCTTGAAACTTTTATGAGAGGCAAATTCCTTTTTCTTGTACTCCATCTGATTGCTGTTCTTTTTGGCTTTCCAACTGGCTATCCCCTCTTTCTTTTTATTCTGTTCATAACAGAAATTGGCTTTGCGCATGGCTTCTTCCAGTGTTTTGGGGTTGTCATATTCAATTCTGTCCTTGATATGATAGGGCAGACAACTAAGAAACCGCTGTATTTTTGGTTTCTCTTCGACAAAATACGGTACATACCGCAACAGACTTAAGAATTTACTGTTTAAGTCCTTCATCGTCATAGATCCGAGCTTTAATTCATAAAATTCCTTGGCCCTCTCTTCATAATACTGTTCGGACAGAAATTTCTTCTTGAAGTATCTTTTAAATGTACTCCAATTAACTTCTCTTTCTTTGATCCCTTTGACCCTTTTCAGATCTTGCCACCATATGTCCGCCTTTCCCGAGAGGTTGTAGATGGCCATTCGTGCCTTCAGCTGATTTGAGTAGTTATAGATCTGAAAATATTTTCTCATCCCGGATAACCAGGATTCCGCCTCTTCTCCAGTTTCAGATTCTCCATTGAAGGTTGGGGGCTTTATCTTCTTAAACTCCCCGAAAATCTCTTCATAAGGCCGGTACTTTTTCCTTCGGTTGTACAGCTCAGTTTCACTGCTGTCACTGCTAGTGTGATAACTAGGTTGTCCTTTTCTTTCTTCAGACGATGAACTGCTGTCGGATTTAGCTGGTTTTGTCCTTTTTGACCCTTTTTGATGACTAACTTCTTCTGAGTCAGCTCATTTGCTCCTTCCTTCAGTCTGAAATTTTTCTATCAATAGCTGATTTAACTGCTCCTGAGTCTTTAGAATCCTTTCATTATCCTTCTTGACTGTTTCCATCTCTGTCTTTAGTCCTCTTATGGTCTGCATCAGCTCAGTGGTGTGAGCAATTGCTTCTTCTGTCTCAGGTTCTCTTGACATCTGTCTTGTCACTGCATTTGGAGATTCCTCCTCAGTGTATTCTCCCAGTTTTTCCATACCTGTTTGAAGAATTCAGAAAAAAGGAAATTTTCTGTTCTATTCATGAAACCGAAATATATGTTAGTACTTTATAATAAAAAAAAAAATTCTTTTATGGTCATTGTTTTTCGGAAGTTAGTGGAGTCACATCCAAGCCTAGTGTCTGAACCTCGCTCTGACACCACATGTCAGAACCCGATCTTTCTGAAAAATTTAAAATTTTTATTTTAACAATAAATGTTAATTAATAGCATTCCTGGTCCTGTTTAATTTCAGTAACTAATCATAATCTTGTTTAAAGATTCTGTCTTACTACAATTGTGATTTTTGTGATTTTAAATGTTGACTGTTTTTGTTTCAAACTGCAAAGGGAGAGCTAGCCATAGCTCACTGGCTTACTTAGCTTATGAGCTAATGCATAATTTGTCTTTTGTTCGCAGGCACACCGGTGTAGTATGGATCACTGTGATTAAATTTTCTTTTGTAAGTATCAAACTTCTTTTCCCTGCACTGTATAAACTTAAAGAAGATCTATTTACTATTACTAGTTGTCGTGTAAGATAGTAAGGTTCTTTTCATGAAAATTTATACTTGAATTAAGATTGATAGTCTGCCTCGACATGGTATCTCTTATCCGGGACAGTATCATCAGGTTTTGCGATGAATTACAAAGTTTCCCGTCGTATCCAATGCGATATGAACATGACCCTATGTTAATGATGTAACTATCACTGTAACAATTTGTTTGTATCATGTTTAATGTCTGCATAAGGTGACGTTTGCGTTATGTGTTGTATTGTCAACTATTACCGGTGATTGCTGCTGTGTTCATGTGTTATTAGCATGAGTGGGAGTTGTGACACCTCTAGCGATGTTCCAATATATTCATCTATGTTTCAAGGTCCCAACGTCCACTTAGTATTATTGTTTAACTTGTGTCATCTAACTCTGTCTTGGTTTTAATCTATGTCCATGGTATGGACCTGTAGATGAATTTATGTTTAGACATCATGATAATAAATATTGTTATTTTCATTGTTGCTTAATTAACAATAGTATCGAGAGAAATATGATGATAGGACATAATAACAATGGTGTATCCCATCATATGGTTATGGTAACATTTCAAGGTTTTAAGGGACATGGAGTTTTCACTTGAAAGTTGACTACATCATTGTTTAAATGATTGTAGGTAAATATATAAGGTGCCCTTGACATTATTCGATGGCTTGGTTTCAATATATATATAATACAATGATTATCAATCATAGTGCTTCTCTATACGTTGAACAAGGTTTATATTCATGCAATGATTTGGAATCGGTGATCAATTATTCGAACTGCATCATACTATAGGAACTCGACCCATGTTACGTTGATAAATTACATGGCTACGTGGTTGGCTCTCCTCCATGCATTTGGTGATATATAAGCTAATAATGAAACCCTACCTGGTCATTGTCTTTGCCTTCGGGCTCGGGTTCTAAAGGGAGAAACCCTCCATGTCTGAACTCGTTAGTTTGGCATTGTAACAGGCTATTTGCTTAGGTTCTGGTTACGTTATTTTCATTCTTCTGATAGTATAGAAGTCTTGAGCTCTGAATTGGCGTCTGCTACATTTTCATTTGTATCCTGGTCTCGTTGTCATCACCATTTTTAGTCACCTGCTACTTACAGCTTTCCACTGTCGCTGGTGTGAGTATGAGGCAGGGTTTCGCTGTTGTTTTTATCCAAGAGGTGGTTGTGCATTTGGGTTTGGGGGTGTGCTTCTCGACTGGTTCATTCCCAGCTTAAGGGTTTCGTCTGGAATGTTGCCTGTCGCGGCTGTCAATAGAATAGTACTGGAAATTTCCCTTGCTCATCTAACTGATGAATGAAATGGGGTTTGGCTACGTGTTTCCACTGGTGGCTACCAGGTTGTCCACGGGTTGCTTCCTCCATGGCTTTGGTAAGATAATGGGTTCACAGTTTTGGTTTTGCACAGATTGTTTAGATTTACACTAGTATTAACTACTCTCGGCATTCAATAATGTGATTAATATCTCTCGGCATTCGTTAATGTGCAGGTCACGCGGTTCTGAAGGTACACAGGGCTTCATCTCCAGCGCTGGCTCCTCCGGGTAAGCCTGGTTATCCACGGCTGTCTCTCCCTTTGTTGGTTTTGTTGTACTAGGGTTGAGTTTGGAGGGGAACTCTTGTATAATGGGTTGTTATGGTTCTTGTGACATGGATACAGTCCCATGTATAAATTGTTTTGTTTATAAAAGAAAGGGTTGATACCTGGCATGTCTATGGAGAACCATCCACGGCTCAGACTGTATGAGGCCAGGGTTGTTATTGTCATTGTATTTTCTATGTGTAGGGTTTTACCCACGCTGTACAAGTTAATAGTTACTGTGATGTTGGGCCTGTCATGTGGCCGTGCATCATTCTGTGTGTTGATAAATGAATAGAGTGTTTAAAATATATAAGGACTGTTTTGCATTCTCCAATACTTGCAAGTATGATAACTCTGCTGTAGATGAATCCATGTATCTGTCTATCTGCGTTTTTCTTGGATTTTGAGTGTTTAAACAAAAGAATACTGATGGTTTTCTACCATTACTGTAATGGTTAATTAGTATAGAGTAAACCCTGGCGAACTGGGAAATCTCTTTCGAATTAATATATACATGTAAAAGTGATTGAGTTCGGTGGTGACTAGAAACGAGTTGGGAAATTTTGGTGTTTTGTTTTAAATATAGAATATAACTGTGGATAAGAAAATATACATAAACGATGTATAAAACCTCCTGTAGGTTCGGTCTGTCATATGAGGCATTTCTTTTCTTTTGTTTTCACCCTATTGATTTAATAAGGTCTGGCTACGGCCGTGATAAGTTTGCTATCCACTCCCAAAGAAAATGAGATAAGTCTTAATACAATAAATAATTATGAGGGTTGTAACAGCCAACAATGGCTACGCTCGTTGATGGCTTCCCTGTGTTTAAAAATGTGTGACTATAGATAAGACAACCTACGACAGAGCTGTGTATTTCATATAATACAAGCTCTATAATGAACAGTGATTCTATGCTTATGATTTGGATCGTGAAACAATAAAGTCTCTATGTACTAAGACTTGGCCTCGAGCCAGTCAAGATATTTGTCTTGTTTTATAATAACTCTGTTAATCTATGTTGTGACAACATGGCTATAAATGCTATAGTATTAGGTAAAAAAAAAAAAAAAAAACAAATTACAGTTTATGTGTTTGAAATTTGACTATGATTTTTATTTAATAAGATTGTATGGGAAGTTTTTTAAACGATGAAACATGGTTGCAACCACATCTTTTGGATATTCGATAACTGTCAATGATATTCTGAGTAAAAATAAATAGAATGACATGAGTTTTGTTCTCCTTAGCTCGGTACAAAGAATGACATGTATCTATAGTTGACTGAAATATAAAACAGATATATATATACAGGTATATTGCTCAAATAGAAACTATTCCTGTACATTTCTCTAGTAGGAAATATCTCACAGTAAATCTAAGATTTATCTATGTCTGTTCTTATGATTGTTTTAATAAATATAATTCTGGAATGACTACTGTTTAATATTCTGTCTATTATTTAACTATTAATAGAAATTCTAGAAATAAATAAACATGATATTTGACTACTGTAACAGTAACAAATATATTCTGCATAGGATAATTACTCTATTTACGTGATAATAGGAATTACAGAAAAACTGATCTACATAAAATAAATACTGTTCAAAACACAGTTGAGATAGTCCATTCTACATTTAATTTATTAAATAAACAACAGGAAGAGTGGCAGAACCTGTTTCTATGGCAGACAATAACAGCGATGGGAGGCTGTTCCTCCCTACCAATTCCTGGAGAGTGCCCAAACAGCACTTCTCAGGACCCCCGAGCTTGCTCTGGTCTAACTGGCTGGAACTAGGTACAGCCAACAATTCCCTCAGCCAAAACAGCTATACTGGAACCAAGTTACTGCAACTTCCTGACTCAAAACACTTCCTTACTGTTTTCCCACTTCCTCAATGGGACTCCTGAATAGCATTCACCTGAATGTATTCTCCCTCTAGAACAATTGCTGACCCCCAGCTCAGTTCATTGAGTAGTATTTAAAAGATTGCCTAGGTCTTAGTTGGGTTAACTGTCATTAATGAGCCACCTGCTCAGATTCCACTTTCTTGGGGAATCATGACCCCAAAATATAGGGAAGTTGCCACCTGCAACTCAGGAAGTGTTTGAGGATGCTGCCACTTGTCTTTTGTCCTTCCACCTAATTCCATCCACCAGTTAGACCAGTAACCTCTTTTAACAGCTCTCCCATGCTGTTGTCTCCATAATTTATTTATTAATAATAATTATTCAGAATTTACATTCCATTTCTGGAGACTCTGCTGAGTCATCCATTCCTACTTAGCATTAAATTAATCATAATGTCTCAGGAATATTAATAAAATAATTACATTATTTTAATAAAATTGGGGTATGTGACATACACACCCCCTTAAAATGTAACATCGTCCTCGATGTTACTTATTCTTCTTCTTCAGCCACCTGCTGGAATAGATGGGGATATGCTTCCCGCATCTTACTTTCCAGCTCCCAGGTAGCTTCTTCAGGATTAAGGTGCTTCCATTGCACCTTCATTTGTCCAATTATGCGGTTCCGTAGAGTAATTTCCCTCCTCCCGAGGATACAATCCGGTTCCACCAGAACTTCCCCTTCTGGTTCTACCTGTACAATGTTCCAATCAATAACATGAGTAGCATCATGAACATACTTTTTCAAAACAGAGATATGAAAAACATTGTGTACTTTTAAATTTGGTGGTAATGCTAACTGATAAGCAACTTGACCGATTCTAGATAAAATTTCAAACGGACCACAGTAACGTGGTGCTAATTTTGCACAACTTCCTAATCTTAGGGAGCTCTTCTTTGGCCTTACCTTGATGAACACATGTTCACCTACCTGGAACTCTTTAGGAGTTCTTTTCAAATCTGCTTGACTCTGTAATGTCCCCACCTGCTGACCACTGCGAAGCAAGGAACATACTACCAATCGATGGGGCTCTTAATCAAAATTTAGCCCACTCATTTCATTACAAGAAAAAGATATGAATGTGCAGATGTAGACAATCAATCATGCACAGCGGAAACAACATCCACACAATCATTCGAATACATTCAAGATTTCAGGCATTAATAAAAGCATTTCATAAATAAATATATAGGCAGAAACACTTATCTTCGTTTCAATTGTCCCAAGCAACTAGCTATGTCACTGCAACGTTCCACCCAACCGTAGGCTCTTCGACAGCTTATACTGAGTCCGTCTGAAGGCCACCCCCGAGCTGGGCATGATTCTCACAAGGACAAAGGGGGCATTCCAGCTCAACCACTGCCCAATAACCATTTTTATCTCAGCCAAGCCAGAATAATGGATTACCCATCACCCATGCCCAACATACTCTTTCTTCTCACCACAAAACGACTATTGACAGGGTTACACATTTACAACAGAGGTGTTCACAAAACAGGGTCCACATTGGTTCCCCCAGCTCGTGGTTCACCCAATGAACTGTGGGATTTCGTTTTCAACCCCAGGGAGCAAAACCGATTTCTCTCCACTGGTTAGGATCCCTTCCAATGGCCTAAACGACCCCCAGGAAGACCCAAAACGTTCTGCTCTCTTTCCCCACGGGTAACCAACACAAAAACGCCCCTTCCCAGCTAAAAGATGAAGGGAGACACAGAAAAACGGGGGAGGAAAACGCCCAGGCAGCTTGAGCTGCGTGAGAGAGCAGGGTCCTGGTGAATAATGGCTTAGGCAGCCATTTCGTGGCTCTATTCTTGCCCAAAAGACCAACACGTTTTTCCATGAAGGGTGGCTTGCCCATACCCGATTTTGGACAGCCATACCTCCCCATTCCCAAGGCAATAACTTCCCCAACCAACTCTTGGGAGAAATCAATGGTTGGGTACAAAAGTCAACATGGGTAGTTGAGGGTTTGATGGGTTCCCTTATTGACACTTGGCTTGACTCTATTGGCTCAAGGGTTTGAATGTTTTCCCTCCCAATTCCTTGTGAAATCATGCCCCCATCTCTTTGTTGCATTGCATAGCTAGTTGTGGGTATTTTTTTATTAAAATGCATATTACATGCTATTTGAATTTCCACTGTGCATTGCTAGCACGCAAACCATATGCATCACGAAATCGATGGCGGGGCCTTGGCCTTGAGCTCCTCACCATGATTTCCTAGCAATATTACATCATTTATAGTGTTAATGCCATGGGGCCAAACTGGGGACATTACATTCCCCTCCCCTTGGAATAACACCGTCCTCGGTGTTCCAACACTTAGGTATGAATACCCACTTTACACATGATCCAAAATTCACAAAATGTGACAGGTCTGTTCTGCGTTTTACCCCCTTACTTTGACTTTCAGGATCAAGTCCTTTGGCTTCCACCAGCTGCTCCTGCTAGCTTTGGTCTTCCATCTCCACAAGTGGGCATTGCTCCAGAACAATCCCTTCCATTTGTTTACGTTCCAGCTGATCTACAAGTCTGGAATTTCATGGATGCCATCTTTCTTGTTGTCCCAACAGCTATCTGTGAGACTTAGCATGGCAATTCCTGTTAGGACAAGCATAACACAATAATAAAATTAGTCAATTATTTTCCTAATTGACTTAGAACGTCCATGCTTTACTCACGAGACTTCCACACATTCATGCTTTCCCACATACACATGAACTCATTCATGTTCATCCTTTCACAAGAAAATAACTATTTCAGCATTCACAATTCATTTCAAGCAATTAAACACAAATTATTCTCATTTATGACATGCACTCAATAGTCTTTTGTTTCTGAGATGCATTAGTCAAAAAAGAAAGAGAAGAGTAAGAGTTTCCCCCTCTTAATCTGGTTTCAATCCGGAGCCACACCATCATTGGTGGTTCTATGCTCCTTGGTCTCTTTCACTTCAATGTGAATGCTTGACTTGCCCTTTCTTGGCTATGACACTTTAGTGTCTAAGGTCTGTCGAGTAGATTTCAACTAGGGAACCCTTCCCCATTGTTGCTTACAGAACCTTTGGCTGCTAGGACCCACACAGTTCCACTAGCACCATCTTCCATTACTGCTCATATTGAGCTCTTTTAGGACAGTCATATGTCCACATGCATCCTCCGGATGCTTTCATAGTCTTTGCTTCCAGCAATACCTACACTCAAACATTGGGTTAATTCACATGTTTAGTGTATTTTCATAGAGTTTATCTCCAAATGAGAGTTTAAGAAATCATAATCAAATCATATACACATGTATATTCATAAGCAAGAGTTGCAAGATAACCAAATACTTATCTTTATTGGATGTCTTCACTTTACTCCACAGGATCCTTCTTCGCTTTCCAAGCATTGGATTTCCCGTGGATACAACAATGAATGTTGGGCCAGCACGTAGGCTACTCCACAACCATTCAAATAGGCAATGCCATGCCAGTACGCCGACTGGTTTTTATCAATTGTTTAAGGGAATGTTTGGCCAGCACGCCGGCTGCTCCACAACATCGAGTGGTTAATGTTTCCATCAACTATTCTCTGAATTTGCCAAGAATTTCATAGCGTCCAACCAGTTACTCTCTGGCTTTACCAAGCATTTATAGCTCCAACCAGTTACTCTCTGGATTTACCAAGCCTTTATAGCTCTTTCAGGGTCCTTGCTTCCTGTATTGTGCATTTTCCTCGTTACTCCAAAGGTTTCCTTCTCTGCTTTACAAGTCTTGGATCACCTGTGGGGTGGATGTTTGGCCAGCACACATGCTGCTCCACAACATCATCTGAATAGGCAATGCCAAGCCAATGCGCCGACTGGGTTTATCAGGCATCCCACCAATCAGTATGCTAAGCCAGTACTCCGACTGGGTTTATCAAGCATTTCAAAAATCAGTATGCTAAGCCAGTACGCCGACTGGGTTTATCAAGCATTTCAAAAATCAGTATGCTAAGCCAGTACGCCGACTGGGTTTATCAAGCATTTCAAAAATCAGTATGCTAAGCCAGTACGCCGACTGGGTTTATCAAGCATTTCAAAAATCAGTATGCTAAGCCAGTACGCCGACTGGGTTTATCAAGCATTTAATAACCATTTCCAAGCCAGTTCTCTGACTGGGTTTGTCAGGAAATATCACCCAAATAACCAGTACCTTCACAACATGCAAATATCCAATGCCAAGCCAGTACACCGACTGGGTTTGTCGGGCATTAATTTAACAATCATGCCAAGCCAGTACACCGACTGGGTTTATCAGGCATCCAGCAACCTTTCACCACAACTCCCAAATAACCAATGCCAAGCCAGTACGCCGACTGGGTTTATCAGGCATACAACAACCATTTCCAAGCCAGTACATCGACTGGGTTTCTCAGGCAATATGAACAACATAATATGATTACGTGGCTCCCTCTCTTGTGCAACCAGCAGTTCCCTCCAGGAACTCCATAGGTGACTCACTTGACTGCAGACTAGCATGGCCCCACAATACCCACTCACACTACACAAGGATAATACCCCTTTTCTGCAACACAGCTCCCTGGGCCTATCCACCCCTTCTAGTGTCCTTTAGTGTGAGCGTAGAAAGGTTACCAATGCCCATACAGTCCTCTTGAGCACCCTTTCTTCACTTTGCCTCTTTCGTGCAACACCAAGTTGCATCTGTGTAAGCTGTTAGCACAAGAAGGATAAGCAGGCTCATCAGTATTGTTGCCCAAAAATTGTAATCATATTTCATATCATTCACTATCAAGTATTGAAACACCAGGAATGCGTCCATTCCCTTAGGATGTAGTCAATATTGAAAACCCTATCATGACCCAGCACCAGAAAAGGTGTGCACCCCCTCTCCGATGTGCGCCATGTAGGCCCTAATCATACTCAAGCAGTCTGCAATGATATAAATAAGATGGAGCATGCTCTGCATATTAAATCTAATAACCAGACACGTATATTCTTAGTTAGGGTTACGGAATACTCATTCGCTTCACAGATGTATATTTTCTGCATTTGTGAAGAATGGGGCTCCCTTCTCTAAGTCAATAGTCCTTCGGTTTGCCACCCCAATCTTTTCACGTGCCATAACCCACACATGCCTTCTTGGCATAATTTACTGTCTCACTCACATGCTTTACCAACATGCAGTTTGTCTGAGACATTATCAACATTTACAATGGCGTTTCACCCGAAACCCATTTCCAAAGCATGGGATCCTTCCCATCTAGTTTGGCTTCTGCAGGCCATCACACATGATCTTCCTGCAATGTGTCATCCTGGCACACTTTATCACATAGCCAAACAGTCAGCAACATTTAGCAATAAGCTTCAAATATGATTGTTCCATAACCAATCAATAGCATTAATAATCAAATTCAATATGAATTTACAATTCTGTCTACTACAGAAATTGGTTTTCTTATCCATGAGGCTATCCTCATATTGTTTGGCTCCTGCAAGGGACACCACTCTGCCCGTTATGGTCTTGTGTCCTGCTGCCATACATGAGCATCCACTTACAGCATGTCCTCCTGACACATTTTCATATAAGCCAAACAGTCATTAGCAATTATTGGCAAAATTTCAAATCCGAAATATTTACCAATCTGAGATTTACAACTATTCTTACTAACAGAACTTAGAGCTCTCAACCATGAGATTCCTTCTCATAAGCTCTAGATCCAATTTCACAGTCATATCATTCATACAACTCTATCTTTCCACAGAGCATTCTAGCAGCCCATCGATCATGATTGGGATTTTCGTGCACTTACTATTCTGCATTCATAACAGCCCATGAAATGGTCCTAGAATTATCATCAATTCATCATTTCATTCATTATTTATTTGCAATAACATATGCATCATACCTATGCATTCATACAATGCATCACAAGGTTTATAAAATCTCTTAATGCACATCTACTCAATGCTACCTTGCATTGTTTCATGAGTAGCATGCACTCAAGCATATTATGATCGAAACATGACTATCTCATATAACTTGCATTATCATAATCAGGACCACCAGTCCTCACTTGCTTTGGTTATTAAGCACGTAACCAACATACACATGGCATGATATAAATTCATATGAATGCATTGAGATTTTTAAACAATCATAGGGTGTAAGGATCATTTCCTTCACTTACCCACACCTCACCAAGCTTGGTAGGTTAACAGTTCCAATTGGTATTCAATATCACAAGCAAACTAACTCAACATAGCTCAAACATAGTTGAAGGGATCTTACCAAATCCTCTTTCAACATTCATGCAATTTGGCACCAATAATCATTACCTGCATGGCTACCATTAACATCGCCTGATGTTACCTGATCAGTTGGCCTCTTACCAAGGCTGCTCGGTCCTTTTGCCAATTTTATGATCATAGATTTGTTGCACCATCCTTTCTGCATAAGGTTGCTGGCTTCATGCAACAACATCCTCAGCACATTTGGCCATGCTCTTTGTTATCTTTGGTCCTACAACCCATACCAACATCAATAATGATTATCAGCCACAATATTCTCCATCAGTGGTTCATTGCATTTGCAGACTTCATTATTTTACCAATATGCAACATCCCATTTATGCACAAGCATTCCCACATGTACTATGCAATGTTTGTTAAGATGCCATCTAGTGCATATACATCTATGTAATCCCTTATATTTTTATCATTTTTATGCCATATGACAATTTCATAATTATGAGTATGATAACAAACAAGGGTTTAAGGAATTCTTCCCTTTTCGATCCCTCCTCCTCGTATCATGGAATTTCTCTTCCATATCCTGCAATTGTAGAAATTGCCCACATTGACAACAAAATTTCTTTGTCAAAAACCAGTCGTTGGCACTCTTCTGCACTAAATAATTATGATATTTGTAGACCTCATTCAAACTCTGGTCATGTATCATCGTTCCCTGCTGGACAAGCTTTCCAATGCCTGTTTTCATGCTCCATTCCGACATCGGGTGTGAAAACTGCATCCCTTCAAAAATGACAACTTTCACTTCAGTTTTGCACATTTTACACAGTTGCATTTTGGTCCCGAATGCCAACTTCAGCCACCTGTGGAAGAAAATCTATGAGGAATCACAAAAACTTATCTATCGGGTGAAGTTAGTCCATATAACAAGGAACACTCAGCAATTCACGGATTTCAATTCCGATGCACCATTCATCTTCTATGAATTTCTGGATTTCACTACTTCCCACTTTTCACATTTTCCCAAAATTCCAAATTTTGGGCCAAAAATGGCTATCTCCCAAACGGTGCATTTCTGGAAAATCTTCGTCTAACGGAAACTGTCCTTCTTAATGAGAATATGAAATGTCTAGTTCAGTAAAATTTCTGATTCCCACATCAGGGGTCACTTTCACTGCCCACAAGCTTTTCAAAATCCCGAAAAAGTGGCCCGGAACAGTGCTTTTTGGCCTTCTTGCTCACCCCGACTCCACATCCTTTGGAGTTTGGCTCCAAGATTCGGAACTTAACATTGTGCCTGCTTCATGGCCGTGCCTGATCAATTTCGGCTCAAACCGACCTTCTGTCAAGCCCCGAGACTCTGTCCTTCAAAAGTCACTATTATCCAATTTCTGTCAAATCGGAGTGAAATGGACTTGGGGTCTTCACTGGTTCTTTCATGGCCTTCGTCAATGGCCTCCGAGCCCCACAGAAATCATCCCATTCTGAGCCCCGGTGCTCCTGCTATTCAGAAATCAAGTTTTCGTCACTTTACTCTTTTTTTTTCTTTTTTCTTTTTTTTTTTCGGGCGCGCGGGCCGGTTCCCCGAATGCTTCCGCAACGCAGAGCAGTTCGGCGAACGCTTCCGCAGTTGCGGAGCAGTTCGGCGAATGCTTCCGCAATGGCGGAGCGATTCGCTGAATTCTCCCGCAACTGCGGAGCCATTCGGCGAATGCTCCCGCAACTGCGGAGCCATTCGGCGAAGGCTTCCGTTGCGGAGCCATTCGGCGAAGGCTTCCGCCGTTTCGGAAGACTTTCCCGAATCCTCCCGCGATTTCGGAACCGTTCGCGGAATCCTTTCGCAGTTTCGGAAGACTTTCCCGAACTCTTCCGCAATTTCGGAACCGTTCGCGGAATCCTTCCGCAGTTTCGGAAGACTTTCCTGAACTCTTCCGCAATTTCGGAACCGTTCGCGGAATCCTTCCGCAGTTTCGGAAGACTTTCCCGAACTCCTTCCGAAACAAACTTTAAATGTAATTTTTCGAAAACACTTGGAAAATTGTCTTCTTTTTCGGAGCAGTTTGCCGAGTTTTTCCGCGTTGCGGGACAACTCGCGGAATCCTTCCGCAAATTTCGGAAGAGAATTCCTTCCGAAAATTTCGGAAGGGAATTCCTTCCGCAAATTTCGGGGCGACTTCCCGAATTCCTCCGCGTTGCGGAAAACTTCGCGGAATGCTTCCGCAGTTTCGGGGCAATTCACCGAATGCTTCCGCAGTTTCGGAAGACATTCGGGAATTCTCCCCAAAACAGTCTTAAACGAATTTTTTTTCAGCCCGACTTAGGAAAATTCAAAAATCTTTCATTCATTTATCATTCGACAGTCCATGCAATGGATTCACAATTAATCCCTGTACATGCAAAATACAAAATACAAAATGCATGTACACACAAAATGCATTTCAGTTTCTTTTAATGCGTTTTAATTCCAAGTACAAAATGCATGTTCACACACACTGATTTACATCTCCGTGAAGGGCCCAACAGCCGTAGTGTTGAACCTAGGGCTCTGATACCACAATGTAATGTCCCCACCTGCTGACCACTGCGAAGCAAGGAACATACTACCAATCGATGGGGCTCTTAATCAAAATTTAGCCCACTCATTTCATTACAAGAAAAAGATATGAATGTGCAGATGTAGACAATCAATCATGCACAGCGGAAACAACATCCACACAATCATTCGAATACATTCAAGATTTCAGGCATTAATAAAAGCATTTCATAAATAAATATATAGGCAGAAACACTTATCTTCGTTTCAATTGTCCCAAGCAACTAGCTATGTCGCTGCAACGTTCCACCCAACCGTAGGCTCTTCGACAGCTTATACTGAGTCCGTCCGAAGGCCACCCCCAAGCTGGGCATGATTCTCACAAGGA
This sequence comes from Larix kaempferi, assembly GCA_027924585.1. Classification (NCBI taxonomy): domain Eukaryota; kingdom Viridiplantae; phylum Streptophyta; class Pinopsida; order Pinales; family Pinaceae; genus Larix; species Larix kaempferi. The sequence goes on from BSBM01001238.1 coordinate 4,229,439, forward strand.
CAAAGGGGGCATTCCAGCTCAACCACTGCCCAATAACCATTTTTATCTCAGCCAAGCCAGAATAATGGATTACCCATCACCCATACCCAACATTGTTGGGGCCAAGGTCGCAGCTATAGTAAAAGCTGCGAATTTTGGGAAAAAGCATGAGTATGGAAGGAAAGTGCTAATTTTGGGACAAGCACTAAGTTTTGGGTAAGAAGGAGACGGTGCGCAGTACGGTGCCAGATGGATGATCTCAGCGCAGATCACGGACCGGAAATTGCGGAGCTCGCGCGCACGTCATCGAAGAATGAAGGTGGCTCAGCTACCATAATAAATAAGGTGATGGAGTAGAGGGCTTAGCTACCCTCATTTAAAGGCTTAGTACAGAAGTTATGGTTGCTCGGATCAAGGAGGAGCAACGGACCAGAGCATTGAAGGCGAAGGACGATCGCCCATACCCACAATCTGCGCCGGAATTCATGGAGCCTGCAGGAAGCGGCGACGTGACTGCAAGCGGCGCCTACAGTACACCTAGCCATGTGCGTGGTTAGGGTTTTTGGGAATCACTGTTGGGAAAGGCCCACAGTTTTGTAAAGGTGTGACCGTCATGGCTACCTATATAGATGAATCATTGTAATGGGTAGGGGGTTCTTCCTCCCTTCCTTCAGTTCCTTCCTTTTGGAGAGTTAGAGAGTTAGATGCTAGACTGTTAGAGAGCCAGTCTAAAGGGATAGATCATGTGTTGATTATCCTTCACTGTAATTTCTACCTGGTGTGTAGAACTAGAGAGAGGAAATCGGATAGCCGAGGAGCTAATCCCTGAGTTGCCAGACAGTCTGAGTCGACGTCTGTGCCTTTGTAATATCCATAGAGAGGAGACAAGCTTGAGAAAAGGGCTCCCAGCTGTGTGCGTGGAGTTTCCTGTAAGTTCTAAGGCTGCAGCTGTGTGCGCAGCATATTGCATAACTCTATCATTTTCTGGTTAATATAAAACTCCTGAGGACGTGGTTTTCCTCGAGGAGATGAGCTTCACTTATGTCTTCTTGTTATAATGTTTGTGTGAATGATAACTATTTCGAGTTCATTATTTGTGTATGCAAGACTTCTGTCTTATCTTTGTGACTGTTTGAGCGAGTTGGAAAGATCCCTTGATAACTATAAGTGTCTTAAGTACTAAAGAGGTAGTAACGCACAGTCGCTGCGGCGAGAGCAGACTGCGTTACTGCGCTAGATGCGAAGGGCCAGAAAGTGTTCCGCGCGTCGACCCAAGAAATAGTTGCCTGCTGCGTTGGAAAGGAGAAACTGCGCAGTAGACCTGCCAAGGAAGGGACCCGCGCAGCTGCGCCGAGCGGCCTGCGGGAAGGTCCGACCGCCGATTTCGCAGGAACCATTCAAGGAAAAGCTATCTCCGCGTCACCCCGGTTAAGGAAACCTGATTCCTTAACCCCCCCATAGCCACTTCGGGTGAGACCTCGAGCTGCCGCGCAGCTCGTTGCCGAGAGGGCCAGTGCGCCAAGGGGTTTTGTTGCTGCGCTTCATTAAAACCCGGGTCTGCCCAAGAAAGCAGCCAACAAATGGTTCCGTTGCCGCGCGAATGAGACTTGTTATTTTGGCGACGCGCGAGATAGACCAGTGCAACAAATGGTTCCGTTGCCGCGCGAATGAGACTTGTTATTTTGGCGACGCGCGAGATAGACCAGTGCAACAAATGGTTCCGTTGCCGCGCGAATGAGACTTGTTATTTTGGCGACGCGCGAGATAGACCAGTGCAACAAATGGTTCCGTTGCCTCATGACTTTTTGATCACGTCACTTCCGTTGCTCTGAACCTTGTTGCTCAGCCAACAAATGGTTCCGTTGCCTAGTGACCAACAAATGGTTCCAAATGTGTTACTGGAATCCTACAACTAAGGAAATTGGAGACTGGTTTGATTTAAAGGCTAAAGAGTTTGCTGAACAAGAAAATAGAAGCCCTACGCTTCAAACAGAAGATTGGTTACAGAAGTATATTTATGCTGACCTTTACGAAATTTTCTTTGTTACGTTTGCATTGGAGTTACACGCTTGGATAGCCAAGTTAGCAGATTCTAGACCTACGCTGCATGTTGATCGACCCGTCACGTGGACGCCTGAGCTAGCTAGTATTGTGAAGCGGATAGACAATCCTGTGTCCCGCGCAGTAGACTTTTGGTTGAATAGTCTACTGGAAGGTTTTATTACCGAATTTGCAGTCGATACAAGAAAGAGTTTCAGTGAAGCTGAGAGGAGTTTCTTCCAAGTACACAGAGGTAAGTTCTTAAATTCTCTGAACTTATGGATTAAAATGCTTCTGTATGAAAAAGGAAAGCTATGTATTGCTTCTGATGAATAGCATAGTCAAGTAATGTCTGTAGATTCTGATAGTGATCCTGAAGTTATTGGTTGCACTCGTAGTGGAAAACGATATAAAGTAGGCCTTGACCAATATCCTTTTGAGTCTAGCCCAGACAATCGCCAAGTCCCTAGAGCAAGCCATATAGAAAGACCGGGGAGTGCTCATATCCCGTATTACCCCTTTACACCGCAAAAACCAGACGGAGCTCAGTATAATCCTACAGTAACACCTTCGAGTAGCCCACACGCTACTTCTAGTACCTCTGTACCACCTTTGTTTAACCATCCCGGAGGCACTGCTACAGTACCTCCACCTCAAACCCGTGCAAGAAGGATGGGTGATGACATGAAACTACCAACTTTTAGAGGAACAGGGATAGAGGACCCTGAGCAGCACTGGTTCTTATGTGAAGCCATTTGGACAATTAAGCAAATTAATGATGATGCTGTTAAACTGGTTCAGTTAGCAACCACACTAAGAGAAAGAGCCTTGACTTGGTTCATGAAATACTCAGCAGCACAGAATAGGACGCTTGCTGAGGTAAGAAATGCCATGATTAGAGAATTCAAGAAACCTAAGTCAGAATCACAGTGTATAACAGAGCTCAAAGACATCAAACAGTTACCTACAGAATCAGTATGGGATTTTGACCAGAAGTTCAAAGCTTTGATAGATCAAGTAAGCTTCGAGTTTGCACCACAGCAACATAAAGAATGGTTCATTGCTGCGCTGCTCCCACACATTAGACTTCCTCTTATGCAACAGAATCTCAATACTCAGGAACAAGCTCTAGAAATGGCTATGAAACTAGAAGCTTCGCCAATTGCAGGAACAAGCAACGATGTTGCGCATTTACAGAACCAATTAGCAAACTTAACCTTGCAAGTGCATGATATTAAGAAAGGCAAGGAGATTAAGGAAGAAATTTGGTGTACAAAATGTAAAGCCCAAGGTCATTCAAAGGACCATTGTCCTGTTTTCATAGACTATATTGCAACTGGAGCACCTAATCCTTTACCACAGGCACAAGGGCCTTGGTGTGAAATCTGCAGAACTAGAGGTCATAGACCACAAGAATGCCACTTACTTCAGAAATATGTACAAACTCCAAAGAATCTATATTGTAATTTCTGTAAATCAGTAGGTCATGATGAGAACAATTGTAGAGCATATGATCTTATGATAGAAAGAAAGCATGATGTTTATAGGGTACAAGCAGAGACACAAGGACCCACAGCAGGTCCACCTTATGACCAATCTCGGGACGCCCGAGCAGCAAATTACAGAGGACGCGGACGCACAACAAATTTGGGTCGTGGAAGAGGACAGATCACTTGTTATAATTGCGGAGAACAAGGTCATTTTGCTAGGGATTGCCAAAATCCTACAACCCTCTGCAGATATTGTAAATCTTCTGACCATATCATTGAAGAATGCCCTCAGTTACAGGCTAAGATGCAAGTAAAGACACCACAGGTCAATCAGAATATCTAGTTGATTGGAGCCGAAAAAAGAGAACCAGACCCTACAGTTAATATAGTGACACGCAGTGGAGCTACCACTGGTGCGCAAGAGATGGGAACGGGAAAGCAAGCGACGCAATGGGTGCGCCGCGCTAACATTAAACCAGCCCCACTTAACCTACAGAAGCAAAAAGAAGCATTTAAGCAAGCTCAAGAGTATTTCTTAGATCCGAGAGCTTCGAGTTCTACCGCAATTTCGCAGAACAATAGTAGATCGCAAGTGCTAAGACAAGACAACTTGGTACAAGAACAGGCCACTACAGCTGGAAGACCTGACGACGATAAGGAGCATGCCCTAGGCAGTGTTCATGCGTTCCTGCGACAATGTTTAAAACTGTTGCGCAATGAACAAGCAACTCTAGAACTCCAACACCTGTTGGATCGGTGCCAACACTCTGCTTCGACGAACACACCACAGCGTGCTGTTCACCAGATTAGGAGTCACATTAGAACAGGAAAAGAGATGAGGCTCACAGCGCAGATTGGAGCATTTGAAATGGACGAAGTCATGTTAGATTTGGGCTCAGAAGCCAATGTTCTCACTATGCAGACATGGGAACAGATGGGAAGCCCTCAGCTTACAAGATCCCCTATCCAGCTAAGACTCGCAAATCAGCAACGAGTCTCTCCATTGGGCAGATTACCCAATGTACCTATTGATATTGAAGGAGTAAGAAGCTCTGCAGATTTTGAAGTAATCAAAATTATGGATGATAGTAGACCATACCCAGCGCTGTTAGGAATAGACTGGGCACTTGATAATTTGGCTGTCATTAACCTGAAGAAAAGACAGATGACCTTTGAGGATGACCAGATCAGGGTCATCGCACCTCTTGATCCTATTCAAGGACCAAGATATATAGAACCTATTCGCGCAGAAGAGGAAGCGCGCCACATGGAAAGCTTGTATCAGATGACCACTAACCACAGTGACTATGTCAACCCCACAGCAGACGGCCATATCAGCTGGCGATGTGATAGCTCGTGCACATCAGATTCAGATGCAGGATTGGAAAATTGGCAGAATCGTCTACATGAGGTTTCTGCAAGACGTTGCGCCATGATGACTAAATCCATTCGATGGATTGGCACAGAATTAACTGACACTCCAACTTTTGATGGTCTAACCAAAGTAACTAAATTCATACAGGAATATGAACAAAAGCTTCCAGAACCACAGCGCATCCAGGCACTGGATATAGCATTGCGCGCTACACCCGCAAGATGGTGGATTGCGCACAAGGAGAATATTCATACATGGAAAGACTGTCGCAGATTGATACTGCGCAGATTTCAGGACACCACAGCCGAAGCGCTACGCAAATATGAAGGACAGAGTGACCCCAGGTCACACATTGAAGCATGTATTCAGCAATGGTCAGATATTCCGGAAGATGAATGGGTTCACCAATTCATCCACACATTAGATACAATTCCAAGGAATTGGTATACTGAAATAGAATTGCGCAAAGGCACTCTTACTTGGGCTCTTATGATAGAAAGTTTTCAACTTACATTCAGCTTTGAGTCAGAGCATCCAAGCATTGATCAGGCTCTGAAGTGTATTAAAAAGAAGGTATTTGAACCAGGTCTAGTAACAGAATATTCCCAACCAGATTGGGCTGTTCAGATGGAACATGCCCTGGAATGTTATAACTTTACCGCCGAAGATGAGGAGGACGATCCTCGCAACCTCAATATCCCAGAATCAGAAGGGACACGCAATATTGAAGGTCCTGAGCTTGATATTCCTGCCATCGCAGAACACGTCAAGCTCAAGAAAGTTAACATTGGCACAGAAGCTGACCCAAAGTTTGCTTCTATAGGAGATTATTGGGATGATGAAACCGTTGCGCATGTTTCAGATTTATTACGTGATTACCAGGATATCTTTCCTACCAAGTTCACAGAAATGAAAGGCATCCTAGGAGACTTAGGAGTGATGCGCATACCTCTGAAACCAGACGCCAAGCCAGTAAAGCAGCGCCCATACAGGTTGAACCCGCGCTACAAAGAAAAAGTCAAAGAAGAAATTGATAAGATGCTTGCAGCAGGTATTATTGAGCCAGTAGAGGAAAGCGATTGGATTAGTCCTATGGTGGTCCAAGAAAAGAAAACGAAAGGTGAAATAAGAATTTGTGTCGACTTGCGCAAACTCAATGATGCATCAGCGCACGACCCATTTCCCACTCCTTTCACAGATGAAGTACTTGATAATGTTGGAGGACAAGAGGCTTACTCTTTCACTGATGGATTTTCGGGATATCATCAGATTAGAATCCATCCGGATGACCGCCACAAGACTACTTTTGCAACTGAATGGGGCTCATTCCAGTACACGGTAATGCCCTTTGGTCTTAAAAACGCACCTGCTATCTTCTCTAGAGTTGTTGTTGCTGTTTTTAAAGAATTTATCCACAAGTTTTTAGAAGTCTATTTTGATGACTGGACTGTATTTGGTTTACTAAAGAACCATATTGCGAATCTACGCATGATGCTAGAAAAATGTAGACAGCATCAGATTTCCCTTAACTTGAAAAAATGTATATTCTGTGCGCCCTTTGGTATTTTGTTGGGACATATTGTATGCAGACAAGGACTCTTGATGGATCCTGCGAAGGTTGCCATCATTGCTAATTTACCTGCGCCCAACTCAGTTAAGCAATTGCGCACTACATTGGGACATACAGGATACTACAGAAAATTCATCAAAGGATATGCAAGGATCACAGCGCCTATGGAAAGATTGCTGAAGAAGGATTCGAAGTTCCAATGGACAGAGGAATGCCAACAGAGCTTGGACACACTTAAAGAAAAGATGATCACAGCGCCTATTCTAGTTTTCCCAGACTGGAGAAAACCTTTTCATGTTCATGTTGATGCTTCTTCCATAGCATTAGGAATCGTGCTTACACAGTCTGGAGAAGGAAGTATTGACCACCCAATTGCTTACTCCAGCAGAAAGTTATCTACAGCTGAGAAGAATTACACCACTACAGAAAGGGAAGGACTAGCCATGGTGTATGCCCTACAGAAATTCAGACACTACCTGTTAGGAGCTCACTTTAAAATGTATACTGATCATTCTGCTTTGAAATATTTGGTCAATAAACCAGTTTTAGGAGGCAGAATTTGCAGATGGCTACTACTCTTTCAAGAGTATGATTTTGAGGTTATTGTAAAGCCAGGCAGATTGAATGCAGGGCCTGACCATCTATCCAGAATAGAGTCAGGAGAGGAACCTACGAGTCTGGAGGACAATCTGCCTGACGCACAGTTGTTTTATATCCAAGCAGCAGACGAATATTATTCTGATATTCTTAAGTTTCTCACTACCGGACAAGCGCCGGCTGCGTTTACAGTCCAGCAGAAGAAGCAACTTGTTGTTCGAGCCGCAGACTTCACTTTGATAGCAGGCCAGCTTTATAAGTTGGGCCCTGACGAAATTTTGCGCAGATGTATCCTACCACATGAAAAGGGCTCTATCATCGCAGAAGCGCATTCAGGTACCGCAGGAGGCCATTTCGCAGGAAAGCCGACTGCGCAGAAAATATTAGCCGCAGGACTTTGGTGGCCGACATTGCACAAGGATACTAAGGAATTCTGTAAATGTTGCGATGTGTGCCAGTGCACAGGAAAACCCTCAAGGAGAGATGAAATGCCACTAAGACCCCAGATCACACTGCGTGCTTTTGATAAATGGGCCATTGACTTTGTAGGACCTATTAACCCACCAGGAAAAAGAACTGGCGCAAGATATATCATTACAGCTACTGAGTACCTCACCCGATGGGCTGAGGCGAAGCCAGTTAAGAACTGCGACGCTGCTACTGCCGCGCAGTTCATTTTCGAGAACATTATCACTAGGTTTGGATGCCCAGTGATCCTCATGAGTGATCAAGGTACACATTTCCTCAATGAGACTATAGAGGCCCTTACTGAAGAATTTCAAATTAATCACCATAAGAGTACACCCTACCATCCTCAAGCTAATGGTACCGTGGAAGCATTCAACAAGATCCTTGAGAATGCCCTGACGAAGATCTGTAATCAACAAAGAGATGATTGGGACCTTAGAGTCACAGCTGTATTATGGGCTTACAGAACCACTTGCAAGAAATTAACAGGTCACACACCTTTCAGCTTGGTGTATGGACAAGAAGCAGTTATGCCCATGGAATACATTGTTCCCAGTCTCCGAATTGCGCAAATTACAGAAATGGCAGATCCTGACACTATGAATGAAAGACTTTCGCAACTGCTTTCTTTAGAAGAAGACAGACTTATGGCCGGATTTCATCAACAGGTACAGAAGGCAAGACAGAAAGCTTGGCATGACAGGCACATTCGGCATAAGCACTTTGAAGAAGGAGACTTGGTACTCCTTTATGATAGTAAATTCATCAAGTTTCCAGGCAAGTTTCGTGTGCATTGGTTAGGTCCTTTTCAGGTAATAAAAATAACAGACGGAGGCGCAGTTCAGCTTGTGAAGCTGAATGGAGAACTACTACCTACAATGATAAACGGAAGTCGGCTTAAGCTTTATTGCGACGGCCACTCCGCCCTGTCGACATAATATAGTACTCAGGAATGCAGATGCCCAGTTTAGTTGAAAGAGACATCGCATTTAGTCTACACGGAAGCTGCGACACACCCTCAGTTTCCAGCTTCCTGCGCAGTTCCTTGAAATATCCGCGCATCCTGAATAAAAATTGCTTGAACAAAGCTTAGCGGTCCGCTCTGGCGAAGTTTTGCTTTATGGACCATTGGACTATCGCTCTTGCGAAGTCCCCTTTCATAATTTGCCGCTGAAAAGAGTTTTGTTGTGGACCCCTAGAGGCACAGTTTCCTAAGTTGAAATGACCCGCCGGAAAATTTTGAATTACAGCAGTTATGTAGCCGCGTTCGAATAAATGAAGGATAAGGCCGCTATTTAATTCTACCCGTTCTGACGGATTCGGCTTAATCTCCGAAAGATTTGCATTTAACTCAGGCGCCGAAAGCATTAGCTTCTCCCGGAAGGCTGTCAGAACCCGTCCATCACACTAAATGCACCGCTACGGCAAGGAGGATAGCGTGTTGTCAACTCATCTGTAGCCGCCTATAGCTACGTAACCCCACTTGGTCGCATTTACTAACCCCGCTGGCTATAAATACCTCACACTTGTATCAATTTTGGGTTACTGTCTCGAGTTGCATAAGTTGTCTTTGAAGATCTGCATTATTGTTTTCAGAGCCGAGTGTGCAGACTATTTTCCCTTGTTTTCAGAATCTATACCCTACGCAGTTCCACCATTTGCTGTCCAGAGTCTTGTTATTTACATTGGTTCACAACGGAGAATTTATCGACTGAAGAAGTTATTCGTCAATTTCTACGCCGAGGCTTAGATTTCGGCATGGCCACTCCGGTGACGCCGTCGGCCTACGTACACCCTGGTGCTACTGATCCCAGAACATCTCCAGGCACAAGAGCATCTCAGCAGCAGCCGGAGGAACCTGTTCCAGAACCGCTCGCGTCTATGGTGAACTACCTTCCGCCGCGTCCAGACGATGCGCCGGATGTCCAGATTCCGAAGAATGCAAAGTATCCAATTCCGCTACCGCCACTACCGGCTAGTGTGCGGGTAGAAGGCCAACTATTGGGAAACATTCCACTGGTTAAATTCTCTGATTTTAACCTTGGAGACTATAAGACATATCCTCAGTTTCAGTTGGACCGATATTTGGATATCGTCCATAATCCCACCAGAAACGTTGATGAGTTTATCCCGAAGGGATTTGCAGCAAATCTTGAGCGCCCTGGACTCTTGAATTTGTTGAAGCTACCGCACTTTGGGCGTAGCAATGAAGTGAACGCAGTCGTTAAAACACTGCTATCCTGCGTTCATGGAGGTTACCTTTGGCTCGGGAGGCCAATTGATCTAAATGTTGATTTGATACACCGTATCACCGGCCTATCTAAGGTTGGTAAGGATCCCAATATCCATTTTGCGGGAAAGGAGAAGGACCGAAAATTAGCTGCAAAGCTGGTCCAGAAATATAACTTGACAAGAGGAGGTCGGGCTTATGACCTCACGACCGTAGAAGATGAGGCACTTCGCTTCACAGGAAGTCTGCTTGCAGGCAGACTTCTCACCAAGTGCCGACCAAAAGAAGTTACTGGAGCTGTCGTAGAGCTCGCTATCGCAGCTGCGGAGGGAGAACAGTACAACTGGTCTCTCTTCCTGCTGAATTCTTTTTTGGCTGATTGCCTGAATGTGCAGGACAATGCAGGCCAATCATTCCATTTTTCATGGCTTTTAATTCTATGTGCTCTCGTCGGGTGGAAGGAGCCCCCGAATACTCAGTTCCGTCCACGCCGCGCAGGAGAGGTTGCCGGCATGCGCTACATCAACCTCTGGGATTCCCCTAATCCCGCGAAGCGCAAGATGAATCGCGCTGTTTTTTGTGAGTATTACTATCTCCTCCGCGATACCATACAAGATATGCCAAGGCTGAGCGCGGAGACAGCCACATTATATGACGGGAAGTTGGCTTTTACTGCCGACATCCATCAACTCTACCTTCGGCCTTGCGACATTCCAGGTGACTGGGCGCTAGGTCTTTACAGGATGACCACAGAAGATGTCGAAGAAACCATTAAGTCGTGGTCGGACGAATGGAGAGCAGCAGCTGACATCGCACCTGCGATGCCACCCGCCGCTGCGCAAGGAAAAGATAAGGGCAAGGAAGCCCCCGAGCAAAGAAGCGATGAAGGCTCAACAGAACCAGCCACAAAGAAGCAGAAAGTGTCGCATCCCACTGAGGCCATTCCCTCGGAGGTCGACAAATATTTGAAAGAGCAATTTCGTGAGATGCGGAACATGCATGCTCACATCCGAGGTGCTCTAGACTTACAATTTGTAGAACTAAAAGGTCTCGCAGGAAGGATTGCGCAGACCCATGCACCAGCATCTACTTCGCAGGCGCCCCAAGAAATCCCAACTGGTGAGCGAGTTGAAGAACTCACAGAAAGGCACACTGTCGTGCATATTCCGCCTACCAGCATGACCCTTCCAGATCCCCTAGCTGAACTGCAGGTAAGCACAGTTGGACCTGTAGAAATTAATTTGTCTATGATTCCTATAGAAACTTTACAGCTAGTACAGGAGAAAGTTTCTCTTGAGTTGAGAGCTAGAGAGCTCTCTACTTTCCAGGCAAACCAACGACTGCAATCGCAGGAGATAGTGCTGAAAGAAAGTCATAAGAATATCTCTGCGAAGCTTGCACTCTATGAGGCGCAAGACACCGGCATCAGAAACGCAATAGAAGAGATTGCTCAGGAATTGCCGGCTTGCGAGATTCAACCAGACCTCCCTCTGGTTGCAAAAGTTCAAATTATTGGCGAAAGGGCGAAAACCCTGGAGCAAGAAATAGCTGCTATGGCAGAAGGCCATAAAACCCAGATCGCTGAGCTAGAAGCTCGCGTTGCTGCGCATCTTACAGATGATGCGCAGGTACAATTGGAAGCATTGAGCAGAGCTTCCACACGAATGAAAGGTCGAGTACAGGAAGCCAAGAACCTGATGAACCAGGCTATGGAAGCTTGGACAGAGCTTGTGAACCTCCCTTTTAAAGTGGGACTATCAGAACAGGTGCAAGCTGCAGAACAGTCCCTCACTGTTCTGAATGAAGAAGCCAAGTCCTTAACAGGCTTGCCAAAGATGAAGAAAATGGGCGAAGTGCGCAAAATGCAGCAGCAACTGCACAAGCTCAGAACGGAAGATGAGAAGCTCACCAACAGCATTCAGCCATTCATGGATGAGTATGCTGAAATCGTTGGCCAGATTGAGACAAAAATCAAAGAGATTGCCGAGTCTCAAGAGATCATTGATACACTCACTAAAGGCGAAGCAACCGCAGAAACAGTGCAAACAGCTGATCAGTGTATTGAGGAATTGGACTCCGCTATTGCGCAATGGCAGAAAACATTCGCGGAGATTCAAGCAAACGCAGATGCGCAAATCCAACGACCACGCGCTAGTGCGAGTGGCTCGAGGGCGAGCCACAAGTGAGTGTTGGGGGCCTGTTGGGGCCAAGGTCGCAGCTATAGTAAAAGCTGCGAATTTTGGGAAAAAGCATGAGTATGGAAGGAAAGTGCTAATTTTGGGACAAGCACTAAGTTTTGGGTAAGAAGGAGACGGTGCGCAGTACGGTGCCAGATGGATGATCTCAGCGCAGATCACGGACCGGAAATTACGGAGCTCGCGCGCACGTCATCGAAGAATGAAGGTGGCTCAGCTACCATAATAAATAAGGTGATGGAGTAGAGGGCTTAGCTACCCTCATTTAAAGGCTTAGTACAGAAGTTATGGTTGCTCGGATCAAGGAGGAGCAACGGACCAGAGCATTGAAGGCGAAGGACGATCGCCCATACCCACAATCTGCGCCGGAATTCATGGAGCCTGCAGGAAGCGGCGACGTGACTGCAAGCGGCGCCTACAGTACACCTAGCCATGTGCGTGGTTAGGGTTTTTGGGAATCACTGTTGGGAAAGGCCCACAGTTTTGTAAAGGTGTGACCGTCATGGCTACCTATATAGATGAATCATTGTAATGGGTAGGGGGTTCTTCCTCCCTTCCTTCAGTTCCTTCCTTTTGGAGAGTTAGAGAGTTAGATGCTAGACTGTTAGAGAGCCAGTCTAAAGGGATAGATCATGTGTTGATTATCCTTCACTGTAATTTCTACCTGGTGTGTAGAACTAGAGAGAGGAAATCGGATAGCCGAGGAGCTAATCCCTGAGTTGCCAGACAGTCTGAGTCGACGTCTGTGCCTTTGTAATCTCCATAGAGAGGAGACAAGCTTGAGAAAAGGGCTCCCAGCTGTGTGCGTGGAGTTTCCTGTAAGTTCTAAGGCTGCAGCTGTGTGCGCAGCATATTGCATAACTCTATCATTTTCTGGTTAATATAAAACTCCTGAGGACGTGGTTTTCCTCGAGGAGATGAGCTTCACTTATGTCTTCTTGTTATAATGTTTGTGTGAATGATAACTATTTCGAGTTCATTATTTGTGTATGCAAGACTTCTGTCTTATCTTTGTGACTGTTTGAGCGAGTTGGAAAGATCCCTTGATAACTATAAGTGTCTTAAGTACTAAAGAGGTAGTAACGCACAGTCGCTGCGGCGAGAGCAGACTGCGTTACTGCGCTAGATGCGAAGGGCCAGAAAGTGTTCCGCGCGTCGACCCAAGAAATAGTTGCCTGCTGCGTTGGAAAGGAGAAACTGCGCAGTAGACCTGCCAAGGAAGGGACCCGCGCAGCTGCGCCGAGCGGCCTGCGGGAAGGTCCGACCGCCGATTTCGCAGGAACCATTCAAGGAAAAGCTATCTCCGTGTCACCCCGGTTAAGGAAACCTGATTCCTTAACCCCCCCATAGCCACTTCGGGTGAGACCTCGAGCTGCCACGCAGCTCGTTGCCGAGAGGGCCAGTGCGCCAAGGGGTTTTGTTGCTGCGCTTCATTAAAACCCGGGTCTGCCCAAGAAAGCAGCCAACAAACATACTCTTTCTTCGCACCACAAAACGACTATTGACAGGGTTACACATTTACAACAGAGGTGTTCACAAAACAGGGTTCACATTGGTTCCCCCAGCTCGTGGTTCACCCAATGAACTGTGGGATTTCGTTTTCAACCCCAGGGAGCAAAACCGATTTCTCTCCACTGGTTAGGATCCCTTCCAATGGCCTAAACGACCCCCAGGAAGACCCAAAACGTTCTGCTCTCTTTCCCCACGGGTAACCAACACAAAAACGCCCCTTCCCAGCTAAAAGATGAAGGGAGACACAGAAAAACGAGGGAGGAAAACGCCCAGGCAGCTTGAGCTGCGTGAGAGAGCAGGGTCCTGGTGAATAATGGCTTAGGCAGCCATTTAGTGGCTCTATTCTTGCCCAAAAGAACAACACGTTTTTCCATGAAGGGTGGCTTGCCCATACCCGATTTTGGACAGCCATACCTCCCCATTCCCAAGGCAATAACTTCCCCAACCAACTCTTGGGAGAAATCAATGGTTGGGTACAAAAGTCAACATGGGTAGTTGAGGGTTTGATGGGTTCCCTTATTGACACTTGGCTTGACTCTATTGGCTCAAGGGTTTGAATGTTTTCCCTCCCAATTCCTTGTGAAATCATGCCCCCATCTCTTTGTTGCATTGCATAGCTAGTTGTGGGTATTTTTTTATTAAAATGCATATTACATGCTATTTGAATTTCCACTGTGCATTGCTAGCACGCAAACCATATGCATCACGAAATCGATGGCGGGGCCTTGGCCTTGAGCTCCTCACCATGATTTCCTAGCAATATTACATCATTTATAGTGTTAATGCCATGGGGCCAAACTGGGGACATTACAGACTCTTTTGCCGATCCTGGGCAATCTTCAAGTTCTCCTGCACTTGTTTCACAATCTGTTCCATTTCTTTCAATAAATCAGGTCCTAACACTAATCTATCTACTGGATTACTCCAAGAGATAGGAGTGTTGCATTTTCGTCCATACAAAATCTCAAAAGGACTAAACTTAGCTGATGATTGATAGCTGTTATTGTATGCAAATTCGGCTAAGTGTAAATAATCCTCCCACTTACCTGGTTGATCTTTAACATACATCCTTAACAGATCTTCTAATACTTGATTAACTCTTTCAGTTTGTCCGTCCGTCTGAGGATGGAAAGAGGTGCTGAAATTCAAAGTGGTGTTTAATCCTTTGAACAAGGATCTCCAAAAATTTCCTGTGAATTTGGGATCCCTGTCTGATATAATAACTTTTGGAATACCATGTAACCGAAAAATCTGTTTTAAAAAGATATCTGCTATGTTTGCAGCCTTGTATGTGGTTTTAACAGGAATAAAGTGTGCTGATTTACTTAATTTGTCCACCACTACCATAATTGAATCATTCTGATGTTGATTTTTGGGTAAACCCGTAATGAAATCCAGGCTGATTATTTCCCATTTCCAGCTAGGAATAGGTAAAGGTTGCAGCAATCCAGCTGGATGTTGGTGTTCTGTTTTTACTTGTTGGCAGTCAAAACACCTAGCTAAATACTCAGCTATTTCAGATTTCATGTTAGGCCAAAAATATTCTTTTCTCAACATGGTGACGGTCTTTTGATAGCCTGGATGCCCAGAGTAAGGGGTTTTATGAATTTCGTCTAAAATTAACAGCTTAACTTTAGGTGCATTAGGAATATACAGCCTGTCTTTAAACAATAAAAATCCGTTTTCATTTAAACTATACCCTTTTATCAAACTTTATGTGGGTTGTTCTTTGGCTGTAGTTTGTAAATGCTGATAATTTTCGTCTAATTTTATCCCTTCAGCCAGCTGTTCATTTAAGTCAGAGGTATAAGTGCTGCTAGCTGATATAAAATTTAGCTTTGCATTTCTGCTCAAGGCATCAGCCACCTTATTTTCCTTCCCTTTTATGTGTTGGATTTCAAAATCGTATTCACTTAGGAATGCCAGCCACCTAGCTTGTCTTGCATTTAAATTTGGCTGATCTAAAAGGTATTTCAGACCTTTATTATCTGTTAGTAAGGTGAATTTTCTGCCTATTAGGTGGTGTCGCCACATCTTTAAAGCATGAATTACAGCAGCTAATTCTAGGTCATAGGTGGCATAATTCTTTTCATGGATTTTCAGCTTCCTAGATTCGTAAGCAATGACATATCCTTCTTGAGTCAGCACTCCGCCTAAACCATCATTACAAGTGTCGGTGCAAACTACGAAATCTTTATTTGGGTCCGCTATTCTAAGAATAGGTGCAGTTTTCAATAAGGTCTTAAGTTTCTTGAAACTTTCTTCACACTTCGCATTCCAATCAAACTTCTTGACTTTCTTTTGCAAAGAAGTGATTGGGTTGGCTATTTTTGAAAAGCCTTCAATAAACCTCCGGTAGTAACCGGTAATCCCCATGAAAGATCTAACGTCCGTCACATCTTTAGGTACTGGCCATTCTTCAATCGCCCGAATCTTTTCGGGATCCACTGAAATCCCTTCCTTAATGACTACATGTCCTAAGTACTGGATTTCATCTTTGAAGAAGTCACACTTACTGAATTTCGCAAAGAGCTGTTGTTCTCTCAGTTCTTGTAAGACTATACGTAAGTGTTCTTTATGCTCCTCCTCACTCTTAGAATAGACTAAAATGTCGTCGATGAATACGACAACAAATTTATCCAAGTACTTATGCATTATGTTGTTCATTAAGCACATAAAAACAGCTGGGGAGTTAGTAAGCCAAATGGCATTACGACAAATTCGTAATGTCCATACCTTGTTCTAAAGGCTGTTTTGAAAATGTCCTCTTCTTTAATTCTTACCTGATGATAACCCGATCTCAGATCGATCTTGGAGAATACCGTAGCGCCACGTAGCTGATCAAACAGATCATCAATACGAGGTAACGGATACCTGTTTTTGATCGTCATCTTGTTTAGTTGACGATAATCTATGCAAAGTCGCATAGTTCCGTCCTTCTTTTTTACAAAAATCACTGGTGCTCCCCAAGGGGATACACTGGGTCGAATATAGTTCTTGTCTATTAACTCCTTTAACTGAGTTTTCAACTTGTTAAGTTCCAAGATATTCATACGATACGGGGCTTTTGAACTGGGAACAGCACCTGGTACCAGCTCAATTGTGAAGTCTAGCTCCCTCTTGGGAGGCAATTCAGGGATTTCCTCAGGAAAAACGTCAATAAATTCATTGACTACAGGGATGTTCTCTACTGTTTTCTGGTTGCTTTCGGACTTATCTGTCTCATCTGTAATAGTTACAGCATAGGTCTTGCACCCTTTTCTGACTGCTCTTTTAAGTTGTAAGGCAGAAATCTGCCTAACTACTGTTTTCCTAGGGATACCCCTGACAGTTACAGGCTGTCCACTACTGTTTACACACCTAAAAGTTTTGTCAAAACAGTTTAAAACGACCCTATGTTGTTCCAACCAGTCCATTCCGATAAGTATGTCATAAGAGCCAAGTGGTAAGATGTTCAGTTTAACTGTAGTTCTAAAATCATTCATGTTTAAGATGCATTCTTTTACATAACAGTTTACTTTCCTCTTTGCCCCAGTAGCTAATTGTACAGACCAAGAATTATCAAATCTTTCAACAGTCAAATTACATTTTTCTACCAGCTGAGGTGAAATATAACTAAGACTAGCACCTGGATCTATTAAAATAGTAATAGGGGTTTTGTCAATCATACCTCCTACTTCCACCATGGAAGTTTGGTAGTCAGCCTGGCGGTTTTCCAACGCTGCATTGATTCGGGGCATAGTTCCTGCAAAATCCCCAACTATCATTTCATCTTGCACAGTATGAATATTGCTGATTTGTTTCTTTCTGTTTGGGCAGACTGAAGCATAATGTGGCCCATTACACTCCCAGCACTTGACAGGTTCTTTTCGCTCAAAGTTTTTAGTGTAGTTTCCATGGTTATTAGGAGTCTCCTTGTTGTTTTTGTAATTGTTGGAATGACTGACAGCTCCATTTTTGTTTCCCTGGAAGCTTTTACCATTGAAGTGGTTTCCGTTTTTGTCATTCTTGAAACTTTTATGAGAGGCAAATTCCTTTTTCTTGTACTCCATCTGATTGCTGTTCTTTTTGGCTTTCCAACTGGCTATCCCCTCTTTCTTTTTATTCTGTTCATAACAGAAATTGGCTTTGCGCATGGCTTCTTCCAGTGTTTTGGGGTTGTCATATTCAATTCTGTCCTTGATATGATAGGGCAGACAACTAAGAAACC
Source organism: Larix kaempferi (assembly GCA_027924585.1). Taxonomy (NCBI): domain Eukaryota; kingdom Viridiplantae; phylum Streptophyta; class Pinopsida; order Pinales; family Pinaceae; genus Larix; species Larix kaempferi. Next base: position 4,247,105 of record BSBM01001238.1, read on the forward strand.
GCTGTATTTTTGGTTTCTCTTCGACAAAATACGGTACATACCGCAACAGACTTAAGAATTTACTGTTTAAGTCCTTCATCGTCATAGATCCGAGCTTTAATTCATAAAATTCCTTGGCCCTCTCTTCATAATACTGTTCGGACAGAAATTTCTTCTTGAAGTATCTTTTAAATGTACTCCAATTAACTTCTCTTTCTTTGATCCCTTTGACCCTTTTCAGATCTTGCCACCATATGTCCGCCTTTCCCGAGAGGTTGTAGATGGCCATTCGTGCCTTCAGCTGATTTGAGTAGTTATAGATCTGAAAATATTTTCTCATCCCGGATAACCAGGATTCCGCCTCTTCTCCAGTTTCAGATTCTCCATTGAAGGTTGGGGGCTTTATCTTCTTAAACTCCCCGAAAATCTCTTCATAAGGCCGGTACTTTTTCCTTCGGTTGTACAGCTCAGTTTCACTGCTGTCACTGCTAGTGTGATAACTAGGTTGTCCTTTTCTTTCTTCAGACGATGAACTGCTGTCGGATTTAGCTGGTTTTGTCCTTTTTGACCCTTTTTGATGACTAACTTCTTCTGAGTCAGCTCATTTGCTCCTTCCTTCAGTCTGAAATTTTTCTATCAATAGCTGATTTAACTGCTCCTGAGTCTTTAGAATCCTTTCATTATCCTTCTTGACTGTTTCCATCTCTGTCTTTAGTCCTCTTATGGTCTGCATCAGCTCAGTGGTGTGAGCAATTGCTTCTTCTGTCTCAGGTTCTCTTGACATCTGTCTTGTCACTGCATTTGGAGATTCCTCCTCAGTGTATTCTCCCAGTTTTTCCATACCTGTTTGAAGAATTCAGAAAAAAGGAAATTTTCTGTTCTATTCATGAAACCGAAATATATGTTAGTACTTTATAATAATAAAAAAAATTCTTTTATGGTCATTGTTTTTCGGAAGTTAGTGGAGTCACATCCAAGCCTAGTGTCTGAACCTCGCTCTGACACCACATGTCAGAACCCGATCTTTCTGAAAAATTTAAAATTTTTATTTTAACAATAAATGTTAATTAATAGCATTCTTGGTCCTGTTTAATTTCAGTAACTAATCATAATCTTGTTTAAAGATTCTGTCTTACTACAATTGTGATTTTTGTGATTTTAAATGTTGACTGTTTTTGTTTCAAACTGCAAAGGGAGAGCTAGCCATAGCTGACTGGCTTACTTAGCTTATGAGCTAATGCATAATTTGTCTTTTGTTCGCAGGCACACCGGTGTAGTATGGATCACTGTGATTAAATTTTCTTTTGTAAGTATCAAACTTCTTTTCCCTGCACTGTATAAACTTAAAGAAGATCTATTTACTATTACTAGTTGTCGTGTAAGATAGTAAGGTTCTTTTCATGAAAATTTATACTTGAATTAAGATTGATAGTCTGCCTCGACATGGTATCTCTTATCCGGGACAGTATCATCAGGTTTTGCGATGAATTACAAAGTTTCCCGTCGTATCCAATGCGATATGAACATGACCCTATGTTAATGATGTAACTATCACTGTAACAATTTGTTTGTATCATGTTTAATGTCTGCATAAGGTGACGTTTGCGTTATGTGTTGTATTGTCAACTATTACCGGTGATTGCTGCTGTGTTCATGTGTTATTAGCATGAGTGGGAGTTGTGACACCTCTAGCGATGTTTCAATATATTCATCTATGTTTCAAGGTCCCAACGTCCACTTAGTATTATTGTTTAACTTGTGTCATCTAACTCTGTCTTGGTTTTAATCTATGTCCATGGTATGGACCTGTAGATGAATTTATGTTTAGACATCATGATAATAAATATTGTTATTTTCATTGTTGCTTAATTAACAATAGTATCGAGAGAAATATGATGATAGGACATAATAACAATGGTGTATCCCATCATATGGTTATGGTAACATTTCAAGGTTTTAAGGGACATGGAGTTTTCACTTGAAAGTTGACTACATCATTGTTTAAATGATTGTAGGTAAATATATAAGGTGCCCTTGACATTATTCGATGGCTTGGTTTCAATATATATATAATACAATGATTATCAATCATAGTGCTTCTCTATACGTTGAACAAGGTTTATATTCATGCAATGATTTGGAATCGGTGATCAATTATTCGAACTGCATCATACTATAGGAACTCGACCCATGTTACGTTGATAAATTACATGGCTACTGTTAGGACTCAGAAATGTCGTATTTTCATCCACCTTTCCCTTCACTATTCCTTACATTTCATCGCCCTATTAAACCTTCATCATATCATTTGCATAAATACATTTGGGTTTCACATTATTATTTTCCACTTTATTCATTTTAGTATTAAGAGTGAATTTATGATTAAATATTAGAAAATATACATGTTTTCATATATATATCTCAATTATGTGTGAGCTTTGTAATGTGTAGGAATATGTGAATGATCAAATCAAAGAGACTTCTCTAATATCTCTTACACCATTCCAAAGGAGATAATTATTCAAGCCTATTCTTAAGGAGAAGATCATGGAAGATTTGGTTGGCATATCTTATCTAGGATTCATGAGAGATATGTGGAGGATTTGAAGGCACCATATCTTGTAATAATAGGAAAGTGGTTGAGAGTAGTTGAGAGAATAATGGATCTGTAATTAATGCATTCTTATATTTTTCTTAAGGACTCTCATGTATAAAGGAGAGTTCTCCTCCTCCATTCCGGTAGGTTGGAATTAGGTTAGATTAAGCTTGTAAGAGGGTTGTAATGAGAGTGGATTGGATTGGATTTTGTATTTGTTAGATTAAGTCTTGATTTGAGATTCATAATGTGATTCAAGCCTTTCATTGTTATGCTTTCATTGTTGTCATTTGATTATTGATTTGTGGATGTGAGCTCACTTATGTTGTTGTTGTTTACTCTTCACATGTTGTATCTCTCTTACGCAATTTCAATGCTTTCTTAATTAGTGTTTCCATGCTTTCCTAGATTAATTTGATTTCAGCAAATTAGATTAAGTTAGGTTAGATCTACTTCAGTCCTGCACAAACAGTGCACGTGCTTCGTCAGTTTACGTACCCCGGATTGACAAGTAAATAGTTGGGTAACTGCACTGCAACGTAATTATTACGACATATAACTCACCTAACATTTTGGCGCCGTTGCCGGGGAAGCACAAGGGATTGAGGTATTAATTTCTTTTTCTTTTTTTTTATGCAAGTGTGATTATTCATGCTCCTAACTCTGAGGTGACATATGGGTAAGGGCATGAAGGGTGTGTTTCAATTTCTGCAATTTAGAGTAAATTTCAATTTCTGCAAGTGTGTTTCAATTTCTGCAATTTTGAGTAAATTTCAATTTCTGCAAGTGTGTTTCAATTTCTGCAATTTAGAGTAAATTTCAATTTCTGCAAGTGTGTTTCAATTTCTGCAATTTAGAGTAAATTTCAATTTCTGCAAGCATGTTTTTTTCAATTTCAATTTCTGCAACTGTGAAGAGGTTTTCATGTGTTTCAGCAAGAGTGTTTTGTTTTCAGCAAGAGTGATTTTCAGATTTTGATTTGGGTGCTGTAAGAATCCCTTTTACAATATGGTTTAACCATGAGTATCAGTTTGGAACAACTCACTCAGATCCTTGCAAAAGTTGGGATCTCCTCCTCTCACGAGGAAGAGATCTTGACAGCGGCCGAGAGCTTAATCACTCCTCCACCAACGAATGAGAATTCTTATGCATCAGAACAGGAAATTGAGGAAGATAATGAGGAGCTGCAACATGATCTGAGCGAGGCGAATTGCGCTTATGAAAGTCTTATCGAACAATGGTTTCAAGGACGCACCAGGTTAGACGCATATAGTTTTTATTTTGTTAATTTAGTGTTTCAGCAAATTTCGCATGTTTATACATATTTCCGATTATTATTATTTACGAACTTGAAAGAGAACATATTTTTGTTACTGTTACGTGCCTGGCTACATTGGATAGTTGACTACACTTAACATAATTCTAAATTTTAATTAGCATAGAATAGGTAGATTTTCAGTTTTTTTTTTAGGTTTTCAATAAGTATGCTCTCCTCTGCGTTTCGTACGATCTGAGGATCAGAAAGTAGGATGTTTTCTAATGTTTTCAAAAAAAAAAAAAAAAAAAAAATTGTGCGTCCATCCTAGACCTGCAATAAAAAAATATTAGATGAATAAAACAAAATTTCTTTGCTGAAACTGTCACATTTGAGCTGAAACAGGAACATGTGTCATATTTTAATTGCGTCTTCTCAGTCTGGTTTATTTATCTTTCACCTTCATCCTGCGTCCTGGAACCTAAACCTGCAACATACATAAAGCGTCATCCTTGGATTAGTTTCAAAACTCCTTAGGTCAGACCTCTGCAATTTTTTTTGCATGGATTTAATAAGCAACATATCTTTTGGTGAGTGATGGTTACAACATAACGATATCTACATGGGGGCCAAATATGCTTGATAAGAATATCACTGCGCTCAATTGAGGATTCTAGTCCATACAGATCCCTGAATTCCGATGCCATTGCTAATCTACTAACAAGCCCAAGATTTTAAGTCAACCCGGTCTTGGCAAAGATTTTCCAAACACATTGCAGTAATTAGTCGAGTCCTTACATATGTAAATTCTTGATTGTATTCCACACGATCGCCGAGATCTTCCTGGGGACAATACTGAAAATTTGGGAAACAAAAGCTGAAGAAAACTTGGGAGTAGGAGTTATAGAAAAGCATGAATCTACAGAAAATAGTCTTGACCACCAAACTGATGAAACGGAAACCTTCCATGTCACCGCTGCTCCTCAACTATCGCAGGCACATATTAATGATTTAACAAATAAGAATTGGAGGTGGTTACTTATTTTTATCATGAGTTGTTGTAGGTCATGACGAGTAATCTAAATGGTAAAACGAGAGACGAGGTAGGAAGATCCGTTTAATGCAATCAATATGTATCTCCTCGATCCACTAGCACGTTCACTGAACAAGGAGATTTTTCTGTCAGTAGTTACAAAACCAACATCCGATCTATCCTGTGATTGGGTACCAATCCTGCAAAAACGTAACTCCATAGTTACAACCCTCAACAGTTAAGCAATAGGATAACTATTGCTTAGTCGTTCCACTCCTGAGATTCGCATAATTAATTTGAGTGACCAAACTTAGTTTATTTTAACAACTCACTCAGAAAATTTCGTGATATCGGGTCAGGTTGTTGGTTAGTTTTCCTCAAATGCTGTTATATGAGATTTACTTGCCAGAATAGAGGATATTGCGAGCATATCACGAGCCGAACTTATCTCCTTGGGAGGATTTGAACTTGATACCAGGTGATGTACTTTGGTCAGATCCCTCTACACATCCAGGATTGTCGCCAAACAAAGAAAGAGGGATTGGCTTATTATGGGGTCCAGACTGTACAGAAGAATTTCTAAACAAGAACCATTTAAAGTTGATTATCAGGTCCTGATGCAAGGGAAAAACGACCTGGATTAGCAAAAATGCATAAAGGATACACAATTGACCATGACGTGCAATCAGGAAAGCTAATCACTCTTTTTAGTGCTCCAGATTATCCACAATTTCAGGCCAGCAAGGAGCGTTACAATAATCGGGGAGCATATATTATATTGGAGCCACCTGATTTTTCTACTCCAAATTTTCACACGTTTGAAGCTGTAATGCCTCGGCCAAAAGTTAATGCTTATTATGACTATGAGAATGTTATTGATTCAGATGAAGAGCTCGATTTGGATTCTATTTCAGCATAATGGGGATATCAGATTATTTTGATTGAAATATCTATTAATTATATTTATGAGAGTTAATATATTTAACTGCGTTTTAGTGTCAGTGCTTTTTAATTCAGCTATTTCAGGCATATTGTATCATTTACGCAGTGGAATACCTCTTTTAGAGGTAAAGAAAATATGGAGATCGTAGTTATATTCAATATTTTGAAAGAAGATGTTGACTCATCTAGCGTATCAACTATGCAGTGGATTTTCTTGTTTTGGAGGTAAATGGCATATTAAAGAGATTACAGTAGTTATTTTCGGCATTTTCAAAGAAGATGTCGAGTCATCAAGTAATGAAGGATATGGGCTGTGAAGCAAAAAAAAATAGGAGCCTTGAAATCAGCTCTTCGTGGAAGAGGGTGATTAGTCACGGATGAATTGCTTTATTTATTTATTTATTTTTGATTTGGTATTATTTATGATAACCGTCTCCGACGACGATGGGATTGTGCTGAAGGATTTGTTATTTCACAGACCAGAACTTGTTTTGGGGAACTGAATGAATGAAATATATTTATCAATGATGGCTTGAACAAAAAAAAAAAAAACAAAAAAAAACCGTGCTTTAGATCATGGGAACTCTAATTCACCATTTACTCAAGTGCATACACATCAAAAGAGCCGATCTCGTTATGATTTATTTTGTCATGACAGCAGGTTTCATAGGCCACATCATAAGAGCAAGGTGCAGCACCAGGTTGTATGATCAAACAAGAAAAGGGAAATTAAAATGCGATGTTGGTCCGTCCAACAATTTAATAAACAATGATTTCATTATTCACGGACATAAGCCTTGATTGATAGTTTGATGCGTTTTTAATTTCAGGTCATGAAGACAGGTGTCAACTTTTTGGTAGCAGAATGGAACAATTTGAAGGGCCGAGGACATAACATTTTCATAACATATATATGCTCTCGGCAATTATGATCGATGTGTTTTTGCAGGCAGCATGTCGCTCTATTCAGGATCAACGTTTCTGTTTGCTTTCGAGTTGTTATTTGTTGCACTAGAATTGGATGTTCTGAATTATATCTAACAATTTACAGGGCGATGAGGATCATACTTGGCACAATTTTCAAAGCTTGAATTCCAGAACTTTAGTGATAAGTATCAACAAACTGTTACTCATGCACATGGGAAGATTCGATGAAGCTGAGACAAGTAATGCTGTGAAGATGTGACGGTATGCAGATCTGCAGATCAGTTCTTTGATTTTGAGTATTTTTGACATCTTGCATCATTTTTAAATTTCTTTTTGTGTGAAGAACAAAAACAATAAAAAAATTATAAAACTATCAAAGATGAAAAGAAGAAGAAATGCACGGTTTGCTATGATTTTTCTGTCAAAAATGTTAAAAATTTCTATCATTCCTGAAAACAATACAGATGCATGGTTATTTACGCTTCAAGCTAATTTGTTTTTCTCAAGTCACTTCAAACAGGAATCAACGAAGAAACTAGATTCGCTACGACCGCCAGGTAAAAATGCATTTCATTTTATTTTGAATTTGATTTTCTAAACACATATTTTTCCTGTATTCTATATTTTTCGATGCTCTCACACAAAATTTGCAGGAGGAATAGTACTCACATTTTTCAGGTTTCGGAGACAATCACAGTTCATGCCAAAATGATTTTCGAGAATCACAAAAGAAATTTCAAAGACACATGCTTTGGTTGAACAGCTGCGCATTGAACAGCTGCGCATTAAACAGCTGCGTATTGAACAGCTGCGTATTGAACAGCTGTGCGTTGAACAGCTGCGCGTTGAACAGCTGCGCATTGAACAGCTGCGCATTAAACAGCTGCGTATTGAACAGCTGCGTATTGAACAGCTGCGCGTTGAACAGCTGCGCGTTGAACAGCTGCGTATTGAACAGCTGCGCATTGTTTAGCTGCGCGTTGAACAGCTGCGCATTGAACGGCTGCGCGTTGAACAGCTGCGTATTGAACAGCTGTGTATTGAACAGCTGCGCATTGAACAGCTGTGCATGGAACAGCTGCGTATTGAACAGCTACGCATTGTATAGCTGCGCATTGAACGACTGCGTATTGAACAGCTGCGTATTGAACAGCTGTGTATTGAACAGCTGTGCAGATGCGCGTTAAACGGCCATTTGAGTGTAGCTGTGCGTTGAACAGCTGCGCAAGCGCAACGGCAACAGGTAACAATATCTTTTATTTTTAATCTGCCACATTAATACTTATTTTTGCATATTATATTTTCGAAACTCTGACAGTTTTCATGCAGAATTGGTACTAAGTTTCTTTTCAGATTCACAGACGATCATTTTTAATGCTGCAGTGATTAAAAAAAAAAAAAAAAAAAAAAAAAGAAAAAAAAAAGAGAAAACATGATTTGTTGATAGCTTGAAGGAGGTGCTTCTCATCGCACATTTCATGACATTTGCAGTTACACATAAACCAATTGCGTCATGATTTGTTTACCCCCATTTCTCCTTCAAAGCACATTAGTCATCCCTGTTGGAGTCCAATATTCCATTACCTTATCTGTCATGACTTCACACATGCCTATTTTTCTGAATTGCATACAGTTTACCCCATTTTTTTTTCCAGTTCATCTTTTTCCTCGCCAATAAAACCATTCCGCTCCCTCTCCATAATTACATTCCCTTGCCATAAGCATTGTCGCTACTGAGATCTTTTCTATAGTCCTACCAATCTTTTTGTAAAAACTCGCGTTGACTGATGTGGGATTCCTTAAGGTCCACCTTTCAACAGTCTTGCCCCATCGACTTCAGCACCTTATCTGGGATATAGACTAGAGTCCATTTTGAGTACCTAGAGGCTTGCATGCCTTAATGGCAAGTTCTCTCGCTGACGATCATGGGAATACATCAATGTCCCTTAATCATCAGATCTTGCAAGTGGCTCGACCTCAGCACATTCATTCGCACTTCGCAAGATGTACTCGGGTACCTTGGCACTCATTGACATCAATGGTGAGTTGCCTCGCACTGGTTAACGGCATTCATCAATGGTCGGTAATCCAGTGATTTCTCTTCATGCTCGACATCGACACATCCATTCGCATGCTTAGAATTGTACCATTGGGTTTGTAGCGGGTGAAGACTATACACTCTTTCCACAGCAGTTCCCTCAGCAGTTCCAGCAGCTTGAATCCATCTATGAGAGTTTGACAGTTCCACATTTTCATGATTCATCAGCAGCAGTTCAGATCCCTCCACTTCACATGCTCCGATTCAGTAGTGACCATCGCTACAGTTCCAGCCGTTGCTGTTACAGCAGTCATCGTTACAGCAGTTGCTATTACGGCAGTTACATCAGTTCCGGCGGTTGTTGTTTTAGCACGTCCAGCACTTGTTATTACAGTAGTGCTGCTACAGTAGTAGTCACCTTTCACATGTTCCTACAACAGTGCCGTCTTTCACGTTACAGCAACGACGCCATTCACAGCTACATTTTTATGATCCTACAGCAGTGACACCTTCCATCTTCCAGCCGTCGCAGTTCCATATTCTTTCTGCCAGCCATTACAGTAGTTGCAGCTACTGTATTAGTCACTATTTTCTACTCCAGCAGCTGCAACAACTACATTCCTATTGCATAGTTCATCTACATTTTGGGTAAGTGGAGGTATGTTGTTTTCTAAGCTTTGATCATGAAATTCCTTCTATGCTGACTTGAATATTTTGGAAAATTCCCTCACCACACTTCATTTCGTTTTCCCTTCCATGACCTACACTATGGTGCATGAGGGCATGCAACCGATTCAGTTGGGGAGGGGGAACTATTGTCATAATCACCACATTTTTCCTTTTCCATTTTCATCCCATTTACCATTCCCAAAAATTTCTTTTCCAACAATCCCCTGATGCACTTTACTTAATGCATTGATATACACTGGAATGATTCATACCAAATTGAGAAATGGCTTTCTTATACTCAGTTATGCTCTCTTATGCACATTGATAGCTTATGATTTCCAGTGAAGTGTGTGGTTACAATTATTATCATAACAGCAAGCGAAAATAAAATTAAAAAAAAAAAAAAAAAAAAAAAAAAGAAGAAGAAGAAGAGAATGTTGTTAACACAAGAACCAACATTCTTATATTCATGGTTGTTACACAAGAACCAACCATAGAAAAATGCCAGCTGTTACTCATGAGCTGTTACTCATGTCTCCCACATATCTTGGAAACATTCATCATTAAAAAGACATCATCAATCAAAGCCAAAGTTTAAATGCCAAAGGTTCTTCAGAAGATCCATGCATGGTTGCATGAGGACATGCAACACCTTCAGTTGGGGAGGATGTTAGGACTCAGAAATGTCGTATTTTCATCCACCTTTCCCTTCACTATTCCTTACATTTCATCGCCCTATTAAACCTTCATCATATCATTTGCATAAATACATTTGGGTTTCACATTATTATTTTCCACTTTATTCATTTTAGTATTAAGAGTGAATTTATGATTAAATATTAGAAAATATACATGTTTTCATATATATATCTCAATTATGTGTGAGCTTTGTAATGTGTAGGAATATGTGAATGATCAAATCAAAGAGACTTCTCTAATATCTCTTACACCATTCCAAAGGAGATAATTATTCAAGCCTATTCTTAAGGAGAAGATCATGGAAGATTTGGTTGGCATATCTTATCTAGGATTCATGAGAGATATGTGGAGGATTTGAAGGCACCATATCTTGTAATAATAGGAAAGTGGTTGAGAGTAGTTGAGAGAATAATGGATCTGTAATTAATGCATTCTTATATTTTTCTTAAGGACTCTCATGTATAAAGGAGAGTTCTCCTCCTCCATTCCGGTAGGTTGGAATTAGGTTAGATTAAGCTTGTAAGAGGGTTGTAATGAGAGTGGATTGGATTGGATTTTGTATTTGTTAGATTAAGTCTTGATTTGAGATTCATAATGTGATTCAAGCCTTTCATTGTTATGCTTTCATTGTTGTCATTTGATTATTGATTTGTGGATGTGAGCTCACTTATGTTGTTGTTGTTTACTCTTCACATGTTGTATCTCTCTTACGCAATTTCAATGCTTTCTTAATTAGTGTTTCCATGCTTTCCTAGATTAATTTGATTTCAGCAAATTAGATTAAGTTAGGTTAGATCTACTTCAGTCCTGCACAAACAGTGCACGTGCTTCGTCAGTTTACGTACCCCGGATTGACAAGTAAATAGTTGGGTAACTGCACTGCAACGTAATTATTACGACATATAACTCACCTAACAGCTACGTGGTTGGCTCTCCTCCATGCATTTGGTGATATATAAGCTAATAATGAAACCCTACCTGGTCATTGTCTTTGCCTTCGGGCTCGGGTTCTAAAGGGAGAAACCCTCCATGTCTGAACTCGTTAGTTTGGCATTGTAATAGGCTATTTGCTTAGGTTCTAGTTACGTTATTTTCATTCTTCTGATAGTATAGAAGTCTTGAGCTCTGAATTGGCGTCTGCTACATTTTCATTTGTATCCTGGTCTCGTTGTCATCACCATTTTTAGTCACCTGCTACTTACAGCTTTCCACTGTCGCTGGTGTGAGTATGAGGCAGGGTTTCGCTGTTGTTTTTATCCAAGAGGTGGTTGTGCATTTGGGTTTGGGGGTGTGCTTCTCGACTGGTTCATTCCCAGCTTAAGGGTTTCGTCTGGAATGTTGCCTGTCGCGGCTGTCAATAGAATAGTACTGGAAATTTCCCTTGCTCATCTAACTGATGAATGAAATGGGGTTTCGCTACGTGTTTCCACTGGTGGCTACCAGGTTGTCCACGGGTTGCTTCCTCCATGGCTCTGGTAAGATAATGGGTTCACAGTTTTGGTTTTGCACAGATTGTTTAGATTTACACTAGTATTAACTACTCTCGGCATTCAATAATGTGATTAATATCTCTCAGCATTCGTTAATGTGCAGGTCACGCGGTTCTGAAGGTACACAGGGCTTCATCTCCAGCGCTGGCTCCTCCGGGTAAGCCTGGTTATCCACGGCTGCCTCTCCCTTTGTTGGTTTTGTTGTACTAGGGTTGAGTTTGGAGGGGAACTCTTGTATAATGGGTTGTTATGGTTCTTGTGACATGGATACAGTCCCATGTATAAATTTTTTTGTTTATAAAAGAAAGGGTTGATACCTGGCATGTCTATGGAGAACCATCCACGGCTCAGACTGTATGAGGCCAGGGTTGTTATTGTCATTGTATTTTTTATGTGTAGGGTTTTACCCACGCTGTACAAGTTAATAGTTACTGTGATGTTGGGCCTGTCATGTGGCCGTGCATCATTCTGTGTGTTGATAAATGAATAGAGTGTTTAAAATATATAAGGACTGTTTTGCATTCTCCAATACTTGCAAGTATGATAACTCTACTGTAGATGAATCCATGTATCTGTCTATCTGCGTTTTTCTTGGATTTTGAGTGTTTAAACAAAAGAATACTGATGGTTTTCTACCATTACTGTAATGGTTAATTAGTATAGAGTAAACCCTGGCGAACTGGGAAATCTCTTTCGAATTAATATATACATGTAAAAGTGATTGAGTTCGGTGGTGACTGGAAACGAGTTGGGAAATTTTGGTGTTTTGTTTTAAATATAGAATATAACTGTGGATAAGAAAATATACATAAACGATGTATAAAACCTCCTGTAGGTTCGGTCTGTGATATGAGGCATTTCTTTTCTTTTGTTTTCACCCTATTGATTTAATAAGGTCTGGCTACGGCCGTGATAAGTTTGCTATCCACTCCCAAAGAAAATGAGATAAGTCTTAATACAATAAATAATTATGAGGGTTGTAACAGCCAACAATGGCTACGCTCGTTGATGGCTTCCCTGTGTTTAAAAATGTGTGACTATAGATAAGACAACCTACGACAGAGCTGTGTATTTCATATAATACAAGCTCTATAATGAACAGTGATTCTATGCTTATGATTTGGATCGTGAAACAATAAAGTCTCTATGTACTAAGACTTGGCCTCGAGCCAGTCAAGATATTTGTCTTGTTTTATAATAACTCTGTTAATCTATGTTGTGACAACATGGCTATAAATGCTATAGTATTAGGTAAAAAAAAAAAAAAAAACAAATTACAGTTTATGTGTTTGAAATTTGACTATGATTTTTATTTAATAAGATTGTATGGGAAGCTTTTTAAATGATGAAACATGGTTGCAACCACATCTTTTGGATATTCGATAACTGTCAATGATATTCTGAGTAAAAATAAATAGAATGACATGAGTTTTGTTCTCCTTAGCTCGGTACAAAGAATGACCTGTATCTATAGTTGACTGAAATATAAAACAGATATATATATACAGGTATATTGCTCAAATAGAAACTATTCCTGTACATTTCTCTAGTAGGAAATATCTCACAATAAATCTAAGATTTATCTATGTCTGTTCTTATGATTGTTTTAATAAATATAATTCTGGAATGACTACTGTTTAATATTCTGTCTATTATTTAACTATTAATAGAAATTCTAGAAATAAATAAACATGATATTTGACTACTGTAACAGTAACAAATATATTATGCATAGGATAATTACTCTATTTACGTGATAATAGGAATTACAGAAAAACTGATCTACTGAAAATAAATACTGTTCAAAACACAGTTGAGATAGTCCATTCTACATTTAATTTATTAAATAAACAACAGGAAGAGTGGCAGAACCTGTTTCTATGGCAGACAATAACAGCGATGGGAGGCTGTTCCTCCCTACCAATTCCTGGAGAGTGCCCAAACAGCACTTCTCAGGACCCCCGAGCTTGCTCTGGTCTAACTGGATGGAACTAGGTACAGCCAACAATTCCCTCAGCCAAAACAGCTATACTGGAACCAAGTTACTGCAACTTCCTGACTCAAAACACTTCCTTACTGTTTTTCCACTTCCTCAATGGGACTCCTGAATAGCATTCACCTGAATGTATTCTCCCTCTAGAACAATTGCTGACCCCCAGCTCAGTTCATTGAGTAGTATTTAAAAGATTGCCTAGGTCTTAGTTGGGTTAACTGTCATTAATGAGCCACCTGCTCAGATTCCACTTTCTTGGGGAATCATGACCCCAAAATATAGGGAAGTTGCCACCTGCAACTCAGGAAGTGTTTGAGGATGCTGCCACTTGTCTTTTGTCCTTCCACCTAATTCCATCCACCAGTTAGACCAGTAACCTCTTTTAACAGCTCTCCCATGCTGTTGTCTCCATAATTTATTTATTAATAATAATTATTCAGAATTTACATTCCATTTCTGGAGACTCTGCTGAGTCATCCATTCCTACTTAGCATTAAATTAATCATAATGTCTCAGGAATATTAATAAAATAATTACATTATTTTAATAAAATTGGGGTATGTGACAGATGGGAATCTTTCACCCTCGAAATTGGTGCCAAGGCAAGTAGAGTAGCACTCCAGTAGCTCTTCTCTCCAAATGCAATTGCAAATTCTAAAAATGATCAAAAGCTGCCTTTATTATTTGTTCTTGACATTTATAAAGTTTCCAAGCTCTATATGGTTTGAATTCCTTCCAATAAATGCATTCCAACTCAAGTTGAGAAGAGATTCCAAAGAATGCCACTTGTACAACAATTCCTAGTCTCCCACTTCCACCAAATCACATGTGGAAGCATCTTAGCTGCCCTAACTCCCTTGAAGCCCTCTTGGAGGCTATTTTTATCCTTGACATGTCATATATGTCATATGTAATCCATAAGGTCTAATTTGTGTCATAGGTGTCATAGCATCTTCATCATTGTTGTCATAGAAGCTAGGGAATCTAGCCCAAGTGTCACAATTTCTCTAAGATGCCTCTTCCTATTCTATGGGAGTTACTCTTCCACTCCAATTAGACCTTGGATAAGTCATTCCATGAATAATACATTTTGAACTCCCCCAAGTATGTTACCCTTCACATTGAATTTGAATTGGTGAGAGAATGATGCCAAGTGTAGTGGGGAAATCTAGCCGCATGTGGGTCCCACAACCTCTTATGTACCCTCATGATCCAATGCCACCTTATTTTCTTTTATTATTATATTTTTGACCCATTTAATGTGCATTTGTAAGTATAAGTCACTTTGGGTCTTGTAGCTCCATCACTCCAACTTTTAATGCTTCCACCCCTAACCTAGGGAACTAGTAAGCTAGTGGCAATTTTCCTCCATGATATTTTATGTGGATGGGGACATTACAATTTGAATTGGGAATTTGCTCTAATGTGACCCACCTTGTCCATTTGGATCTAATTTTACATTATTACTAACTTGGGCATCATGCTTGGCAATTATTTTGACCTTTAGTACCAATTTGACAAACTATCATGAGTATGGCCAATTGGCTTAGGCCATTGTGATCCAATGAAAACTTTTGGGACATTACAAGTCCTCCCTTCGCAATATTGCTTGTCCTCAAGCAATTTCAAACATATGTGTTGAATAACTTGCCTTACTTTCCACTATATAACTCTTTGAAGCTGCCACTAAGTTGCCTAATTTTGAGTCCTCAAGACTCCATGAAAGTTTTAGAGAGGAACCACCATGCTTGCTGCTGCATTACTCTGATTAAAAACACTTTACTAAGTGGTAACTCAATCTCCCATACTACTTATTTCCCAAAAAAAAATTAAACCAATGAGACAAAAATTATTCCAGGGTGCCATTGCTTGTATTGCACTCCAACAATTAAGAGTGCTTTCCAACCCATACCATCAAATAAGAGGATTCTTGGATCCCATTTCCTTGTATGCATTCTTCCAAATATCATAAGTACAAAGTAGATATCATAAAAGTACATAACAACATGACAAAAAAGTACATCAAGGAAGTGCCTCATCAAAGAATCATGAAAGTGCTTATACCTCCAAGCAAGTAGACCACCATTTTCCAAGTGCATACAAGCATCAAGTAACCAATCAAATTTGCTCCAATGACATAAGTGAGGATCTCATGTCCTATAATGCTGCTCCAAAAGGATGTGATATGCATCAAAATATGCAGCCATGTATTCTTTCATCCAAGAAGTGAATGAAGAATCTCCACTAAAATCTGAACCAAATAATGAGCAAAAAAACAAGGAGACTTCAAATGACTCAAAAAGTCTCACCCATACATCTATGAATGTGATAATCATAAAGATATAACAAAGTATGTGGCTTCCAACAAAAATGTTCTCCAATCATAAATCTATTCACCCAAGTGTTGGATGAATTTCCTCCAACATCAAATGAATCAAGTGTTAAGCAAGAAAAACCATGAGTCTTCAAGTGACTCCAATGCATATCCTAGGTGCATCCATGTAGATGTTCATGATCATAAAGTAACAAAGGATGCTGCTGCAAATGTGAATAAGAATGTTCTCCAACCATGTCATCATAAAAAGTAAATCTAGGAGTTCCATACTTCTCATGTGGCACCATCAAAAAGCACCCTTTCACCCATACTTCATTGAGACTAATGCTGCAAAACATGGAATTGTAGGATGTAGGAGAATGAACTAACTCACCCAAATGATCAAAAAGTGCAGAAGTTTCATCATGGGAAGGATCCATATGGGTAGTATCATGCAGCTCCTTCAAAAGTGTGAAACCTTTGTCATAGATTGGTTCCAATGTAGAGGAATCGTGCTCTTCTTTAAAAATTGCATAACCTTCATCAAGAGACCATTCAAGTTCCTCTTCCACCACATCAAGTGTTTGGATCTCTTCAAGTTCATATTCAAACACATCAAGCACATTCAAATTCCACATTTCTCATGATACACCATGTCATGAGAATCCTCCAAACAATCTACCATTTGACAATCTGAAACATAGGAGGAAAAACAAGTATCTTGCAACGTTTCAAGAATTTTCTCATTTTGAATTGTGAGCTTATGATTATCCTCATTATTCTTAAAGTATGCATCATGTAACAATTCATTAAGCTCAAACAAATGGTTTCTATCAAAAAGAAAATACATGAAATTACCTTTGATGTGGCACATTTCTCTTTGAATCTTCTCCATGTCTTCAAGGAAAGATGTTTCCTCCAATGAAGTAGCTCCCCAACAAGAATTTGATACCAATGCTTGAGTGTCATGGAGAATGCTAAGGGACTCTTGGATATTCTTTTCATTCATCTTTAAGGACCCTTCAAGAAAATGAGGCTCTTGCAAATGAACCTCCTCATCTTTTTACTTCTTGCTTGGACCAACTTCATGAAGTTCAAGTGGTGATGGGGAAGTTGATCTTGTTTCTTCTTCAACTGCTACAAGGTCTTGATTTTCATGTTTAATGGAAGTTTGGCTTGCAGCAACACTTTCAAAAGTGATCTCTATGTCACAAACATAGAGGTGTGATTACCCATTAGTAGATACTTCTTCATAGTTCAAGCATCCATCAGTAGATGCTCTTTGGTTCATGTCAAAGGTAGAAGGTGTCTCGAAATGATCTTCCATATTTTCAATAGAATCTTCTTCATGCTCATGTGATGTCTCTTCCTTTTGCTCCTTCAAGAAAGCTGATGCATTTTTCCCCTTGGTTTCCTTAAGATCAATATATTTGGAATCTATTTTTGAAGACAACCCAAAAACTCTCATCTAGTTGGAAATAGATGTATTCCCTGAAGGTTCATATATTTCACTGCTCTTTTCACTCACACACACATGATTTTCTCTCCAAGGTCTTTTACAACAATGGCATAAACCTTTCTTTACTAACACCACATCCTCATTCTTGGGCCTATTTGCAAACACCCAATCAGCAAAGTCTTCGAAAGGAGGGGACTGATATGTACCTTTCTTATACAAATCAAGATATGCATGGTATTGTTGGGGCAAGGTTTTACATGTTGCTCTCAATCTCTATAGTTCATTCATGGAATTATCCTTTGGTAGTGTGACACACTCATCTTCATCAGATTCAAAGTCATAAGAATAGCCCTCTTTCCTTATGAAATTGTAAGAAGTGTTTCATAATGGCACCTCTTCCTCAAACCATTCACATTATGCTTCATATTGCTCACAATCATCTTCATACTGCTCATAAGAATTGTACTCATAGGAGTCATCATAATAGTAAGACATGGGTGCAAATTAGTCTTCAATATATGATATTAATTGTTGGAGAGAACTTCCGCAGCATTTAGGAAGCTGCTAATTTTGGGAAGGATAACTAATTTTGGAGAGAAAGTACCAATTTTGGCGGTAAGACAAAGATATCGCCGTAGCACAAATTCCGGCGGGAATCACGGCGATAGGTACAGAAAAGTCAAGCATGTGGTACAAAGAAGAGGCCGAAGGGAGAGCTCAACCACCGCAATAAAGGCGCCGGAGATGAAGAGAGGGTTCAGCTACCCTCATTAAAGAAGAAGGACCACAGTCAGCGTTGCTTGAACCAAGAAGAAGCGACGGGCCGATGCATTAAAGACTAAGGACTGCAGGAAGCGGCGACGAGACAGAAGGCGGCCATGGAAGTACAGCCAGTTGACTGTAGGTGGTTAGGGTTGAGTCACTGTTGGGATAAGGCCCACAGTTTTGTAACTGCAATGAGACCTTCGGGCCATCTATATATAGTAGTCTTTTTATAGGATAAGGGGTTGGCCACATAGCGATAGAGACATCAGGTAGATGCTAGTCAAGTCTTTTGTTGTTGCAAGCCTGAACATCCCTGAGAAGACAAGGGCCGACCTGTCGAGAGAGTGCAATCCGCAGGGATTGCGAGAGGAAGAGAGTGCACTGTAAAGGCAAGAAGAGAAAAGAGGTCTATAGAGAAGGGCTCCCACTGAGGTGGAGTTTCCCAGAAGACCCCTGTTGTAAAGAGTGGAACGGAGCTGTGTTTATTCCCCAGAGTTGTAAGCAAGAACCGCAGTTCCCCTGGGCGTAGTCTTTGCCCTGGGAGTATCAATGTGCTTATCTAAGTAGCACTATTGTAATTGTGTAGCCATTGATCTCATTCACGTGTTTGTGCTATATATATGAATGCTTCAATCTGTTATAAGTAATGTACATGGTCGTCAGTTAACTTCTGAATGATGTATAATAATTGCGATAATCATAGCTAACCTCTTTGCGAACTAGATAATTGTTAAACAGAGGTTAATGTGCGAGTAAGAACTGAATATGAGGCATGAATGGTTTATTTAGACATTGCGCAAAGTAATGTTCTACCTAGTTACGTGTTGCGAGATATCAAGGGTCGAGTTCATTAGCGAGGGTTAGGCTTGTAGGCTGAATGTTGTTGCTAACTGCAGTACCAGGGTAAGGATAGCTAAGACCACCTATTAACCCAGGAAGCGGTCAAAGTTCGCTTGCCGCAGGAACTAGAAGGGGAAGATATCGCACCTACGATATCTTGGGTATCGCTAGACGGTTTCACATAGGGAAAGACTTATCGCATTCCCTGCATACCGCGATAAGACAGAGGCGTAGCCGGAGTAATGGAATGAGATAGACAGCTTCTGTGAAAGGGGTTAAGGAGGGTTTAACCACCCTGGATGCCTCGGAACTTGGCTGAGGACACTTGAGTCTTCTGCCCCCCATTAGAATCACTTCGGGTGAGACTTCAGGTTGCTTCTGCGACCTGTTGCCGAAAGGGCCAGTGAGCTAAGGGTTCTGTTGGTCTAAAAGATTACCGCCAGCCCGGGTCTGTCCAGAGAGAAAGGATCAAAGATCAACAAATGGTTCCGTTGCCGGTTTGAACACATTGAGCTGATGTTCTGTTGGCATCCTACCAAGCAAGAACTTAACCAGTGGGTTGAGTCAAAAGAAAGAGAGTTTGCTGCAAAAGAAAACAAGAATCCTAGACTGAGCACTGAGGCTTGGCTACAGAAGCACCTTTTTACAGATCTCCATGAGATATTCTTCGTAACTTATGCTATTGAGTTATATGGTTGGTTATCAAAGCTTGTTGACAACAGCGGTGTCAAGAAGAATCGAGAAGTTGTCTGGACAGCAGAGCTGATTCAGACCTTGAAAGGTGTCGATAACCCCATCTCACGCGCAGTAGACTTCTGGCTTGCGAGTCTGCTGGAAGGCTTCATCACAGAGTTCGCGGTTGATCAGAGAAAGAGTTTCAGCGCAGCAAAACGGTACTTCTTCAAGGGTTATCGCGGTAAGTACCTAAATTCTCTAAGTCTGTCCATTAAGCAATTACTATATGAAAAAGGAGTACTGGATATACTCTCAGATGAATAGTAGCATGATATTGTAATGTCAGTAGACTCTGAAAGTGATTACGAGTATCTTGGACATACACGTAGTGGTAAAAGATATAGAGTCAACGATTCATCTTCTTCTGAAGAAGACAGCTCAGATCACCCGAGACAGCAGAGTCAGAACCCTAGGACTCCTCAAAAGCCAGTCGGAACTCAGAATAATCCCGCAGGAACCCCGTCCAGTAGCTCTTATACAGCGAATACTACCAATACACCCTCCACATCTACACAGCCGAGTGGTAGTCATACAGCAAACCAGAACCCACCATCTAGAAACAGAATGGGAGATGATATGAAGCTACCAACATTCAAAGGTACAGGGTCGGAGGACCCTGAG
Source organism: Larix kaempferi (assembly GCA_027924585.1). Classification (NCBI taxonomy): domain Eukaryota; kingdom Viridiplantae; phylum Streptophyta; class Pinopsida; order Pinales; family Pinaceae; genus Larix; species Larix kaempferi. Next base: position 4,267,460 of record BSBM01001238.1, read on the forward strand.
CAACACTGGTTCTTATGCGAAGCCATATGGACCATTAAGCAAATACAAGATGATAATGTCAAGCTTGTCCAGCTGGCCACCACATTTAGAGAAAGAGCATTAACTTGGTATATGAAGTATACCACTGGCCATAACAGAACGCTTGCACAAGTTAGAACTGCTATGATTAAAGAGTTTAAAAAACCTAAATCTGAGTCACAATGCATAGCAGAACTTAAAGATATTAAACAATTGCCTACGGAGACGGTTTGGGATTTTGACCAGAGATTCAAGACCCTCATTGATCAGGTAAGCTTTGAGCTTGCGCCTCAACAGCATAAAGAATGGTTTATCGCAGCAATATTACCACACATCAGACTTCCGCTAATGCAACATAAATTAAATACACAAGATGAAGCATTAGAAATGGCAATGAAACTAGAGGCTTCACCTCTAGCAGAAACTAGCACTGATATCACTAATCTGCAAAATCAGCTAGCTAACCTCACCTTACAGCTGCATGAAATTAAGAAAGGAAAGGAGGTTGCGCATGAAATTTGGTGTACTAAGTGTAAAGCGCAGGGACACAGTAAGGATAACTGCCCTGTCTTTGCTGACTATATCGCCAGTGGAGCTCCTAACCCGTTGATGCAGAACCAGGGGCCATGGTGCGAGATTTGTAGAACCAGAGGACACAGTCCTCAGGAATGCCCTCTCCTTCAGAAATATGTGCAGACACCAAAGAACCTATATTGCAACTTCTGTAAATCTGTGGGACATGACGAAAATAATTGTAGAGCTTATGAGTTAATGATAGAAAGGAAGCATGACCTCTACAGAGTTCAGTCAGAAGCATCCGGACCAGTAGTACGTGCACAAACTGATCCGAATCAGGGAGGCCGTGGAGGAAATTTCAGAGGCCGAGGACGCGGAGGAGGCTATGAATCTGGCCGTGGCCGTGGAACTATCACCTGTTATAACTGTAGAGGCACAGGACATTACGCTAGGGACTGTCAGAACCCTACTACAACGTGCAAGTATTGTAAATCTTATGACCACACAATAGAGGAATGTCCCATACTGATAGCTAAGATCAAGGACGCCAAGCCAGCAACCAATCAGACTATCCAGTTTATCGCTGCTGAGCAAAACGAAACCGAACCACGGGTCAATATTGTAACTCGCAGTGGTCTCTCCACAAGCAACATATCGCAGGACGTGGAAAAAACGACAGGAACGCAGTGGGTGCGCAAAGCTCCAGGAAAACCTATCCCACTTGATCTACAGAAGAATAAGGAGGCATTTCAACAAACTAAGACTTCCTTTGCTGAACAAACACCGCCCAGATCACTATTATTACCATCTCAGGGTATACCACGGAAACCACCGCAGGATGTTAGTACTACGCAGATACCACAGGCTAGCACATCTGGAAGATGTGACGAAGAGGAATTGACCGGGAGTGTACAGTCCTTCTTGCAGAGTTGTTTGAAACTTCTAAGAAATGGGAAAGCTGTAGAGGAACTTCAGAAAGTTATTGACCAATGTCAACAGAGCCCTTCTGTGAGCAATACACAGCGCACCATTCACCATATAATGGGCCATACAAGGACAGGAAGAGAGATGAGGCTCACAGCGCAGATCGGACTATTTGAAATGGATGAGGTTATCCTAGACTTAGGTTCAGAAGTAAATGTCTTGACTAAACAGACATGGGAACAGATGGGAAGTCCAAAACTAAGCAGATCCCCTATCCATCTCAGACTAGCTAATCAGCAGAGAATATCACCGATGGGTCGCTTATCGCATGTCCCAGTGGACATCGACGGAGTTCACACATATGCCGATTTTGAGATCATAGAAATTATTGGTGACACCAAACCCTATCCAGCTCTATTAGGTATTGATTGGGCTTTTGATAACAAGGCTGTTATCAACTTAAAGAAAAGGCAGATGACATTTGAAGATGCTCAAGTCCGGGTCATCGCACCATTAGACCCTTTACAGGGTCCTCGCTACATTGAGCCAATCAAATCAGAAGAGGAGGTGCATAACATGGAAAATTTGTACCAAATGACTTCTAATCAGACAGATTACATTGATCCTACAGCTGATGGACATATCAGCTGGAGATGTGATAGTTCATGCACATCAGATTCAGATGTTGGCTTAGAGAATTGGCAAAATAGACTCCACGAAGTTTCTATCCGCAGATGCGCATTCATGACTAAATCACTGCGATGGATTGGGACAGAAAACAGGTATATTCCAACTTTTGATGGATTAGCAGATGTTAATGATTTTTTGCAGCAGTTTGAACAAGAGATTCCTCAAGAGCAGAGGATGGAGGTTTTTGACCTTGCAGTTCGAGCCACACCTGCAAGATGGTGGTACACACACAAGGAACATATCGCATCATGGTATGATTGTAAGAGATTGATGCGCATTAGATTCTCTAAAGAAAGAGACTCTACACAGCGGAAATATACAGGGGAGAGTGATCCCAGAGCACACATTAGGAACTGTGAACAGAGTTGGCTAGAAATTCCAGCAGAAGAATGGGTTCATTTGTTTATCCACACACTGGATACAGTTCCAAGGAATTGGTATACAGAAACAGAGCTAAGAAAAGGAACTATCTCATGGCCTACTATGATTGAAAACTTTTTGGTCACGTTCAGTTTTGAATCTGAGCATCCAAGCATTGATCGGGCCTTGAAGATCATAAAGACTAAAATATTTGAGGATTGCCCATTACCAGCGGATTCGCAACCCGAGTGGGCTATCCAGATGGAACATGCACTAGAATGTTACAACTGCGCACAAGACTCAAGCGATGAGGATGAAGATCCTCGCAGTATCAATATCGCAGAAACAGAAGGTACACGTGAAGTTGAAGGCCCGCACTTAGAAATCCCAGCTGTAACAGAACCAATCAAGATTAGAAAGAGCAATATTGGCACAGAAACAGACCCTAAGTTTGCCTCTATTGGAGATTATTGGGATGATGAGACAATTGGCCAACTCACAGACCTATTACATGAGTATCAGGACCTATTTCCTACCAACTTTACAGAAATGAAGGGAATAGTGGGTGACCTCGGAGTCATGAGAATACCGCTTAAGGAGGACGCTAAGCCGGTTAAGCAACGTCCATACAGGTTGAATCCGCGGTATAAAGCAAAAGTAAAAGATGAAATAGATAAGATGCTAGCAGCAGGCATCATCGAACCTGTTGAAGAAAGTGAGTGGGTTAGTCCCATGGTAGTACAAGAAAAGAAAACAAAAGGAGACATCAGGATCTGTGTCGACTTGCGCAAACTGAATGATGCATCGCTGCATGACCCATTTCCGACACCATTCACTGATGAAGTCTTAGACAATGTTGGAGGACAAGAAATCTATTCATTTACTGATGGCTTTTCAGGCTATCACCAGATAAGAATCCATCCAGACGACAGGCACAAGACCACATTTGCGACAGAATGGGGCTCCTTTCAGTATACGGTAATGCCCTTTGGTCTTAAGAATGCCCCAGCAATTTTTTCTAGAGTAGTTGTTGCTGTCTTTAAGGAATACATCCATCAATTTCTAGAAGTTTATTTTGATGATTGGACTGTATTTGGACTAGTCAAGAAGCACATAGGAAACCTGCGATTAATGTTTGAAAAATGTAGACAGCACCAGATTTCCCTTAACTTAAAAAAATGTATATTTTGTGCGCCTTTTGGTACGTTGTTGGGTCACATTGTGTGCAGACAAGGCTTGATGGTAGATCCTGCGAAGATCGCCATCATTGTCAATTTACCAGCACCTAACTCAGTAAAGCAGCTGAGAACTACACTTGGTCATACTGGGTATTACAGAAAGTTTATCAAAGGTTATGCCAAGATTACCGCACCAATGGAGAAATTATTAAAGAAGGATATCAAATTTCAGTGGAATGAGGAATGTCAGAAGAGTCTTGACGCTCTAAAAGAAAAAATGGTTACAGCACCTATTCTGGTATTTCCAGATTGGAACAAGCCTTTTCATGTTCATGTGGATGCATCTGGCATCGCACTGGGCATTATTCTCACGCAACCAGGCGAAGGGGGTATTGACCACCCTATCGCATATTCGAGCAGGAGACTATCGACAGCTGAGAAGAATTACACCACCACAGAGAGAGAAGGGTTAGCAATGGTGTATGCCTTACAGAAATTTCGGCACTATTTATTGGGTGCCCCGTTCAAGATGTTCACCGACCATTCTGCATTAAAGTACTTGGTCAATAAGCCAGTGTTAGGGGGGAGAATATGCAGATGGCTATTGTTGTTCCAGGAATATGATTTTGAAATCATTGTTAAGCCAGGAAGACTAAATGCAGGACCTGATCACCTGTCAAGGCTAGACTCAGGTGAAGAACCAAGTAATTTAGAGGACAACTTGCCTGATGCGCAATTGTTCTCCATTCAGGTCGCAGATGAATATTATGGAGACATAATTCAATTCCTTACTACAGGGTGGGCACCACCTGAGTTTACCAAGCAACAAAAGAAACAATTAGTGGTGAAAGCAGCAGACTTCACCCTGATTGCAGGACACCTCTATAAGTTAGGACCAGATGAAATCTTGCGCAGATGTGTTATGCCCCACGAGAAACAGACCATTCTTAAGGAAGCACATTCGGGCATCGCAGGAGGCCATTTCGCAGGGAAGCCTACCGCTCAGAAGATCCTAGCAGCAGGACTATGGTGGCCTACATTACATAAAGACAGTAAAGAGTTTTGCAGATCATGCGATATCTGCCAAAGGACAGGAAAGCCCTCCAGAAGAGATGAAATGCCGTTGCGACCACAGATAACGCTACGCGCATTCGATAAGTGGGACATAGACTTCGTGGGTCCTATTAACCCCCCAGGAAAACGAACTGGTGCGAGATATATAATTACAGCAACAGAATACCTCACCAAGTGGGCTGAGGCGAAAGCAGTCAGGAATTGTGATGCTGCTACAGCAGCACAATTTATTTTTGAAAACATCATCACTAGATTTGGATGCCCAGTGACTTTGATGAGTGATCAAGGCACACATTTTTTGAATAGCACCATAGAAGCCTTGACAGAGGAATTTGAAATACAGCACCATAAGAGTACACCTTACCACCCTCAAGCCAATGGTACGGTGGAGGCTTTCAATAAGATATTAGAACATGCTCTTACAAAGATTTGTAACAGTCAAAGGGATGACTGGGACCTCAGAGTTAATGTTGTATTATGGGCTTACAGGACCACGTGTAAGAAACTAACAGGGCACACACCTTTCAGCCTGGTATATGGACAAGAGGCTGTTATGCCTATGGAATACATCTTACCCAGTCTAAGGATTGCTCAGCTTACAGAGATGGATGATTCTGATACTTTAGAGGAGAGATTGGCACAGCTGCTCAATCTGGAGGAAGACAGATTTATCGCAGGATTCCATCAAAAAGTGCAGAAAGCACGAGAAAAAGCTTGGCATGATAGGCATATTAAGAACAAAATCTTTCAGCTTGGAGACTTGGTACTCCTTTATGACAGTAAGTTTATAAAGTTCCCTGGAAAATTCAAAACTCATTGGTTAGGACCCTATCAAATCCAGCAAATAACAGATGGAGGTGCTATACAGCTTTGTACTATGAGTGGGGAGTTTCTTCCTACCCTGATCAATGGCAGTCGGCTTAAGCTGTATCGCGAAGGCCATGCCACCTCCTAGCCCTAGCCCAGGAAGGAAGCAAATGGTGCAGATGCTCAGTGTAGTTGAAATGAAGCATCGCACCCTAAGGAGTCTACACCGGGAAATGCTTCAGATAAGAATTCGCAGCCAGTTTTCCTGGTGGTTGCGATAATTTTGATAAGAGGCGAGTTTTTGGCACTTTCCATTTCCAGACGATGCGATATCTTATCGCAGAGGACAGAAAACAGATTGATGCGATATCAAATTTTGAATTGATCAGAGGGCTAGTCACTTCGCCATCTGACAAGCATTAACTGCACGGCTGACAAGTATCTGTTGTACTAAGATTTGGCAGCAGTACGACGATTCTTCTAGATTTGGAAAATCCGATGCGACATCACTCCGGCGCACAGTTTCCCAGCGAAATTTCAAACGGTGTTTGCAATAAATAGGCGCGGGGTGCTGTCTTGTCTATGCATTAAATACCGCCAACGGGTCCAGTCACTGGTCCGTTGCCATTTGAAATTCCGCCTGATGATAAATACACGTTCTATTCAAAGCACGGGGCTACTTAGTCATTTTCACCAAAAGAGTTGAGCGCAATTGAGCCGAGCCAAGCGTATTCTTAGCAGAGTTCCGAACAGGGAAACTAGAAACAGTTGCAGACTCTGATTTGCATTAAGATTAGCAATCATAGGAAGTCCAGAGTACCACAGGGGAAGGCGCCTCGCGCCAGACGAGCCTCTCGAAGACGTGTTGCAGAGATTCCAAAGGGGTGGAATTGAGTGCGCTATGACTTCAGTTGTGGCGGAGAAAGGAAAGAAAATTGCTGCTGGCTCTTCGACCATACGCCAGTCGCCGAGAACCTTAGCTAATATGGAACGTAGCGAGACCCTGAATAGCACAGAGTCAGAAGAACCGGAGCAGGAACTTCCGGAAGAAGTTACAGTCACTACCATATACTTCCCACCGAGAGTAGAGAATGCGCCAGCGATCGTCCTTCCAAGAGACTTTAAATATGAACTCATACTCCCACCGCTGGATAACCGAGTGAAGGAAGAAGGTAACTTGTGGGGGAATATGCATGCTGTTAAGTTTACTGATTATAATCTGAGAGATTATACGCTGTACCCACAATTCCGCCGCGATCGTTATATGACGATTCAGAGGAACCCAAGGACACAGCACGATGAGTTCGTCCCCATGGACCATGTAAGCCAATTAGTACCGTCGGGACTGCTCAATCTCCTGGAGATTCCACACTTTGGACGGGGCCCGGAGGTCAATGCTGTGGTGCGGACGCTACTTTCATGCGTGCATGGCGGTTACTTATGGTTGGGTAACCGAATAGATGTCAATGTTGACCTCATTCACCGCATTACCGGTCTGTCGAAGACTGGTTTCGACCCACAGATAAATATTGATGGCGCCACAAAGGATACCAGGCTCTCAACCAAGCAGGTTGCGGAGTATAAGCTGCAAAGAGGAGGTCGCGCCTACGATGTCAATTCAATACAGGATGACGCCTTGCGGTTTACTGTTAGTCTGTTGGCCGGAAAACTCCTTCTCAAGGTGAGGCCGAAGGAGGTCACAGGCTCAGTTATCCGCCTAGCGATCGAAGTCATAAACGGTAAACCTTACAACTGGAGTTTATTTTTGTTAAATAGTTTCTTTCAAGACTGTGCGCAGGCGCAGCAGGATCCACTTCACAGCTTCCACTTCTCGTGGCTGCTGATCCTTATGGATTTCATTGGATGGAAAGAGCCGCCCAATTCGCAGTTTCCACAACTGCCGCCAGGGGCGTGCAGAGGGTCGAGGTACTCCAATCTTTGGGCGAGTAGTCACCCAGAGAAACACAAGAATAACGCAATGGTATTCCATGAATATTATACGCTATTGCTTGAATCCGTCGCAACGATTCCGCGTGTCGACTCGCCGGTCGTTGATCTTTATCAGTCCAAGCTGGAATTTAAAGTCGACAGGGATAAAACCTACATCAGACCCAAAGGATTCAGGAAACATAACGAATGGGCCCCCGGCCCATATCGCATGGAAATCCAGCAGGTCGAAGATACCATTAAGAACTGTTTCGACGAGGACATGAAACAAATGTATGATGATCTATCCTCTGGCCTAGTTCCAGTTGATCCCCCAGCTGAGGATCCAGAAGATGTTCAGGAGGTAGATCCTAAAGACAAAGAGAAAGAACCAATGGGTTCTAAGAGAAAGGCTATTGAAGGCCCTTCTCCGGTGCGAGCAAAGAAGAAGAGAACAAAGGCGGTTACTTCCGACGAACCGCAGGCACCAGTCATGACAGAGGATGAGTATGATCTCATCGCCAGCCGAATACAGGAGAAGATGCGGGATAAATTCGCTGCGATTCAGTCATCGCAGGATCGTATGCGCATCAGCCTCGACAACAAACTGCGAGAGTTGAAGGCAATCACTGAGAAGACTGCTTCCATGCAGATTCAGCCAGCTCCAACTGTAGTCGCAGAAAGTTCGCAGCCCCCTTCGCAGAGCAGAGAAGAAAGCATTGCAAGGGACCGCACGAACATTGTTCGTATACCGCCGGGAAGTATTAAGTTCCCTGTACCTATGGAAGTGCAGATGGTTCATCCTCTTGAGGTGAACCTACCAGAGGTACCTATGGATCAGTTGTACGAAATTTTCCAGCAGATAGGCACGGAGCTGAGGCACAGAGAACAAGTCACATATGAGCAAAATGTTTTGCTGTCTAACGACAATGTGCAGCTCATTGCGCAGCATGAGGCAGAGAGTGCCCAGTTGACGCAATATGTTCAGCGAGAGCAGGATGTCTCTCTTGTTTTAAAGAATATCGCAGCAGAGCTTCCGCAGTGTGATATCAGGCCTGAGTTAGAAATAACTCAAAAGATCAGAAAAATAGCGGAAAGAGCAAAGGCTCTAGATGAAGAGAAGAGAAAGATGGAGAAAGAATACGAAGCAAGGATTGCTGCACTAGAAGCAAATAAGCCACCTACTCCAGAGGAGATCCAAGAAGCACGAGTGCAAGCTTTCAGAGTTGTACAGACACAGATGCACTGTCGGGTGGAAGCAGCAGAGGCCATCCTGGAGGATGCATCAAAGACATGGCTGGAGCTAGAGGAGCTCCCACAGAAAGCCGAGCTCGATCAGCACATTAAGCACTATGAAGATGCGATATCAAGAGCTGAAGAAGAGTACAAGGGCTTGAGTGCTCTTGCGAAGATAAGAAAGAAAGGAGAAATCACACAAATTCAGCAGCAGGTGCAGAAATACAGAGAACAGCAGATCAACCTGGCTAACGAAGTTAGCCCGCATGAAAGCAAAATCGCACATCTGGTTGATGAACTGGAGCAAAAGGTGAAAAGCTTCACCTCAAGTAAAGGAGTCATTGAGGGCACAGAGGACTCCTTGGTAACCGCTGAGCTGCTCAGCGCAGCGCAGGAAGAAGTAACACACATGGATGAAAGTATTAAAGCGCTTAAGGCACAATTCGCAGCAATCTCACGAGCAGCAAAGGATAAGCTTAGGCAGATGAATCAGGCTGTTGTTGTAAGTGGCTCGGGGACGAGCCACAAGTAAGTGTTAGGGGAGTTGTTGGAGAGAACTTCCGCAGCATTTAGGAAGCTGCTAATTTTGGGAAGGATAACTAATTTTGGAGAGAAAGTACCAATTTTGGCGGTAAGACAAAGATATCGCCGTAGCACAAATTCCGGCGGGAATCACGGCGATAGGTACAGAAAAGTCAAGCATGTGGTACAAAGAAGAGGCCGAAGGGAGAGCTCAACCACCGCAATAAAGGCGCCGGAGATGAAGAGAGGGTTCAGCTACCCTCATTAAAGAAGAAGGACCACAGTCAGCGTTGCTTGAACCAAGAAGAAGCGACGGGCCGATGCATTAAAGACTAAGGACTGCAGGAAGCGGCGACGAGACAGAAGGCGGCCATGGAAGTACAGCCAGTTGACTGTAGGTGGTTAGGGTTGAGTCACTGTTGGGATAAGGCCCACAGTTTTGTAACTGCAATGAGACCTTCGGGCCATCTATATATAGTAGTCTTTTTATAGGATAAGGGGTTGGCCACATAGCGATAGAGACATCAGGTAGATGCTAGTCAAGTCTTTTGTTGTTGCAAGCCTGAACATCCCTGAGAAGACAAGGGCCGACCTGTCGAGAGAGTGCAATCCGCAGGGATTGCGAGAGGAAGAGAGTGCACTGTAAAGGCAAGAAGAGAAAAGAGGTCTATAGAGAAGGGCTCCCACTGAGGTGGAGTTTCCCAGAAGACCCCTGTTGTAAAGAGTAGAACGGAGCTGTGTTTATTCCCCAGAGTTGTAAGCAAGAACCGCAGTTCCCCTGGGCGTAGTCTTTTCCCTGGGAGTATCAATGTGCTTATCTAAGTAGCACTATTGTAATTGTGTAGCCATTGATCTCATTCACGTGTTTGTGCTATATATATGAATGCTTCAATCTGTTATAAGTAATGTACATGGTCGTCAGTTAACTTCTGAATGATGTATAATAATTGCGATAATCATAGCTAACCTCTTTGCGAACTAGATAATTGTTAAAAAGAGGTTAATGTGCGAGTAAGAACTGAATATGAGGCATGAATGGTTTATTTAGACATTGCGCAAAGTAATGTTCTACCTAGTTACGTGTTGCGAGATATCAAGGGTCGAGTTCATTAGCGAGGGTTAGGCTTGTAGGCTGAATGTTGTTGCTAACTGCAGTACCAGGGTAAGGATAGCTAAGACCACCTATTAACCCAGGAAGCGGTCAAAGTTCGCTTGCCGCAGGAACTAGAAGGGGAAGATATCGCACCTACGATATCTTGGGTATCGCTAGACGGTTTCACATAGGGAAAGACTTATCGCATTCCCTGCATACCGCGATAAGACAGAGGCGTAGCCAGAGTAATGGAATGAGATAGACAGCTTCTGTGAAAGGGGTTAAGGAGGGTTTAACCACCCTGGATGCCTCGGAACTTGGCTGAGGACACTTGAGTCTTCTGCCCCCCATTAGAATCACTTCGGGTGAGACTTCAGGTTGCTTCTGCGACCTGTTGCCGAAAGGGCCAGTGAGCTAAGGGTTCTGTTGGTCTAAAAGATTACCGCCAGCCCGGGTCTGTCCAGAGAGAAAGGATCAAAGATCAACATTAATTCACAGGAGAAAGGACCATGCTCTGATACCACTATAATGTCCCTTCTTAATCAAATTTCCCAATGTGCTCAAATTCACCAAATTTCAACTCTAGGTATATGTATACAACTGATTCCAAACTCTTCCAAATACTTTCAAACTTGGTGAGGAAGGTCATGAGGGGTCATGGTACACATTAACACATATATCAGACATATAATAAACTTATATACCCAACCATGGTCTTCAATTTTCAAGGGAAGAAGTTTCGGTACAAAACTAGTCAACTTGGGAAGTGGAAATCCCCCCTAGGTCTTGGAACAAAGCTCTTCCAAACACTGTACAACCTTCACTAATGATGGGTCTAATAATTGGATCTATTATTAGACATTAATTAAAGTATATTTTCAGAATTATATGTGGTTTTGGGGTGGAATATGTATCCAATAGAACTCAGGGAATTTACTAGTCATTTTGAGGCTCAAACCCCCAAGGGAAGATGGCTCCAAATAGCTCCAAAAGATCTCAAATTGTACCAGAAGGTGTATGGATGATGTTAAAACATAATAAGGATGTTTATAAGTTCCTTCCAATATTCAAATGACTTCTGCAACTCACTTTGGTAATCTGGTCAATGTAGGGAGTTTTACTAGCAAATTATGGTTTAAATCCCCTTAGGGTAAATGACAAGTTGGCTCTCCAAATGAAATAGAACCATCTCGAAATTAGGAACAGAGGATGGTGACATATAGAGTAAATAAATGGGTTCTCATATGCATCATCATTCAGCTTATAATATCTGCTACAACTCTCTCAAATCAGATATAGAATTTCTAGTTTCAACATCAGGGGAAATGGTAGGCAATCTTCACTAAATGTTATGAAACTCAACCAAATGCCTCCAAATTCTTGTCTAATGAACATGAAACTCTTTGAACACATAAATTACAGTCCATTTATCATTAATCCATCATTCATTCACTTAACCATTTGAATTTATCAACATATCATTAACTTGCAACAAGGTAGTGGGGAAAATGGCACTATTTGTTCATTAATGAGCAATTTTGAATAGTATTTCTTGGAATATCGACTTGTGTCTCTTATGAGATTGAAATAAAAAGCATATAAATCAGATTAAAAAATAATGGGGAATCAGAAGCTCCCCCAAAGAGAATAGTATCTCACCAAAGGCGCAATTCCTCAAGGATCAAGAATATGCATAGAAAACTTGAAATGGTTGAAGAAGCAATATGAACTAGAAGTGACCATGATATTCCCTTTAGATTACACCTGAAACACATGAATCCATTGAATATCCAGATGAAAGGTATGAATATCCTTTCCAATTACCAACTAGGATGGGAATCTTTCACCCTCGAAATTGGTGCTAAGGCAAGTAGAGTAGCACTCCACTAGCTCTTCTCTCCAAATGCAATTGCAAAATCTAAAAATGATCAAAATATTCCTTCATTCTTTGTTCTTGAAATTTATAAAGTTTCCAAGCTCTCTATGGATTGAATTCCTTCCAATAGATGCATTCCAACTCAAGTTGGGAAGAGATTCCAAAGAATGACACTTGTACAACAATTCCTAGTCTCCCACTTCCACCAAATCACATTTGGAAGCATCTTAGCTTCCCTAACTCCCTTGATCACCCTCTTGGAGGCTATTTTTATCCCTGATGTGTAATATATATCATATGTCAACCATCAGGTCTGATTTGTGTCATAGGTGTCATAGCATCTTCATCATTATTGTCATAGAAGCTATGGAATCTAGCCCAAGTGTCACAATTTCTCTAAGATGCCTCTTCCTCTTCCATGGGAGTTACTCTTCCACTCCAATTTGAACTTGGATGAGTCATGCCATGAATAATACCTTTTGAACTCCCCCAAGTATGTTACCCTTCACCTTGAATTCAAATTGGTGAGAGAATGATGCCACGTGTAGTGGGGAAATCTAGCCACATGTGGGTCCCACAACCTCTTATGTGCCCTCATGATCCAATGCCACCTTATTTTCTTTTATTATTATTTATTTGACCCATTTAATGTGCATTTTTAAGTCTAAGGTCACTTTGGGTCTTGTAGCTCCATCACTCCAACTTTTAATTCTTCCACCCCCAACCTAGGGAACTAGTAAGCTAGAGGAAATTTTCCTGCATGATATTTTGTGTGGATGGGGACATTACAATTTGAATTGGGAATTTCTCTAATGTGACCCACCTTGCCCATTTGGATCTAATTTTATATTATAACTAACTTGGACATCATGCTTGGCAATTATTTTGACCTTTAGTACCAATTTGACAAACTATCATGAGTATGGCTAATTGGCTTAGGCCATTGTGATCCAATGCAAAATTTTGGGACATTACACTCTATTTTCCTGGTCATGGAGGTAGGGATTCAACTGATTCCCTTTTAATAGCTTTGGAAACAACATGTTGTCTAAACTCTTCAACCGCACCGCACCTCCATCAGTAACAAAGTCTATTATGTAGGGACCCAACCAATGCATTTGTAACATACCTGGGTGTTTTGCAAACTTACTGTCATATAGAAGAACTATATCTCCACACTGAAAGTGATTTGGTTTAACATGTCGATCATGCCAAGCCTTATGCTGATCCTTCTCTACCTTCTGATGAAATCCTGGGATGAACCGATCCTCATCGAGTTGTACCAATTGTGCCAATCATTCTTCTAGTGCTTCGTCGTCACTCATGCCTGTAGATACTGCGATGCACATACAAGGGACAATATACTCCATCGACATTATAACTTCCTGCCTGTAAACAAGATTGAATGGGGTCTAGCCGATCAAACATTTGCAAGTTGTGCGATACGCCCAAAGTATCGCAGGGATATTCAAATCCCAATCATCTCGATTCGTGTTGCATACTTTCGTGAGCGCATGCTCTAGGATTTTTTTGAATGCCTCCACTATCATGTTTGCTTGCAGATGGTAAGGGGTGCTCTTCCTGTGTTGAATTTGAAATTCCTCTGTCATTGCTTCGATTGTCTGATTAACGAAATGAGTCCCCTGATCACTCATGAGTATCTTCGGGCATCCAACCCTGGTGACCACATTGTCGAAGAGGAATCTAGATGCAATTGCGGCTAAGCAATCATTCACTGGCGCAGCTTCCGCCCATCACATCAAATAGTCTGTCGCAGTGATTATGTAGCGTGACCATGTTCTTTTTCCTAGTGGGTTGATGGGTCCCATGAAGTCAACGTCCCATTTGTCGAAAGCCTACAATGTCAATTGAGGTACTAGTGGCATTTCATCCCTTCATGACGGCTTCCCTGTCCGTTGACATACGTCGCAACTTTTGGCATAGTCCGCAGCATCTTCATGCATCGTCGACCACCATAGTCCTGATCAAAGGATATTCCTCACAGTGGCACGTCCTCCGTAGTGTCCTCCAACAATCCCATCATAAGCTTCTTCTAAAATCCTTTCCTGCTCATGCAGAAGGACGTATCGTCGAAGTATCTCATCTGGTCCCATTTTATACAATTGTCCTGCAATCAATTGAAATTCTGCAGCTCTGACGACTAGCCGCTTCTTCTTGTTGGTAGTGAATCCTTCCAGTTCCTCCCTTGCCGCTAAAAATTGAATGATTTGTTTATAATGGTCATCGACCATTCCGACCCTGAACAACTGAGCATCCGACAATCCTTCGTCAATGCTCCTTGGCTCTTCCCTGGACTCTAATCGCGACAAGTGGTATGGTCCTGCATTCAGTCTTCCTGGATTTACAATTATCTCAAAATCAAACTCCTGGAAAAGTAACAGCCATCGACAGATATTCCCCCTAAACACAGCCTTGTTCACAGGTATTTAAGTTTCGAATGATCGGTGAACATTTTAAAGTGGCCCCCTAAGAGATAATTTCGAAACTTCTGTAAGGCGTAGACCATTGCCAACCCCTCCCTTTTTGTAGTTGTGTAATTCTTCTCCGATGTAGACAACTTTCTACTTGTGAGTGCTATCGGGTGGTCTATTGCGCCTTCTCTTGGTTGGGATAAGATGAATCCTAATGCGACTGATGACGAATCGACGTGAACGTGGAACTCCTTCGTCCAATATGGAAATGCGAGGATGGGTGCTGCAACCATCTTTGCGTTTAATATATCCAGACTCTTCTGGCATTCTTCATTCCATTCAAACTTTGTGTCTTTCTTCAACAACTTCTCCATTGGAGCTGTGATCGATGCATAACCTCTGATAAATTTCCTATAGTAGCCTGTGGTAGGTCGACTATAATTGTGATCTTTGCAAGATCAACCAACATTCCTTCCCTGCAAACTATGTGCCCTAGTAAAATCCCAAATGGAGCACATAAAATGCACTTTTTCAGGTTCAATGAAATCTAGTGTTGTCGACATCTTTCCAGCATCAACCACAGATTTGCGACATGATCCTTGACCAACCCATACACCATACAATCATCCATATAGACTGCAAGAAACTTATGGATGTAGTCCTTGAACGCCGCAACTACCAATCTCGAAAAACTTGCTGGTGCTTTCTTCAGACCAAATGGCATCACCGTGTATTGAAAACATCCCCATGGTGACGAAAGTTGTCTTGTGCCGATATTCCTTTGCAATCTTTATCTGGTGGTAGCTTGGGAATCCATCTGTGAAGGAGTATATTTCCTAACCTCCCACTCCTTCTAACACTTCATCTGTAAATGGTGTAGGGAATGGATCGTGTAGGCATGCGTCGTTCAATTTTCTTAAATCGACACAGATCCTGACTTTGCCGGTTTTCTTATCCTAAAACACCATCGGGATGATCCACTCTGATTATTCAACTGGTTCTATAATGCCTTCTTCCAGCATACTTTCAATCTCAGCCTTCACCCGCTCCTTGTACCTTGGACTCAACCAGTAGGGCCACTGCTTGACTGGCTTCACATCGGATTTAAGGGGAATCTTCATTTCACCTAAGCCCCCAAAAATTCTTTTCATCTCCGAGAATTGTGTTGGGAACAAATCCTGAAACTCATGCAACAGATCAGTCATCTTAGAGATAGTTGAGTCATCCCAATAATCTCCAATACATGCGAACTTTGGATTCTCTTCCAACCCAATGTTCACTTTCTTGATTTTCAACGGTTGATGAAACTTGTTGGAAGGTATTTCTGGTGCCTCGACACTGCGACTTCCTTCTGAATCCGGTACATACGTAGCCCTCGGATCATCCTCATCATCTGATTCTCCTGTAATATTGTAGCATTTGATTAACATTTCTAGTTTCGCGGTCCACTGAAGCCCCAGTGGTTGCTCTATCGGAACTACTTTAAATACCTTCTCCCAAATCGCCTATAATGCACTTTGGATGAAGGGGTTTTCTTCGAAGAAATTGAACGTTTGGCTAAAGCCAATTTTCAGTTGTTCCTAAGAGATTGTTCTGTGTCGCATTTCGCTACAATATACCAACTCCGCGGTACTTCATCCAATGTGTGAATAAACGCATGGACCCATTCATGTTTCGCTCGTAGTCCCCATTTGCTTTCACATTCAGCCAAATGGGCCTTCGAGTCACCTCTACCATCAAAATTCCTTCCGTCATATCGTTTCGCATCACCGAACCTAAATGTCAATAGGTGGCGACATAGTGGCCAGGTAGTTATGGTGGACTTGTGCACTTCCCAACATCGCGCTGGTGTAGCCTTTAGGGATTCTTCCAGGGATAAGAGTTGTTGTGGTTCTGCCACTTTTTCCTCAAATTCAGTGAGAAATGTAGCCAAATTGGGAAATCCCACGTATGTGGGTAGCTCGCACTCTTTTGTGGCTACCCTTCGCAGTGACTGAGTGATCCTTGCGCACCTCCTAAATGACACTTCATGCAGCCGGGTCTGCCAATTTTCAAGTGCTTCGTCTGAATCTGACGATGGCAAACTGCTGCTATGCCACCCTAATTCTCCATTTGCAGTAGGGTTGATATAATCTTCAAAAATGTTGTATAGATTATCCCATCCCTCAGTGAACTCATCCCTCGACGGCTCTACATACCTTTGTCCTTCCATAGGATCAAGAGGTGCGACAACCCTTATCTACTGGCTCTCGAATGACATAATTATTTTATTGAAGTTGATAATAGCTTGATTATCCATTGCCCATCCTATCCCTAGCAGCACAGGGTAGGGGCTTGTATTGTCCATGGTTTCGATCACATCAAAATTTGCATAAGTCTTGAGGCCCTCAATCTCAACAGGGACCTGGCATCATCGACCGATCAGGGTGACCTTACTTTGGTTGGCTAGGCGCAGTTGCACTGGGGACCATTCCAACTGTGGTTTCCCCATCGTTTCCCATGTTTGTTTAGTCAGGATGTTTACGGTCGAACCCAAGTCCAAGATAATGGAGTCAACATTGAATGCTCCAATTTGTGCAGACATCTGCATCTCTCATCCTATTTTTCTCTTATGTATGCGATTGACCATCCACTCCATCCGTGCACCCTCTCGTCGATGTAGAAGGTTGGATATCTCCGTCAATGCATCCTGATCTTTTTCCATCTCCAGGAAACTCTCCAAAAAGGCTCTTAAGGTGTTTTCTTTCCCCTGTGAATTCGTTGTGTTGAATATCGGTGGCATGTCGTATGTAACTGCTTCCTGTTGAATAGGTGGTTGCCTCAACTGCCTTAGTGCTTCCTGTGCTTTCAAAAAAATGTCATTTTTGTATTTCGCATCAAATGTGACTTGTTTCCTTATTGTCGATCGGATGCTAGCCATTGACCTATCAGCCCCTGTCACAGCTCCCCCTCGAGTCACTTCTCCGACAGTCGCATTTTGACTTCTAACTTCTGCTGAGATATTATGTACCCTTGGTAGGTTTTGGTTCTTATTTTTATTTTGTGGAGATGGGGGAAGGTTCTTAGTTTTCCACTTTGCGATGAGCTGAGGAAAATCTTCGACCCCATGGTCCACAGTGCTGCAATAAGTGAACTGTGGTGCCATATTCAGGAAATCCATCTGATAATGCCCCTACTGACCACAATTGTAGCATATGATGGGTCCTCGACCTCATCCAACAACTCCTCCTTAGCCAACACTAGTACCTCGACCGTCACGGAACCCCCTCTCTGAATCCTCGTCATAGTGGCCCATATGGCGGGTACTACGGTTGAGCGAACTACGGCTATGGATATTGCAGTTAACCATATTGCGGTTGTTGAAATTTTGGTTGAGGATATGTCGGTTGGCCAAACTGCGACTGACCATACTACGGCTACTCATACTACGGTTGCAGAATATATTGAGGCTGCAGTTGACTATACAGTTGCTACTATTGTACCGATGGCTGCTCTTCTCCCTTCATGAAGTATGTATCTGCAATCCTCTCCTGGAATAGGTTTGAAGTTTGAAAAAAAACATTTTTTGATTATTGTCTAGAGGAAAAGAAGCCACGGGAAACACGTCACTTTTCTTTGTCAACAAGAACAGAATTTTAATAGGTAGCTCAAAACCCTCACTTTTAAGAGTTTGTTTCCCTGTTGGAGAAAATTGAAGACCTTGTTCCGTTCAATGAAATTTTAGATGAAAACGAGGAGCTTTTAGTTGACAAGGAAAGGGATATTTTCAACCCTGTTTTGTGTGTGTATTATTTCGGAGTCCAAAGAGAAATTAATGGAGTTTACGTCATAGGGAAAGGATGTATTTAATGTTTTGGTTCTTTTCTGTATTATTTTTATGTCGAATAGACCCTACACTTCCCCGAATTTGTTGGTTGGTGTGCGGCGAATTATTCACAGGCCTAAAGGGTAATCATTAATGTAAATACAACCAAAATTCTATGCTGAGTCAATGCGGAGACTGTCCGTGAGGTTCTAGGTTTACCTGAAACATTTTCCGAAAGCCCTGAGCCGTTTAACGAAGAAAATAAATCCATATGTTTATATTGAAATGGTACCACTTTAGATGGTGCAAAATTCATTATATTTACCTTTTTTTTAGGAGTTACCATCTAATTCTGACAGAACACACTATTTCCAGAAAATATAAATTTGGCGGCAGATTTGTATCGACCCATGATATGCATCTTAAACCTAACTTCTGAAACATATCAGCCACTCCACTCTGTCTCTTCATTTATGGAAGCTTTTCTTTGATACCTTGTATGATTGGGTAGTTTTAAAAAATATTCTTTAGAAACAGATTCATGGTTTGTATCCCTAATAGATATGTGTGACAGTGATGTTGTTTTCCTTCATTTGTGGGCCAAATTTTGAAATGCAGGGTTTCTTTTTGTGAACTAACTTATTATTTTGGGCTCTGTATTCCAGCACTAGGTGGGAGGCAGGCACCCAAGGGTGGCTCTGGTGGATCCGAAAAATTTCCCCAACCACGACGATTTTAATAATAAAATATTTATTTGGACAGAGTCATAGGCATATTGTCTATCTAAGTTTAAGAACTCCTTTTTTACTATAGTAAACTTGATTCTTTTAACAAACTACCTCCCTAAACAAGGTTTACCATAAATAAAAACACCTCCTAACCTCCCTCTCACCTCATTATGGCACAATTAAACTTAATCTTGAAGGTCATTTTATTTCTTACATAATAAAATGTGACATTTTAAATGTCTTATATCTAGATTCAATAAGACAACTTCACATGGAATATTTCTGAGAATGAGAGAAGAAGAATTAGGAAGATAATTTGAGGAAAACTCTCTGTATCTTATTCATCAATATGTTTACAATATATAATACATATTCCATGGAGAAAATCGAATTCCTTAGAGGCAACTTGAAAAGCACAAAAATAAAAGGCTTACAAAAGGCAAAAAAACCCCTAGGTGGCAAAAGCTCTTTCCAAAACAGTCTAAAGGTCCACGAATTTGATAAATATGGTATGGAATCTCATGAGTGAGGTAAATGGAATGTAATGATGGTTTTATGAGAGAAGAAAATATGTGGAGGTCGAATTGGCCAAGTGGTAAGAGTTTCTAAGTCAACTAGCTTTACCTTTTCCACTAGAAAGTAGAAAAATTAGAATAAAGCTGTCTAAATCAGGAAAGCACTTACTAAACCAGAAATGGAAAGAAATCAGATAGAATCCAATGAAATCTTATCCAGAATCTCCTCAAGTGTGCCCTAGTGAATTAGGATGGCAATTGGTCCACTAAAAGACAAAACTGTCCCAAGTTACCTAGTCAAAACTTAGGAAATTAATCATAAATGATTAATGAATTATATCCTATGTCTAAAATGGTAAAAATGGGTTTTTAATACTCCAACACCCCTTAATACTGAATATATGTGGTGGAAATCAGAAAAATATTATAAATATAGGGCCCAAGAAACAAGGCTTATGGTCACCCCAATACAAAAATTACTAGTCCATGTAAAATAAGGAAACAAGGAAAACCTCATGGGAACAAAACCCTCCCTCAAAAATGGACATGCCTGGAAGTCTTCATACTATCCTTTTCTTTACTTGTAGGATCTAAATGAGCTTCTTCTGAGAAATAGACTTGATGAATATATTGTGAATGTCATGATCATGCATCAGTGCATCAATGTGGTGTTGGCAAGAATCATGTGTAGAGGTTCCATGAAGCTCATCTTCTGATGATGATGGAGCATAATATGAATTATTCTTGTTGTTATAACATATATGATCTAATATGGAAACATAATCAATGATGGAAAAAAGATCTGTGAAAACTCCTTCCCAGAGAGCATCAATGGACTCAACAAGATCAACTTCTTGTGATGTTGCAATGTGGTGCATTAATCCTTGTACCTTCTTCTCAAACTAATGTAGAACCTTTCTGATATTGTAAAGGAGATCATGCAGATATGAAATATCATAATTTGAGTAATGTGGAGCAGAAAACAACAAGGGTCTAAAGTCTCCATGATGGGATAGAGTTTCAGTGGGAAAAGAGTAAGCAACTAGGTCACCCTGACAGTTGAGCGAGCCTGAAGGATTTGAGGACTTGAAATTTGAATCATGAGTGATGTGATCAGGTCCATATATGCGGAATATCATTCCAATCATGGCCAAAGGCATGTATTTACAACCAATGAAATATATGGTAGACATAATAAAAATAGATACAAGTGACACACTGTAGGAAACCATGGAATTGTGTGGTTTCTTAACTGGAGAACTTGGGGGTTTTAGGGTCTTTTGTGCATCCAATGGATGGGAAAAGGGTGTGGGAGGTGTCATGACCTACATATCAGACTATATATCATCTTCAAAATCAGAATATGAAATATTTGAATGGATATGTAAATACCTTTCAGAAGACAAGTCAAAAACTAGTAAAAAATGACTAGGTTCGAGAGAAGACTTGGGTGAAATGACTAGAGATTGTACCAAAGAAGAGGTGGAGGTTTTTTATTCTGATATATCAGAATTTGAATCAAAATAAGAGACATAAGAAGTATTTTCACTCTATTAATCAAGGCATAAGCATTATTACCTTTGTGAGTGGCTTGGAGATAGTATTCTTTCTCTACAACAAGATTGCCTTGTTCTTTTCTTGCAAAATCAAGAACATCTATGTTATGCTCTTCAAGCATCTTGGACATGATGTCCATTTTTTTTATAAACAATATTTCTCAAGATGAGTTCCCTTGTATCAATAAGAACACTTGGGTTTCTCCTTCTTGTTTTTCATCCTCTTGGCTTTCAAATCTTCATCAAAGTCCTCTTCATTTGACAACATCTTTTGTTTGGATTTGTCATTATTGAAACTCTTTGCTCCATGAGAAACAAGTGCAAGGTACTTGGAGAGTGTTAGAGCCCTCATTTGAACCAGCTTGTCCTTCTCCTTAGTGGCAGAATCAATGAATGCATCCAAGGTTGGCATCTGTTAATATTTAATATGCTAAGACTGAAAGTAGCAGCATTACATTCCATTTCACAATAATAGCATATACAGGATCACTGAAGAAACAACAAGCATAGCATAAACACAAGAGACACAGATTTATCCTGGGAAACCCTCATGGGGTAGAAAACCCAGTAAAGCTTCCTCAATATAGATGACCAGCAATACACAAAGATGCAAACCAAAGATATGATCTCCTCCTCCACCATAGCAGACCTCTCCTCCACAAGTGCTCCTTTCTCAAGTGAGTGTATATGTCAAATGAGGAACACACCTCCTCTATTTATACACTACACTGACATGTATTTTACACAGGTACACGTAGGCTCGTATTTAACCAATGGGTTAAATACCCCACTACAACTGACTGGGCCGACCCCTCTAGGGTGGTCTAATAACCCTTTGACCCACATAACATATACAGGGCCGACCCCCACTAGGGAAGTCTAATAACCCGAGTTACCACATTCCGACGGAGGAATAAACATCTCCGGATATACAATAAGATCTTCACGGAGGAATGAAACATCTCCGGAATAATAAAGTACAAATATAATATTCTTTGAAGTTACAATATCTCAACACTCCCCCTTATCGAGAAGGATATTATAACAACATCTGCACAAGCAAGGAGTCATCAACATCATACATGATACATCTATAAATCATTGGAAGCTTTCTCAACATCATCAGTAACTCAAGCAGTTACTGGAACATCTTCAATACTGGAACATCGACATCTTCATTATTGAGTCTTTATCTTCTGTAGCACTTGAACAGCTGCAACAATATCATCATCTGGATCCTCACGATTATCGTCATCACACGATCATCAGCATCGTCATCTCACAATCATCAGCATCGTCATCACACGATCATCAGCATCGTCATCTCACGATCATCAGCATCGTCATCTCACGATCATCAACATCGTCATCACACGATCATCAGCATCGTCATCACACGATCATCAGCATCGTCATCACACGATCATCAGCATTGTCATCACACGATCATCAGCATCGTCATCACACAATCATCAGCATCGTCATCACACGATCAACAACATCGTCATATAGATCATCACGATCAGCAGCATCGTCATCTAGATCATCACGATCAGCAACATCGTCATCTAGATCATCACGATCAATAACATCGTCATCTAGATCATCACGATCAACAACATCATCAATACAAGTATAAATATCATTAATACAAGTATCCTCATCAATACAAGTATACACATCATCAATACAAGTATCCTCATCAATACAAGTATACACATCATCAATACAAGTATCCTCATCAATACAAGTATACACATCATCAATACAAGTATCCTCATCAATACAAGTATACACATCATCAATACAAGTATCCTCATCAATACAAGTATACACAATAGCAGCATACCCTGCAACACACAAGATCCAATTACGGGATGATCAATCCCTCTCACTTTAGGACATAGGTCCAAGGATGATACAATCCTGATCCGCTTACGGGATGATCAGTCCCTCTCAGTTTAAGACAACTCTCATGTCCATGGATGATGCAATCCAGATCAACTTACAGGATGATCAATCCTTATCACTTTAAGACACCTCACCATGTCTAGGGACGAGGCAATCCCAATCTATTTACTGGATGATTAGTCCTTATCACTTTAAGACATCTCACCATGTCTAGGGACGAGGCAATCCCAATCTATTTACAGGATTATTAGTCCTTATCAGTTTAAGACATCTCACCATGTATAGGGATGAGGCAATCCCAATCTATTTACAGGATGATTAGTCCACTCAATCTCATTTAGGACTATCCTTCCTTTCAAAATTACTGGATTTACTGTCCAAAGATGATTTAATCCATTCAATTCATTTAGGACTATCCTTCCTTTCGGAATTACTGGATTTACTGTCCAAGGATAATTTAATCCACTCAATTCATTTAGGACTATCCTTCCTTTCGGAATTACTGGATTTACTGTCCAAGGATGATTTAATCCACTCAATTCATTTAGGACTATCCTTCCTTTCGGAATTACTGGATTTACTGTCCAAGGATGATTTAATCCACTCAATTCATTTAGGACTATCCTTCCTTTCGGAATTACTGGATTTACTGTCCAAGGATGATTTAATCCACTCAATTCATTTAGGACTATCCTTCCTTTCGGAATTACTGGATTTACTGTCCAAGGATGATTTAATCCACTCAATTCATTTAGGACTATCCTTCCTTTCGGAATTACTGGATTTACTGTCCAAGGATGATTTAATCCACTCAATTCATTTAGGACTATCCTTCCTTTCGGAATTACTGGATTTACTGTCCAAGGATGATTTAATCCACAACCGTACATTTAGGACCAACGTCCAAGGATGACTTAATCCTCAACCGTACATTTAGGACCTACGTCCAAGGATGACTTAATCCTCAACCGTACATTTAGGACCTACGTCCAAGGATGACTTAATCCTCAACCGTACATTTAGGACCTACGTCCAAGGATGACTTAATCCTCAACCGTACATTTAGGACCTACGTCCAAGGATGACTTAATCCTCCACCGTACATTTAGGACCACATCCAAGGATGACTTAATCCTCAACTGTACATTTAGGACCTACGTCCAAGGATGACTTAATCCTCAACCGTACATTTAGGACCTACATCCAAGGATGACTTAATCCTCAACCATACATTTAGGACCTACGTCCAAGGATGACTTAATCCTCAACCGTACATTTAGGACTACGTCCAAGGATGACTTAATCCTCAACCGTCCACCAAGGACTTCATTCTCGAAGACATACGTCTACGGCTCTTCTTTAGGACTGAAGTCCAGGGATGATCCAATCCCCTCACATGTTCACCAAAAACTTCATTCTCGAAGACATACGTCTACGGCTCTTCTTTAGGACTGAAGTCCAGGGATGATCCACTCCCCTCACATGTTCACCAAGAACTTCATTCTCGAAGACATACGTCTACGGCTCTCTTGAGGATGATGCAATCCTATCATGTCCACCAAGGACTTCATTCTCGAAGACATACGTCTACGGCTCTTCTTTAGGACTGAAGTCCAGGGATGATCCAATCCCCTCACATGTTCACCAAGAACTTCATTCTCGAAGACATACGTCTACGGCTCTCTTGAGGATGATGCAATCCTATCATGTCCACCAAGGACTTCATTCTCGAAGACATACGTCTACGGCTCTCTTGAGGATGATGCAATCCTATCATGTCCATGAAGGACTTCATTCTCGAAGACATACGTCTACGGCTCTTCTTTAGGACTGAAGTCGAGGGATGATCCAATCCCCTCACATGTTCACCAAGAACTTCATTCTCGAAGACATACGTCTACGGCTCTCTTTAGAACATATGTTCAAGGATGATGCAATCCCCTTGTCACCTTTGACCCTATCTAAGGACCATCCACCAACCTCTTTGTCGGCATCACTAATATAGGTATCCTCATTATCGACCTCACTGTCGATGCAGGCAATCTCATCATGAGTTATCACATCACTCCCCCTTTCGAGGAGGGTCCTTCTGAACTATATTAAGTTTGTCTCAGAAAACTTTACTTGAGGTAGAGGTTTGGTTAGTACATTGGATCGGTAGAGGTTTGGTTAGTACATTGTTACAAATTCAAACTTTTGGTTCCTTTCTGCACCGTATCATTTGTGTATAGAAACAATATTCAACCTTGTAGCAAAGGTTGAGATCCTCATCACCCATGGTGATCATTAAGCTCATCAATTGATTATCGATCCTGGGTACCCATACAGAACCTAATTCACACTTCTTCTTTAATTACACCATTAAGAGAATGGTCTTATCTAGCCACTTGGAGCAAACATCTTATCATGATTCTCTTCCTCTTTCTAAGAGAATTTTCTAGCCACAAGCCTTCTATAGTGTGTTTGATTTGTAAATCCTTTTGTTTGAACATCCATCGCTTGTTCAGTGTTCATCATTCATCATGATCTTTCCTACAAATAAAAATTAAGTACATGATTAGTAATACTTCATAATCATCAACTCATATTGACATGATAACCTATTATGCATACAGATATCATTTACATAGTTATGTAACTATTTTGACCAATACTTTGGCACAACACTTTCCCATATCCTGTATGCATACAGTGGCTATCTAGATGCCTTCCATCTCTACCAGAACATACTATTGAGAGTGTGCACAGCTCTCAGCATGTCAGCAAAGAGGTTTCATTCTAGACAAGCAACAATGGGATGTTTGTCCAACTTACCAATCATATGCATATTAGTAGTATACTGTTCAATGCTCTATGAATGTTTACACTCAGCATGATATATTCTAGGAATACAAATATGCATACAAGCAATATCATTTACTATTTCAAATAACATCTCAAATACTTATCTTTTATGTTTGTGTGGTTGCCTCCCGCTTGATCTTCTATATGTCTTTTGAACTTCTATTCATTCTGTACCACTGTGCATGCTCAAGTGTGCACTAGTGTCATCCTCATACACAGACATACATTCATTAGTATATTCTCAATATTATCAAAACATTCTAGTTCTAAATAATCTTTAAAAATGTATAGTCATGATTATAGATAATATTCAAGGTTTCAAGGAAGTCTTCTTTTACTTCTGCATATTCTTGTTTGATCATAGTACTCTTCTGGTTAATTAGATCATCAAGATAAGAGACATAATATGCATAAACCCTTGATTACTAACTTTATGAATAAGCATAACCAATCATACCAAGTATACTTATATAAGGGATCCTAAGGTAAGATTCTAACTTGTCATAGGAAAACATACCTGGATTAGTATATCTGCTTAGCTATGTACAACATACCTAAACAATCTCTTCAATGATTTAGAGATCCTGAGCTAGAACTTGCATGTCTCATAGGTTAAGCATAATATAACAAAGTCATACATACCTCGTAAGTAGAACAAAGATTATGGATGAGTCTTTGTCTTCATGTTGTCATGTTTTAAGGAGCTTGATTTGTCTTTTGTGATGTACCTGTATCTTGTTAGCAAACGACATCAACCTCATACAACACCATAATGCATTAGTACAATCATATAGCCCTAATCAATGAATGTCTTCGATCATTCACATGCATTCATACTATTACTAGGGTGATAAGACAATTCTAACATTAATCAAGATTGTACTAATAAATAACATGAAGACAAACACATTATGAACTTAATCAAGAATCAGATTTCAAGACATACCTGAACCTCAAGTCATACCTGTCGAGACTTCTTGTAGTCTTCTTATGTAAGGCCTTAGCCTCAACTCCCCCTGAAACTTGATCTAGAGCTTGATCAGGGTTTGCTAGAGAAACCCTAAAAATTCAATCTTTGACTTTCACACTTCCGAATGAATGGAAGGATGTGTCTTGCTGAGCTGATCAAACTAGCATACTTCAATTTTGAAATCTCCAAAAATTGACCCCTCAAAATTGCCTTTCAAACTTCTAGATCTTCTTGACAGGATCCCGAACTAGGGTTTGATGAAGCCCACCCTTTTGCTCAATCAAAAGGTTTGATCCAAGGCTCTAAAATCTTATTTTTCTTAGGAGCTTCCAGCCGTGGATTCCGATTCCAAAAATTCTAACTTTCTCCGAAACCCTAAATTCCGGAAGCCATGAATAAAGGTGCTCCAAAAATAATTTTGTTTTGACAGAAATATGCACCTGATTGTTTCTGCTATAACTCTGAAATTTTTGCTCCAAAGGGTCTGAAAACGTTTTCTGTAGTATCCTGACCTGTCATCTTTCCATCTTGACATGTCTGACCTCAATTGGATTTTCTAAGAGAGAGTTATGCCAAGTGTCGCAACGTGACCTGTTTATGGGATAAAACAGGAGAGCGAACTTGTACGGCATGCCACATGTCACTGTTTGACCTTCGGCCTCTGAAAACTTTTCCTGAGATAGCTCTCCCTGTTAGATTTCTATCCTGATAGGTCTGACCTCAATTGGACTCTCTGAGAGAGAGTTATGCCAAGTGTCGCAACGTGACCTGTTTATGGGATAAAATAGGAGAGCGAACTTGTACGGCGTGCCACGTGTCACTGGTTCACCTTCGGTCTCTGAAAAAGTTCCTGAGATAGTACAGTCTGTGTACTACCTGTCACTTTTTATGAAATTTCATTTGGAGCTTCCTATCCCAAGTTATGACCTTTTTTCCAAGGTTACCTGATTTTGACTGAGATCTGGAAGAGGCAGAAACCCTAACTTGTACTGATCATAACTCATAAAGTACAACGAATCTGAGGGTTCCCTTTGGACACAAGGTACCTGGGGATGTTATCTTCGACCTGTAAACTTTTCAGACCCTGAAACTTCGCATAAATGGATTTATAGCGAAAGTTCCACGATGACTGGTTTTTGCTATGTAAAACCCTAACCTTCAAATTGTCGTAAGTAAAGCAAGTGTCGTAAGTGCCATACCTTTCCTTCCTTCAGGTTAGCTCTGATACCATGTTAATATTTAATATGCTAAGACTGAAAGTAGCAGCATTACATTCCATTTCACAATAATAGCATATACAGGATCACTGAAGAAACAACAAGCATAGCATAAACACAAGAGACACAGATTTATCCTGGGAAACCCTCATGGGGTAGAAAACCCAGTAAAGCTTCCTCAATATAGATGACCAGCAATACACAAAGATGCAAACCAAAGATATGATCTCCTCCTCCACCATAGCAGACCTCTCCTCCACAAGTGCTCCTTTCTCAAGTGAGTGTATATGTCAAATGAGGAACACACCTCCTCTATTTATACACTACACTGACATGTATTTTACACAGGTACACGTAGGCTCGTATTTAACCAATGGGTTAAATACCCCACTACAACTGACTGGGCCGACCCCTCTAGGGTGGTCTAATAACCCTTTGACCCACATAACATATACAGGGCCGACCCCCACTAGGGAAGTCTAATAACCCGAGTTACCACATTCCGACGGAGGAATAAACATCTCCGGATATACAATAAGATATTCACGGAGGAATGAAACATCTCCGGAATAATAAAGTACAAATATAATATTCTTTGAAGTTACAATATCTCAACAGCATCTTCCCATTGGTAACTGCAATTCTTGCAGTATGAAAAGTAGACACAAATATTGAATATTCAGAACTCAGTTTTGACAAAATGGTAAGGATTAGCTACTCATCCTTCTTATCTATGCCACATTGCATGAGTTGAAGCACTAGGTTCTTGAATCTTGAGATGAACTCTTCCAATGAATCGAAATTACTTTCACTAAGTGAATTCAACTCAATCTCCAATAAATTACCTCTGATCTCGTCCTATTTTCCAAAGAGATACTCTAGCTTTGTCCATACTTGATTTAGACTGATTAGAGCATCAATATGGAATAGAATATCTGGAGATACAGAGAGACACAACAACCCATAAGCTTCATCAATCCTATTGAACCATTTGGATTTTAGTGCAGCATCTTTAGGCTTAGTTTCAAGCCCCATAGTGAGTCTATACAGTCCTTTGCTTCGAAGCTGGATGATCATATGCACCTTCCAGTCAAAGTAGTTGAAGGGAGTGAGAGTCACAACTTTAGCTTGATTTTGATCCATGCTGATGCACTCCTGGTGATGGAAATACCCTGCATAAAACACTCTGGAAATTTTTTTGAATCAGTCTATATTTGATACCATGTGAGATTTTAAATGGCTTAGATCTAGGTTCAATAAGACAACTTCACATGGAATATTTCTAAGAATGAGAGAAGAAGAATAAATAAGATAATTTGAGGAAAAATCTATGTATCTTATTCATCAATATGTTTACAATATATAATACATCTTCCATGGAGAAAATCAAATTCCTTAGAGGCAAGTTGAAAAGCACAAAAAGAAAAGGCTTAACTAAAGGGAAAAAAAACCCTAGGTGGCAAAAGCTCTTTCCAAAACAATCTAAAGGCTCACAAATTTGCTAAATATGGTATGGCAGATCATGAGTGAGGTAAATGGAATGTAATGATGGCTTTAGGGGAGAATAAAATATGTGGAAGTCGAATTGGCCAAGTGGTAAGAGTTTCTAAGTCAACTAGATTTACCCTTTTCCACTAGAAAGTAGAAAAAACAGGATAAAGTTGTCTAAATCAGGAAAGCACTTACTAAACCAGAAATGGAAAAAACTCAGACACAATCCAATGAAACCTTATCTATAATCTCCTCAAGTGCACCCTTAGTGACTTAGGATGGCAAGTGGTCCACTAAAAGACAAAACTGGCCCAATTTACCTAGTCATAACTTAGGAAACTAATCATAAATGATTAACGAATTATATCCTAAGTCTGAAATGGTATAAATGGGTTTTTTAATACTCCAACAAAAAATAGATCCATTGGATGGATTACAATAAACCCTAGCACTAGAGGCCCTAAGGCTGATCTCGTAAAAAAAATATTTGAACAATTCAAGCATGAAGAAGAAGATTACTATTGACCAGTACATTCAAACACTTCCTTTGGATGAATCTTTTAATTACAAATGTCCTTTTCTTTTTATCTTCGGCTTCCAAGTGCTCAATCTCTTGGATTTTGTGACTCACTTTGTCTTCTGTTGGGATTTTCGCACCACAGTGGTTTCCTCTTCTTGACTATCATCATCATATTCATCATTGTCTATGGTGGAACTCCAATCTAGTTCAAAATATTCATTGCCACTTGGTGATATTTTAACCCTATTATTGCATGATTTCTTGGTTTTTCCCTCGATGTTTGTTCTCTTACATTGGATTTAGTATAAGTTAAATCCATATGTTTATATTGAAATGGTACCGTTAATATCCTTAATATTCGTTTATACAATCTTTAAACTAACTTTAAAAATCAAATGTGCCACGTGTCACAATCTAAGCGTTCAATGTGTCACCCTGGAAACTAGATATCGACATTTTAAGAACAAAATTTATAAAAATTTTGCTTCAAAGAGTTTGTTGGCAAGTCAAAATTTTGATAGAGAAAGAGAGGTCTCTCTTTCCTCGGGTTGTTCTATTTTTGGGTGTTGGAAGTAGATGCTGAGGAGAAAGAGCGTCCACTCCTTCCTCTAAGGATTTTTTTTAGGAGTGGAGAAAGTAGATATCGTCACTCTAAACACAAATTTCATAGGAACATTGCTTCACATAGTTTGCCGGCAAGTGGAAATAATCTCAAAGAAAGAGTGACCGCTCTTTCTTCAAGTTTTTCTATTTTTACAATTCCCTCATACATGAAGGGGCAGTCGACCATTCTTCTGCCCTGTATTATTTTTCATAATAGTTTTAAACTGTAAGAAGGGTCGGTCGATCCTTCTTGTGTTTTTCATTTTGGATATAGTTGAATTGTTGGATATAGGTGTTCACAATTATCTACTAAACGAAGGGGCAACCGATCCTTCTTGTCGGAAAATGGAAGTCAAGACAAACATTTTTTATATGTTATAACTTAGCTTATATCTGGGTCCCTACTATTTACAGCGAAAATCGGAAGTCGGAAATTGTTGACCTAGCCTTCGTAGATTAAATATTTTTACATTTCTCTCGTAAATGAAGGGTCGATCAACCCTTCTTGTGCTCAGTATTCTTCTAGTGTTCACCATTTGGATATACATGAATTGACGAACTAGCCTTCGTAGGTTGAATATTTTTACAATTCCCTCATAAATGAAGGGGCGACTGACCCTTTTTCTACCCAATATTATTTTCATAATAGTTCTAGACTGCATAAAGGGTCGGTCGATCCTTCTTGTGTTCACCATTCTGGATATAGGGAATTGTTGGATATAGGTGTTCACAATTATCTACTAAAGGAAGGGTCCGCTGGTCCTTCTTGTCAGAAAACGGAAGTCGGGATAAACATTTTTTATATGTTATAACTTAGTTGATGTCTAGTTTCCTACTATTTACATCGAAAGTCGGAAGTTGGGAATTGTCGGCCTAGCCTTTGTAGATTAAATATTTTTACATTTCTCTCGTAAATGAAGGGTCGCCCAACCTTTATTGTGCTCAATATTTTTCCAATGTTCACCATTTTGGATATACATGAATTGACAGGCTAGCCTTCATAGGTTGAATATTTTTACAATTCCCTCATAAATGAAGGGGCAGACGACCCTACTTTTGTCCAGTACCCTTTTCATAATAGTTCTAGACTGCAAGAAGGGTCAGTCGATCCTTCTTGTGTTCAAGAGTTTGTATAAGGGGAATTGTTGGATATAGGTGTTCATAATTATCTACTAAATAAAGGGGCGAGCAACCATTCTTATCCAAAAATGTAAGTCGAGACAAACATTGTTTATATGTTATAACTTAGTTGATGTCTGGATCCCTACTATTTCCAGCGGAAGTCAGAATTCAAGAATTGTCGGCCTATCCTTCGAAGATTAAATATTTTTACATGAATTGATGGGTTATCCTTCGTAGGTTGAATATTTTTACAATTCCCTCATAAATGAAGGGGCGACCGCCCCTTCTTCTGCCCAATATTATTTTCATAATATTTCTAGACTACACGAAGGGTCGATTGATCCTTCTTGTGTTCGTCATTCTGGATATAGGTGTTCACAATTATCTACTAAAGGAAGGGGCGACCGATCCTTCTTGACAGAAAATGAAACTTGGGACAAAATTTTTGTATATGTTATAACTTAATTGATGTCTGGGTTCCTACTATTTACAGTGGAATTTCGGAAGTTGGGAATTGTCAGCCTAGCCTCGTAGATTAAATATTTTTAAATTTCTCTCGTAAATGAAGGGTCGGTCGACCCCTCTTGTGCTCAGTATTATTCCATTGCTCACCATTTTGGATATACATGAATTGATGGGCTAGCCTTCATAGGTTGAATATTTTTACAATTTCCTCATAAATGAAGGGGCGACTGATCCTTCTTCTGCCCAATGTTATTTTCATAATAGTTCTAGACTGCACGAAGGGTCAGTCGATCCTTCTTGTGTTTGTCATTCTGGATGTAGGGAATTGTTGGATATAGGTGTTCACAATTATCTACTAAAGGAAGGGGTGGTCGATCCTTCTTGTCGAAAAACGGAAGTCTGAACAAACATTTTTTATATGTTATAACTTAATTGATGTCTGGGTTCCTACTATTTACAGCGAAATTCAGAAGTCGGGAATTGTCGACCTAGCCTTCGTAGATTAAATAATTATACATTTCTCTCATAAATGAAGGGTCGACCGACCCTTCTTGTGCTTAGTATTCTTCCAGTCATCACCATTCTGGATATACATGAATTGATGGGATAGCCTTTGTAGGTTGAATATTTTTACAATTCCCTCATAAATGAAGGTGCGGCCGACCCTACTTTTTCCCAGTATTCTTTTTATAATAGTTCTAGACTGCAAGAAGGGTCGATCAATCATTCCTGTGTTCTCCATTCTGGGTAAGGGGAATTGTTGGATATAGGTGTTCACAATTATCTACTAAACAAAGGGGCGGATGGTCCTTCTTGTCGAAAAACATAAGTCGGGACAAACATTTTTTATATGTTATAACTTAGCTCATGTCTGGGTCCCTACAATTTACAGCGGAAATCGGAAGTCAGGAATTGTAGGCCTAAACTTCGCAGATTAAATATTTTTACATTTCTCTCCTAAATGAAGGGTCAGTTAACCCTTCTTCTCCTCAGTATTCTTCCAGTGTTCACAATTTTGGACATATATGAACTAACGGCCTAGCCTTCATAGGTTGAATATTTTTACAATTCCCTCATAAATGAAGGGGGGCAGACCCTTCTTCTTCCTAGTATTCTTTTCATAATAGTTCTAGACTGCAAAAAGGGTTGGTCGATCCTTCTTGTGTTTGTCATTATGGAAATAGGGAATTTATGTATATAGGCTTTCACAATTTTCTACTAAACAAAGGGTAGGACGATCCTTCATGTCGAAAAATGGAAATGTTGACACAAATATGTCAGTAGGGGTTCACTCCGCACTTGTTAACAAATATCGACACAAACTCTGATAGACATCAGCCCGGAAAGGGTTTATCCTTTCCAGCAACACTCGAAGAGCGAGTGAGATCTCACATGAGATACCTAAGGGGGCTGAAGGAACCATGTTTTTGTAGGTATAAGAGGACATGCATCAATATCATTCAATTGCATTGAAGCTCAGAGATCGAAATAATTATCATTCGCATCAGAACACCATTATCGCATAATAGACATACTAATCAGATCTAGGCAATAACAGATTATAGAAACATATCTAACTGATCGGAGATACATATCATAAATGTGACATTGCTAATTCATTCATAAAACACAATTAACCATACTGCCACAACACACATTCAATCATACTGTGACATAGTACATTGACATTTTCCCTCACTCTTTCTTTGATCATTGTGCAGTCCTTAACCTCCTGCTCTGTCGGATGTTTGTCTCCTGTCTGTTGCACCTTCACTAAGTTTTCCTTTATCTAAGTGAATACTGGCATAGCTTCAACTGCTAGCTGCTTCGATTTTGACTACAACTCATCCAACTGCGTTTTT
This sequence comes from Larix kaempferi, assembly GCA_027924585.1. NCBI lineage: Eukaryota > Viridiplantae > Streptophyta > Pinopsida > Pinales > Pinaceae > Larix > Larix kaempferi. The sequence continues at coordinate 4,301,721 of BSBM01001238.1, forward strand.
CTTCTCTGTTGCTTCGTCCATGCCTTATTGACTCAATGTTGCAAATCCTTTAGTTTTGTCGCTCTAGTCATCTGAGCCATTAGGGGCATCACCTTTAGCGATCCCCTCAATGCTTCTAACTACGCCTCTTTCTCTCCAAGATGCACATTGAGCTGGTGCAACTACTCGCCTTGCACGAGACTTCCCCAAAACTGTGAGACTTCTTCAGCAATGTTCTTCACTTCCTTCTCCAATTCTACGATCTCCGTCGCATCATCCTCAATAGTGTTCTTGCGTGCTTCCACTTGTTCTAGTGGTGTGCTCGGCCCCATACTTGTTTGCAATTCCTTGTTCGCTTTTATAAGATCGGTAATAACCGCTCCCAACCTCAATAGATTAGCTTCCACAATCATTTCTTTGGCTATTTCCAGCACATCCTCGCATGCCATGGGGATGGCATGTTGCAATCTCCTGCTATCTGTTGGCTCGGTTTTGCAACCAAGCTTAGTGCTATGGGCACCTGCTAACTAGTAGCAGCAGTTTCAATAGAAATAAAAACAATAAACTAAATAAACAATACTTTTCATGGATCTAAGCAAGAATCTAATCAAATAATTTAAATATTTCAAAAATCAAGAACAAGAAAATAAGAAATAATTTTTGTATTGAAAAGTGGGGGGCAAGCAAGTGCTTGCGATATTACCTTCAATGGTGAAGGTTGATGTTGAGCAACTCCCAAGATGAGTAGCTCCAAACTCCAATAGGTCTCTTTCTCCAAGGTTGCTTCAATGGCTAAAAGTGCTCAGGGGAGATTTCAGCAGCATAAGGATGAGATAATGGAAGGATGTGAAATGAGGAGCCCCTACCACCTTTTTATAGGTTTTGGTGGTGAGGAATACCATTTGTGGTTTTGTGGAGACCAATGGTATTGACCAACATAGTTTAGGTATTTTTCCCTCCTTTTTCCTTTTTTGAATAAAAATAATATTTTAATTCCCTTTTTAATATTTTTGGGAATTTGGACCCTTTTTGAGGGTTTTTTGTGATTTTCTTGGAAAAATAATCTTTTTTAATGGAAAAAGGGGTGTACTAAGGTCTTTTGGTGACCTTTTGTTGGTTTCAGAGGCTCAGATGGTGGAAAAGTGGACAAATGGGTCATGTGAGTAAGGGAATGAGCTAGTGAGCACTTTTTAGGTGTTAACAGATTGCCCCCTGATGTGTGAGGGCAGGAGCTCATCGTATGGTCGATAGACATCATAGTTCTTTTGTCCTTTTTCTGGGTTTTAGGGGAGAGAAGAGACCGGTTGGAGACTGGAGCCACGGCCCTTGGAAGCTGCAAAAACAAAAAATATTACATTGCCTCAATATGAATGAGGTATAATTTCTGATAAAGGACGAGGCGGGCATTCCCATGCTCGTATCAAGACATATACAAAACAATTAGTCCCAAGAAGGGGGATCTAATACGTAAAGAGATATACTGGTACATCATAATGGTCCAGAGGGGACATGATTGTGGGATATACTCATGATCATGACTGATCTCAATAACTGATACACTAGAATAACTGTGAAACTGCTGAAACGGAAGGTGTCCAACATCTGTAGGGACTCAGAGACTATGAGTCATTTCTGAGAAATAATGTAACTGTATACTCAAGGGAGTATGAAACAGGGGTGAATCTGAATGCTGTCGCCATGCGCAACCCGGATATCTATAGAACGAGTGAACTGGTTGTATCCATAGGTAGACTCTCATATGTGGAGGAGTCAGGTGGTATCCGGGGTCTTCAACTAATAAGTGAACGTACCAATACCCTGTGCGAGTCTCAACGATGCGATGAAGGTGTGGAAGTCGAGCATGTGAGAAACAACCATTTGGAGAGGCACTGAGGATTCCTCTCGAAATGATTTGGAGGCACTCATCATGAATGGTAATGAGTCCAAGACACAGGGACCTCTAGGTCTATCCTCTGGAATCAATGTGGTTGTCGTCGACAGAGGGAGACCAACAACTAACAAGGCAATGATGTTTCCTTGCTAGGAGCACGAGGTGTAGAACTGAAGTGATGTAGTACTGCTGGTAGGACTGACATACTTGTGGGGATGGGAAATAACTGGGTCAAAAAAAAATGGGTAGACTCAAACTTCCTTTGTTCAGAGCATGATGACATGGTTGACCTGGCAGCGTAGGGAACTGACTTGTAGGTGTGGGGATCATCTTTTAGGGACTGAAGGGTATGTAATGACTCTGGGGGGGTGAAGCTGATGGTAGCTGTCGAGGGAGTTTCCGGGTGACATACTGCAGAATACTCTGAACAAAGGCGACCAGAATGGGGAAGCTGCTATGTGAGTAGATATGATCTGTCGTGGCGCCAAGAGGTACCATTGATTCCTTCTTCGTAGTTTTAATGAGCTCCAAGAAGGGATAAAAGTGTGCTCTGAAATGGTACGGTCCTGTGGATTGTGTGAGCCCAAGACGGCTCATGCTCATGGTTGTTTTCATGTTTAGAGAGTCTGAAAACGGTAAGTGGACACTGTTGGTGTTTCTTTTTCGTGGTTTAGTCTCCAAGGCCCAAAAAAGCATAAAATGATGCGGATGGAGAACTCTTCTAGCCGATGTGACTAGAGTATACCTTTTTCGTAATTAGTCTACGAGGTCCGGAAAAGGGGTAAACTTATACCAGGTAGACGCCCTTTCAGATACGTTTAGCGAGCATGAAAGGAAGCAAGATTGCTCGGCGATCTTTTCATTGTTTTAGGAGTCAGAAAAGAGCTTAACAGAAACTCCCTAAGTGCCTTTTTCGTAAGAGGGGTTGCTCGGCCCGAAAAAGGGATAAAATTATACCGAACAAAAATGGATTGATGAGGGAGAGAAAAGGTCTCAAGCATCGTCATCTGTTTGGAAAACTGGATCCGGTGACATAAGGATTGTCGAAAACGGAGAACGGCCGATGTGGCACGCAAACCGAGGTGACGAGGGGGCGTGGAAAAAATGCCCGGAAAATCTAAAGGTGAGGGCGATAAATGATCTCTAGTATCATCAAGAGCGCGGAAAACTGAATCCGGCGATATAAGACACATTGAAAACGGAGAACGGCCGATGTGGCACGCAAACCGAGGCGACGAGGGGGCGTGGAAAAAATGTCCGAAAAATCTAAAGGTGAGAGCGAGAAATGATCTCTAGCATCATCAAGAGCGCGGAAAACTGAATCCGGCGATATAAGACACATCGAAAACGGTGAACGGCCGATGTGGCACGCAAACCGAGTCGACGAGGGGGCGTGGAAAAAATGTCCGAAAAATCTAAAGGTGAGAGCGAGAAATGATCTCTAGCATCATCAAGAGCGCGGAAAACTGAATCCGGCGATATAAGACACATCGAAAACGGTGAACGGCCGATGTGGCACGCAAACCGAGGCCACGAGAGGGGCTAAAAAATGGTCAAAAAATGACCCCGTTAAAAAGGGGAAACGGAAGGAACCTTTATGAAGTTCTTGCTGTGCTGATCCCAACGGTACCAACGGTTTGAGAAATGGAGTTCTAAGATGGCTTTGACCTTCAGGGGGTCGACAGTGATCCCATCTTGGGAAACAATGAAACCCAACAACCGGCCCGCTGGGACGCAAAAGACACACTTGTGTGGGTTCAAGCGGATTTTATATTTGCGACAACGCAGGAAAACTTGCCGGAGGTCGCTAAGGTGGTCTGATCGTTTTCGGGAACGCGCTGTGTGGTCGTCAAGATAGACTCGCAGGATATGGACTAAGTCGTGAAAGCAATAGGTCATGGCTCGCTGGAAAGTGGCACCAGCATTTTTAAGGCCAAATGGCATGACGCGATAGGCAAAGGTGCCCCATGGGGTGGTAAAGGCTGTCTTGTACTGATCCTCCTTGCGGATGTGGATCTGGTTATATCCGGAAAAACCGTCCATGAAGGATAGGACCTCATGGCCCGCACACTCATCAATGAGTTGGTCAATGAATGGCGTGGGGAAATTGTCTTTTGGACAAGCGTGGTTTAGATCGCGGAAATCAGTGCATACTCTAAGGGTGCCTTGTTTTTTGTTGACAGGAACGGGGTTCGACACCCATGTGGTGTACGGGATAGGGTAGATGAAACCTGCTTTTCGAAGTTTTTCGACTTCAGCCTTAACAGCGGGGAGCTTGGCAGGGTGAATAGGTCGCTGTTTCTGACGAACAGGGGGTACTTCGGGCCATGTATCGATGTGGTGTTCAATAATGGCGGGGTCGAGACCAGGCATCTCGGTATAGGACCAGGCGAAGACATCGCGGAACTCCTGAAAGAGCTTTCTGTACGCCTGAGTCTCTGCTTGAGTGCAAGATGCGCCCAGCGAGATGAGCTCAGGTTTCCCTGGTGTTGTGGAAATGTCTATCTGGATAGTGGGGGAAATGTTGGACATGTTCCCTTCTTCAAAGGCATCTGGTGCTGGGATGGGGTCCTTTAACCAATCGACCTTAGCAGGTATGAAGTCTTTCGACTCGACTGATAGCTGGTCGGATGCGGTGGGGGTAGATGTCTCCGGTAGGAAGTACGAGCGATGATGCATGTCATCCCAAGGGTAGTCGGGTGCAGTGAGTGTCTCCAAAATCTGCTCGTCAGTACTGAAGTAATCAGACCATAAATCGAGGGGTTCTGGTTTGAAGGTTGTCGAAATCATATATATCATATTGACTTCTTCTGACGAGGATGATGGTGGAGGGTGAATCTCCTCGATAAGGGGAGGGGAGATCTCTAAGTCGGCATTGTTTAACTCGTACAACGCTGCTCTATAGTCAGGTAGATCAGGGCAATGGTGAGAGTAGTGGCCGTAAACACTGCATATAGCACAAGGATGGTTAGTGCGCAGTGATTTGTCGCGAGGCTGTAGAGGTGGCTCTAATTTGACTACTGGGATTCCTATGTCATCGTCCAACATATTCATATGTTCTTGGAGTGCCGGTAAGTGTGGGCATTGGTGAGTTGGATGGCCAATTTCATCGCATAATGAACATTTGGGGGGAGCTCGAAACACCGGTGGGGGTTTGGCTGCCTTAGGAGGTGGTATGGAAGTGTAGGGTTGTGGACCTCTGCCCCCAGTGGGCTTAGGCAGGAGAGGGGGATCGTTTGACGCCGAAGCAATCGTGAGACCGGGAGGAGGTTTCATTGACGACGAAGGAATATTGAGGTTAGGAGGGGGTGTCGTTGCCGACGAAGGGATCACGACGCCAGGAGGAGGCTGATTTGTGGTAACAATAGGTTGTACCGGTTGGAGGATAACGTCTGGTGTCGGTAATCGAACGGGAGGCGGAATATACCACACGGGTAATCCCAATGTTAGCCCGGGTAGGCTAAGGGTAGCCATAACCGGGGCGCTTACTACACCCGAAGGAGGAAATAGGAAGGGGATGGTGTGGATGGGTGTAACACCAATGTGACTGGGGATCAATGGTGGTTGACCGCCGGATGTTTGCGTATTCTGCGAAACAGTACAGAGATTTGCGACCTGGGTCTCCGGTGACGGTGGTGGGATGGCCTGGAATGTAGAGGTCATTGGTGTATCCGAATACAGTCCGGGTGCCACAGAAGACACAAAGGAGGTAACTGCACTAGAAGCGGGTTGTTCAATCATGGGGAGAACATTCTCCGGTGCTGCAGGGGCGTTGGGGTCATAGTAGGTGAGTTGGTCAATTTTGACCACGCGGCCCTCATGGGGGAACATCATGGTGCGGAAGACGGAGGAGGCGACCGCTTTCATGGCATACATGTAACTGCGGCCAAGTAAAAGGTTATAGTCCAGCTGGGCGTTAATGACCTCTATGTCGATGAGCACAGTCTTCCCACCTAATTGGACGGGTACCTTGGGTAACAAACCTTGAGGTTGAGCTGACCGGCCGTCGTAGGCCCGCAATGCAGTGGTGGATTGCTGGAGAGCAGGGGAGCCCAACTTTTGCCAAACAAAAGTGGACATGACGCATGTGGAGGCACCCTCGTCGATGATACATCGATGGATGACAAGATTCCGAATAGAAACGGAAACTTGGACTGCTATGGTAGAAGGCAGCCGTGGTTCAGATTGGTCTAAATCAAAGGTCATCAAGTTCGAATCATTTGGGTCAATCGCCCCAATGGCGGAAAGTAAAGTCTTGCGCTGAGTAGGACAGGTTTTTAAGACTTCTAACGCAGACATGGCTGCGGGGGATTGAGCTAAGTCATCTACGATGTTGTAATTGGACGCAGCCCGTGCATTGGGGTTGTTGTTGATTCGGCGAAGGGGAAAGCGAGGTGCTTTAGAAGCGCCATCGAGTGGAAGCTGAGGTATACGCAATGTCTGATCAGTGGGATGAGCATTAGTATCCTTTTCAGCGGGGGGGGCTTCAGTAGTCGGTCCGTATTGATTTCGACGGGTTTGGATATTGACGTCAGCGGTGGACATCATCAATAAGTGGTGGGTGCCTGAATCAAACATGGGTTGATCAGGAGCTGTGTAAGTTATTTGTTGTGGTTGCACGTTGCCCTGTTGGGGGGCTAACGGCTGGGTGTTTACCACTCCCTGTGTTGGGAAGGGGTTTTGGAGAACCAGAGGTTGTTGTGGAGGTGGTGGGGGGTTGGGTGGTGGCTGAGGAGCCGCCTGCCCTTGACGATGGGCGTCATTTGTCCATAGTTGTCGAGCTCGCTCGAGATGTGGGCAAGCGTGGGTATAGTGGCCATAGACACCGCAAATGGAACAAGGATGGTTTGTCCGTAAATTAGCATTTTTAGGTTGCTTAGGTGGCCGATCAGGATTCTGATGAGCGGGCGCCGCGTTATTGTTTTGCGGGGGCTGGGTAGGCTGTGGAGCTTGGTTGCGGTTTTGATTGTTTCCACGGTTGCGTCCTCTTCCGCGGTTGGGTTGTCCACCCTGGTTGCGTTGGTTATTTTGATATTGGGGCTGCTGTTGTTGTGCGTACACATGCCCTTGAGCATTGGGGGGATTCTGAGGAGCCGCAGGTGCGGGAGCAGGTTGCGGTGGATAGTATGCAGGTGGAGCTGGAGGTGGTCCAGTTGCCTGTTGGGGTTGTTGGTACCCCTGAGCTGGTGGAGATGTGAGGTTAGCCGGTGCAACCGGTTGTGGGTAATGCATGGGCTGTTGTGGAAACTGCATGGGGTTTTGTACCGTAGGTTGAGCATAGTATGTAGGAGGTACATATGCTGCTGGCGCTTGGCCATAACAATGTTGTGGACAAGAGGGTCCATGAACATGATGGGTCTGGTTTGTTTGAGCATAAGAAGTTGTCGCTCCGGAATTGGATGTAGCCCTACAAAGGTCTGGGGCGGGCATGGTGCTCACCATACTGAAAGGTTTTGCTTGCGGTGTAATTTGGCCAATAATGCCATCAGCGGCATGGGATGCCCCCGGTGTGTCACCGCGTGCAGAGTCACCTCGTGGGGCGTCAGGTATGATGGTGTATAGGTAACCTAACTGGGCATAGATAAGGTCAAACTGTTGGGCCTTAAGGATGGCCTCCTCTTCAGACTGGGGTCTTTCGGATGCTACATCCTTCGCAATGAGAGGAAGGAGGGATTTAAGGAACCAGTCTAAAAAGATTCGGTCGTCTAATTTGATTTTGCATAGGCTTCGGCGCCGACGCCAATCATGGATATGGTCAGTGATGTGCGTGGCCGTGTTCTGTCTGCAAGACAGTAGGATTTCGACGCCCGCATCATAGCGGACCGGTAGCTGAAAGAACTGCAGGAAGGTCGAGGCAAGGGAGGTAAATGTGGAATGCGTCCCATGGGGTTGCTCGATATACCATTTGGCTGCAGAGCCAGTGAAGGTGCGCTGTAATAAACGGAGGCGGACAGAGTCGTCCACTATGGAGTTGGAGGAACACCATAAGTGGAAAGACATGATGTGGTTCTGGGGGTCTTCTCCGGCCTTTCCCTCAAACTTAGGGATGTCAGAGGGAAGCTTAGTTGGCATATGGGGCCAAGCAGGGTCATGCCTGATGGGGTCATTTGTGAGCCTAGCTAAATCTGGCAGGTTGAGACTTGCCATGTATGGTAGACTAGCGGATGTGGTGACCGGAACCGGGACCTGCCTAGCCATTGTGGTATGGTGTAGGGGTCCAGTAGCGCCTATAGGTATGCTAGGTATGGAGGGTATGTGCCCTCCAAAAGGTGTGGCCTGATATGGGTTAGCACTCCCAAGTGGAACTTGGGTTACACTTGGGTTAGGAATCGCACTAGGGATTCCTGGTATAGCACTACCGAGTGCAATATGGGTTACACTTGGGTTAGGAATCGCACTAGGGATTCCTGGGATAGCATTCCCAAGTGCAACAGGAGTTACACTTGGGTTAGGAATCGTACTAGGGATTCCTGGGATAGGGTTTGTGGAAACCGAAGGGGGTATGACCCCCATGTTGGGCATGCCCATGACAGGTGGTGGTCCTGTGTTAGGCATTCCTGAATGTGGAGTGGTACCCATATTGGGCATACCCAAGGGGGTGGATGTTGTCATGGATGGTATTCCCGCAGAAAGGTCTGCTGATGTCTGACCTATTGTTAATGTAAATTGTGGATCATCTGGTGTTCCAGACATAATTGTGGTTGGTGGTAACTCTGTGGGGTTTTCGGATTCTACCTCCAAATCAAAGGTGAAGTGGGGTATGTCAGAATCGGATGACCGTCTAGATGATCGACGATGTGTCGAATCAAGGGATAATGCTCTTCGTCCGTGACGTGGAGAGCCAAGTGGAATAAACTCTGGGAGTTCGCCCTGTAGACGACGAGAACGTCTAGAATTCTCAATGGTGAGAAAATGTTTTTTATGTAAAAATTTGTTTTAAGTATCAGGTGGTGATATATATGTAAAAGACTCAAAACCCTAATGCAACCAAGGGTGCAAAAAGGGGAGTGAAAAAAGAAGGCTCACAGGCCAAAAAATCAATCCTCCTCAAAAAATGCACTTATTCTAGCAGCTGTGCTACAATAAGTGGAGGAATGCAACAACCGGTCAGAATACCAACATGCAAGCGACTCCTAGAAAAAATAGGTGTAACTAGACTCAAAAGGTGGTAAAGATCGTGCAAACACCTAATCTAAAAGTATTGTGACTCAAACAGACGATATCCCCTGCAAGGTGATGAAATCCAAGTCAGACAATATGAATGTAGAGACAACGGCTAGATATCCCCCTACCGGGAGGGACACCGGGTAATCAATCCTAAAAAGACAGGCTACTAGGATACTCCGTTCATGACGCGTCGAGAAAAGGTAAATCTGCCGTTTGGTCCTTTGATCGCAATATCCCAATACAGGGATATCCCGAGAACTGCGAATGGTAGCCCTTCGGTTACTGAATGGGTTTCGGTATCCCACTCAGGCTTCCGGAACCATCCTCGCGACTTCAACCCTCCTAGGGGAGAGGCCTTCCCACAAACCGGTTGTGACCGCGCCAAAAAGTACTAAGAGATTTTAGCTCCCTAATTGGACAACTTCTATGTCTCAGATGTATGAACTGAGGGGTGTTATTGGAACACCTATCCCCCCAATACTACCTAGCTACAAGAATTCTTTTCGTGTTCCCCAAGTGGGGTTAAGAGTGTGTTCAAATTAGGGTAAGTTTTAAGTCTTAGTTCAATTAAGTGATCGTGTGAGTGCACGTGAGGTGTTGTAAACTGAACTTGAAAAAATTAAATGCTTTAAGGGAAATTTTCAAAAAATAAAGGACTTTTTGAAAATACAAAGCAAATATTTAAGACTTTTTTCACTAAAAGGAATTAATGTGCTTTTCAAAAAATAACTCAAAAAATAAAGGATTTCTTGGATTTATGAAAGCAAATAATAAACTCCTTTTTTAAAAGAAATAAATGGATTTCTTCGTTTCAATAAAAAATTGCTAAGGGCAAGATTCTAAAGAAGTAAACAAGAAAAAATTTGAATCTAGATAAAGAATGCAAAACGAGTCTTTCTTTCACTTTCTTGAAAATTTTTAAAAAGATTTCTAGGTATGCACTTTTAAATAGTAAAAAAAATTTTAAATCTGTAAACTATGCAGAATTTAGTACTGTAAAAAATGTGCTATGGGCAGAAAGTACAGTAAAAAATATTTTTCAAAATCGGGATGGCCGAATGAAAAAATTCAGCCGCGCGGGTTTTGGACGAACAGCCGCGATGGGCCGCGCGGGTTTTGGCCGAACAGTCGCGATGGACCGCGCGGGTTTTGGACGCACAGTCGCGATGGACCGCGCAGGTTTTGGGCGCACAGTCGCGATGGACCGCGCAGGTTTTGGGCGCACAGTCGCGATGGACAGCGCGGAAAAAGGCCGCGAAGCCGCGGTGTGCAGCGCGGAAAAACACAAAAAAGTCGCGATGGACCGCGCGACTGTCTGGAAAAAGGCCGCGATGGACCGCGCGGAAAAATGCAGAAAAGTCGCGATGGACCGCGCGACTGTCTGGCAAAAAGCCGCGAGGCGGAAGCCGTGCACGGAAACCGAGAAACGAACGCGAAAATTTAAAATTTAGGGCTGTTTTTTGGGGCCAAATCTCAGAACAGCAATGGATCTGCTGTCTAAGATGGCAGATCTATGGATCTAATGGTTAAAAACTCATAAAAACTAAGATTTAATGGCAAAGCTAGAGATCTAAAGTTCAAACCAAAGCGGAGTCGCCAAAACTGTTGGCTCGGTTTTGCAACCAAGCTTAGTGCTATGGGCACCTGCTAACTAGTAGCAGCAGTTTCAATAGAAATAAAAACAATAAACTAAATAAACAATACTTTTCATGGATCTAAGCAAGAATCTAATCAAATAATTTAAATATTTCAAAAATCAAGAACAAGAAAATAAGAAATAATTTTTGTATTGAAAAGTGGGGGGCAAGCAAGTGCTTGCGATATTACCTTCAATGGTGAAGGTTGATGTTGAGCAACTCCCAAGATGAGTAGCTCCAAACTCCAATAGGTCTCTTTCTCCAAGGTTGCTTCAATGGCTAAAAGTGCTCAGGGGAGATTTCAGCAGCATAAGGATGAGATAATGGAAGGATGTGAAATGAGGAGCCCCTACCACCTTTTTATAGGTTTTGGTGGTGAGGAATACCATTTGTGGTTTTGTGGAGACCAATGGTATTGACCAACATAGTTTAGGTATTTTTCCCTCCTTTTTCCTTTTTTGAATAAAAATAATATTTTAATTCCCTTTTTAATATTTTTGGGAATTTGAACCCTTTTTGAGGGTTTTTTGTGATTTTCTTGGAAAAATAATCTTTTTTAATGGAAAAAGGGGTGTACTAAGGTCTTTTGGTGACCTTTTGTTGGTTTCAGAGGCTCAGATGGTGGAAAAGTGGACAAATGGGTCATGTGAGTAAGGGAATGAGCTAGTGATCACTTTTTAGGTGTTAACACTATCCTCCATCGCTTTTGATCTTTCATTCATTACTGCCTCCTTTTCCTTGCGAATTCGTTCAACCTCTGCTTCAATACGTCTTACCTTTCGTTTATTGTTGATCATTTGATCATGTGTTGATGCTTCTCGGCCATTGATTTATTCACTCACCCCTGTTGACACAAATGTATCGATAGAGGTTCACTTCACACTGTTGTCAACAAACCTCGATAGAACTCCATAGATATCAGCCCGGAAAGGTTTTATCCTTCCCAGCAACACCCGCAGAGCGAGTGAGGTCTCACCCGAGATACATAAGGGGGCTGCAGGAACCACGTTTCCACATATTACAGAGGACATGCATCATTCACATTCAATCACAATGTAACTCAGAGATTGAAATAATCAACATTCCCATCAGAACATAATCATCGCACTCTTGCAATATTAATCAGATCTATTCAATAGCAGATTATTAACCAATAAAACATATCGCGTATTTATCCATACAACATATTGAACCCTACTGCAACACAAATTCAGTCATACGGCGACAGTTTACACAGAGGAAAAGACATAAACAACATAATTCTTCTCATTATTCATCATCCCACCTTATACATCACAGAATCCATTCGGAGAGCCAACACAAAGTCAAAACAATACAAAAGGTGTGAACCTCAGATCAAATCTCAAGATAAAATATAGATCAAGATATGATTCTTCCTCATGATAGATGCCAAAAAATATTCCCTTAGACTTACAATTCTACTCCTATTTATAGGCTCACTTGGTCATTACAACTTGTTCCAATGACCCATTAACTAATGTTATGGAGAAAATGCACCTATAGTTAAGGGGAGAAACTACCAACTTACGGTGATAAAGATAGACTTATAAGTATTCTGCAAGTTCAACAAATAAATAAAGAGATTAGGGTCTAGATATGTAGGCACCTCATTCAGAAGGTTGATCCTAGCTTTGCCTCCCTCGCTCTTCAATGCTTATCTAGTGTCACAATGCCCAGACCTGCAAAACAACTTGATACCTTTCTCAAACACATTTGACTACATATATAAGACTGATATCCATAACATAACAAGACATCAAACTATAATTAAACAGTAATCAAATCTAATACACATTAATAGGTCATATTTGGAAAGAGAAGAACGTCTGATCTTTATTGATGAATGAAAGCAAGTACATAAAGTTATACCTTCCTTCAAGCTTGGCACTTCACGAAACCTAGATTCAAGGTCTCCTACTTCTGTTCTCCAAGGATTCCAGCCTCTAATCAACTGTGCTAGGGTTTACCAAAATTGAAGCACAAGAGAGGGGGATGAGGGTCTCCATTCCTCCAGCATAACTTTGTAATTAGGCTTAGTCCCCTCACATGGCCCTTCTACCCTCCTTATATAATCAGTGAAGGAAAGGAAAAGAAGTTATAACCGAGTAGGAGGTTCCCCAACCAACTTAACTTCCCAAAATTTCAAGATTTTGACCAAAACAGGGGTGTACGCTACTCTACAATAGACAAAGTAGCATACATATGGAGTTGAGCGCTACTATTTCAACAGTAGAGTCGCACTCAGTAGGGTTTGAGCGCTACTATTGTACACTAGAGTAGGACACACACGCTACTATCATGCCTCTATACCAGTGCTCATTTTAAAAAATGGCCAAAAACAAGCTTTTTTGCTCATTTTCAGGAGATGGTTTGGTCTGGAAAAATGTTCCTAACGGTCGTATACATCAAATGGGTCAAGAATGAGGTAATTTCAACCATTTTTAGTGTCCCAAATGACTCCTCCATCCACAAATGTCCTGTTATGTGATTGAACTTGATCTCAAGCAGTGTCATCATGCGACCTAGGGAAGCAAGTGTCGTCACAGACGGAGAGGTGTCATTTCAAGCTATAACAGATGCCCCCTAATGTATGAGGTCATAGGGAGTGTGGGAAACAATGGCCGAAATATATTATAAATAACAAAGAGTTGAATCATGGAGGAACGGAGAAACCAAGAATCATAGGCTCAAATGAAGTACCTGAAAGCAAAGACAATGTCAGACAAACTCATCCTTGGGGTAATTGTCCATGTTCAAATGGTGGAACATGACCTCCAAGAGGATACAATAATGATCCAAAATATTGATGCATATATCATGGCCACTAAAATACAAGCGTGGATCCATGAGGAACATAAGTGTAAACATAGCCACATAAATACAAGTTGGATCTATGTCAAAACTGGAGAACATAGCCATAGAGAACAAGCTAGATCTATGTCTCATCAAGATCCCAAAAAGAGTGTGACTCAGTCTTGCACAACTTGGGAGATAACATAAATGAGGTGATGCTATCGAGGATCCCAAGGTCGTCATCCAAAAACAATCCAAGGTACAAACCTATCCATGCAATTAAATGAGTTGTTGTCAAACATGGGGGTATCGTTTGATTACCGGTCATTGATGTATACCGTTAACAAACACGAGGGTGTCCACCAATAATGAAAATAGAACAAAAGGTAACTAGTACATTCAAGCAACTGCGAATAAGTGGTCTTGCCATTGAACACTTGAAGAATCCATCATATAGGAGACATTAATGTATTCCCATCTATCCAATAGCGAGGGAAACTACCACTAATGACTACAATCCCCAAGGTACTAACCGAAACTCTAAACTTCATTCCCAAAGCACAATGAGTTGAAGTCGACAGGAAGAAGTCCGTTGGAAGGGAGGCCTTAATGTATCCTCCATCATCCAACACGAGGGACACTCAACAGGTCTGAGCTGATTTGGAGTAGGACTGAACACATGATGAACAAAGTGACATCAAGGAATGGCCGACACATGAGGTCAAGGAAACTGCAGAATGGATGACACAGGTTATATCCTTGAACAGTAAGCACAACACAAGAGTGACTTAGGCAGCTTTTAACACAAAGGGACCACGATGCAAATCTGCAATGTAAGAGACATTAACAGATTCTCCATATGATTGGAAGACTAACCAAACGGAGGAGTAAGAACTCTGAGATCAGGTTTATCCTAAGGCCAACACTAGAACCCAACTTGTTTGATAGACTCAAAACAGGTGCTTTGTTCAAGGAGATAGTTGACTTGCTGCCCTCATATTGAAAGATATTTTAACATTCTTCCCTTCCCTTTCCTTTTTCATTTTTTAATGAGCTTGAAAAAGAACTAAAGCATGCTCGATGGTATTTTCATATTTAAGGAGTCTGAAAAACCTAGAAGAAAACTCCATACACCTATCCGTGGATTTTATATCGAGCCCAGATTGGTCTGTGCTCGGCGGTGTTTTCTTGCTGATAGAGTTGAAAAACTTAAACAGTCCTCTATACACCATCTCATGGATTTCACATCGAGCCCGAGTAGGTGAATGCTCGCTTGGTGTTTTCACATTTCGAGAGTCTGAAAACCCTAAAGACGACTCCAAAGGTCCTTTTTCGTAAAGTTAGTCTCCTTCCCCGAAAAAGTGTAAAATGATGGAAGAAGAACTCTTCTAGCACATACAAGAGTATACCTAGAGTATACATTTTCCGTAAATTATCCACCAAGGCCCGGAAAAGGGGTAATTCTATACCTAAGTGGATGTCGGTTCAGTTATTTTAACGAGCCCAAAAAGACAACTATGCTCGGAAAAATTTTCCTATTTAAGGAGTCTGAAAAGGGCTTAAAAGAAATCCATAGGGATCTTTTCCGTAAAGGTTTAACGAGTCTGAAAAAGTAAACTCATAACCTCCTTACTGTTTTTAATGAGCTCAAAGGAGATAGGAAAATGCTCATAACTTCCTTACTGTTTTTAACGAGCTCGAAGGAAAGGTGGAAGACTGCTCGTAACCTCCTTACTGTTTTTAACGAGCTTGAAGAAAAGGTGGAAGACTACTCATAACCTACTTACTGTTTTTAACGAGCTCAAAGTAAAAGAAGAATGCTCGAAATCTACTTACTATTTTTAACGAGCTTGAAGTGAAGGAAGAAGAATGCTCGTAACCTACTTACTATTTTTAACGAGCTCGAATTAAAAGAAGAATGCTCGAAACCTACTTACTGTTTTTAACGAGCTCGAAGTAAAAGAAGAATGCTCGAAATGGGAGGAGACGAGTGTCAGGGACATGCAAAACCAGCTCCAAGCGCATGGAACAAAGCTATGCCTAATGCAAGGAACATGAGCAATATAAGTACACTCAGGGTGTGTCTCCTCCAGGTAAAAGGTGTCAAATTGTGAGGGAAAAATGATACAGGGCTTAGCGGATATGAGATCAGAGATGGAGGCTTATACAACGGGCTAAAAGCGTGGAAGCCGGCATCAGGCTCATTAGCGCAAGCGAGATCATAACAGATGCACATACAACTTGAACATAAAGATGGGAGCCTTATCAGGGATGGTCAGAAATAGATGAGGAAGAAAGATATGAGGCTTCTTCTCAAAGTCATGGTAAATCTAAAAAGGCTCCCAAGCCTATGAGAAAAACTCAGCATGGGCACCAGAATGGCATAAGGGTGCTGACTAGGGTGACCCATGTTAGGTAGGCTCTAGTGTCGGACTGGTGCACGATGCATAAAGAGATGGCTAACACACCAACATCCAACAGGTTTGACCCTATGGCGAATTCGGATGGAAAAAGGTTCAAATGCGACATAGCAGAAGGGAAGCCTAAACCTACATGCAAGGTTCCGAATATACCTGACATGGCTGCACAAGGTGTCGAAAAGGACTAGTAAGCAAGTATACATCCAGCTAAGAATCCTGTCTCCAAGAAACATCAGTACCAAGATCATATCTAAAACATATGTAAAGAAAGACCCGATACAATTCACTATGGTAGAAATACTTTCAACTTCACTATCATCAACAACAGGCATAAACAAGGCAGCTTTTTCAAATGAAGACTCTATGATGTCCAAGCCCGAGGACTTACAATCAACAAAATCAACTTCAGGATGAAGATCAAAGTTTAAGGACATGATGGAATCTGCAGAAACAAATTCATCATCACGGGAGTTGAAAATTCTAGAAGCAGAATCAAACTCAGCAGGAACACCGATTTGCGGATCTATAGGAGAGTCCAAAGACTCAACAGTAGGAAGATCAGACTTTAAGGTCAAACCGGGGATGGACATAACTGTGACTGGATCAACAACCAAATGAATAGCAGACTGTACTATGGACTCTAGGAAAACTTCATCGAAAGGAAGTATATCATCCCATATAGAACACATATCTAAACATTCAGATGGAGGTGTCACTTGGTCAAAAGCTGGGACCAAGTCCCGAGAAGGTAAGCATGAACTCAGAGACTTCTTCTCAATAGCAGATGAAATAAAGGAACAATATGCCACATAAGTCCCATGTGACATAGTAGTTCCTAATGACGAGGGATCTGACTGGTCTACAGTTGGGTAATAAGGACGATCAACGAATGCAAGCTGGTCGATAGTGACGATGCTTTTGTTATGAGGGAAATGCATCACACGAAAAAGTGTAGACACCACAGCATGCATAGCACAAACGTAATCACGCTAGAGGATCATATCAAAATCCACAGGGTCCTTTAAAACCATAAAATCAACTAAGACTGTTTTTCCACCCAAAGTAACAGGTGCCTAACGGAGGAATCCAATCGGTTCACTAGGTCTTCTATCAAAGGTCAACAACCAATTAGCAGCTGGAATAACATTAGGGAAACCCAAATCTCTCCAAGCATAAGCGGATAAGATACTAACAGAAGCACCTTCATCAACAATGCATCGATCAACCGTATGGTTCCCAATATCAACCTTTATCTGGAAAGGTGTCGAAGAAGGAAGACGAGGCTTGGCTAGACTATTCCAATCAAAGGAAACAATCCTAGGGCTTGGTAGGGGTTCACATGGCACAGATGAAGTGCCCCCTTTTTCAGGAACATCCAAACTGGTAATGCAGAAGACTTCAACAGTAGGTGCATCAATATCTGAAGGACTGATGGGATCAGTTGAAGATTGCATCGATTCGATCACTTCACTCTCCGAAGGAAGAGTTGGGTCGACCAAATATTGCATTAGTTCAACCAGTTGATCAACCAAAGGTTGATCTTACTGTAGGGAATCAATAGACAACTCAGGAACAGAGGTTCCTTCAGACATGGACCACACTCTTCGTGCCTCTGGAATGGCAGGGCATCGGTGAGTAACGTGATCTCCCTTACAAAGTTTACAAGGGAACTTTGGTTTCCGTCCTATAGGTTTAGACTCCTTTACAACGTCAGTACTCTCAGCATGACTAGCATTGGCTGACGGCTTGCCCCCAGCATGACTCATAGAGGCTAGTTGCTTAGAAGCATCAGACTTTTGAACTAAGGACCACACTTTTTTCACTTCTGGAAGTACAGGGCACAAGTAAGTAAGGTGATCTCCCTCGCAAAACTTACAAGGGAACTTAAGCTTCTGTTTGTTTGGTTTGTCGACAATGTCAACTCCCTCAGCTTGACTTGCAGTGGCTGATCTGGTGTCTCCAGTATGACTCACAGGAACTGGTGACTTGTCATTAATATGACTAGCAGTGATCAATGACGTGTCCTCAACATGACTGACAGTGGTTGAAGACAAACTTTCAGTATGATTTTCAGTGACTAAAAGTTTTCTCCCAGCATGACCTCCAGAGGCTGGGTAGGCACCCCCTGCATGACTTGCATAGGTAGGGTGCTTGCCCCCAGCATGACTTACAGAGGATGGGTTGCTGCCCCCTTGTTTTGACATCTTCTTCCCATTCTTCCTCCGTCTATTCCTTTTAGACTGTTGGTTACTAGTATTTCTACTTTTGCCACATGAGGTAGAAGGAGGAGGAGAAGATGTTACTGGAAAGGGAGGCACAGGGTTCTGATGCTCTTGATTTGAGGTGCTCACAAAAGAAGCATCAGGAGCATGCAAGGCATTCAGAGTGGAAAACAACCAAACCAGCAACCCAATAGTGAATCGAGGAAGATTCAGAGTAGCCATTAAGGGAGCACCAATGTTTCCAATGAATGGAACAGCACAAGGATCCCCCAGAAAAGGGGTACCTTGATTGGCACTCGCCAGAATGATAGACATAGTTTCTTGCTCAAATGAACAAGAAGTTCTCTAAGGAAAACTAAAACAAGTAGCACAAAGAGCACACCACTAAAAAAGGTCCTAGGTAAATCAAACCAGGAAAATAGATGCCTTCCGGAGAAGAGTCCGGGATGATGAGGGCCCAGAACAGATCAACGAAGGATGAAGGGTAGTTACCCGGGGTCCGCAATACAATGACTAAGGGTGCAAGCGCTGGAATCACCCAACCGCCCTTCCAAAGACCTGCAAGGGATTTCCTCCCACATTTGTCCTAGGTACAGCAGATATACCCTCCGTTGTCACCTGTGTATGAACCTATGGTCAGATACTAAGGATACCACAACACCGAAAACTCTTAGGGGAACAGTCGCTGGTCGAATCAGAAGGCATGGGCAGGGTAACTGAGCCCGAAACTCAAAAAAGTCCCCAAAAGCGATCCAATCCTGGTATATGCTCGAAATAGAAAGTAGGAGGAGTATTCCGAACAATCTGATCTCACAAGACCTACTGCATAGATCCCAGGAAAGCTTTGAATGAAGTGGGTTTACCTGTGATAGTCTAACTACAATTTTTGCGTAATGTGTGATCTTGGGTGGTTTAAGGTGTTTTAAACCCAAGATCCTAACCAATACTAGTTGGTGTAGTGTAACCTAGAAAAGAAAATGTTACTAGTACATTTTATTAGGGTTCATTTTAAAGGTTACTTGCTTACTCAAAAAGGTAGTGGGTGTGTGAGAGTGGTTATAATAGAGATAGAGTACTAAAAATGAAATATTTACCACCAAACAAATCTTTTTCTTTTCAATGCAAGTCTTAAAATTATGATCTAGAATGCATGTGCAAATGCAATTATTAATCTTTCAAATGCAAAAAAGGTAAAAATAAAGTCTAAATGTACAAAATTAAACTCAAAACCTAAGAATGCAGCTACTCAAGCAACTAGGTATGCAAAAGAAAACTTGTTCTTTTTTATGCAAAGCACTCTAAAATCTTTTAAGCCACTTGCAAGGTACTCTATTCAGAAAATGAATCAAAATTCTTTATGCTTTCAAAGGTAAGAAACAAAACTGAAACTAACCTATTATCAAAGCAAAGCAAAGAAACTTTCAGTTTCTCTTTATGAAACAGTAAAAGCTACCAAATATGACTTTCGAATTCTTATTCATGTAAGCATGCCAAACATTGGGAAAAGAGTACGAAAACTACTTTTAGACCCAAACGAAGCAAATGACCTACGAAGAAGTATGGTTTGGTAAATTCAGTTCTGCACATAAACAATGCAAACAAGGTCTTGAACAATAGCCAAAACACTTGAGCTTTCACTACAAAAGAAAACTTAAAAGCATAAGGGAGGATAAAAACCAATCTAAAAGATAAATTTCACTCAAATAGATACAAACAGGGTCAAGAAGACTCAAAAGGTTTCAAATCCAGTGGAAATGGGGCAAGCAGGTTCAGTCAGACTCAAATTATGGTACAAAACACCAAACGGGTCCACAACCCCCAACTTGGGTCAACAAGCCCCAAAACTTTCCAAACAAGCCCAAATTGATCAAAAGAGGTTCAAATCATGAATGTAAGATCAGTTCAAGGATGGGAGACCACTTACAGGGGTTTAACATAGACCTAGGGTCATCACGGACCATAAAAATGTAGCCAGAACCCCCGGATTTGGGTCCACAACCCAAAAAACTCACAAATTTAAACCCAGATTTTGAGCGCTACTGTGTATGAAGGAGACTAGTGCCCAGGGAGCTACTGTACAACACAACAGTAGCGTACAGGTTGAAAAGATTGAAAAAATGGGGTTAAAACCCCCCACACCTGGGTCCACAAGGGTTTGCAAGGGCCAGGAAGGGTCTGTAAAAGCCTAGTAGGGTCAAACAGAGCCTACTAACTGATTCTAATCAAGAAATTGAACAAAGAACTTCAAACAAAACTAAAGAAATAACCTTGGATACCCCTAAGCAGTTAGGCTTTCCCCAGCGGAGTCACCATTCTGTTGTGGGGAAAATGCACCTATAGTTAAGGGGAGAAACTACCAACTTACGGTGATAAAGATAGACTTACAAGTATTCTGCAAGTACAACAAATAAATGAAGAGATTAGGGTTTAGAGATGTAGGCACCTCATTCAGAAGGTTGATCCTAGCTTTGCCTCCCTCGCTCTTCAATGCTTATCCAGTGTCGCAATGCCCAGACCTACAAAACAACTTGATACCTTTCTCAAACACATTTGACTACATATATAAGACTGATATCCATAACATAACAAGACATCAAACTATAATTAAACAGTAATCAAATCTAATACACGTTAATAGGTCATATTTGGAAAGAGAAGAACGTCTGATCTTTATTAATGAATGAAAGCAAGTACATAAATTTATACCTTCCTTCAAGCTTGGCACTTCATGAAACCTAGATTCAAGGTCTCCTGCTTCTGTTCTCCAAGGATTCCAGCCTCTAATCAAATGTGCTAGGGTTTACCAAAACTGAAGCACAAGAGAGGGGGATGAGGGTCTCCATCCCTCCAGCATAAATTTGTAATTGGGCTTAGTCCCCTCACATGGCCCTTCTACCCTCCTTATATAATCAGTGAAGGAAAGGAAAAGAATTTATAACCAAGTAGGAGGTTCCCCAACCAACTTAACTTCCCAAAATTTTGAGATTTTGACCAAAACAGGGGTGTACACTACTCTACAATAGACAAAGTAGCATACATATGGAGTTGAGCACTACTATTTCAACAGTAGAGTTGCGCTCAATAGGGTTTGAGCGCTACTATTGTACACTAGAGTAGGGTACACACGCTACTATCATGCCTGTGTACCAGCGCTCATTTTAAAAAATGGCCAAAAGCAGGCTTTTCTGCTCATTTTCAGGAGATGGTTTGGTCTGGAAAAATGATCCTAACGGTCATATATATCAAATGGGTCAAGAATGAGGTAATTTCAACCATTTTTAGTGTCCCAAATGACTCCTCCATCCACAAATGTCCTATTATGTGACTGAACTTGATCTCAAGAAGTGTCGTCATGCGACCAAGGGAAGCAAGTGTCATCACGGACGGAGAGGTGTCATTTCAAGCTATAACAACTAACTAATTACTTAACCAATTGTTTCGCATTGACTCTATTGCACTCCGTGATCAGTCATTTTCCCATTTTGATAACAATTTCGTCGTTGATTGTACCAAACTTATATGCTTTAGACACAAACTTGTGGCTCGCCCTCGATCCACCTCAGCTGGATGTTGCTGGTCCATTTACCTTCATTTTGAATTCATCGTATGATGCCTTACTCAGGTCAACCACTTCCTTGGCCATTGCTTTCAGTGTTGCACATTCTTCCACTTCGTGTTTCGTTGGGTGCTCACCACCTATCTATTGTGCCTTCTCTATATTTTCCTTAATCCGCGTCATTTCGGACATCGCTTCAACATCCATTTGCTCAGCTTTGGTCTGTAGTTCATCCAAGTGTGTTGTTCTTCTTTATTTCCTTGATCGTGTCTTGTTGACATGATGCTGTAACTCTTTCAATTCTGTGGCCTTCGTCATTTTCGTCAGTAGGGACATCTCCTTAAGCGATCCCCTCAGTGCCTCTAGCTACACTTTCACCTCGCCGAGTTGCGCGTTTAGCTGGTGCAACTGCTCATCTTGGACAAGACTTCCACAAAATTGCGTGACATCTTCCGCGATGCTCTAAGATCCTCTCTCTGATTCCAATATTTATGTCACGACCTCCTCAATGTCACTCTTCCTTCCCTCCACTTGCTCTGGCGGTGTGCTCGACACTACCCTTTCCTGCAGTTCCTCATTCTCTTTTCGGAGGTCTGTGACTGCACCCAACTTCAAGACCTTTTCTTCCATAAGCATATCTTTTCCTATCTCTGGTGCGTCTTCACATGCCATTGAAATCACATGTTCCAATCTTTTTTTGTCCTCTACCACCAGTTCCGTTTCACTCATTACCATTTCTTTCTCTCCACAGAGTCGTTCAATCTCTACTTCAATGCTTCGCACCTGCCTCTTGTAGTTGGCCATCTGATCATGCGCTGAATCTTCACAATCATTGATCTCTTCTCTTACTGCGGTGTGAGTGCGATGCAGCATGAACATAGGCAACATGTTCATGTATATGCTGATCAAATATCTCCCTCGCAACGCGACATCCAAATCGTCATCTCCTATCGTGATTGCATTGGGTAATATTTGCACAATCCAGCATTGAGTGCTGATATCCACATTGACCCTTTCTAACTCTGATCTACTCGGCCCCACTTGTCCTTGTTGTTAGAAAAAAAACATCCAGAGCAATAACAATAAACACAAATGCAAATATAATCACGCAAACACATTACAAGAGATACACCAATATTGTGGTTCACCCAAGATGGGCTACGTCCACACTGAAATTTGCTAGTCCTTATTATTATACCGTCCAGCAAAGTGAAGGGATACAACCTGCAGCACAGTCTCTGCACTTCCTTTTCACTGTCTCACAGTCTCTCTTCCGATCTCAGAGATCTTTACAATGCATAATACCTAATACATCAACCCTAGCCGTATTACAATGTCTTTATTTAATAAGGGAAATACAATGGGAAAATACCACAAGTTACCCAAAACCATGGATCCGTAAACTATTGGCGAAAACAGCCCCAAGGTTGGGGAATGAGTGTACAGTCCTCTGGGGTACACAACTAAGACAATATCATCTATGAGACTAGAAGACGTGGCTCCACAACCAACACTTGTGGTATCCTTGTTTTTATGACTGCATATCTTAGCGTCTGTAGTAGCTGCAATACCTAATGAAAATATTCAGTCGCATGTTGCGTGACTTTCGCGCGGTTCTCCTCCACCACAGCCATTATATTCTCCAGTAACTTGTTCATTTGTTTGTCGGGGAGACCGACGATAGTGATCCCCTCACCTCGCTCCATCACATTCTTTGTTCTTGCTTTTTGTCATTGCTCCTCTAGCTTTGAATCCACCGGAGTGGCTGATGATGCTCCATCATTTCTTGCGGTGCGCAATTGTTCATCCACACCATACTCTTCATCATATGAATCTTTTGTTTCTTCTTGGGATTTTGGTA
This sequence comes from Larix kaempferi, assembly GCA_027924585.1. Taxonomy (NCBI): domain Eukaryota; kingdom Viridiplantae; phylum Streptophyta; class Pinopsida; order Pinales; family Pinaceae; genus Larix; species Larix kaempferi. The sequence goes on from BSBM01001238.1 coordinate 4,325,268, forward strand.
TGTTTATCGACTTCCCATCCTCTGGGTCCGAAGTTGATCCTCATTCACTGGAAATTTCCATTCTTTCGGCATTGTTAATTATCAAATTAAGACCCTTAACCAATTGAAGGCAAAAGCATATTTTTACTATGCGCCCACAACATGAAGACATAAGAAAATTACAGAAGAGAACAATATTCTCTGATCTAATCACTACTTCCATAACTGGAAGGATTGAGTGAAGAAATAAGGACCTAAAGAGACAAGGTTCAGTGATTGAAATGCTCAATTGAAGGCTCAAATCTAGTCTCCATCAGTCAACAGTGAGAACAAATGCACAAGATTGCATTAATTGTACTTAAATATGTTAAAGTTGTGACAAAAGTGTTGATGTATATGTAACTTTAGAATGTATTTCATCTATGTATTTTATATATATTTATTGTACTCTTAATAGATATGTGTTATTCCTCTATAAGGAAGTGTCGTCATGTGGATTGACAAGTGTTGCAAGTGTGTGTACTTGTCGATGGGTTATTAGAACACCATGTGTGGGGTCAACCCTAAAATATACATATTATAATGTGATGTGCCCAGCTAGACAAGTCGGCCCCATAAGGTCACTGGGCAAACAGATCAGGATAAATAGAGATCAGGTGATCTCTATTTAGTACACTCGGAAAAGTATCTCACTCTCACTCAAAACGTGGCGCACTAGTGAGGAGGAGGATCATCTGCTACTAAGAGACTATCTCAGTGTTATTTGGTTGTACTTTGGTTGAGCCATTGCTCTCTCTATCTCTGAGGAAGTTGTGGGGTTTTTCACCTTAGGGTTTTCCCCATGAAAACTCTATGTCTCTTGTCTCTCATGCTTTTGATTCTTGTGATGCTTGTCATGCTTATTGTGATTGTCATGCATTGATATACTGTATATGTTATTCTCTCAGTAAAGATCCTAGAGTATTGTGAGTTAATGCTCAAAATTTAACATGGTATCAGAGCTAACCTGAGAAGAAGACATTTTGCAGTGACGGAAGCTTGAGTTCCTTGTTTATTGGGTTTCTCTCCACAGATTTTCGAAAAGAGGTATAGTAGATTGACTCTACTCATCAAGGCGCATATATCTGTCTAATCAGATTTCAATTCCGAGCATTTTCAGATTTGGCCCTAAAAATTAGGGTTTCCACAAAAATAGGAGTTTCTGAAATCTGAAGACATAGCTGGAAGCTCCTTGCAAAAATCGAAGTTTAGAGCTTTGGATCGAGATTTTTGGCTGGGTAGATCTCCAGGAAACTCAAACCCTAATTCAAGGCTCTCCCTAGTGAACCCGGGAGGACAAAAAGGCAAATTTGAAGGGCAAAGCTTTGCTAATCTCAATTTCTGAATGCACCAGGCTGATCAGCTCATCAAGGCGCATCTTTCTATCCTTTTAGAAATTTGAAATTCACATTTTTAATTTTTAGGGTTTTTCCGAAAAACCCTAATCCAGGACCAGATCCAGTTTTCAGCATTTCAAGTGGTAAGACCTAAATCTTTTCTATTTCCATTTGAAGTACTCTTTAAGATGTCTGTCCACACCAAGCTTGAGTATAAGCTTGAAGGGGCTGATAACTTCCAAGCCTGGAAGTATAGGATTGGGTTAATCCTGGAAGAGAATGAGTTGGACTCATATGTGAAAGAAGACATCCCTATCCCAGAGGATGAAGAGGCCAAGGTATTGCATAAGAAGAACTTGGTCAAGGAAAAGAGAATCATTGTTGATTCTATCAAAGACCATCTCATACCCCATGTGTTTTCTCTTAAGACACCCAAGGAGATGTTTGACTCTTTGACCAAGCTATTTGAAGGGAAGAACATAAATCAGAAGATGACCCTGCGGAACCAATTGAAAGGAGTAAAGTTTCATAATGAAGAAACCATTCAATCTTATTTTTCAAGGGTCTCACAGATCAAGGAACAACTATAATCAGTGGATGAAATGGTGGAGAATGGTGAAGTGATGATGACCAGTCTAAATGGCCTACCCAGGTCATGGGATTCCTTCATTCAAGGAATTTGTGCAAGGAAGAAGTTGATCTCCTTCAACAAATTGCGGGAAGAATGCTCTCAAGAAGAAGCTAAACTTATAGCTCGTGAGGAAAATATGGGAGGTGAAGATCAAGCTCTTGCAGCTCACACCAAAAGAAGCAAGCCCAAGAAGGATCACTCTCGCCACAAGAGATCCTTTCAAAAGAATAAGAAGGATCTAAGATGCTTCACATGCAATGAGAAGGGTCACTTTGCTTCAGATTGTCCCAAGAACAAAAGGGATAATAACAACAACTTCAGCAAGAAGAAGAAGGGTAACAAAATAAGATATCATGCTCATGCTGCCGAAGATGATGAACCCCCAAAGAAGAAGTCTAGGGCATAAAGTGATAGTGATGATGACTCATCAAGTGAAGAAGAGTATGTTCTGATCTCTGCTCTCATAGGTACTATCTCCCATGGTTGTAATGATTGGTTAATTGACAGTGGGGCTTCCAAACACATGACTGGGTTTAAGGAATCTTTTGTTAACCTATCTGAACATGAATCACCCCATAAGGTGAAACTTGGGGATGATTATCAATACCCAATCAAAGGAAGTGGTGAAGCCTCCTACAACCTAGATTCTGGAAAATCCTTGAAGATGAAAGAAGTCATTTATGTACCTGGGCTCAAGAAGAACTTACTCTCCATCTCTGCATTGGATGCAAAAGGTATGAGGGTTGCATTTGTAGATGGCCAAGTCCTAATGTGGCCAAAGGGAAAGACCATAAATGATGCAGTAGTGATTGGAGAGCAAGAGGAAGGTTTGTATAAATTGAAGGGACAACCTGAACATGCCATGGTACATGAATCCATGGAGCCGAGTGAACTTTGGCATAGAAGACTTGTTCATATGCACTATAGGGCACTTCCAATTGCAAGCAAGGCTGTAGAAGGTCTTCTTGAAATCAAGACCAAACATGAAGGTGTTTGCAAAGGATGTGCAAAAGGTAAGAACATTAAGAAGGCTTTCCCAAGCAGTGAAAGCAAGGCAAAGGATATCTTGGAGATCATCCACTCAGATGTATGTGGTCCTATGTCATCCAGTTCTCTTAGTGGGTATGTTTACTATGTCTCATTTATTGATGACTTCTCCAGGAAGACTTGGGTATACTTCTTGAAGAACAAAGATGAGGTTTTTGATAAGTTCAAGGAATTCAAAACCTTGATGGAGAATCAAACTGACAAGAAGATCAAAACATTCAGATCCGACAATGGTGGAGAATTCACCTCAGGTGACTTCAAGAAGCTTTGTAGTGATTCAGGGATTAAGAGGGAGTTGACTGCTCCTTATAATCCTCAACAGAATGGAGTTGCAGAAAGGAAGAACAGAACTATCATGGAAGTAGCAAGGGTAATGCTGCATGACCAAGATATACCTATGCATCTATGGGCAGAAGCAGCTAGAACAGTTGTATATGTGCAGAACAGAACACCCCACAAGATATTGGACAACAAGACACCAAAAGAGGTCTTTTCTAGTAAGAAACCTGAAGTTAGCCATCTCAGAATATTTGGTTGTCCAGTATACACTCATGTCCCAAAGGAAAAGAGGACTAAACTAGATCCTTCAGGAAAGAAGGGTATCTTTGTGGGTTACAGTGAAAGCTTGAAGGCTTACAGAATATACTTTCCAGGGTTCAAAAAGATTGATGTCAGCATGGATGTAACATTTGATGAAAACTCAGCATTCATCAAATCAAGGAAGGCACCTATCGAAGTTTATGAAGAACCTAAGGAAACAAGATTTCAAGACACTACCATGACTGAAGCAGTTCCAGAAGTTGTTTGTGAGTTTGAAGATCCAAAAGAACCTGTAGATCCACCCCATGAGGATAACTCTCACAAGAGGAAACCTGCATGGGCTAGAGAGCTTATTCAAGATGCAGAAAGATTTGGCATTCCAGAAGAAGAACACAGAGCAATGAAGAGAACCAGATCACATACCAGCTATGTTGCTTTACTCTGTGACATTATGAACAAAGAGCCTTCCAGTTATGAAGAAGCAGCGGAAAAGAAAGAATGGAAGGATGCCATGGTTGAGAAATACCAATCAATAATGAAGAATGATGTTTGGGATGTTGTCCCAAGACCTAAAGAGAAGTCTGTTGTGACTTCCAAATGGATCTACAAAATCAAGCATGCTGCAGATGGCAGTGTAGAGAAATACAAGGAAAGATTAGTAGCTCGTGGCTTCTCTCAGAAAGAGGGAATAGATTATGAAGAAACTTTTGCACCTATAACCAGGTATACTTCCATCAGAACAGTACTTGCCCTGGCTGCAGCTATGAAATGGAAAATACACCAGATGGATGTCAAGACTGCTTTCTTGAATGGTGTAGTTGAAGAGGAAGTATATGTGGAGCAGCCACTCGGTTTTGAAATACATGACAGGGAGTCATATGTATGCAGATTGAAGAAAGCCTTGTATGGCTTGAAACAAGCTCCCAGAACTTGGTATGGTAGGATGGACAATTTCCTATCTAGTTTGGGCTTCACCAAGAGTAAAGCGGATTCCAACCTTTACTACAAGGTTGAGGAATGGAATCCTGTGATTCTACTCCTGTATGTGGATGACTTATTTGTAACAGGAGATGACAGACTGATTGCAGATACTAAGAGGAAGCTTGTTGCTGAATTCGATATGAAAGATTTGGGAATGATGCACTATTTCCTAGGTATGGAGGTGTGGCAGAGTGCAGGTGGGATCTTCCTTGGTCAAGGGAAGTACACAGTAGATATCCTGAAGAGATTTGGGATGATGGATTGCAAGGCCATGGCCACACCTATGGCATCAAATCTGAAGCTTCTATGTGATGCTTCATCTGAGCCAGTTGATGTCTCTATGTATCATCAAATGATTGGGTCCTTGATGTACCTGACGAACACGAGACCAGACATTTGCTTTGTTGTGAACACATTGAGTCAGTTCATGACAGATCCGAGGAGTGTTCACCTGGTTGATGTAAAGCATGTTCTGAGGTACCTGAAGGGTACAGTGGATTATGGGCTCAAGTATGAGGCGAATAAAAAGTTTAACCTACAGGGTTATGTTGATTCAGATTGGGCTGGCAGTGCTGCAGATAGGAAGAGAACATCTGGGTGCTACTTCAGTATGGGATCAGGTGTGCTCTCTTGGTTTAGTAGGAAGCAGTCGTGCGTAGCACTGAGTACAGCTGAGGCAGAGTATGTTGCAACTTGTTCAGCTAGTTGTGAGGCAATATGGCTATAGAAGCTACTGTCTGAGTTATTTGATCTCCCGTTGGATGCTACTAGTATCTTTTGTGATAACCAGAATTGTTTGAAGCTGTCCGAGAACCCAGTGTTTCATGACAGGTCGAAACACATAGAGATCAAATATCACTATATCAAGGATATGGTGCAGAGAGGAGCTGTGAAGCTCCTATATGTTGCGACGGACGAGCATATTGCAGATGTGCTGATGAAGCCACTAGCCAGGGTGAAGTTCGAGTACTTCAGAGAGAGGCTTGGCGTTCTTCAGATCGAGGACACTTCGAGGAAGAAGTGATAGACACATTTGTTGAAGCCATCCCAAGCATGTTGGAAGGAGGATCCTTCACATGGCTGTGGATGTAAGCGCTGGATGATGAGCATCAGGATGATGTTCTGGTTTCTGCTTGGATATGATCAATTGGATCATTTTTTTATGTATGTATATATGCATCATGTTGGATGTTGGATATGATCAGTTGGATCATTTATATGTATGTATGCATCATGTTGGATGCTGGATATGATCGGTTGGATCATGTGTATGTATTTTTGTATATGCATCATGTTGGATGCTTGGACCATGTATTTGTATATGTATCAAGTGGATACATTGTATGATCAGGTGGATCATGTATGGTGATATGTATCATGTATTTGTATTTGTATCAAGTGGATACATTGTATGACCAGGTGGATCATGTATGATGATATGTATCAGGTAGATACTTGGTATGCATCAGGTAGATGCATTGTATGATCAGGATGATCATGGATGACGAGCTTCAGGATGTTGCTCTAGATGACATGCAACAGGATGTTGCAGTGATGATGATCAGGATGATCATGTGTACATCAGGATGATGTATGGTGAGTATCAGGTTGATACTCTATGGCCGTGGATCAAGTTGTGCAGATGAGCATATAATTTGGCCCTGGGAGATTTGCAGATAGTCTTTCTAGGTTTTTCCTATGGCATGTAATTCGTTGCCCTGGGATATCTGGCAAATGCTCTTTCGAGATTTTTCTCTGGGAGGACATATAATTTGGCCCTGGGAGATCTGCAGATAGTCTTTCGAGGTTTTTCCTATGGCATGTAATTCATTGCTTTGGGATATCTGGCAAATGCTCTTTCGAGGTTTTGTCCTATGGCATATAATCTGTCCCTGGGAGATCCGATAGGTTGGGCTGTGTGCCCGTAATAAGTCCTGGGATGCTCTTGCGAGGTTTTGCCATGACCACATATAATCTGTCCCTTGGAGATCCTATAGGTAGAGCTGCGTGCTCGTAACATCCTGGGATGCTCTTGCGAGGTTTTGTGGTGACCACATATAATTCATGCCCTGGGAGATCCTATAGGTAGAGCTGTGTGCTCGTAACAACCTGGGATGCTCTTGCGAGGTTTTGTGGTGAGGTCACATATAATATGGCCCTGGGAGATCTGCAGATAGTCTTTCGAGGTTTTTTCTATGGCATGTAATTCATGCCCTGGGATATCTGGCAGATGCTCTTTCGAGGTTTTGTGACGCACGTAATAAGTCCTGAGGATTCCACAGTATGGCCAGTGAGGATGAAGACCTGCAGGTGGTGGGCCTACATCCAGTATGAAAAAGGACTGGCTCTGTAGAACTTCCTATGACGAGTAGAGTCAGAGATTGGTTGAGATAGCAGCAGCAGTGATGATGATGATGACGTTGTATCAATGACGATGTTCCCGAGAAGAAGACTTGTCTAGCAGAACCGTGTCGAGAAATACCTTCCTAGTTAAGAGGGAGTGTTGATGTGTATGTAACTTCAGAATGTATTTCATCTATGTATTTTATATATATTTATTGTACCCTTAATAGAGATGTGTTATTCCTCTATAAGGAAGTGTCGTCATGTGGATTGACAAGTGTCACAAGTGTGTGTACTTGCCGATGGGTTATTAGACCACCATGTGTGGGGTCGGCCCTGAAATATATATATTAAAATGTGATGTACCTAACTAGACAAGTCGGCCCCATAAGGTCACTGGGCAAACAGATAAGTATAAATAGAGATCAGGTGATCTCTATTTAGTACACTCGGAAAAGTATCTCACTCTCACTCAGAAAGTGGCGCACTAGTGAGGAGGAGGATCATCTGCTACTAGGAGACTATCTCAGTGTTATTTGGTTGTACTTTTGTTGAGCCATTGCTCTCTCTATCTTTGAGGAAGTTGTGGGGTTTTTCACCTTAGGGTTTTTCCCATGGAAACTCTGTGTCTCTTATCTCTCATGCTTTTGATTCTTGTGATGCTTGTCATGCTTATTGTGATTGTCGTGCATTGATATACTGTATATGTTATTCTCTCAATAAAGATCCTAGAGTATTGTGAATTAATGCTCAAAATTTAACAAAAATCCTAAAAATACTATGGAAAGTGGTTTTTTGAGAGAAAATAATCAAAAATCATAAAAAGGGATAATCCCACATTGAAAAGAGAAACTTGAGAGCCCATTTCCCAATGCTATAAAACAAAAGCATTTGGGGCATGTAAAGAAGGACAAAAGAAGATCAAAGGCATGCTGGAGAGATTATGAAGGTTGGAAAGCTCGACTTCTTCATCAAAAGCAAGGGTGGAGAAATGATAGCTCATGGCAAAGGAACAAGGATGCATGTCAAGCTTCATGGTAGATATGTACTTTCTTCTCTAACTTAATATGAAATTATTCAAGTTTCCTTCCATACGAGATGTGTTTATGATGGCTTTAGATCTTGAGAAATGTTTGATAGTTGATTTAAGATCTTAGGAAATTTGTGTTAATTGTTTCATACCTGACATTAGAACTCACCATTCCATAGTAATATAGATTTTCAAGGTAGACACAACCCTACCTTAAAAGCTATTATCAGATTGGCAACCATATTAGTTGAAATTTCTTGACAATTTCTTCATATTTTTTGTTTTATAACCTTTCATATCTACACCAATTCAAGTTTAAGATCCCTTCAAGAACTTATGTTTCAGGTCTAGAGGCCCCAAACCGACCTAGATCCACTCTTGAACTCCAAAACGCCTTCAAAACTGATCTCAGATCTCGATTTTTCTTGCTTTGGAAGGCTAGCGCACCCTACCCATGTCCACAGAGAGACGTCTCACCCTGTACACTAGTAAACTGTGACAGTGTCTCACCTTTCCTGTGTACAACCTGCGACAACCCACTGTTGTCGCTCTACTCTGTTCCAAATTGTGTGTCGACCGGGTTTTTGAGTTTTGAGAGCTGAGTTCTTCACGTTTGTCTCAGTTTTTGTGATTTTTTCTTTATGGATGGGCTTAGGAACCTCTTAGATTAGAGTTTAAACCTCATTTGGCTCCTCCTTTGCTCAAGATTTGGAAAATTTTTATTGAACTTTAAATCTTTCTTGTTTCAAATTTGCAAAAATTGCTAGAAGTAGCTTTGAGATTTCACTATTTTAGGGCCACATTTAGGCTTCATTTTTGTACTTGCAGACTTGAATATTGATTCAAGACATGTTAATATCATTTTACTACTAATTAAGAAATATTTGGGAGGGTTTGGATTGAGATTTTCAGATTTGGGATTTCCTTCCAAAAACCTTTAAAAATGGCTTAAATTGACATTTCTTTCAATTTTTTCTTACAATTAGTGGTAGATCCATTTGCTTAAGGTCATTTTTTGCTTATAGATCTCTGATTGGATAGGATTAGGACTGATCTTTAAAGAATTTTGATTCATTTTATAGTTTGCAAATAGTGAAAAGTGAAAAAACATGAATATTTGTTTAAATAACCTTAAGGCCCTTTAATTTTTTACTCTCATGCACTTGCTTATATGAAACTTGGAACCAAATCTCATTTATGCCATTTTAAAATATCACTTTAAAACATTTGCATTGAAAAACAAAAAAATTGAACATCACACTTTGAGATATTTTGAAATACAATCTCCTTCCAAAAGCAAAAACAGGTTTTAATTAGTTAAATTTGGTTTTGGATCTATAATATTTTCATTATACTCTTGCACAATTAGAGGAAGTTGTAGCTTTAGATCTCAATTTTCTTGTGATAAGTTGTTTCTAAGCCACCATATCCTCTTCACTTGGGCCTTTGGGAGATCTTGTGAATGAGAAAGTGGATCTTAAGTGTAACAATCTAGGATTTGATTTTTCAGGCATCTTATTGTCGAGCCACCGTATCCTCTTCACTTGGGCCTTCGTGCGATCTTGTGATTGAAAAAATGGATCTCACGTGTAACAGAGTAGATTTCATTTTTTGCATACAGTTTTTCGAGCCACTGTATCCTCTTCACTTGGGCCTTCGTGCGATCTTGTGAATGAGAAACAGAGATCCCCCATGTAATAGAATTAGATTCATTTTTCACTGAGATATATGTTTGGTTTACGTTGATCTTTGAAATCAATTATTATCCATATTTCAGAAAAAAAAAAAAAAAAAAAAAAAAAAATAAATAAATAAATAAATAATAAAAAATAAATAAAAAATAAAAAATAAAAAATAAAAAATAAAAAATAAAAAATAAAAAAAAATAAAAAATAAATAAAATAAATAAAATAAAAAATAAATAAAAAATAAAATAAAATAAAAATAAAATAAAATAAAATAAATAAAAAAATAAAAAATAAAATAAATAAAAAATAAAATAAATAAAAATAAAATAAAAATAAAAAAAAATCTACCAAAGAATTTCGGATGTTTGAAAGGCACACATGAACCTCTAACTTTTCATTAGTTTAGAACATCCATCGAATTGAAAGGTAGAGTAGTGAGCATATTGCATTGTGTGGTTCATATTTTTCAAGTCAAAACACCACCAGTTTCACTTCCACTCCTGAAACTAAGCAAACTACCCTTAAAATTGGCGCTTAATATAAAATTGACCAACTTTTGATTTCCATGTCACCAACAAGATTAGGTTAGTGCCCTGGATTAGGTTTGGAGAGTTAACACTCCTGTGCTACAAAACTTTTGAAACTAGCATTGATTGCTGAGAGTTTAAATCCATTAGTAGCAAATAATGCTTGTCGGGAAAGCACTTCTAAAACATGCATCAAGCACAAGGTCAATCTGGATAAGTAAGGGTGGTTGCCCCCCTCTTGCTTGTTTAGTGGGACATGAGCTCATCAAGAAATTCTATGTGAAGTGACAAGTCCTCCGGGTGACATCACTTTTCTAGAGTACCTGGTTATGAGAGTTGTCCTCGACTGACAATTGTTCTGCCTGACCATTGATTGCGAAGTGGTAACCTTAGTTTCTATTCCTAGAATATCACATAGGCTATTGTGAGTGGGGGACACTTGCAGTACCTGAGACAGACTTTGGAAATTTTACTCCTTGGGAGGGTGATTAGTTAGGAACCAACACTTGCACCCCTGGCGATTAAATTTTATTGTAACTGTTTCTCATACCTTCACTGCTAGCACTGGTTTGAGGCTTGATATCCCTCAACAACTACTAGTTTTGGAAGGCCCTCCAATCCATCTTTTCACTGAGCTTCGTCTCTTTGGAAAAGTAGTTTGCTTGCTTCGTCTCTTTTGGAAAAGTAGGTCAATCTGGATAAGTAAGGGTGGTTCCCCCCCTCTTGCTTGTTTAGTGGGACATGAGCTCATCAAAGAATTCTATGTGAAGTGACAAGTCCTCGGGGTGACATCACTTTTCTAGAGTACCTGGTTATGAGAGTTGTCCTCGACTGATAACTGTTCCGCCTGACCATTGATTGTGAAGTGGTAACCTTAGTTGCTATTCCTAGAATATCACATAGGCTATTGTGAGTGGGGGACACTTGCAGTACCTGAGACAGACTTTGGAAATTTTACTCCTTGGGAGGGTGATTGGTCAGGAACCAACACTTGCACCCCTGGCGATTAAATTTTATTGTAACTGTTTCTCATACCTTCGCTGCTAGCACTGGTTTGAGGCTTGATATCCCTCAGCAGCTACTAGTTTTGGAAGGCCCTCCAATCCATCTTTTCACTGAGCTTCGTCTATTTGGAAAAGTAGTTTGCTTGCTTGGATCTATAGGACTTTTTACTGTGTGGACACTTTTTATTTTTGTTGAGTCTAGAATTCCTTAGGATTGTTTGAGTAAGATCATTTTAAACAAATTCTTTTATCAAATTCTTAGAAGTGGCTACTCTCCCGATCCACCAGTCGCGGTGGCAGTGAGGCGAGTCACCAGAAATTGAAGGCCCTGCTACATTGCAGATACGGATACAAAAACCACATCCTAGTGACTTGGAAACAGAATTGATTTTAAACACAATTAATATTTCTCAAGAAGAACAACATCAAACAAATCCTGCACATTCATTATCACATCACGAACTGAATACAAACATAATTGATGATCTTACTCGAGTTGAAATTGAAACATTGAAAAATCACAAAAATGCTCATGTAATATCCTCCTTTATGAGTCTTTCAAAACCAGTTATACTTACTATCCATGAGTCACTAGGTGATATCAAACCTCTTTTTGAAAGTTTGAATGACATGCAAAATTCAACAAGTGACCCTATGGCTTCATCAGGAGCACAAGGGACTACATCATCGCAACATCAAACAGTTGTTGGAGGTAGCGGTACTTCCAATTTGGCCTCTAAATCAATCCCAACAATTAGTATACTTGTTAGTAGCACAAGTTCAACCAACACTTCAATGCCAGTTGGTACAGTTTCGGGTTCCAATCCTGGAAGTACATCCACTTTGTCTACAGGAATCCCTACTGAAGGTTGTGCCTTACCACACATTGGTTTTCCATATGGTTTGACTAATCAAGGCCAACACACACAAGGAGTAAACCAAAATCCTCTTGGTATACCTAACACTTGTCCAAATTCTACTTCTGGGGGCAACCCTTCAACATGGAATGGTAATATTCCTGGCGGAAGCAATGAACCATGGAACATTTATGCTAATTGGGGATATGCTCCTTAGATTAGTGGAAATGCCCCATGAGGTTATCCTATGACTTATCCTAGCACAATGTTAATGGAAACCCACCTATCAACCGCATTCCGCCATGGAGTGGGGAGGTTTCAAGGAGTAACCAATCTTCTTGGAGCCCACCTTCGCAAGGAGGAAATCAACCTTGGAACGCTTATATAAACCAAGGAAACAATCAATGGTTTGGTCAAATTCCGAAAAGTAACCAATCTTTTTTGGGCCTACCTCTGCAAGGGGGCAATCCATCCATCCATCCTGTTCCACCATGGAAAGGACAACATTCAGGAAGTACCCAATCTTTTTGGATGCCACTTACGCAAGGAGGCAGTCAACCTTGGAATAATTTTCAATACCTAGTTCAACCGCCATGGTGTGGTTGGGATCTAGGAAGTAACCAATCTTCTTTGGCCCCACCTCCACAAGGAGGAAATCCACCCATTGGTCATGTTTTAGGAAGTAGCCAATCTTCTTTGGGTCAGTCTCCGCAAAGGAGAAACCCACCTTGGAATTATTCCCACACCCAAGGACCACATGAATGGAGTGGTCAGGTTCTAGAAAGTAACCAATCTTTTTTGGGCCTAACCCCACAAGGGGGCAATCCAACCATCAACCCCATTCCGCAATGGAGTGGTCAGGTTCTTGAAAGTAACCAATCTTTTTGGAACCAACCTGCAAGACTTGTGTTTGATCCAGCTAGGCTGCCACATGAACCTCATGCCAATGGTATGATGGATTCTGTCAACCAACTTGAACAAATTACCCCACATTCGAGACAAGTTTCTATTCAGAATTTGCAACCCACAACTGGCCAGGCAATGCAGCAACCTGCTAATCCTTCAAACACTTATGAAATCTTCATAGTCTCATCAATAGACCTTAGAGGAAAGAAGAAGAAGTACAAGGGTAAGAAAAGTGTTAATCCTTCCAAGAATTCTGAAATCCTTATAGTCGAGTCCAAAGACCTTAGGGAAAAGAACAAGAAATACAAGAGTAAACAAAATGCTAACCCTGGAAAACAAGATGCACCAACTATGCTTCAATGCGGTGGGAAACAACAACCCACTATTTTGACGTCGGCACCCCCGCCAGGGGGAAATGATCCCAATGCCAATGTCTTCATGTGTGATCATGAGATGAACATTCAAATAAGGATTTATTCTTATTATGTCCTTCCTAATACATCGGATCAATCGGAATCACAGCCAAGTGGTTCTCTCTACATTGAGAAACTAGCCATAGACTTAGTACCACACCCACACATAGGTGTTCTATGTAGAACAATGCATAATCCTAACACGCAAGCTGCTCAGAACGGTAATGTTCTTGAGGAACTAGCTCAAGTACCATGTGCCATGTCCGCCTTGGAGGTATTGCAATGTCGTTATGTGCAAAGAAAGGAACTATTGTCTATAATTGGCGTTGTTGATCCATCTGATGCGACCACGATCACATCAGACATAGACCATTCAATATGTAGGATCCTTTCTGAAGTTGCTTTTCAGATTAAAGTAATGACTCATGGTAAGAAAATCTATCTAACCATAGTGGATGAAGGGACCTCAGCTTATGTCATGTAATTTAAATGTTGGAAATCATTTGGATCACCCCTATTTGTCGTAGAAGTTTCAAACCAAGCTACTCAAATAGCTTCAGAAGATTCAAATCAAAATATTCCCTTGATGGAGGAATATGATTCGGTCACTTGGCCCATTTGGGCTGTGAGATCTCTCAGCTCACATGATTTCTCAGATTACATTTTATCATCAGATGAAGATATCCCTGAAGTTGTAAACATTTGGTTGCACCCACCTAAGGACATCTTTTGTGGGGCCATTGGGAGCATAATTGGATTAAATCTACCCAAGTACTCGAGCATGATTTGCATGTTCCTCGATCTAATCTGGTATATTTGGAAGCTTGCATATAGGTTTAGGCTATCCCTTTGTGAAGATGCATTTGAACCTTTTGCAACCCAAACTTGCCATAGGGTCGAACCTGTTGGAAATTGGTGGGTCAGCCCTTCATATTTGTATTTTCCACCATTCCGAAAGAAGAGCCTACCGAACATGGGACACCCTAGTTAGCACCCCATTTCCATTTTGGTGCCCATGCTGATTTATTATCATAGGCCCAGGAGCCCTATTAGTCCCATCATGACTTGGAGTTTGAGAGCACATATTTCTCTTTCATACATTTCTGACCATATCCTGAGGGCTCCCTTTTTTTGTCATTTTACATAAGCATGTGTTAAAATATCCACTTAAACACTCGTACAAATTGCTTCGTTGCTTATTGCTTATGTTGCATATTTTTCTTTGCAAACACTTTTTGTTGCAAGATGCCTATAAACCATTTCTTTTGTATATTTGACCCATACCCCTAGAGGAAACACCTATAAGAGTGTACATAACTAGCTCAGCCCTTGTTTGCAATACGGATCTTTGCCTTGGCCTGACCCATGCCCTTAAATTTAGGTGCATGCCCTTGAGACACTCGTTTCCTCTAATGTATCATAGCATGCTTTATTCTTTTTTCAAGCTAATAAACGAAAAAGGTTAAAAAAATTGAAAAACACAAAAATCCAAAAAAGCGGGAGAATTGAATCATTTCATATTATATAATTGAAGAAATGGCAACAGTCAGTCCTTGTCGCCCTTGAACACGGCACATAATTTGGTATCAGTCATCAGTACACCATCTACATTTTCCTTAGGAAACTGTACCAGTATTTTGAACAGATCTCCACCGATGGTTATATTTTGATGCAGGAGCCTCGGGGCCTAGGCAGATCGGTCGAGGTTGATCGACAGAAGGGAGCCGACCAATGGGAGTGCCGATGACCATTGGTGCGGGAATGAGGTTGACTTGTCGAAGTCAACAAGTTGAGTAGGGGCAGTCGGTATGCGACCAACCAGAGCAACGCAACGGATGTTGTGTTGAGTCGAGAGTCGACAGGTTAGGATCGACAGACGACCGGTGAAGCAAGATGTCGAGTGGTCGACAAGAGGTCGAACTACGACATGACAGGTTTGGTGGAGCCAAGCGCGGAGGAAGGTGTAGCTAGGGTTTTACCCCTAGCTTGTGCCAATGAGCACCTACTAAGGAGAATGGACTCCTTAGTAGCAGTTCAGTATATTAAACTAATTATGCAATAAACAAAACATTAAATTATTTCTAATACAAGCATGAAGCATAAACACCAAAATGAAAGAATGTCTTTGTATTGATGTTACCTTGAGTGTCAAGGTTGGTGAAGCCCTTTGCAGTGTCCAAGAGGATGCTCCAAGCTTCAAGAATGCTCCTTCTCCTTCTCCAAGGTTGGGGATGGGCCAAAGGTGGCTCTCAAGGTGAAAATAGTTCAAAGGTGAACTAGGGTTTCGAGAGAGATTTTGGCAGAGTAAGGGTGCTTGTGATTGTGGATATGGAATAAGGGATCTCCATCACCTATTTATAGTTTTTTGGTGGTGGAGTGCTGACCCATGGTTTTAGGAAACACATGGTTTTATGCAGCTGTATAGGGTTTTTTTCTCCTTTTCCTCATTATTTTATATTTTTATTCCCTTTTTAGGGGATTTTTGCTATTTTTGGAGGAAAAGGGGGTTTTTTAGCCTTTTTTAGGCTATTTTGATGGTTTTTTGGCCTTTTGGAGGCATTTTAGGCCTTTTGGAGGCTTTTTAATGGGTTTTTTGGGATTTTTAATGGAAATATGGTAGGAAAATGGACAAATGAGTCATGTAATGTGGTAAATGAGCTAGTGAGCACTTTTTGGGTGTTAACAGATTGCCCCCTGATGTGCGAGGTCAGGAGCTCATCGTATGGCCGATGGACATCATAAGTCATGAATGGTTTTCCTGGGATGTGGAGAGAAGAGAAGAAACAAACTGGAGCCCGGAACAACGATCCCGAACAACTGCAAGAACTAAAAGTACATAACCTCAATAAAGGATGAGGAATCATCTGATCATATGGACGAGGCGGGCATTCCCATGCTCGTATCAGGATATAACATAATAATAATGGGGTCCAAAAATGGGGACCTGAAAATCTCAATATATGGACGAGGCGGGCATACCCATGCTCGTATCAAGATACATAAATATAACTGTGAGGCCCAAAAAAGGGGACCTGTAAGATACATGACCACTGTGTACATCATAAGAGTCCAGAGGGGACACAAATCTGGGACATACTGCTGAGCGGATCATGTGTGAACTGCAGAACTGGTGCACCGGAACAATCAACAGTGCTACTGAGTGTGGTACCAAAGGAACTGATGAGCTGCTGGATCATAGTGACTGGGGTCATACTCTCCATGGTACACTGAACTGGAACTGATCTGGAACTGAAACTGGGTACTCAAGGAAGCATGAAACTGGATGGCTTCCGAATACAATCGCCAACGCAGCCCAGAAATCCACAGGAACATAGAACTGGGCGTTCCAAAGTGACTCACCAATGTGCTAGAGTCAGGGGAAATCCGGGGTCTTCGACTAAAAACTGATGGAATATAATCCTACGCGATCCTCAACGATGCGATCAAGGTGTTGAAGTCGAGCATGTGAGGAACAACCACTCGGAGAGGCAATGATGTCTCCTCTCAGAATGATCCGTAGGCACTTACCACAGAGGGTGATAAGTCCAAGGCGTAGGGACCTCTGGGCCTATCCTCTGGAATAGAGGAGCTGTCGTCGACAGAGGGAGACCTGCCCCTATCAAGGCAATGATGTTTCCTTGACAGGAGCGCGAGGTACAAGACCGAAATGTGATAGTACTGATGGCAGGACTGAGAAACTGTGGGGGGACCACTGGGCAAGTAGAGCGGGTGGACTCAAACTTCCTTTGTTCAGAGTATGATAATGGGAATGATCTGGCAGCATATGAAACTGACTGAGGGGAAAGGGATCATAGCTGTAATGGCTCAGGGAGAGTGACTGGTCTGAGGGAGACTCATACTGGTATAAAATGGCAGGAGACTGCAGAATACTCTGAACAAAGGCGACCTAATTGGGGGTGCTGCCGAGATGATCGATCATAGTGCCATGAGGCACGGGAGGATACTTCTTCATGGGTTAAGGAACTAGAAGAAGTGTGTGGATAAAATGATACTGTCGTGTGGATTTTACGAGCCCATGACAGTTCATGCTCGTGGTTGCTTTCAATTTTAAGGAGTCTGAAAGCGATAAGAAGACTCTGAGGTAGTGAAATGGTACTGTCGTGTGGATTTTACGAGCCCAGGACAGTGCATGCTCGTGGTTGCTTTCAATTTTAGAGAGTCTGAAAGCAAGTAAGAAGACTCCAGGGGGTTGCTTTTTCGTAGATTTAGTCTCCAAGGCCCAAAGAAGCATAAAAGGATGCAATGAAGAACTCTTCTAGCCGGTGTGACTAGAGTATTCCTTTTTCGTAAGTAGTCTACCAGGTCCGGAAAAGGGTTAAACTTATACCAGATAGACGCCCTTTCAGGTACTTTAACGAGCATGAAAGGAAGCAAGATTGCTCGGCGATCTTTTCATTCTTTTAGGAGTCAGAAAAGAGCTTAACGGAAACTCCCTAAGTGCCTTTTTCGTAAAGGAGTTGTCCGGCCCGAAAAAGGGATAAAATTATACCGAACAAAAGGAATGGCCAGGCAAGGAGGAAGTGTTCAATCAAGGTTGAGTAATGATGACCAAGAACGAGGGTAGGTGGGAACACTGATGGACCTCCTTGCGGGGTAGATGAGATGGTGGCAAAATAACGAGACATTTGCAGTATGACAGGAGTGAATGGCTCATGTAAAAATGTGGAACAATCCGATGGCGGCCGATGTGGCACGCAAACCGAGGCAGCAAGGTGTTGGGACACAATGTTGAAATTGTACCAAGTGAGAGCGAGAAATGATCTCAAGCATCATCACGAGCTCGGAAAAATGAATCCGGCGATATAAAGGATGTCAAAAACGGGTGACGGCCGATGTGGCACGCAAACCGAGGTGACGGGGGCGTTTTGAAAAATGCCCAGAAAATCTGAAGGTGAGGGCGAGAAATGATCTCAAGCATCATCACCAGCGCGGAAAAATGAATCCGATGATATAAAACATGTGAAAAACGGAGAACGGCCGATGTGGCATGTAAACCGAGGCGACTAGTGGCATCTGGACACAATGTTGATATTGGTCCTCGTGAGAGCGAGAAATGATCTCAAGCATCATCACGAGTGCGGAAATATGAATCCGACGGTGCAAATGGTGCGAAAAACGGAGGTCATAAGGACTCCGGAATGGTCAAAGGAAAGAACTATGCGTATCAAATCCAATGTACAAGTGACACGTGACCTCAAAAATGGTTGAGATCACAAATGTGAAAAAGTGAGCAGGGTTAATGACTTGCCCCCATGCTATGTGCATGGGGTTTGTGATTATGGATCACATATGTGTGGGTTTGAACAATGGGTTTATTGACGTGCTGAGATAGATGTGATGGGGAATGTTCAAAGTGATTGATCGTGCCCCCTATCCCAGGGTCGAGGTGATCTATTATGCCCCTTGACTTAGAGGTGTCAAGGTGGTGCTCTATAATGGCGGGGTCGAGACCGGGCATCTCAGTATAGGACCAGGCAAAGACATCACGGAATTCCTGGAAGAGTTTTTGGTACTCCTCAATCTCTTGTTTACTGCAGAATGATCCTAAAGTGATGAGTTCAGGGGCATGTCCTGGGGCAGCGATATCAACTTGGATAATAGGTGAGATGTTGGCCATGTTACCTTCCTCGAAGGCATCAGGAGCAGGAATAGGGTCCTTGAACCAGTCGACCTTGGTGGGAAGGAAGTCTTTGGACTCAACTGTGAATTGGGTAGCTGTGCTAGAGGAGGATTCTTCTGGGATGAAATAGGAACGGTGGTGCATATCATCCCAGGGATAATCTGGCGCGGTAAGGGCCTCAAGAATCTCCTCATCGGTACGGAAAGTCTGTGTCGTCAAATCGGTTGACGAGGGGGTAGTGGAAGTATTGGTTGAAGAGATCATGTAGATGGTATTAACCTCTCCGGAAGGTGAAGAGTCTGGGGGGTAGATCTCTTCAATGGTAGGTGGTGCCGTCTCAAGGTCCAGATTGTTCATCTCATAAAGAGCTGCTCTGTAATCCGGGAGATCGGGACAATGATGTGAATAGTGCCCGTAAATTCCGCAGATGGCGCATGAGTGGTTGGTACGTAGGGACTTATCTTTAGGCTTAGGAGTGGGGTTTAGTTCGACAGTTGGGATGTTGGGGTCATCATCGAGCATTTGCATGTGCTTCTGTAATGCAGGTAACTGTGGGCATTGGTGGGTCGCATGGCCCAACTCGTCACACAGCGAGCATTTGGGAGGAGCACGAAACACTGGAGGGTTCTTGACTGTCTTGGGAGGTGGGACAGCAGTGTAAGGTTGTGGACCTCTACCCCCAGTGGGTTGAAGAGGAGGAGGAGGTGTCGTGGAGGACGAAGGGGTAGGGACCCCGGGAGGTGGGTGGGTGGTAGTAGCCATGGGTTGCACCGGCTGGAGGACGACATCTGGTGTCGGCGGGCGAATGGGAGGCGAAAGATACCATACAGGTAATCCCAAGGTTAACCCAGGGAGGCTAAGGGTAGCCATGACCGGGGCGCTTACTACTCCGGCGGGAGGAACGAGGAAGGGGATCGTATGGATCGGTGTAACACCAATGTGACTAGGTACCAATGGTGGTTTAGGCAACAAGGATGGTTGATTGTTAGGTGGTAGGATGTCATGGGACAAGGTACATAAGTCAGACATTTCGGGCGTAGATGATGGAGGAGGAATGGATTGAAAGGTGGAGATCATCGGCGCGTCTGAGTAGACTCCAGGCCCCGTAGAGGAAACAAACGAGGTGGTGGCACTATAAACAGGTTGTTCAACCATGGGGAGAACGTTTTCCGGTGCCGCCGGAGCACTGGGATCATAGTAGGTGAGCTGGTCAATCTTAACCACGCGTCCTTCGTGGGGGAACATCATGGTGCGAAAGACAGAAGAGGCAACTGCCCGCATGGCATACATGTAGCTGCGGCCAAGTAGAAGGTTGTAATCCATTTGGGCATTGATTACCTCTATGTCAATAAGAACTGTTTTACCACCTAACTGGACTGGAACGTTGGGTAGAAGGCCTTGGGGCTGGGCCGAACGACCGTCGTAGGAACGTAACGCAGTGGTGGACTGCTGGAGAGGAGGGGATCCTAGCTTCTGCCATACAAATGTAGACATAACGCATGTGGAGGCACCCTCATCGATGATGCACCGATGGATAACAAGGTTCCTAACGGAGACTGTAACTTGGAAGGCTAAGCTGGAAGGTAGGCGTGGTTCAGACTGGTCTAAATCAAACGCCATCAAATGTGAATCAGTTGGGTCAATCCCCCCGATGGCGGAAAGTAAAGTCTTGCGCTGGGAAGGGCAGTTCTTCAAGACTTCTAACGCAGACATGGCTGCGGGAGATTGGGCTAGGTCGTCTACAATGTTGTAGTTTGACGCAGCACGCGCATTAGGGTTATTGTTGATTCGGCGTAGTGGGAAACGAGGTGCTTTCGCAGCGCCGTCTGTGGGAGGCGGAGGGATACGTAACGCCTGATCGGTGGGGTGGGCGTTAGTAGTTTTATCCGTGGGAGTGGCTTCAGAGGTGGAGCCATATTGGTTCCGACGGGTCTGGAGGTTGACGTCAGCTGATGACATCATCAGTAAGTGGTGGGTACCTGAGTCAAACATGGGTTGATCAGGGGCAGCGTAGGTGATCTGTTGTTGTTGGGGTTGCACGTTAGCTTGAGGGGCCAACGGCTGAGTGTTCACCACGCCTTGGGTCGGTAAGGGGTTTTGCAGCACCAAAGGGGGTTGCTGAGGTTGGGGGGGGTTGGGCGGTGCTTGGGGAGCCGCATGCCCTTGGCGATGGGCCTCGTCAACCCAAAGCTGCCGAGCTCGCTCCAAGTGTGGGCAAGCATGGGTGTAATGTCCATAGACCCCGCAAATAGAACAAGGGTGATTTGTTCGGAGATTGGGGTTTTTGGCCTGCTTGGGCGGGCGATCAGGGTTTTGATTAGCGGGTGCCGCATTGTTATTGTCAGGGGGATTAGCCGGTTGACCAGCTTGGTCCGCAGGTTGGTTATTTCCCCGATTACGGCCTTTGCCGCGGTTCTGTTGGCCCTGGTTACGTTGGTTATTCTGGTTTTGCTGCGGGTTATGTTGGGCGTAAACTTGCCCTTGGGCAGCAGGTGGATTTTGAGGTTGCGCAGGTGCAGGAGCAGGCTGCGGAGGATGATATGTAGGTTGAGGCTGAGCAGGTGCAGCAACTTGAGGGGATTGCTGATAGGACTGCGGAGCAGGTTGTGGATGTGCCGCAGGGGCTGCCTGGGGCGGATAATAAGCTGGTGGGGCTTGTGAAGGCGCAGGAGCCGGGGCGGTCTGCTGATGGTAGTAAGGCTGAGGGGCGACTGAAGGAGCATAAGCAGGAGTCGCATACCCAAAGCACTGAGGTGGACACGAAGGTCCATGGGAATGGTGATGTGTCATGGGAGCATACGAGTTGGTTGCTCCAGACTGTGAAGTAGCCCGCGAAAGGTCGGGGCCAGGGGTAGGACGTGCTATAGAAAATGGTTGGGGATGCGAAGAAACACGGCCAATGATACCATCTGCAGCGTGGGATGCCCCCGGCGCATCATGATGGGAGGACTCGCCGCGAGGGGCGTCAGGTATAATGGTATAAAGGTAACCCGACTGGGCGTAAATGAGGTCGAACTGCTGTGCCTTAAGGATGGCCTCTTCTTCAGACTGGGGTCTTTCTGAAGCTACATCCTTAGCGATGACAGGAAGCAGGGACTTGAGGAACCAATCGAGGAAGATACGGTCATCTAGTTTAATCTTGCATAAGCTACGGCGTCTACGCCACTCATGGATGTGGTCCGTGATATGGGTAGCCGTGTTTTGTCTACAAGATAGAAGGATCTCAACGCCCGCGTCATAGCGGACTAGCAACTGGAAGAACTGCAGGAAGGTCGAGGCCAGGGAAGAAAAGGTGGCGTGGGTCCCATGAGGCTGCTCAATATACCACTTGGCTGCAGAGCCAGTGAAAGTGCGCTGTAAGAGACGTAGGCGAACAGAGTCATCCACAATGGAGTTAGAGGAACACCATAGGTGGAAAGACATGATGTGGTTCTGTGGGTCCTCACCGGCCTTACCCTCGAATTTAGGGATGTCATAGGGTAGTTTGGTAGGCATATGAGGCCACATAGGGTCGTGTCGAATAGGATCGTTAGTCAATCTGGCCAGGTCAGGTAGGTTGAGGCTAGCCATGAACGGCAAACTGGAAGAAGGCTGTGACACAGTAGTGCTGTGGACCAAGTTGGGGCCAGTGCCCCCAAGTGGAGGGACAAGATTTAGGGTGGTACCCCCAAGTGGGGGAACTGAGGTAGTGGAGGATGGTCCAGCACCACCATGGGTAGTGTGAGCCACTGATGTAGTGGGGATAGGTATTCCCGCTGTGGGAATAGGTACCGTGAGGGGAACGGTAGATGGTTGCCCCATGGAGGGCATACCAAAAACAGGTGTAGTAACTGGTGTAGTGGTGGATGTGCCACCAATGGTCCCTATGACAAATGGAGTGGAAGTCGTACCAGCCATGGGGCTAGTAGGGGCAGTATAAATAGGGTTCTCAGACTCTTCGTCAGAATCAGAGGTAAAGTAAGGTGCGTCACTATCTGGTGACGGAGACCTACGTCGCTGACGGGTGGAGTCAAGTGACAAGGCTCTAGATCTGTGATGAGTGGTATCAACGGACAATGATCGGAATCTATGACGAGTGGTGTCGAGAGAACCGTGGTGTGGGGGCTCGCCCCTGAGGCGCCGAGAATGTCTCGGGGACTCAATGGTGACAGATGGTGTCTAAATCTCTGTGGGTTGAGGTGAGTATAAAAACAGCTCAAAAATCCTAATGCAACCGAGTGTGCAGAAGGAGAGCTAAAGAGCAAGGCACTCAGGCCAACAACCAACTCAAAACACCCACTGCAACAGCTGTGCTACAATAGGTGGAGTAACAACAAAGATGGTCAGAATACCAACAAGCAGCAGGTTTCCTAAAAAAGAAAAATGGTGGACTCACTAGACCAAGGGAGGTAAAGGAGCATGCAAACACCTAGCTAAAAGTATTCTGACTTAACTAAACATATCCTCTGCAAGGTGATGAAATCCAAGTCAGACAATATGAGTAGGAAAGCCAAGTGGCTATGATATCCCCCTACCGGGAGGGATACCGGGTAGTCAATCCTAGAAGAATGGCAACTAAGATACCCCGTTCATGACACGTCCAGAAAGGTGAATCTGCCGTTTAGTTCGTTGACCGCAATACCCCTATACAGGGATATCCCGCGAACCGCGAAAGGTAGCCCTTCGGTTACTGAATGGAGTGCGGTATTCCACTCAGGCCTCCGGAACCAGTCTCCCGACTTCAACCCTCCTAAGGGAGAGGCCCTCTGATAAACTGGTCGTGACCGTGCCAAAAAGTACTAGGGGATTTTGGTTCCCTAGTTGGACAACAACTATGTCTCAAGTGAAATAACCAAGGGGTGTTATTGGAAGCCTATCCCCCTGATCCTACCTAACTACAATGATTCTTTTGTGTTCCCCAAGTGGGGTTAGAATGTTGGTTTAGTTAGGTACTTTTTAAGGCTCACTTGATTTAATGTGACAGAGTGTGTGCTCGTGAGGTGTTGAACCCAAAAACAGAAGTGCCACAAGGGAGGGCAACTTCCAATCTATCAATAATGCTGAAATTGATTCTTTTAATTTGCAAAATTTTCTGAAAATAAAAATACTGAAATTTTAAAAAGATTCTGTAAAAGGAACAGAAATTATGTTGCAGAAAGGCTGTAGGGAAGTAGGCTGCAGGTGGGACAGAGGGCTGTTCAAATGCAGAAAATATTGCAGCAAGAGGGGCTGGGCTCAAAAACAGAAAAAGAGCAGAAATCAGACCGCGGGTCTGTGGCGGGTCAGAACAGGCCGACCGCGGGTTTGAATGAAACAGCGGCGGTCAGGTCGCGGCTATCGGGCCAATAGTTGCAGTCGGGACGCAGGAAACAGGGGAAAAGGCACAGTCGGGTCGCGGCTATCGGGCCAACAGTGGCAGTCGGGACGCAGGAAAACTGGAAAAAGACACAGTCGGGTCGCGGTAAAATGGCTAACAGGCGCAGTCGGGACGCGCGAAAGAGGCAGGAAGCCGCAGTCGCGACGCAGGAAAAAGGCCGACAGGCGCAGTCAGATCGCGGCAAACAGGCTGATTAGCCACGGTCGGATCGCAGGTAACAGACTTGAATCCGCCGGCAGAGCGTCGGAAGCAGTCTGAGAGCCACGGTCGGATCGCGGGTAAAGACCTGAAAGGCGCGGTCGGGACGCGACTGCAGAGGAAAAAGACGCGGTATGCAGCGGCCGAAAGGGACAGCCGAAAGAAAAAATTTAAAAAAGGAAACCAGAAATTCGAAAACTAGGGGAGTCGCCAAAACTGTAGCTAGGGTTTTACCCCTAGCTTGTGCCAATGAGCACCTACTAAGGAGAATGGACTCCTTAGTAGCAGTTCAGTATATTAAACTAATTATGCAATAAACAAAACATTAAATTATTTCTAATACAAGCATGAAGCATAAACACCAAAATGAAAGAATGTCTTTGTATTGATGTTACCTTGAGTGTCAAGGTTGGTGAAGCCCTTTGCAGTGTCCAAGAGGATGCTCCAAGCTTCAAGAATGCTCCTTCTCCTTCTCCAAGGTTGGGGATGGGCCAAAGGTGGCTCTCAAGGTGAAAATAGTTCAAAGGTGAACTAGGGTTTCGAGAGAGATTTTGGCAGAGTAAGGGTGCTTGTGATTGTGGATATGGAATAAGGGATCTCCATCACCTATTTATAGTTTTTTGGTGGTGGAGTGCTGACCCATGGTTTTAGGAAACACATGGTTTTATGCAGCTGTATAGGGTTTTTTTCTCCTTTTCCTCATTATTTTATATTTTTATTCCCTTTTTAGGGGATTTTTGCTATTTTTGGAGGAAAAGGGGGTTTTTTAGCCTTTTTTAGGCTATTTTGATGGTTTTTTGGCCTTTTGGAGGCATTTTAGGCCTTTTGGAGGCTTTTTAATGGGTTTTTTGGGATTTTTAATGGAAATATGGTAGGAAAATGGACAAATGAGTCATGTAATGTGGTAAATGAGCTAGTGAGCACTTTTTGGGTGTTAACAGAAGGGGAGGACTAGAAAACCACAGAGGATAAGGAGTAAGCCGACAGGAAGGTCGAGATGTGACCGACTACTGTAGCAGGGTCAGAAGAGCAGAAAGTCAAAGGGACTGTACCCGGTAGCCGTTCGGGGTTGCTGAGGAAGTTAATACAGTTATTGCGAGTAGGTGAAGGACATGACAGGTGTCGTCATGGAAAGAGGCTGTGAAGGACAGTTGGGAGATGATAGTTGTAGGTCTACAGGATTTGGAAGGATCGACGGACATGAGGATGCGTGTCTCAGGGATTGCAGTAATCTCGGGAACAACAGCAGAAGGGTAGAAGACGGTGGAGAGGGATCAGTGAGGGTATCATCTTCATCTTCATCTTCGATCTTGAAAGAGCAGCATTGGAGGGAGAGCAGAGCCGAGAGAGTTGTTAAGAGTCACATAGGCCGAAGAGGAGAGAGTTGAGATCGATCCATAGCTCAGCGTTCCACAGTGAACCAGGAGAGGGTGAGGTTGACACATAGGGAGAGCACACCACATTTACTTCTCAGTTGTAACGGTTGAGGCCGATTGTAGTTAGTTAATATCTTCAGTTATTCCACATTGTAACCGTTTTCAGAGAAGTAATATAAGCCACTTCTGGCATCCTATTTTACACTTTGTTTGTGTAAGCATTGTGGTTTGTGTCATGTGCATTGTTAAGCAAGAACCTTATCTCTGTAATGCGACTTGCGTTAGTTGGTATCAGAGCCCAGAAGGAAGCCCGGTTGGTAATACGACTATACCAACCTGACTTGCGTCAGTTGGTATCAGAGCCTGGAAGGAAGTCCGGTTGGGAAGACGACTATACCAACCTAACTTGCATCAGTTGGTATCAGAGTGGAAGAATCCTTAGAGTTTGAAGGACGTCAGTTGATATTGAGCCTTCAAGTGAGTTGGACACCTCCAGCTACAGTTGGATAGAGTTGTGCATGACTTGTTTGAGTCCGGTTGCGATTGGACGTGTGAGAGTTTCAGCCGAGGTTGAAAATGGCTCACAGAGGTGTCAATGTCCGAGGACGAAGGGTGTGTGGCGCAGCAACTATCACGGTGGATCGTGACATGTTCGACGAATGCATCAGAACGATGAGAACTTTGACAAATGAAGTCGCAACGATCAAAGAAAACCAAAGGCGTGGTTGTATTCCTGGGGCTTTATACCACAGCAACGAGGAATTCGAAGAGGTGGAAGCTCGGGAAGAAACTGCAGAGGAACTAGAAGAAAAACTGATCAAACTTCTGACAGACATGAGAGGTCGAGCGAAGATAGACGTTCGTATGTACTCAGGAAGCCTGGACCCAGAATATTTGATCGACTGGTTTAGAGAAATGGAGAAATACTTTGACATAGAGTAGATCGAGGACCCTAAACGGGTTAAGACTGCATGCCTGAGGTTCAAAGGTCATGCCTCGTTGTGGTGGGACAATGTACAAGCTGACAGGCTTAAGAAAGGCAAGGAGAAAATCAAGTCTTGGGACAGAAGTTGAAGGGGAAGTTCTTGCCAAATTACTATATGATTTCCTTGTTCAGGAAGTTGCAGAACGTTTGACAGAAATAAATGACCGTGAAAGAATACATGGAGGATTTCTACCAATTGTTGATTCAGTCAGGACA
Source organism: Larix kaempferi (assembly GCA_027924585.1). Taxonomy (NCBI): domain Eukaryota; kingdom Viridiplantae; phylum Streptophyta; class Pinopsida; order Pinales; family Pinaceae; genus Larix; species Larix kaempferi. Next base: position 4,352,362 of record BSBM01001238.1, read on the forward strand.
AACTGATGAAGGGGAAGAGGTTGTTTCCAGGCATGTGAATGGCTTAAAATATGCTATTCAGGATGAATTAAGTATGTCAAGATTCAGAGCAGTCGGCGAAGCCTACCAGTTAGCTCTGAAGGAAGAAGAGAAACTGTCGAGGAAATCTGCAGCAACGAGAGGAAGAATGACTGGTCGGGGTGCAAAAACTGTCTCCGCGAAAGGACAAAGTAGAAGGTACAGGAAGGAAGGTGTCGAAGACAACCGACATGTGGAAGGGACATCGACGAGGGAGAAAGCGCCAGAGAACCGACGCGGTGGTCATGAGAACCGCGGTCGAGGTGCATACAGTCAAAGTGGTCCATCTGACAAAAAGGGAGCTAACAGACCGACCATAATCTGTTACAAGTGTCGTGGGATGGGACACAAGGCATATGAATGCCCACAGAACCTACATGCTGCATAGGATTCGAAGCCTAGACGTCGAAAGGAGGAGCAAGTTGACGAGCGAGAAGAAGCGGCATCCGACAGCAGTGGAGGTGAGAAAAGGAAGAACCGAAACCTGACGGTTCAGAGAGATTTGATCCAGGAAGATCAACGCAACAAGACAGAGCCGGCACAACGGAAGGCGATCTTTCGAACGAAGGTGTTGATTGGCGAATGGCGATGCAAAACCATAGTGGATGGCAGAAGCATGGAGAATCTTGTATCGACAGAAATCATCGACAAGATCGGGTTGAAGTGTCGAGAGCACCCACACCCCTACAAGATCTCATGGTTGCAGAAACGACACCATGTCAAAGTGACAAGATAGTGCCTGATTAAATTCTGAGTTGAAGGATTAGAGGACAGTGTACTGTGCGATGTAGTTCCCATGGATGCATGCCACCTGCTCTTAGGGAGACCATGGCAATATGATCGACAAATGATCTATGATGGTCAAGCCAACACAGTCATGGTGTGAAAAAGTGGCATGAAAAGGATTCTTAAGCCGAGGCGAGAAGAGCAAGTTGATAGTAAGTACGGCGAGAGCAATATTTGGGAAAAGCGAGTGTTGATAAGCACTGCGAAGGAATTACTCGAGGAAGAGGACAGACAGTCGGGATGTTTTGCGATCATTCCGAAGGGACCATGTTGGGCCCAGGTCGGGACAAAGTTTTGGTCACACCTTTTTTGATAAGCAAGGAAATCTAAGCTGAGCGTAGCTCGCGTAGCTCAGATATATAATTTTGTCTAAGTATTGAGGGTGCTGCGAAGCTATGCGCAGCATCCTAGTTTTGGAAGCACTGCGAAGACCAGCACTGCGAGGAAACAATGCTGTGAAGCAGTCAGGACACATGGAGCAAGCAAAGCAAAGTGCTGGACAAGGATCAGGTGCAGGTATCAGATGGACCAGTAGTGGTTTAATTTTGGAAAGATGCTCCAAGAGTGCCAAGCGGCGGGCACAAGCAAATCAGGAAGGCGGCCAATGCACGCGTTTGTTGAGGAAAGCGACGTATTGGCACGCCTGGTGGGCGAAACCGTTAGAGATGAACGGTTTTTTGAAAGAGATCTATTGGCACGCGCGCGACAGGGAGGCCGATAGCGACAGAATGAAGGCGTGGATAACTGCCACGATGAAGCAGACACTACCAGATGCCAAGAAGCCGGTTTAGGGAAACCAGCGCAGTTTTGTAAACCCTAAGGTTTTTTGGGTTTAGGTCTTCGGCTTTGTAAATACATGACCTTAGAGGCATGATCTATTTAAGAAGACAATTTTGTATGGGATGGGGTTACTATGTGTTTATGTTTTGGGATTACTTTGTTGTTGTAGTGTAAAATCTCTTTTGAGCTAAGAAGATTGTAAAGGCTCTGCAGTTGTGTGCGCAGAGACCTATCTGAGAGGAACGAGAGTCTGTAGCTGAGTGCGTAGACTAAGAACGATTGTCCCCATCCATTTTAAATAAATAGATTACCAACCATTCTTGTGGACGTAACTTCCCACCTGGGGGAGTGAACCACGTTAAATCTCGTGTTGTGTGATTGTGTTTTATGAATGAATGTTGAACTGTATTTCCTGTAAATGAATGTCTAGATGTTTCCTTGCATCCTGTTATGAGAGAAATTTGATATGCATTTGCCTTCAGAAGAAGTATGGAAATGATATGTTAGGTTCTGCATGAACAAATGAACGATGAACATTTAGTGTTGTGCTTGAAGATAGCGTATCAGTCATTTAATTAGACACTTTCTTATACGCAATATACGAATGCTTAACAATTGGATTGTATAGTCATATACAGTCAAATCCTAGCACCCTGGATTAACGAATGAATGTTAGAAGAATAGTTGGTTAAGTGCCTGAACGAGTGGATGAGTGATATTCGTTTCAGAGCCTTAAGTGTTCAAGATAATTCAAGTATAGAATAAAGCTGCATTGTTCGCAGCTTCAGGAGAAGTCCTGCGGTAGAAGAGTATAGTGGTGCGGACCGCAACATTTCCCATCGCTGCGCAGTCTCACCTTGCAGCACATATCCTCTGTTGTATTGCACAGTACGTCCGTCCAAGCAACTTATCACTTAGTGTGGAAATCTGATTCTACAGTACCCCATAGATACACCTCAGGTGAAACTTCAACATGCTCGCAGGTTGTTGCTGAAAGGGTTGGTGCGAAGGGGTTTTGTTGGTTAAGGGGAAACCGCAAAGAACCTGGGTCTTATAGAAAACCTGTGGGTCAGTTATAGCCAACGAATTGTTCCGTTGCCGCGCTAGAATCCGTGATGAGTTGCAACCGTGATGAGTGACGAAGAATACCAGTTCCCGGAAGGATCTGACAACTAGCATCCTGAAAAGACAGAAATCCAAGCTTGGTGGGACAAGACCAGAAGAGACTTTGCAAGGCAAGAGAATAGGCATCCGCATCTATCTGACGCACAGTGGTCGGATAGATATCTGTGGGAAGATATCCACGAGATTTTCTGGGCATCATTTCCGAACGAGCTGCATGCGTGGATCTCGCTGCTCGCAGAAAAGAAAACCTGTTTTCAAGGAGGAGTTCCTACAGAGTAGACTCATGAGCTCATAACGCAGCTCAAAGCAATAGACAGCCCATTGGCACACGCAGTTGATTTTTGGGTCGATCATATGCTAGAAGGCTTCGTAACAGAATTTGCTGTAGACACACTCAAATCCTACATCCAGGCAGAAGCATATTTTTTCGGAGGATTCCAAGGTAAGTTGTTGAACAATCTTAGTTTATACATTAAAATGTTGTTAGCTGAGAAAGGTGTTTTAAGAATGCAATAATATTCTTATGTTTGTCATGGTAAACAGTATATTTAGTGATTCCGACGAAGAAACACATAATCTTAGAAGTGGTAAGAGATATAAATTTAATAAGAATCTTGGAGGCCCTGGACTCCATATTGATACTGAGATTCCGTGTAACCTTGACAACGAGGTCGCACCACCATTTACCCCTGAGAACCCACCGGCTGCAGATACCGCACTAATTTTATCTCAAAACCCACCCACTATGCAGCCCACCTCGCAGAATACTCATCCCAGTACATCTATCCCGATAGAACCATTTGTTTTCACTGCGCAGAGCCCTTTACAGCAGCCGCGCACTAATTCGGGTGCTCCACCATCTAGTAGTAGAATGGCAAACACTAATATGAAGATTCCAATATTCAAAGGAACTGGCCTGGAAGACCCTGATCAACATTGGTTTCTTTTTGAAGCCGTATGGAGTGTAAGACAAATCCAGGATGATGCAGTGAAGAGAGCACAACTCATCACCACTTTCAGAGACAGAGCATTACATTGGTTTATGAAGTACTCAACCACATAGCCGCGAAACCTCGCAGAAATTAAAGCTGTGCTTGTGGCTGAGTTCAAGAAACCTAAATCTGAATCTCAGTGTATAACTAAGTTGAAAGAAATAAAGCAGAAACCGACTGAAACAGTTTGGGAGTTTGATCAGAAATTCAAGACCTTATTAGACCAAGTAAGCTTTGTTATAGCTCCAGAACAACACAAGGAATGGTTCATTGCTGCACTATTGCTCCATATTAGATTACCATTGATGCAGCAGAAGGTTGAGTCGCAGGTAGAGGCCTTGGAAATCGTAATGAAGCTAGAAGCTTCGCCAATTGGTGAGACTAGTTCTAGGATGTTTCAGATCTAGAACTAGCTGACCACCCTGACACTAGAACTACAAAGAATGAAGAATGGCAAAGAACAAAGGTATGAACCTAGACATGAGGTCTGGTGTACAGGTTGTAAAGGAGAAGGCCATGACCAGGAGCAATGCCCGTTATTCTGTGACTATCTTAATAGTGGTGCACCCAACCCATTAAATCAGAATCAGGCGCCATGGTGTGAAATCTGTAGAACCACAGGACACAGACCTAAAGACTGCTATCTTATACAGAAATATGTCAAAACACCTAAAAATTTATACTGCAATTTATGTAAATCAGTTGGACATGATGAATCCAATTTCCGCACTTATCAATTAATGAATGAGAGAAAACGGGATATGGACTCAATGAGAGGCACTGGCTTGTACCGCGTACAAGAAGATACCCAGCCAAAACAAGAGAATGCACAATATGACCAAGGAGGATACAGAGGTCGTGGTGGTGGATACCGTGGCAGAGGAAGAAATGTTGGCCCGGCACAGGGGAGAGGCCACAGCCAGGTCATTTGTTATAATTGTGGCCAGCCAGGTCATGTATCCATAGATTGTGTTAACCCATGCACTAGGTGCAATTATTGTAAATCATTTGAGCATTTTATTGAAGATTTCCCAGTACTAGAGGTAGAAATGAAGAAAAGAAGACGGACGGACACACCAAACACGAACTTCCAGTGGATTGCAGTAGAGAAAAGACAAGCAGACCCAAGCATCAATGTGGTCATGCGCAGTGGCGCTCAGACAGGCCGCGATAGGGGAGCAGAAGCATCCACATCAAGGGAGGCTCACACAAAGCGGTCTCCTCTTGAGACAAAATGGATAAGGAAATCTCTGGGAAAAATACCTGCTCTCGACCTACAAAAGAACAAAGAAGTCTTTATCGACGTGCGGGATAGCTTCAGAGAGCCAGCAACAGAAACATAGAGGATCTCGTTGCGCATTCAACCACCGCATGGTGAAGACATGCCAGCAGCCTATGACAAAACAAGCACTACGACGGATGTCAGCACTTCCGTTGCGCAGTTCCTGCAAAGTTGCATGAAGTTACTCAAAAGTGAAAATGCCATAGTTGAGCTGAAGAAGCTCATAAACCAATATGAGCCACAAACCGGAACAGAGACTTCTAATAGTGCAATACATCACATAAGGAAGCATAAAAGAATAGGTCGAGAAATGAGGCTTACCACGCAGATTGGAGATTTTCAAATGGATGAAGCCATCCTTGATCTAGGATCTGAAGTAAATGTCTTAACTAAGAAGACATGGTAGCAGATGGGTCGACCAAAGTTGTCATGGTCACCTATCCAGGTGAGAATGGATAACCAAGAGAAAGTCATACCCTTTGGCCGGTTAGCTGACGTGATAGTCGACATTGATGGAGTCCAAAGTCATACAGACTTCGAAGTTATCGAGATTGTGGATGATAGTCAGCCTTTTCCTGCTCTGCTAGGAATTGACTGGGCTATGGATAACTTGGCTATTATCAACTTAAAGACAAAGAAGATGATATTTGAGGGAAAGCATCTTAGGGTCATCGCACCGTTGGATCCTGCAAATGGTGACAGATACAGCGAGCCGATTCAGGAGGAATCCAAGGCTCAAGACTTGGACACACTATACCAGCTCACGGCGAACCAGGAAGATTACATTAATCCTACTGTAGATGGCACACTCAGTTGGAGATGTGATAGCTCCTGTGTCTCTGATTCAGAGGCAGGGCTGGAAAATTGGCAAAGCCGGATGCATGAAGTATCAGCAAGAAGGTGCGCACAAGTTACGAAATCACTGCGATAGATCGGGAAAGAGGTAAGTCCTATTCCCACATATGATGGTTCTGCTAATGTTTATACTTTCATCCAAGAATACACTGCAGCTATTGCAGATGAGCACAGATTACCAACATTGGATATGGAACTGTGTGACACACCCGCCAGATGGTGGAATGCGCACAAGAAGACATTGACCACTTGGGACCAATGCAAGATTAAGATGCAGATTCGGTTTTCCGACAGGGTTACTTTACCCTTTCAGAATTTTAATGGACAGACAGATCCTAAGCAGCATATTGAATTCTATTCGCAGGCATTGCTGGGAAGGCCACGTGAAGAATGGGTGCACCTGTTCGTGCATACCCTAGTGGACGACATTCCAAAGAAATGGTACCTAGACCTAGAGTTGCTCAGAGAAACCACTGATTGGGAAATGTTGACTACGAACTTCCAGAGGGACTTTAGCTTCGAGGACGAAAACCCACTGATCCATGAGGCATTGCAAATAATTAAGGAACACATATTCAGGGAAGACTGTCCTCACAGAAATATGACATTGGAGGAATTCTTTGGGGCAGATACATTTTCTGCAAACCTACAGTCGGAATGGAAGAAACATGAAGAACATACTATTGAGTGTTATAACCTAGCTGAAGAAGATGGGGATAGCAAGGAAGACGATGACAATGATCCATGCAACATAAACATACCGGAATCGGAGGGTGTGTGCAATGTAGAAGGACCTGTGTTATAAATATCAGATATGAGCAGACCAGTAAAAACACAAAAGGTGAATATTGGCACAAAAGAAGAACCGAAGTTCGCAGCAACCGACGATTATTGGGACGATCAGACTGTTGTAGAGATCACAGACACCTTGCATGAGTATCAGGAGCTGTTTCCGACAAAATTTACAGAAATGAAAGGAATTCTGGGAGACCTAGGAGTCATGAAAATTCCTTTGAAGTCAGGCGCAAAGCCTGTCAAGCAGAGACCGTACAGATTAAATCTGCACTATAAAGAAAGAGTACGTGCAAAGCTGGATAAGATGCTTGAAGCAGGAATCATTGAACCTATTGAAGAATGAGAATGGATTAGTCCCATGGTCGTTCAAGACAAGAAAGTCAAGGGTGAGATCAGGATTTGTGTGGATCTCAGAAAACTGAATGATGCTTCTATGCACGACTGATTCCCCACTCCTTTTACAGATGAAGTGCTTGACAATGTTGGAGGGAATGAGGCATGTTCTTTTACTGATGGTTTTTCGGGGTGTCATCAGATAAGGATTGATCCCGCAGACAGGCATAAGACGACTTTTGCTACAGAATGGGGGTCGTTCCAGTACACAGTAATGCCCTTCGTCCTGAAGAACGCACCTGCCATATTTTCCAGAGTGGTTGTCACAGCATTCAAAGAGTTTATGCATAAGTTTCTAGAAGCCTATTTTGATGATTGGACTGTGTTTGGTCTATTGAAGAACCATTGTGTGAACCTCAGAATGATGCTTGAGAAGTGTTGACAGCATGAGATCTCTTTAAATCTAAAGAAGTGTATTTTTTGTGTTCCTTATGGGATTCTACTTGGACACATTGTTTGTAAGCAAGGACTAACGGTGGACCCTGCAAAGATTGCTATTATTGTGAACTTGCCAACACCAACTTCAGTCAAGATGTTGCGTTCTACCTTAGGCCATATTGGATACTAGAGAAAATTTATAAAGGGTTACACACAGATAACTGCAGAAATGGAAAAGCTGCTAAAGAAAGATGCATCGTTCATTTGGAACACAGAATGCGAACAAGGTTTTGATACATTAAAAGAAAAGATGGTGACTGCGTCGATTCTAGTCTTTCCAAATTGGATGAAGCCATTTCATGTCCACGTTGACGCATCATGCATTTCCTTGGGAATCGTATTAGCTCAGCCAGGGGAAGGAGGTATTGACCACCCTATTGCATTTTCAAGCAGAAAAATCTCAACAGCAGAGAAGAACTATACTACTACTGAGAGGGAAGGCCTTGCGATGGTATATGCCCTACAGAAATCCAGGCATTACTTGCTCGGTGCGCACTTCCTTATGTTCATTGACCATTCTGCGTTGAAATACTTGGTCAATAAGCTAGTGTTAGGGGGGCGCATATGTAGATGGCTATTGCTTTTCCAGGAGTATGATTTCGAGATTGTTGTTAATATAGGTAGACTGAACTTGGGACCTGATCATCTGTCAAGGATTAAGTCGGGAGAAGAGCCGACGAACATTGAAGACAGTCTGCCTAATGCGAAGTTATTTGCTATATAGGTTGCCGATGACTATTATAAGGATATCATTAATTTTTTAACAACAGGGCTGGCACCGCAAGAATTATCTGTCCAGCAGAAGAAACAGCTAGTGGTGCGCGCCACAGACTTCACTATAATTGCAGGTCAGTTATACAAAATTAGACCGGATGAAGTCCTGCGCAGATGCATACTAGATCATGAGAAACCATTTATTCTAGCAGATGTACATTCAGGGATCGCGGGAGGTCACTATGCAGGAAGGGCTACCACGCAGAAGATACTGCGTGCAAGGCTATGGTGGCCCACAATCCACAAAGATTCCAAAGAATACTGCAGGAACTGCAATGTCTATCAGAGGACAGGGAAACCTTCGCGAAGGGATTAGATTCCATTGAATCCACATTTGACCTTGCAGGCGTTTGAGAAATGGGTAATTGATTTTGTGGCTTCTATAAACCCACCAGGAAAAAGAACTGGTGCGAGGTATATTATTCTTGCTACTGGTTACCTCACCAGATGGGCAGAAGAAAAACCAGTAAAGGACTGCAGTGCCGGTACTGCTGTGCAGTTCATTTTTGAAGAAATATTGTCAAGATTTGGTTGTCCGAAGATTTTAATGAGTGACCAAGGTACTCATTTTTTGAACGAGACCATTGAGGCACTTACAGAGGAATTCCACATTCGTCATCAGCGCAGTACTCCATATCATCCACAGGAAAATGGCACTGTTGAGGCTTTCAATAAAATATTGGAAACTGCACTCACTAAGGTTTGCAATGTAAATAGAGATGATTGGGATATGCGCGTCTCCTCTGTCTTATGGGCATACAGGACCACATGCAAGAAATTGACAGGACATACACCTTTTTAGTTGGCTTATGGGCAGGAAGCTATAATGCCAATGGAGTACATTGTCCCTAGTTTAAGGATCGTTGCGTTCACAGGGATGGTGGACCGCGCAGCACTAGAAGAAAGGTTGCTACACCTTGTTGGGTTGGAGGAAGATTGCTTCATTGCCAGCTTCCACCAGCAAGCTCAAAAAGACCGCGAGAAAGCTTGGCATGATCGCCATATAAAGAACAAGTGCTTTCAGGTAGGTGACCTAGTCCTCCTATATGATAGCAAGTTCATGAATTTTCCTGGTAAATTTTAGATGCATTGGCTTGGCCCATATACTGTGATACATGTTACTAACACTGGTGTAGTCCAGTTAGCCAATTTAGCCGGTGCTAACCTACCAACTTTGATAAATGGAAGCAGGCTAAATCTGTATCATGACAGCCTTGCTTCGTAGAATCCTGAATGATAAGAAAAGAAAGAGATTTCCAAGTGTTAGGTACAGTTGAAATTGGACACTGGAAATGTCAAGGAGTTTGTACATGTATGTTAAGTAGACCAATGTGTGTACCGTGCAGCACTGCTAAAGTTGTGCGGGAAAAAAAAAGGGGGAGGGAACCGCGTAGTTAAAAATAGTACCACTGCGAAGTAAGTGCGCAGGATCGCAGATGGCTAGCCGCGCATCTCAACTCAGCACTCAGAAAAATAGTCGTTACAGTACTTTTGAGAAAATAGCCATTAGATGACCGTTACAGCAACCGCTTCAGCATTTAAAGGAAAGATAGTCATTCTGAACACACTGAGGACGGAGGGGACCGAAGGATTCATTCAAATTGACCAACGGACACCACATTAAATGCTCATCTATCCCTTTAGAAGGCACGGGGGGGACTCAGCTGCGCCTATAAATAACGCCGCATAAGGACTCGCGGGCATTACCAGACACTTAGAATTTTTATGCATTTGCTCCTATGCTAGAAACCCTTAGTCATCTCTCAGAAACAATTGCCTACTCTCGCTAGTGAATGTCCAAATCACCAGATAGAGAAGAAGAGCTTACACTTCAAGAAGCAATCCGAGTCTTTCAGCAAGGGGGAATTTGCAGTATTAATGAAAACCCCTACCAAGAAGGTTGTAACAGAACAAGGCCAAGGATCCCGTAGATCACCTCGCCATACTCCAATCATGCAGGAAAAAGGGAAAGATAAAGGGAAAGACGCAACGGCACCACGAAGCAAGATCCTAAAGATGGACCAGACGGCGCAAAGATCGTCGGGCCTTCAGAAGGAACCCTTGAAGTTGACACCCGAGTATATATCACCATGGGCGTTGGATGCCCCAGTCTTTAAGTTGACCAAGAATGTTAGATATGAAATCCCATTGTCGCCAATTTCAAAACATGTAGAGGTTGCCAAGAACCTACTCGAAAAGATCGCAGATTGTAAGTAGGAAGATTTCGACCTCCTAGGTGTGCAAAAGGAAGAGCCCCATGCGCCTAAGTACCCACAATTCCAGCCTAACCAATACATGTGCTGGAAGAAAGATGCCAAGGGCACATTTAACTTGGTTTCCGAAAGCTAGCTGACACCGATAGTTCAATCAGGATTGTTGAACCTCCTCAGATTGCCACATTTTGATCGCTCACCAGAAGTTAATGTTGTGGATCGCACGTTGATGGCGCAAATCCACCAAGGATATATGTGGCTCGACAGAAATGTCGATATAAACATTGATTTGATCCACCGCATTACTGGGTTAAGCAAGCGTGGCAAGGATCCCAAGCAGTTCTTCCAAGGGAAGAGCAAGGAAAAATAAGTTGTCGAGAAACTAAAGAAAAGCCATGCATTGTTGAAAGGGAAAAGAGGTTTTCCCATAGAAGAAATTGAGGACAGCGCGACAAAATTTGTCACCCAGCTGCTCGCAAGAAAAATCATCAGAATAGCTAGGCCTCCGAAGGTGCCTGCGAGCGTAGTGCTACTCGATGCCGCAACGGCTGAAGGCACCGAGTTTAATTGGTGTCAGTATCTTCTTAATGAGTTCTTGGATGAACTTAATGATACCCAGGAGAATGGTGGACAGTTCCACTTTACATGGTTGATCATCCTCATCGCCTTTTCCAAATGGAAGGAGCCAAAGGACTATGTGGGTGTCATTACAAAAACCAACGATCCTAGAGGGTTAAGTTATGTCAACCTTTGGGCAAACATCAACGTAGAACGACAGCACGCGACAACTGAAGTTTTCTATCAGTATTATACTCAGCTGCGCGATGTGATCACCGCCACAGCTCGCATCACAAAACCGATAACGTCGAAGTACATTCGCATTCTTGATTTCAGCGCAGACATGTGATGTATCTTTATTTCACCTAAAGCAAGAATGAAGAAACCAAAATGGTACCTAGGCAACTAACATATGTATGAGGAGGACATTGAAGCCCTCATAAAGGACTAGCCCGCCGAATTCCGTGTGGAAGTAATGGATGTTGAGACAGACTCTAGCGAAGACGAGCCAATCCCGTTGTCATGCCCGATTGTTGAAGAAATAGGAAATTGGAAAGAGCCTGAGACCTCGGAGAAGCCGAAGGCGCGGAACAAGATGAAGGCCACAAAGACTCAAGCTGAGACAGTGCTGAACGAAGATGACTTTGACATGATAGCAGAAAGGGTCTAAGAACAGATGCAGGAGCTCATGACTGACAAAGATAAAAAGGATCAGGTCATGCAGGATGATCTGCAAAAGACCAGGCTCGCACTACAAGGTCTCATGAAGAAAATGGACGAGATCCAAAAGAGCATAACCTTGCCACGCGAAGCAGGAGATGAAGGGAGGTCGACAAGAACCTCGCAGCAAACGCCGCCACAGCTAGCCATAACGTTTCCATCAAAGACCAAGATTGTCCATGTGGACCCATTGGCTATTGCATTGCCAATGACAGAACAGGTCGCCCTAGACACAAAGGGAGTTGAGCGGGTAGAGCTCGACTTGGCCAAAATTCCCTTACCAGGCCTGCACTTCATCCACACACATATAGTAGAGGAGATGCATGAACGAACGGTAGATTCAATGAAGTCACAAGCGGAGCTCACCGCAACAAACAGATAGCTCGAGTTGCGCACAGACATGCAGCTGTGCGATGAACAGGACCGCCAGAAACAATTGGAGAATACCATATCCACTATTTCCCAAGATATTGAAGGTATAGAACTCCAGGATAATCCTACAGACACAGTTCTAAGGATCGACGACAAGGTCAGATCTTTGAAGGAGGATATGCAGAATAAGGACATCTTCCACTAGGCTGGTCTCACTGCATTGAAAGAGAAACTGAATAAGCAGACGCCATTAACTGAGCAGCAGTTAAGAGAGCAAGCAGTGAATGCTTCCGCGTAGAGGATAACGAGTGAGATGGCTAAGTGCCAAGATCTCTTGGAAAAATTTTCAAAGGCATTCACTGCCCTTGAAGAGGATCAGGGGCTACTGCAGGTAAATACTGCGGTAAGAGAAAAGCAGACTGCGCTAGAGAAGTTGGACTCAGAGCTCAAGGCTCTGCCACCCAGGGAGAGGTTGTCCAGGTATAAGGAAGTATCAGGCTTGAAGAAGCAAGTCCAGGCATTAAGAGAGAAAGAGACTGAGATGGACAATCAGTCACAGCAACTCCTGGAGGATGCTACAGCAGTGTCGCAACAGATAGAAGACAAGCTGAAGGAACTACGCGACAACCAGGAACAGGTACAGGGATAGATTGGAGAAGCGATAACTCCAGCACTGCTTGAAATAGTACAGCAAGTTGAACAGGATACTAGAGAAGCAGTGGAGCAATTGCTCGGTGCATATAATGAGTTCACAACCAAATTAGTTCCACCGGTCGCGGAGCAGAGTGAGACGACTGAAGCAGCAAGTGGCTTGGGGATGAGCCACATGTAAGTGTTAGGGGCATGTTGGGCCCAAGTCGGGACAAAGTTTTGGTAACACCTTTTTTGATAAGCAGGGAAAGCTAAGTTGAGCGCAGCTCAGAAATATAATTTTGTCTAAGTGTTGAGGGTGCTGTGAAGTTGTGCGCAGCATCCGAGTTTTGGAAGAACTGCGAAGACCAGCGCTGCGAGGCCGCAGTGCTGTGAAGCAGTCAGGACATGTGGAGCCAACAAAGCGGAGTGTTGGACAAGGATCAGGTGCAAGTATCGGATGGACCAGTAGTGGTCTAATTTTGGAAAGATGCTCCAGGAGTGTCAAGCGGCGGGCACAAGCAAATCAGGAAGGAATCTAATGCACGAGTTTGCTGAGGAAAGCGACGTCTTGGCATGCCTGGTGGGAGAAACCGTTAGAGATGAACGATTATGTGAAAGATATCTATTGGCACGCGTGCGATAGGGAGGCCGATAGCAACAGAATGAAGACGTGGATAACCGCCACAATGAAGGAGACACTACCAGATGCCAACAAGCTGGTTTAGGGAAACCGACGCAGTTTTGTAAACCCTAAGGGTTTTTGGGTTTAGGTCTTCGGCTTTGTAAAGACATGACCTTAGAGGCATGATCTATTTAAGAAGACAATTTTGTATGGGATGGGGTTACTATGTGGTTATGTTTTGGGATTACTTTGTTGTTGTAGTGTAAAATATCTTTTGAGCTAAGAAGATTGTAAAGGCTCTGCAGCTGTGTGCGCAGAGACCTATCTGAGACGAAGGAGAGTCTGCAGCTGAGTGCACAGACTAAGAACGGTTGTCCCCTTCCCTTTTAAAGAAATATATTACCAACCGTTCTTGTGGACGTAGCTTCCCACCTAGGGGAGTGAACCACGTTAAATCTCATGTTGTGTGATTGTGTTTTATGAATGAATGCTGAACTGCATTTCCTGTAAATGAATGTCTAGATGTTTCCTTGCATGCTGTTATGAGAGAACTTTGATATGCATTTGCCTTCAGAAGAAGTATGGAAATGATATGTTAGGTTCTGCATGAACAGATGAACGATGAACATTTAGTGTTGTCCTTGAAGATAGTGGATCAGTCATTGGATTAGACACTTTCTTATACGCAATATACGAATGCTTAACAGTTGTATTGTATAGTCATATACAGTCAAATCGCAGCATCTCGTCTTAACGAATGAATGTTAGAAGAATAGTCGGTTAAGTGCCTGAACGAGTGGATGAGTGATATTCGTTTCAGATCCTTAAGTGTTCAAGATAATTCAAGTATAGAATAAAGCTACATTGTTCGCAGCTTTAGGAGAAGTCCCGTGGTAGAAGAGTATAGTGGTGTAGACCGCAAAGTTTCCCATCGTTGCACAGTCTCACCTCGTAGCACATATCCTCTGTTGTATTGCGCAGTGTGTCTGTCCAAGCAACTTATCACTTACTGTGGAAATCTGATTCCGCAGTACCCCATAGATACACCTCAGGTGAGACTTCAACCTGCTCGCAGGTTGTTGCCGAAAGGGTCGGTGCGAAGGGGTTTTGTTGGTTAAGGGGAAACCGCAAAGAACCTGGGTCTTATAGAAAACCTTTGGGTCAGTTATAGCCAACAGACCATATGTCGAGGGAATGACCAGGGAGGAGGATATTCCGGTCGAATTCAAGAAGTTGCTCGAAGAGTTTAGCGACATAATGGCTGATGATAAATCGATGGGATTGTCGCTGACACAGAGCATATCCCATCAGATCGACTTGATTCCAGGGTCGAGTCTTCCAAACAAAGCATCGTATAGGATGAGCCCGACAGAGGGTCAGGAACTCAACCGACAGGTCCAAGAGTTGTTGGATAGAGGGTTAATCAGAGAGAGTCTGAGCCCATGTGCAGTACCAGTGATATTGACATCGAAGAAGGGTGGAGAATGGAGAATGTGTACAGACTCCAAAGCCATCAACAGGATCACGATCAAGTATCGATTTCCACTGTCGAGAATGGATGACTTGATGGATTGCCTGAGTGGAGCAACCTACTTCACAAAAATAGACCTGAAGAGTGGTTGTCACCAGATTCGGGTAAGAGAAGGAGATGAATGGAAGAAAACATTCAAGACCAAGGAAGGGTTGTACAAGTGGTTAGTCATGCCATTTGGGTTGACTAATGCACCCAGCACATTCATGAAATTGATGAATGAGGTGTTGAAGCCATTCTTGGGAAAGTTTGTCATAGTTTATCTAAACGACATTCTGATTTTCAGTCGAACCAAGAAAGAACACTTGGAACACATTCAACAAGTATTGCAGAGATTGCAAGAAGAGAAGCTGATGATGAACCTGCAAAAGTGTTTCTTCATGAAGAAGGAATTGGTGTACTTGGGGTTTGTAATCTCAAGAAAAGGGTTGGTGATGGACCCAAAGAAGGTAAAGGCAATAGTAGATTGGAAGGAACCGACAAGTACGGTGGGAGTAAGGAGTTTCCATGGACTTTCCTGTTTCTATAGGAAGTTCATTCGGGGATTCAATCGAATCTTTGCACCATTGACAAAGTGCATGAGAAAGGGCGATTTCAACTGGACGGACGAGGCCCAGAGATATTTTGACGAGTTGAAGGAAAAGGTCACTGAGAGCCCAGTCTTGGTGCTCCCAGACTTTGACAAAGTTTTCCAGGTTGATTGTGATGTGAGTGGAACGACAATTGGAGCAGTGTTGAGCCAGAAGGTCCGACCAATTGCATTCTTTAGTGAAAAGTTAAATGGAGCAAAACAGAGGTATTCGTTCTACGACCAGGAATTTTATGCTATCATCCAAGCATTGAAGAAGTGGAGGCATTATCTATTGCCCAAGGAATTTTTGTTTTACACAGATCACCAAGCGCTGAGGTACTTGAACACTCAAACGAAATTGGATCAGCAACACATGAAGTGGGTGGAGCTACTTCAGAGGTATACGTTCATGTTACTAAATAGGTCGGGCAAGTCGAACAAAGTTGTCGATGCATGGAGCAGGAGAGCTGTACTATTGAGCACAACGACAGTTCAGGCAACAGGGATAGAGTTGATAAAGATGGAGTATGAGACTGACGAGGATTTTGCGAAAGCATGGAAGGCTTGTCGAGAACCTTGGAGTCTCGACAGGACTCCATACTTGAGTTATTTTATTCAAGAAGGCTATCTGTTCAAGGGAAGTCAGTTGTGTATTCCCAGAGGATCAATAAGAGAGAACCTAATCCAAGAATTTCATAATGGCGGGTTAGCAGGGCACTTTGGCATTGATAAGACCAAAGCATTGGTCGACGAAAAGTATTTTTGGCCAGGGATGTCAACAGATGTTGGAAAGTGGGTTCGACAATGTCAAGTTTGCTAGTTGGCAAAAGGAAGCAGTCAGAACACGGGGTTGTATACACCTTTACCGGTACCAGATACCCCTTGGGAGCATCTTAGCATGGATTTTGTATTAGGATTGCCGAAGACCCAGTAGGGAAGCGACTCAATATTTGTTGTAGTCGACAAGTTTTCGAAGATGGTGCATTTCATTCCATGTAAGAAGATGAGTGACACCACAGGGATTGCTGTACTATTCTTCAAGGAGATATTCAGATTGCACGGGTTTCCAAAGAGTATCACGTCAGATTCGGATTCCAAATTTATGGGGCATTTTTGGAGAACCCTATGGAAGAAGTTGGACATGAAGTTGCAGTTTAGCTCGGAATATCATCCGTAGACAGACGGACAGACCGAGGTGGTGAACAGAAGTTTGGGAAACCTTCTAAGATGTCTAGCAGCCGACAGACCCAAGTAGTGGGAAAATGTATTGGCACAGGTAGAGTTTGCATACAACAATTATGTGAATCGGTCTGTAACATCCCCTTCCCCTTATACTATGCAAGGAAGGAAATGTGACCAACCTACCGGGCTTATTGGCAATCTTAGCCCCGTTCATTACTAAGAAATTCATGAAAATTAAAAGACTTCTATGTGCAAATACATAATCAATATATACATAGCAAAAATAAACGCAATCAATCTGCAAACTAAAATGCATCAGCATATTTATCTAAAGCAAATGATAAATCAACAGGCAGAGAATCCACCCCATTCTCATTCTATGCATAAACTTCATATCAATTCCATTAACATGAACAATTATCATTCTGAATTAACACAGTGCAAGAAACAGAATGCATATAACTTAAATCATAGAGATTTGCACACCCACAAATAGCAATGCATAACATATATATCACAGTAGAGGATAAATTCAACATCTAGAGACTCAATCTCGTTCCAATGCCATGCATAGATCCCATATTAGGATAATCATTTCATTTAATCAAACATGGAAAATTAACATATTGCAGAACACAAAATGCATATAATTTAAATCACAGAGATAACACTTATCTTGAAGATGAAGCAATCCAAACAACTGGCTATGTGAGAGAAACGTTCCACCCAACCATAGACCTCTGTCCAACTTGTATTCTTTCAGATGAGAGATCACCCCCGAGATGGGTTGTGTATCCACTAAGGAGGAACTAGATGGGCTCACTCACAGTCATGGTTTCACTCAACAGCTATGCTAAGCCAACACACAGTTGGGTTTATCAAGCATACAAAAGACAAATGAGGAGGATGCTAAGTCAGTGAGCTCAACCACAAAGCTACCGACATCTCAAGCTAAATTCAAGCAATCCAACCCTCTGTTCAAACATCCACACTTGGATTTCTCACCAACCTGTCAACGAATAACTCAATCCTGTCACTGGTTTTCTGGGCTACAAAAACTAGGTTTTCCTATGGATTTCGGAGTAGCCAATACTCCCAATTTCACCCCAAGATTCATATCTATGGATCCCCCATTGTTTTTCACTATCCAATACCAAATCTTGGCATTTTTGGCTATTTAAAACATGAGTTCTTGCAAAGTTGCGAATTCTGGTTTTTCTCCCTGCTGACAATTCGTTTTTGGGTGAAAAATGATGCTAGTAACTTCCACAATGGATTGGGGATGAGGAAGAAGCAATCCCCATGAGGTATAGTGACTTGTGGTACAAGAAAACAGAGCCCATACCTGAAAATACAAATTCCTGGGCTACCCATGCTCCATTAAAGCCATGGACTGTTTTCTTCAACCATTTCCTTACAACAGAATTAAATGTCAGTAAGGAAGGTCAAATGGGTTCTCAAGGTGACATATGGCAGCCTATGGTTCAATCCCACAGCCCCCTCACCACTCCCTAGTGGATACACATGGCCCCTTCTCATTCATTGCCTCCATAGCCAGTTTTGGTATTTTATTGCTTGATGTTTATTTACATCATTTTTACAATTTTCCATGGCTAAATAGCACATGGATAACATAATGTCTAATACTTGCCTTTAAATAAAATTTGAGCTTCCACTAGCAGGGCCTTGGCCTTGAGATCCATGCTAGGATAACATACATCACATGTATACAATATTTACATTAAAATCTAGTACATCCTAAGGGTCAAAATGGGGTATTACACGGTCGACAGGGTTGATCCCATTCCAGATTGTTCAAGGGAAAAGCCCACATGGAGTGGTGGAATTGGTCAAATTTTTTACGGAAACCAAGAAGAGCGCGGTGCAGAATCATTTGCGGAACACATGCATGAAGTTCACGAAAATGTGCGGAAGCGCATAGAAAAGAATAACACGGCATATAAGTTGAGGGCTGATAGAAAGAAGAGGCTACAGTCATTCAAAGAGGGAGACTTAGTCTATGCATATTTGCGGAATGAAAGATTTTCAAGGAGAACATATAACAAGCTAAAGCTGAAGAAGATAAGGCCATGCAGAATTCTGAAGAAGATTTCGGACAACGCTTATGTGTTGGAATTCCAGGAAGACTTGAACATTTCAGCGATGTTCAATGTCTCAGATCTGTACAAATTTGAAGAAGGGTCGAGCTGCGGAAGCGAAGAATTGATAAGCATCAATTGGACAGATCAGATTCCAGACCTCCACAAAGAAGAGATCACAGAAGTAATCAAAGAGCGCAAGGTTGGGAGAATGTGTAGCTCGCAGAAGAAGGAGTACTTGGTGCGATGGAAGGATGATGAGTTGCAGGAGGCGACATGGATTTCCAAAGAAGAGTTTAGGAGACTGACGGAGCAGTCGAGTTCTTTTTCACTTGGGGAGTTTGATGCAGGAGCATTGGGGCCTAGGAAGATCGGTCGAGGTTGATCGACAGAAGGGAGCCGACCAGCGAGAGTGTTGATAACCACTTGTGAGTATTTTGATCACAGTAAGATCTAGGAGCTATGGAGAACCTCACAAAATCAAATTATTTGCAAAACCAGTGAAAAAGCTTGAAAAAGGAGACAATTTTACACACAATGTGAGCTTAATCTTTGCATTAACTGATTGTCTAACATATGAAAATGTTAAGAACAGGTTTTTATTACATCCATGAGAAATTTGAGAGCATTAGATAGCTCAAGATGAGTGTACATGTCAAAATTGCCAAATTGGCCTTAATCCCCCCTAGGTGGGTCCAACTCAGTCCTAATTATCCCAAACAGTCACGAATTCAGGTGTGAAGGTGGCTGAAGCATGCTGGGTCATAAATGAGGCCAAAGCAGGCATGGGTGAGCAAGTAGAGGTGTTTGGGAGGACCAAGGGAGCAATAAATGCTCCAAATCTAGCCAAAATTGGGCAAAATCTACCCTAGCGCCCCTAGTCAACAAAAATTCCCCAAATCAAGGAGAGAGCGCGCTCCAGCATTTAATGAGGGCACACTTGTGGACAAAACAAGAGGTTGGGTGAACTGGTTTGCTTGGAAGTGGGTGTGAACACTCTCAAATGTGGGTATTTGACCAACTAAAGTCACCTAGTCCAAACTATGGTGTAATTAAGCACATGAGCAATAAAAATTGACTATGGTTATGGACTATGGTACTAAGTATGGATTACTGTTCTAGCACCCCCCATTAACCAGAACTTAGTACAACTCATAAAAAATAAGTGGGAGGCCTTGGCAACAAAGGCTCAAGTCACCTCATTACAAACATAATTTTTATTTGTCCATATAAACCGAGGACAAGAAGTAAAACCACATGGGATAAAAACTTCCCTCTAAAATGGACATGGGGATGAACCTGCAATTAAATTGCAGCAATCACCATCCATCACTCACTCCAAGCAAAGCTCTCAAGTGAGTGAAAAGTGAGTGAAGGTCTTCTCAGTAAAGCACTTGGTGAAAATATCTGCAGTTTGCTCGGTGGATGGGCAATACTGCAAGGAAATCACCCTGTCATGCACCAAGTGTTAACACCTAAAAAGTGCTCACTAGCTCATTCCCTTACTCACATGACCCATTTGTCCACTTTTCCACCATCTGAGCCTCTGAAACCAACAAAAGGTCACCAAAAGACCTTATTACACCCCTTTTTCCATTAAAAAAGATTATTTTTCCAAGAAAATCATAAAAAACCCTCAAAAAGGGTCCAAATTCCCAAAAATATTAAAAAGGGAATTAAAATATTATTTTTATTCAAAAAAAGGAAAAAGGAGGGAAAGTACCTAAACCATGTTGGTCAATACCATTTGGTTTCCACAAAACCACAAATGGTATTTCCCACCACCAAAACCTATAAAAAGGTGGTAGGGGCTCCTCATTTCACATCCATCCATTATCTCATCCTTATGCTGCTGAAATCTCCCCTGAGCACTTTTAGCCATTGAAGCAACCTTGGAGAAAGAGACCTATTGGAGTTTGGAGCTACTCATCTTGGGAGTTGCTCAACATCAACCTTCACCATTGAAGGTAATATCGCAAGCACTTGCTTGCCCCCCACTTTTCAATACAAAAATTATTTCTTATGTTTCTTGTTCTTGATTTTTGAAATATTTAAATTATTTGCTTAGATTCTTGCTTAGATCCATGAAAAGTATTGTTTATTTAGTTTGTTGTTTTTATTTCTATTGAAACTGCTGCTACTAGTTAGCAGGTGCCCATAGCACTAAGCTTGGTTGCAAAACCGAGCCAACAGTTTTTGGCGACTCCACTTTGGTTTGAACTTTAGATCTCTAGCTTTGCCATTAAATCTTAGTTTTTATGAATTTTTAACCTTTAGATCCATAGATCTACCATCTTAGACAGCAGATCCATTGCTGTTCTGAGATTTGGCCCCATAAACAGCCCGAAATTTTCAATTTTCGGGTTCGTTTCTCGGTTTCCGTGCACGGCTTCCGCCTCGCGGATTTTTTACAGACAGTCGCGCGGTCCATCGCGACTTTTCTGCCTTTTTCCGCGCGGTCCATCGCGGATTTTTTACAGACAGTCGCGCGGTCCATCGCGACTTTTCTGCATTTTTCCGCGCTGCTCATCGCGGCTGTGCGGCCAAAACCTGCGCGGCTCATCGCGACTGTGCGGCCAAAACCCGCGCGGTCCATCGCGACTGTGCGACCAAAACCCGCGCAGTCCATCGCGACTGTGCTGCCAAAACCCGCGCGGCCCATCGCGGCTGTTCATCCAAAACCCGCGCGGCTGAATTTTTTCATTCGGCCATCCCGATTTTGAAAAATATTTTTTACTGTACTCTCTGCCCATAGCACATTTTTTACAGTACTAAATTCTGCATAGTTTACAGATTTGAAAAAAAAATTTACTATTTAAAAAATGCATACCTAGAAATCTTTTTAAAAATTTTCAAGAAAGTGAAAGAAAGACTCATTTTGCATTCTTTATCTAGATTCAAATTTTTTCTTGTTTACTTCTTTAGAATCTTGCCCTTAGCAATTTTTATTGAAACGAAGAAATCCATTTATTTCTTTTAAAAAGGAGTTTATTATTTGCTTTCATAAAATCCAAGAAATCCTTTATTTTTTGAGTTATTTTTTGAAAAAGCATATTAATTCCTTTTAGTGAAAAAAGTCTTAGATATTTGCTTTGTATTTTCGAAAAGTCCTTTATTTTTTGAAAATTTCCCTTAAAGCATTTAATTTTTTCAAGTTCAGTTTACAACACCTCACGTGCACTCACACGATCACTTAATTGAACTAAGCCTTAAAACGTACCTTAATTTGAACACACTTTTAACCCCACTTGGGGAACACTAAAAGAATTCTTGTAGCTAGGTAGTATTGGGGGGATAGGTGTTCCAATAACACCCCTCAGTTCTTACATCTGAGACATAGAAGTTGTCCAATTAGGGAGCTAAAATCTCTTAGTACTTTTTGGCGCGGTCACAACCGGTTTGTGGGAAGGCCTCTCCCTTAGGAGGGTTGAAGTCGCGAGGATGGTTCCGGAAGCCTGAGTGGGATACCGAAACCCATTCAGTAACCGAAGGGCTACCATTCGCAGTTCTCGGGATATCCCTGTATTGGGATATTGCGATCAAAGGACCAAACGGCAGATTTACCTTTTCTCGACGCGTCATGAACGGAGTATCCTAGTAGCCTGTCTTTTTAGGATTGATTACCCGGTGTCCCTCCCGGTAGGGGGATATCTAGCCGTTGTCTCAACATTCATATTGTCTGACTTGGATTTCATCACCTTGCAGAGGATATCGTCTGTTTGAGTCACAATACTTTTAGATTAGGTGTTTGCATGATCTTTACCACCTTTTGAGTCTAGTCACACCTATTTTTTCTAGGAGCCGCTTGCATGTTGGTATTCTGACCAGTTGTTGCATTCCTCCACTTATTGTAGCACAGCTGCTAGGATAAGTGCATTTTTTGAGGATTGATTTTTTTGGCCTGTGAGCCTTATTTTTTCACTCCCCTTCTTGCACCCTTGGTTGCATTAGGGTTTTGAGTCTTTTACATATATATCACCACCTGATACTTAAAACAATTTTTTACATAAAAAACATATTCTCACCATTGAGAATTCTAGACGTTCTCGTCGTCTACGGGGCGAACTCCCAGAGTTTAGTCCACTTGGCTCTCCACGTCACGGACGCAGAGCATTATCCCTTGATTCGACACATCGTCAATCAATTAGACGGTCATCCGATTCTGACATACCCCACTTCACCTTTGATTTGGAGGTAGAATCCGAAAACCCCACCGAGTTACCACCAACCACAGTTATGTCTGGAACACCAGATGATCCACAATTTACATTAACCATAGGTCAGACATCCGCAAACCCTTCTGCGGTAGTACCATCCATGGCAACAGCCACCCCCTTGGGAATGCCCAATATGGGTACCACTCCACATTCAGGAATGCCTAGCACAGGACCACCACCTGTCATGGGCATACCCAGCATGGGGGTCATACCCCCTTCGGGTTCCACAAACCCTATCCCAGGAATCCCTAGTGCGATTCCTAACCCAAGTGTAACTCCTATTGCACTTGGGAGTGCTATCCCAGGAATCCCTAGTGCGATTCCTAACCCAAGTGCAACTCATGTTGCACTTGGCAGTGCTATACCAGGAATCCCTAGTGCGATTCCTAACCCAAGTATAACCCAAGTTGCACTTGGGAGCGCTAACCCATATCAGGCCACACCTTTTGGAGGGCACATACCCTCCATACCTAGCATACCTATAGGCACTACTGGACCCCTACACCATACCACTATGGCTAGGCAAGTCCCGGTTCCGGTCACCACATCCGCTAGTCTACCATACATGGCAAGTCTCAACCTGCCAGATTTAGCTAGGCTCACAAATGACCCCATCAGGCATGATCCTGCTTGGCCCCATATGCCCACTAAGCTTCCCTCTGACATCCCTAAGTTCGAGGGTAAGGCTGGAGAAGACCCCCAAAATCACATCATGTCCTTCCATTTATGGTGTTCCTCAAACTCCATAGTGGATGACTCAATCCGCCTACGGCTTTTACAACGCACCTTCACTGGCTCCGCAGCCAAATGGTATATCGAGCAACCCCATGGGACGCATTCCACATTTACCTCCCTTGCCTAGACCTTTCTACAATTCTTCCAGCTACCTGTCCGCTACGATGCGGGCGTCGAGATCCTACTGTCTTGCAGACAGAACACGGCCACGCATATCACTGACCATATTCATGATTGGCGTCGGCGCCGAAGCCTATGCAAGATCAAATTAGACGACCGAATCTTTTTAGACTGGTTCCTTAAATCCCTCCTTCCTCTCATTGCGAAGGATGTAGCATCTGAAAGACCCCAGTCTGAGGAGGAGGCCATCCTTAAGGCCCAACAGTTTGATCTTATCTATGCCCAGTCAGGTTACCTATACACGATCATACCTGACGCCCCACGAGGTGACTCTGCACGCGGTGACACACCGGGGGCATCACATGCCGCTGATGGCATTATTGGCCAAATTACACCGCAAGCAAAACCTTTCAGTATGGTGAGCACCATGCCCGCCCCAGACCTTTCTAGGGCTACATCTAGTTCCGGGGCGACAACTTCTTATGCTCCAACAAACCAGACCCATCACATTCATGGACCCTCTTGTCCACAACATTGTTATGGCCAAGCGCCATCGGCATATGTACCCCCTACATACTATGCTCAACCTACGGTACAAAACCCCATGCAGTTCCAACAACAGCCCATGCATTACCCACAACCGGTTGCACCGGCTAACCTCGCACCTCCACCAGCTCAGGGGTACCAACAACCCCAGCAGGCAACTGGACCACCTCCAGCTCCACCTGCATACTATCCACCGCAACCTGCTCCCGCACCTGCGGCTCCTCAGAATCCCCCTAATGCTCAAGGGCATGTGTACGCACAACAACATCAGCCCCAATATCAAAATAACCAACGCAACCAGGGTGGGCAACCAAACCGCGGAAGAGGACGCAACCGTGGAAACAATCAAAACCGTAACCAAGCTCCACAACCTACCCATCCTCCACAAGACAATAACGCGGCGCCCGCTCATCAGAATCCTGATCGGCCACCTAAGCAACCCAAAAATGCTAATTTACGAACAAACCATCCTTGTTCCATTTGCGGTGTCTATGGCCACTATACCCACGCTTGCCCACATCTGGAGCGAGCTCGACAACTATGGACAAATGACGCCCATCGTCAAGGGCAGGCGGCTCCTCAGCCACCACCCAACCCCCCACCACCCCCACAACAACCTTTGGTCCTCCAAAACCCTTTTCCAACACAGGGAGTGGTAAACACTCAGCCGTTAGCCCCCCAACAGGGCAACGTGCAACCACAACAAATAACTTACACAGCTCCTGATCAACCCATGTTTGATTCAGGCACCCACCACTTATTGATGATGTCCACCGCTGACGTCAATATCCAAACCCGTCGGAATCAATACGGACCGACTTCTGAAGCCCCCCCCGCTGAAAAAGATACTAATGCTAATCCCACTGATCAGACATTGCGTATACCTCAGGTTCCACTCGATGGTGCTTCTAAAGCACCTCGCTTCCCCCTTCACCGAATCAACAACAACCCCAATGCACGGGCTGCGTCCAATTACAACATTGTCGATGACTTAGCCCAATCCCCCGCAGCCATGTCTGCGTTAGAAGTCTTAAAAACCTGTCCTACTCAGCGCAAGACTTTACTTTCCGCTATTGGGGCGATTGACCCAAATGATTCGAAATTGATGACCTTTGATTTAGACCAATCTGAACCACGGCTGCCTTCTACCATAGCAGTCCAAGTTTCTGTTTCTATTCGAAATCTTGTCATCCATCGATGTATCATCGACGAGGGTGCCTCCACATGCGTCATGTCCACTTTTGTTTGGCAGAAGTTGGGATCCCCTGCTCTCCAGCAATCCACCACTGCATTGCGGGCCTACGACGGCCGGTCAGCTCAACCTCAAGGTTTATTACCCAAGGTACCCGTCCAATTAGGTGGGAAAAATGTGCTCATCGACATAGAGGTCATTAACGCCCAGCTCGACTATAACCTTTTACTTGGCCGCAGTTACATGTACGCCATGAAAGCGGTCGCCTCCTCCGTCTTCCGCACCATGATGTTCCCCCACGAGGGACGCGTGGTCAAAATTGACCAACTCACCTACTATGATCCCAACGCCCCTGCAGCACCAGAGAATGTTCTTCCCATGATTGAACAACCCGCCTCTAGTGCAGTTACCTCCTTTCTGTCTTCTGTGGCACCCGGACTTTATTCGGATACACCAATGACCTCTACATTCCAGGCCATTCCACCACCGTCACCGGAGACCCAAGTCGCAAACCTCTGTACTCTTTCGCAGAATACGCAAACGTCCGGTGGTCAACCACCATTGATCCCCAGTCACATTGGTGTTACACCCATCCACACCATCCCCTTCCTATTTCCTCCTTCGGGTGTAGTAAGCGCCCCGGTTATGGCTACCCTTAGTCTACCCGGGCTAACATTGGGATTACCTGTGTGGTATATTACGCCTCCCGTTCCACCGCCGACACCAAATGTCATCCTACAACCGGTGCAACCCATTGTTACTTCTACCCAACCACCTCCTGGTATCACGACTCCTTCGTCGTCGATGAATCCCCCTCCATTCGTCCGACCCACTAGGGGCAGAGGCCCACAACCATACACTGCGGTTCCCTCACCCAAGGTAGTTAAACCTCCCCCCGTATTTCGTGCTCCTCCAAAATGCTCGTTGTGTGATGAGTTAGGCCATCCAACTCATCAGTGCCCACAGTTACCTGCATTGCAGGAACACATGCAAATGCTGGACGATGACCCCAACATCCCGGTGGTCAAGCTCGATCCAAACCCCATGCCTCGTGGTAAATCACTGCGTACCAACCACCCATGTGCGATATGCGGTATTTACGGCCACTACTCCCACAACTGTCCTGACATCCCAGACTACAGAGCAGCTCTCTACGAGATGAACAATTTGGACCTAGAGACGGCACCCCCTACTATCGAGGATATATACCCTCCCGCATCATCCTCATCTGGAGAGATTAACACCATCTACACGATCTCTTCGACTACCACTACCTCATCACTCGATTTGACCACTCAAAGCTCCCGCAATGATGAAGAGGTTCTCGAGATTCCTACTACCTTTGATTATCCCGGGGAAGACATGCACCATCGTCCATACTTCCTCCCGGAAGAGACTTCATCCACCACCGCTACCCAATCCGTGGTTGAGTCCAAGGATTTCCTTCCTACTAAAATCGACTGGTTAACGGATCTCATGGCCGATATTTCTTCCGTCATCCACATTGACATCTCTGACCCACTTGGTGCCCTTCATACCATCACATTAAGAACCTCCCACAGTGAGCATGAGATCAGAGAATACCAACAACTGTTCCAAGAATTCACTGATGTATTTACTTGGTCAGATACCGAAATGCCTGGCCTTGACCCCGCCATTTATACGATTTCCACTGGATACCCCTATGTCTGGTCGGCCCCTTCCATTGATCCCTTTGACACACAGGTTGAACCCTTTCAAATCAACCAGGAAACCACATGTCCACAACATGGGGGCATGCCCAAAACCTTGCCTACTCATCATCATCGTGATCCTCGTCGGAGATACTAGGGGCATCCACCCCACAAAGGGAATTCCCCATCATCATATCATCACTTCAGTATGCCACCACGACCCACAGCCTCATGGTATAACACCCCGCCAGCAGTTGCTCAATGCCCTATTGATCTCTCTCTGAGACAACATCTACACCACATTGACACCTCTGAGTTAGGGGGCATAATAGATTACCTCGACCCCGGGATAGGGGGCATGATCAATCATTTTGAACCTTCCCCATCATCTCTATCTCAACACCTCAATGAGCCCATCGTTCAAACCAACACATATGTGATCCACAATCACAAATCCCATGCACATAGCATGGGGGCAGGTCATTAACCCTGCTCACTTTTTCATATTCGTGATCTCAACCATTTTTGAGGTCACGTGTCACTTGTATATTTCAGTTGATTTGATACACCTAGTATTTTGCCCCCACGGGTCATCATTTCTCCCCACCACTGCATCCTTTGCTTGGTGAGATCACCTTTATTTGTAGCCATTTTTTAACCTAGTTCTTTCCTTTAACCATTCCGGAGTCCTTATGACCTCCGTTTTTCGCACCATTTGCACTGCCGGATTCATATTTCCGTGCCCGTGATGATGCTTGAGATCATTTCTCGCTCTCACCTTTAGATTTTTTCGGGCATTTTTTCCACGCCCCCTCGTCGCCTCGGTTTGCGTGCCCCATCGGTCGTTCTCCGTTTTCGATGTGTCTTATATCGCCGGATTCAGCTTTCCGCGCTCGTGATGATGCTTGAGATCATTTCTCGCTCTCACCTTTAGATTTTTTCGGGCATTTTTTCCACGCCCCCTCGTCGCCTCGGTTTGCGTGCCCCATCGGCCGTTCTCCGTTTTCGATGTGTCTTATATCGCCGGATTCAGTTTTCCGCGCTCCTGATGATGCTTGAGATCATTTCTCGCTCTCACCTTTAGATTTTTCGGGCATCTTTTCCACGCCCCCTCGTCACCTCGGTTTGCATGCCACATCGGCCGTTCTCCGTTTTCGACAATCCTTATGTCACCGGATCCAGTTTTCTGCACAGATGACGATGCTTGAGACCTTTTCTCGCCCTCATCAATCCATTTTTGTTCGGTATAATTTTATCCCTTTTTCGGGCCGAGCAACCCCTTTTTACGAAAAAGGCACTTAGGGAGTTTCTGTTAAGCTCTTTTCTGACTCCTAAAACAATGAAAAGATCGCAGAACAATCTTGCTTCCTTTCATGCTCGATAAACGTATTCGAAAGGGCGTCTACCTGGTATAAGTTTACCCCTTTTCCGGACCTCGTAGACTAATTACGAAAAAGGTATACTCTAGTCACATCGGCTAGAAGAGTTCTCCATCCGCATCATTTTATGCTTTTTCGGGCCTTGGAGACTAAACTACGAAAAAGAACACCAACAGAGTCCACTTACCGTTTTCAGACTCTCTAAACATGAAAGCAACCATGAGCATGCGCCGTCCTGGGCTCACAAAATCCACAGGACCGTACCATTTCAGAGCACACTTTTATCCCTTCTTGGAGCTCATTAAAACTACGAAGAAGGAAGAATGGTGCCTCTTGGCGCTACAACACATCATGTCTACTCACATAGCAGCTTCCCCATTTTGGTCGCCTTTGTTCAGAGTATTCTGCAGTATGTCACTCTAAAACTCCCTCGACAGCTACCATCAGCTTCAAACCCCCCCTGGAGTCAGTACATACCCTTCAGTCCCTAAAAAAGCAATGATCCCCACACCTACAAGTCAGTTCCCTACGCTGCCATGTCAACCATGTCATCATGCTCTGAACAAAGGAAGTTTGAGTCTACCCATTTTTTGACCCAGTTATTTCCCTTCCCCACAAGTATGTCAGTCCTACCATCAGTACTACATCACTTCAGTTCTACACCTCGTACTCCTATCAAGGAAACATCATTGCCTTGTTAGTTGCTGGTCTCCCTCTGTCGACGACAACCACATTGATTCCAGAGGATAGACCTAGAGGTCCCTGTGTCTTGGACTCATTACCATTTATGATGAGTGCCTACGAATCATTTCGAGAGGAATCCTCAGTGCCTCTCCAAATGGTTGTTTCTCACATGCTCGACTTCAACACCTTCATCGCATCGTTGAGACTCGCACAGGGTATTGGTCCGTTCAGTTATTAGTCGAAGACCCCGGATAACACCTGACCCCTCCACATATGAGAGTCTACCTATGGATACAACCAGTTACACTCTTTCTATAGATATCCGGGTTGCGCATGGCGACAGTATTCAGATTTACCCCTGTTTCATACTCCCTTGAGTATACAGTTACATTATTTCTCAGAGATGACTCATAGTCTTTGAGTCCCTACAGATGTTGGACACCTTCAGTTTCAGCAGTTCCACAGTTATTCCAGTGTATCAGTTATTGAGATCAGTCATGATCATGAGTACATCCCACAATCATGTCCCCTCTGGACCATTATGATGTACCAGTATATTTCTTTACGTATTAGATCCCCCTTCTTGGGACTAATTGTTTTGTATATGTCTTGATACGAGCATGGGAATGCCCGCCTCGTCCTTTATAAGAGATTATACCTCATTCATATTGAGGCCATGTAATATTTTTTGTTTTTGCAGCTTCCAAGGGCCGTGGCTCCAGTCTCCAACCGGTCTCTTCTCTCCCCTAAACCCCAGAAAAAAGGACAAAAGAACTATGATGTCTATCGGCCATACGATGAGCTCCTGCCCTCACACATCAGGGGGTAATCTGTTAACACCTAAAAAGTGATCACTAGCTCATTCCCTTACTCACATGACCCATTTGTCCACTTTTCCACCATCTGATCCTCTGAAACCAACAAAAGGTCACCAAAAGACCTTAGTACACCCCTTTTTCCATTAAAAAATATTATTTTTCCAAGAAAATCATAAAAAACCCTCAAAAAGGGTCCAAATTCCCAAAAATATTAAAAAGGGAATTAAAATATTATTTTTATTCAAAAAAAGGAAAAATGAGGGAAAGTACCTAAACCATGTTGGTCAATACCATTTGGTTTCCACAAAACCACAAATGGTATTTCCCACCACCAAAACCTATAAAAAGGTGGTAGGGGCTCCTCATTTCACATCCATCCATTATCTCATCCTTATGCTGCTGAAATCTCCCTTGAGCATTTTAGCCATTGCAAACCACATTGGAGAAGAGACCATTGGAGATTGGAAGTTGCTCATCCTTGGAGCTATTCAACCTCACCATTAGAGGTATTGATTCCGCAAGCACTTGCTTGCCCCATTCTTTCAATACAAATTAATTATTTCTTATGTTTCTTGTTCTTGATTTTTGAAATATTTAAATTATTTGCTTAGATTCTTGCTTAGATCCATGAAAAGTATTGTTTATTTAGTTTATTGTTTTTATTTCTATTGAAACTGCTACTACTAGTTAGTAGGTGCCCATAGCACTAAGCCTGGTTGCAAAACCGGGCCAACACCAAGCCCCGAATGTAGTGCATATGGATTTCAATGTGCTTTATTCTTTGCCTCTATACTGGATCAGTAGATATCTTGATGGAACTTTGATTATCCACCCAAATGTTGGTTGGAGAATCAATAGCAACACCAAACTCCCGAAGAATGCCTTGCAACCAAACACACTGTGTGGCTGCGTTCACTGCTGCCCTGTACTCGGCCTCTGCTGATGAAAGTGAAATGGTATGTTGTTTCTTACTTGACCAGCAAATAGGACCTTCAGCAAACATAAAAACAAAGCCTGAAGTGGACTTTCTATCGATGGGATCTCCAGCCCAATCGGAGTCAAAAAATCCAGCTAGTTGTAGTGAAGAACCAGCTGCATAGTGTACCCCAAAGCTCTTTGTTCCTTGGACATATTGAAGGATCATTTTGGCTGCCTTCCAATGGATCTCATGTGGCTTCTGCATATATCTTGCTACAGCACTTACAACATAAGACAAATCAGGTCTTGTATGTGTAAGGTACAAGAAGCTTCCAACTAGTTGCCTATAGAGTGTGCAATCCACCAATGGAGAGTCTTCAAATTCACCTAGTTTTATGCCTAAAAAGAATGGGCACTTGGCTGCCTTACATTCAACCATTTTAAACTTCAACAACAGGTCTAAAGCATACTTAGGTTGACTCAGCAATATACCTCTCTCAGATTGCTCAATTTCCAAACCCAAAAATTGCCTTAGCAATCCTAGGTCGCTCATGGCAAATTCACTGTGCAAAGAAGCTTTAATTGAGCCAATTTGTTTGTTGCAGCTCCCTGTAATTAAAATATCATCAACATACAGTACAATGACCTGCAAATTATCATCACATTGCTGCAAATAAACATTTGTATCAGACTTGTATCGACAGAAACCAATTGAGAGCAAAAAAGCATCCATTTTGGCATACCAAGCCCTGGGAGCTTGCTTGAGTCCATAGAGTGACTTCTTCAACCTGCAAACAAGTGTGGGATCCTCTTGGAATCCTTCAGGTTGCTGCATATAGATCTCTTCCTATTTCTCACCATGCAAGAATGCACTTTTAACATCCATATGGTGAACTTCCCAACCCTTACTAGCTGCCATGGCTAGAGCTAGTCTAATTGAGTCCATCTTTGCAACCGGTGCAAAGGTCTCCGTATAATCCACACCATGGATCTGTGAGTAGCCCTTATCCACTAACCTATCCTTGTACTTCAGATCATAACCATCAACAACAGGTTTGGTTCGAAAAATCCACTTACATTGCACAAGTTTCCTCTTGGGAGGAAGAGGCACCAAATCCCATGTTTTGTTCTCTTGGAGAGATTGGAATTCTTCTTGCATTGTTGTTCTCCACCTTGGATCATGATGAGCTTCCTAATATGATGTTGGATCAGATCCAATCATCATATAACAGTGATCAGCAAGTTCACTTTCATTTGCAAAGGAAGCATTGATTGTTTGAGATCTAGTCTTCCTAGGCTCTTGGGGATTGCCTGCCAATTCACCTGCAGCTTGTATGATTTTTTCATCCCACTTGGTCCTTGATGGTGACTCATGTACAGCAATGTCATCTTCATCCATGTCATCTTCAGAAATATCATAAAAATCAGAAGTGGAATCATCACTAATTTCATTAAGGTGTGGAGGAGAAGAGCTTTCCCCCGGTGCAAGCTCAAAATCAGGAATTGGTTCTTCTTCGAATTGCACACTTCTCTCAATGAAAGTTTTGAGTGTGGATGTGTCAAAGAGCTTGTATCCCTTTGTGACTTCACCATATCCAACCATGATACATTCTCTGCTCTGTGGCTCCAAAGCCTTCCTCTTTTCTGATGGAATTCGAGCCCATGCTCTAGACCCAAAAATTATGAAATTTGACACATTTGGTTTTTTGGCCAAACCATGCCTCATAGGGGGTTTTTCCTTTGACTGATTTGTGAATGAATATGAGCAGCACAATTGATGGCTTCAGCCCATAGCTTAGGGCTTAGATCCCTAGCTTCAATCATGTAAGTGGCCATCTCTTTGAGAGATCTATTTTTCCTCTCTGCCACACCATTTTGCTGAGGTGTGTAGGGGATTGAATGTTGCATTTGGATGCCACATTCCTCACAAAGATGCTGAATGTTATTATTCACATACTCCTTTTCATTATCAGTCCTAAGGATTTTATCTTATGACCACTATGATTCTCCACTAAGGCCTTCCAAATCTTCAATTTCTCAAACACTTCTGATTTCAGTTTAAGGAAGTAAACCCAGCAGAATCGAGAGTAGTCATCTATGAATGTGAGTACATACCTTGATCCACCATATGATGGAGTGGGAATAGGACCAATGAGGTCTGAATGTACCAATCCAAGTGGTTGAGCAGCTCTCCTTGCCATTCCCTTCTCATAGCTGCACTCAGGATGCTTTCCAACTACACAACCAATGCATGCACCATTTGAAGATTTGATTTATGGAAGCCCTTCCACCATCTCGTCCTTGTGCAATGTCTGGAGATATTTGTAGTTCATGTGGCAAAATATTTCATGCCACAACTTGGAGGTCTCGTTGGCATGAGAGACAAGAGCATGGTCACTATAATTTGGAATGAAATTGGAGAATTTGTACATTCTCTCTTCATGATCAGCATACCCTATTGCCACAACTTGATTTGAAGAAATTTCTGAGATTTCTACCAAATCTGGAGTAAATGTTACTCTCTTGGATTCTTCTGTATGGGTCATTGGATAAACTGGTAGAAAATTTGCAGCCAATGAAGGTACATAGAGCACATCACTGAAATAGTCATGCTCCATGTCAATCCTACCAATGCCCTTGGTCTGGATTTCTGAATCATCTCCCATTCGAACTGTTGGGCCACCATTCGAATGCATAGAAGAGAAGAGCTCTCTGGATGAAACCATATGTCTGGAAGCTCCTGAATCAATGATAAAGGATGAGGGATTTGAAATACCTGCTACCAAAGCATGACATTTCTCCTTATTGTCAGGATTTGAGGTGCTCTCTTTCTTCCTTGTGCCCTCAGGGACTGGGATGTTGTTCTTCTCCAGCAGCTACGCCATTGAGTCAATGGTTTTCTTCATGCATGAGCTCTCTGGATGCCATCCCTTATGACAATAGGTGCATTTGGTCTTTTCCTTTCCCTTCTTGTCCTTCTCCTTTGACTGATTCAAACCTCCATCTGCAGACTTGGTCTTGTCAAACTTCCTCTTCTCTGGCTGCTTTGAATTCTTGGCTTTCTGCTTGCCTTTGTTGGCATTTGAAACACCCATTGCCAGTGCTTGGTCATTTGATTTTATGGTGCCCATCTGAACTAGTTTGTCCTTCTCCTAAGTGAGACACTCCATGAAGGTAGCTAGTGATGGTATTTGCCAATTTTGAAGGGTCATCTTGGCTGAGTGAAATGTGCTAACAAATACAGAAAATTCTGGGCCTAGCTTCGAAAGGATGGACAGAATCAGTTGTTCCTCCTTCTTAACAATTCCACATTGTTGCAGTTGAAGCACTAGTGACTTGAACTTAGTGAAGAACTCCTGGATGGTTTCAAAATGCGCTGGGCTCAAACTAATGAGCTCGTTTTCAAGCTGGTGGCCTCTCAGTTCATCAGTTTTCCCAAAGAGTGATTCTAGCTTCACCCATACTTTGTTGGGGGTTGTCAAACTGTCTGTATGAAACAAGAGTTCCCTCGAAATGCTCAGGCATAGCAATCCATAAGCTTCATCAAGTCGATTGTAGTACTTTGCTTTCTCCACAGCATAGTTTGGCTCCACTTCTGTGCCCATGGTTACTCTATAGAGACCCTTAGATCTCAACTTGATAACCATTTTAGCCTTCCAATCGAAGAAATTGAAGGGTGTGAGCAACATTTGGTTTGCTTCCATTACTGTTGCGTTAATGGTGAGAAAACTACTGAAACACCTGCAAAAAACACTCAATTTTTATCTGGAAATCCTCTCTAGAATGCAGTTCAATGCTCAATATTGACCTGCAACTCACTAACTCCATAATGGGTCTGATACCATGTGAGTATTTTGATCACAGTAAGATCTAGGAGCTACGGAGAACCTCACAAAATCGAATTATTTGCAAAACCAGTGAAAAAGCTTGAAAAATGAGACAATTTTACACACAATGTGAGCTTAATCTTTGCATTAACTGACTGTCTAACTATGAAAATCCTCACAACAGATCTAAGATATGATGTATACCTCACAAGAGTAATTATGATTAAGCAGGAAAATAGAAGAAGAGTGAACAATACAGTATAATGAGCAACAGAATAATATGGTACAGTAGAACTCAGATAGAAGCAATAATACTTCACACACACTAATTAATTAATCAAGGTATGGACAAATAAATAGTACAATGGTAGAGAGGATTCGAATTCCTAAGGTGGCAATTCGAATTAGCCTCTCAGAGTGATCATAAGATCAATAGAGTGTCATCAGAGCACAATTAGGTGTCATCATGATCATTGGAGCGCAACTGGAAGTCTTCATCATCATCAGTGGAGTCATCAATGCTCAAGTAACTGTCAACCATCAGTCAAACTAACTCTGGTAGGTGTAACTGAGTGTAACTCAATGTAACTGAGTGTAACTAACTGTAACTAAGTGTAACTGAGTGTAACTAAGTGTAACTGACTGTAACTGAGTGTAACTGAGTGTAACTGAGTGACAACTGGATTGGTAGGTGAAGAAGGGTGAGTTGCTCCCTAAAATCAAGGAAGAAAGGCGCATTAAGAAACTGGAGGGCTAAAACTGAATAGTGAGAAGCTCCTGGGGGCTGGCTAACTGAGGGCTAGGTGCTGGACTAATGACTAGAATGCATGCAAAATGCATGCAAACCCTAAAGGTGCATGCATGACTGAAAATGTAAATGATCAAAATACTGGTGGGAATAGGATGGAGTATAGGAATATCCTAACACCCCCCCTTAATCCATCTTGGGCCCTGGTAACTAAGACCAAAGGTCACCCAATACAATGAATAATAACAATCAATAAACCAAGGAAGTGGGAAAATTTCATGGGAAACATACCCCCTCCTCAAAAAAATAGAATGTAAGGAACACATAAAAATAAATGCTCCAAACTCAAGCATGTGTGATGCTTGGTCATATGTCTGGAGGTATCTTCTTCTTGGGAAGAAGTGGATCATGCTCAAAAAGCATGTGCTTGTACTTGCTCTTCAAATCGAATGTGATGAGAACAAATCCAACAATATGAGAATGATCCTTGAACCTGTGATTCGAATCAGCTGAGGTAGGATCAAATATGTGAAAGTGCATATAGTCTTTTGTCTTCTCCTTCGAACCACCATGGGTGAGATTATGCCAAAAATAATTATTACATGTTTGCTTGAAATCAAAATCAGATTTAAGACTTAAAAAACAGTTTCTTGAGATCTCCTTTGAACCAGTAGGGGTGAGATCAAAACTATCATATGCATGAGAAATTATCCCAAGCAGTAATTGCTTAGAATCCAAATTAGATCCAAGACTTGAATCATGGTTTCTTGAGATCTCCTTTGAACCATGAGAGGTGAGACAAAACCAGTAATTGCATGAAAATTTATCCCAAGCGAATGGCAATGGCCATAATCTTCAATAACCTTCTGAAAGCATGAATTTATGATCATATAGTAGTATAAAAGAGGAGATAGATGGAGAGGAGCGAATGCATTACCTTCAGTAGTTGTTTTGACCTCTGAAATAATCATGTGATCATGATGCAAACCAACAGACTCTGGTGCAAGAGAGGATTTAGGACCTTCTACAATATCTAGAGTGTGAGCTGGCACAGAAAGAGAAGAAAGTTTGAGCATGAGTGGAGAATCTGCAAGTTCTTTGTCAACAACTTCAATATGAGATGATATTGGTTCATGATCTGAGAGACCATCAAGGGGATCGAATGCATCACTTTGCTTGCTTTCGAATGGGTTAGGACCAAGTCCTTCATTCTTTCTGCCAAATTTTTCATCCAGGTGAGCCCATAACTCTTTTGGAGTCCATAACTCTCTTGGAGTTTCAACACCATCACGGTATTTGAATTTGAATCTTTGGTATGCACACAAGGCAAGCATCATTGTTCCAAAGGCCATGTCACATTTATTCAACCAGTCAATATTCTCTTCAGAGGATTCGAACTCTCTTTCAAAATAACAATCAAAGAGATCATGGCTCTTCAAATATGATATCATTTTTGGTTTCCATTCATCATAGTTGCATGGAGAAAGAAGAGGGATTCCTTCTAAATATGAATCCATTGAAGCTGTAGAGGATCTGCAAAAACAATAGAGAATAACTGCAACTGCTACTGCTACAAAAATGCAGAAACTGCTGCAACTGCTGCACTCGAAATCTTGGTAATAACCTGCAAAAAACTCTCAAGAATGGAGATAAAAAATACTCTCAACATGCTCTGATACCATGTGAAAATCCTCACAACAGATCTAAGAGATGATGTATACCTCACAAGAGTAATTATGATTAAGCAGGAAAATTGAAGAAGAGTGAACAATATAGTATAATGAACAACAGAATAATATGGTACAGTATAACTCAGATAGAAGCAATAATACTTCACACACACTAATTAATTAATCACAGTATGGACAAATAAATAGTACAATGGTAGAGAGGATTCGAATTCCTAAAGTGGCAATTCGAATTAGCCTCTCATAGTGATCATAAGATCAATAGAGTGTCATCGGAGCACAACTAGGTGTCCTCATGATCATTGGAGCGCAACTGGAAGTCTTCATCATCATCAGTGGAGTCATCAATGCTCAAGTAACTGTCAACCATCAGTCAAACTAACTCTGGTAGGTGTAACTGAGTGTAACTCAATGTAACTGAGTGTAACTTAATGTAACTGAGTGTAACTGACTGTAACTAAGTGTAACTGAGTGTAACTAAGTGTAACTGAGTGTAACTGACTTTAACTGAGTGACAACTGGACTGGTAGGTGAAGAAGGGCGAGTTGCTCCCTAAAATCAAGGAAGAAGGGCGCATTAAGAAACTGGAGGGATAAAACTGAATAGTGAGAAGCTCCTGGGGGCTGGCTAACTGAGGGCTAGGTGATGGACTGATGACTGGGATGCATGCAAACCTTAAAGGTGCATGCATGACTGAAAATGTAAATGATCAAAATACTGGTGGGACTAGGATGGAGTATAGGAATATCCTAACACTAACATATGAAAATGTTAAGAACAGGTTTTTATTACATCCATGAGAAATTCGAGAGCATTAGATAGCTCAAGATGAGTGTACAAGTCAAAATTGCCAAATTGGCCTCAATCCCCCCTAGGTGGGTCCAACTCAGTCCTAATCATCCCAAACAGTCACGAATTCAGGTGTGAAGGTGGCTGAAGCATGCTAGGTCATAAATGAGGCGAAGGCAGGCGTGGGTGAGCAAGTAGAGGTGTTTGGGAGGACCAAGGGAGCAATAAATGCTCCAAATCTAGCCAAAATTGGGAAAAATCCACCCTAGCGCCCCTAGTCAACAGAAATTCCCCAAATCAAGGAGAGAGAGCGCTCTAGCATTTAATGAGGGCGCACTTGTGGACAAAACAGGAGGTTGGGTGAACTGGTTTTCTTGGAAGTGGGTGTGAACACTCTCAAATGTGGGTATTTTACCAACTAAAGTCACCTAGTCCAAACTATGGTGTAATTAAGCACATGAGCAATAAAAATTGACTATGGTTATGGACTATGGTACTAAGTATGGATTACTGTTCTAACACCACTTGTGCGGGAGGCAGGTTGACTTATCGAATTCAACAAGTCAAGCAGGGGAAATCGGTATGCGACCAACCGGAGCAACGCAACGGATGTTGTGTTGAGTCGAGAGTTGACAAGTTAGGATCGACAGACGACAGGTGAAGCGATATGTCGGGTGGTCGACAAGAGGTCAAACTATGACATGACTGGTTTTGCGGAGCCAAACATGGAGGAAGGGGAGGACTGGCGAACCGCAAAGGATAAGGAGTAAACCGATATGAAGGTCAAGATGTGACCGACTACTGTAGAAAGGTCGGACGAGCAAAAAGTCAAAGGGACTGTACCCGGTAGCCGTTTGGGGTTGCTGAAGAAGTTAATACAATTATTGTGAGTAGGTGAAGGACATGACAGGTGTCGTCATGGATAGAGGATGTGCAGCACGGTTGGGAGCTGACATTTGCAGGTCTGCAAGATTTGGAAGGATCGGCGGACAGGAGGATGCGTGTCTCAGGGATTGCAGTAATCTTGGGAACAGCAGCAGCAGGGTAGAAGACGGTGGAGAGGAAATAGTGAGGGTATCATCTTCATGTTCATCTTCGATCTTGAAAGAGCAGCATCAGAGGGAGAGCAGAGCCGAGAGAGTTGTGAAGCAACACACAGGCCGAAAAGGAGAGAGTTGAGATCGAGCCATAGCTCAGCGTTCCGCAATGAACCAGGAGAGGGTGAGGTTGACACATAGGGAGAGCACACCACAGTTACTTCTGAATTGTAACGACTGAGGCCGATTGTAGTTAGTTAATATCTTTGGTTATTCCGCATTGTAACTGTTTTCAAAGAAGTAATATAAGCCACTTCTGGCATCCTGTTTTACACCTTGTTTGTGTAAGCATTGTGGTTTGTGTCGTGTGCATTGTTAACCAAGAACCTTATCTCTGTAAGGCGACTTCCGTCATCTTTCCCGTCACCAATGGAGCTTTCGTTAATGCATTTGGAATTGGCGGATTTCATTAAGGTTGGTTACTCAAAGTCCTATGTTGACAAGTGTTCATTCTGCGCCGTGTTATGTGTTCAAGGGAAGTTCAAACTATGTCGGCCATTCCTCAAATATTCCTGACCAATCATGTAAACCTTTCTTGTGTCAGTATACAGTTTTGGATCTCGAAGTTCTACCAAATTATATCAGACTATTGATCTTTCTTTCGTATTGGTTTATGTGGGATTCATTAATTCCCTCCTTCTGATGGATGTATTCCTATCGACACCGAATCATCATCTAGGAAATGGATCTAGAAGCCCAGGAGTACCTTG
This sequence comes from Larix kaempferi, assembly GCA_027924585.1. Lineage (NCBI taxonomy): Eukaryota > Viridiplantae > Streptophyta > Pinopsida > Pinales > Pinaceae > Larix > Larix kaempferi. The sequence goes on from BSBM01001238.1 coordinate 4,392,281, forward strand.
GATCCTGCAGTCATTAGTGGCAGGTTTCCTCGCAAATGACAGTGGGTATACATTAATGACCCCTGATTATTTGATTCTACAAGTGTTCGACTTCAGAACATCTATTCGCACTTTCTAGTTTGTACTTAGTACCTTAGAGTCCATCATCATTATCAGTGGGTCTCTTCGCATCTGTTAACGGTATACATCAATGACCGGTAATCAGATGGTGTTTTATTATGCTCGACATCAGTTCATTTATTCGCATGATATAAACTCGTACTATCGTCGGTTTGTATTGAAGACCTTGGGAAAAATGGTTGTATCACTCATCGATGCACTGCCCAAGCTACGTAAGATTAAACTACCATGTTAGAAGTTCGATGAAGACCTTGTTCTCGCACTCATCGAAGTGCATGTTTACACTTATGAAAATTTTACTTTTGAAATGGATCCACTGTGTATTGTTCATGGCCATGCTTGTTTACTGCTAAGCATGGGTATCCCCGCCTCATTAAGATATTATATATTTGAGAAATTGTTATGTTTGACTTGGGTATGTTATCCTAAATCATGTTCCCGTGAGCTTATCCTTTCCTCATCCTTGCTTTAATCAATAAAGAGAATCAGTATGAAGAGTATCAGTATAAAGAGTATCAATTTTTGTAATGTATTTCGGCCCTTAGCTCTGCTTCGGACCTCACACATTAGGGGGCATCTGTTAACAATCAAATTAACACCCTTAACCAAGTGAAGGAAGAAGCATATTTTTACTATGTGCCCGCAACATGAAGACAGAAGACAAGTACAGAAGAGAACAATCCTCTCTGATCTAATCACTACTTCCATAATTGGAAGGATTGAGTAAAGAAAGAAGGAGCCTAAAGAGACAAGGTTTAGTGATTGAACTACTCAATTGAAGGCTCAAATCTAGTCTCCATCAGTCAATAGTGATAAGAAATGCACAAGATTGCATTAATTGTACTTAAATATGTTAAAGTTGTGACAAAAGCCTAAAAATACTATGGAAAGTGGGTTTTTGAGAGAAAATAATCAAAAATCAAGAAAAGGGATAATCCCACATTGAAATAGAAACTTGAGAGCCCATCTCCCAATGCTATAAAACAAAGGCATTTGGGGCATGTAAAGAAGGACAAAGGAAGAGCAAAGGCATGCTGGAGAGATTCAGAAGGTTGGAAAGCTCAACTTCTTCATCAAAAGCAAGGGTGGAGAAATGATAGCTCATGGCAAAGGAAGAAGGATGCACCTCAAGCTTCATGGTAGATATGTACTTTCTTCTCTAGCTTAATATGAAATGATTCAAGTTTCCTTCCATATGAGATGTGTTTATGATGGATTTAGATCTTGAGAAATGTTTGATAGTTGATTTAATATCTTAGGAAATTTGTGTTAATTGTTTCATACCTGACATTAGAACTCACCATTCCATAGTAATATAGATTTTTAGGGTAGACACAACCCTACCTTAAAAGCTATTATCAGGCATTCTTCCACAATGGCATCCAGTTCCACTTCACTTAGCATGTATTGTGTCACAAGCCACTGCTTTTGTGGGTCTGCGCGAACTTGAATGAATATTGCTTGTGGTTCCACAGAAAGCCTTGTGATTCTCCTATGCTTCTAATTTGCTGCCTCTTCTGTTAGGCGTTGAATCTTCACCACTTCTATTCACATATCTTCTAGGTAAATATAAAATTCAATGTTATTAACTTTTTTCCTCTCCTTGTTGTTTAACGCCCACAAATTCTTATATCTTGCACCTCGGCACACTTTGGCTACTTCTGTCTCCATACCCTTTTACTGCGATGGCTACATCCATGCAACCAACACAAGTAATAACAAAATCCATGAGTATGTGAATGGATTAACTTTTTCCTAGGCTACTACCACATCCTCCATTAGCTCATTTAACAAAAACAACGACTAGTTCATTTGAAATATGGTTGCACATTGTTCCTCCGATGCAATCACCCTTGATGTACACTGTCGATTAGGGCGATTCTTCCTTACAATTTTGATTTCCAGCAACTTCGTTGCAATCCTAACGACCTGATCGTTGATCGTGTCAATTAAGTATACTCAAGTTTTTTTTCTCCACCCCATACTTGGTCTTCATCTTTGCATCTAACTTATTATCATTGTCCTTCACTGGGAAGTATTACGAAGGGTCGACCTCGGCCTTGGGTAATCTGGTGATCTATGATATAAGGTCGACGATGATCGGAATCTTCGTATCCAACAATAAGTATCCACCGTGAAATCAAACCAACAATTTCTTTATACATGCATTCACTTCTGCTAATCTCCCAAAATGCGGCATGTCAATTATTGATAGGATCTCTGATCAGTGTAAGTCCAACTCCCACTGCATTGGATCCCTCGTGATTGGACCTCCATCTCCATGCTTTTTCTCCATGTATGTGCACTATATGCATTCTGGATATGCCAAAATATCATGGTCATTGTACTGCAGTTTTTGCAGTCGCTGCAATATATCTTCCATGGTATGGATACCCTCCAATGTCACTGGATCCTTGATAGTTTACTTGGAATTCTTACCCAGTCTTACTATCGGTACCCCTTTATTTCGAGTGGCACATACACTGGAATGTCCACGACTATTGGACCTTCTTGTCTTCCCCTTGCTTCTACCATTTACTCTTCTGCGGCCCCTGATGTGCCTACTTCTCCTCCTATCGCCGCGGCCCTTGCCGAGGCACATGTGGTCTTTGTTCTTCTTTCCAAACTTATTGGTCGGCTAGTGCTTCTCTTCTTCTTGAATATCCACATTGGTGTGGACACAATTTCTGATTATTCTTAAACAATGGTCGCCCTGGGTTGTTCCTGTGTGCTCGTGCTGGAGATTACATATGCCATTGCAAATTTCTAACTTCACTTATGTTAGTCTTCGCCTGAATCCTCTTACATAATTCTCACAATGCACAATGGGTCGAACTATTCATCTTTGCATGTTTTTATAGGTTTGGTTTCCCGCTCTCCATCCATCAAGTCAATTTCGGACAATAATTGTCAAATCCTCCATAGATTTACCGAATCTTTCACCCTCTTTGGCCATTAAAGGTTCCTTCATCCACTTGTGTCGTCGTGCGCTGCACCTTAACTACTGCACCCAAATCCACTGTCGATTTACCCAATCCTTCCTTGATTTACCCAAATCGGTGCAATGATGCGGCATTAAATCCATATGCTTCAAGAGTGCTCAAAATTCTCATATATCATGGTGTGGTGAGGATTTGTTAGGGAACTGATGTCAAAATGCTCATATATCACGAAGAGAATTAGGGAGCAACCATAAGACTCTAGTATTTCTAATAAAACAACAAAGATAAAGGAACAGATGTGGTAAAGAAGAGTGCCATGACTTCCCGAAGATTTAATTTTGTTGTGATATGGGGTATGGTTTAGACTATATATAGTGAATGTCTAGTGAATTGGTGAATTGACTGGGATGGGACAGATGGGGAACGGTAATTATCACAGTATGGCATGATGGTGTTCATAGATATCATCTGTAGCGACTGCATATTTTGCTGGAGTAATTGTACATGTATCACTCCAAAGGATTGTATATTGACATGGCGATGGTTTATACGATGAAATTTTGAAATGGCGGTTATCCTGACGGTGGTAATAGTAAATGATGGTTTGTACCACTTGTGTGAAGAAAATAATCTCATCATGCTTTAGTCGACATAATGTCTTGTCATGAACAATTGATAGTGATGATGATGATTCAGTCCTGACAATTTTAAAACTACCCAGATTGCCGAAATTGTGATTTTGGAAAGAATTTCTACGTCGGATTCCGGCGAGTCGAGCTCGTTTTAGTTAGCCCTTATATAGAAATGCTTGGTGTTTGTCCATGCTTAAAAATACTGATATGGAGTGCACACTAAAGTATATGGTATAATGAGTGGACTAATATATATATTGGCCACCGCTAGGACTTGCACGAATGATGCTCATTATCTATAGTTCGATTAAGAATATAAATGGCCAATACATTTAACTCATCGATACAATAACCATCTGATTTCCTTCCGGTTTTTTACTTCTGAAAAAAAAAAATATTTGAAGGACACATAGGGTCACACCTGGTTGCATGGGTAATTTCCAACAATCGTAAGAAGATACTAGCTTTTATAATATCTCGTGTAAGTGGTTTCGGGATCACGAGAAGTGGTTTTACATTACAATTTTTCATTCAGCGGAATGATCTTCGACTCGACATGTGTTAAGTGGTAAAAATCCGCTACCACTTACCATTTTCATTCTTCGTGCTAGTTGAAAGTGTGAAATCAACATCAACCATATATCTTTTATTCCACTATTCATCCACCGTATATTGCTACCTCACTTTAACACGTACCAAAATTCATTTTGCCAAAGTTGCCAATGTTATAGAACATGCACCTTTGCCTAGTGGATTGCTTAGTGTAATTTTTAATTAAATCCCTTCATGCTAGAAATGTGGTATGAATATATAACCTTCAACCTGAAATTAAGTTCAACCCTTCAAACTTGATCCCTGATACATATTCCAAAAATTTATATAACTTAAATCCATATGTTTATATTGAAATGGTACCGTTAATATCCTTAATATTCGTTTATACAATCTTTAGACTAATTTTAAAAATCAAATATGCCACGTGTCACAATTTGAGCGTTCCATGTGTCACCCTGGGAAATTAGATGTCAACATTTTAACAACAAATTTTATAGAAATTTTGCTTCAAAGAGTTTGCTGGCAAGTCGAAATTTTGTCATAGAAAGAAAGGTCGCTATTACCTCAGGTTGTTCTATTTTGGGGTGTTGAAAGTAGATGCCGAGGAGAAAGAGTGTTTGCTCCTTCCTCCATGGATGTTTTTTAAGAGTGGGGAAAGTAGATATCGGCACTCTAAACATAAATTTCATAGGAACATTGCTTCGCACAGTTTGCTGGCAAGTGGAAATATTCTCAAAGAAAGAGCGGTCGCTCTTTCTTCAAGTTTTTTCTTTTTTTGCAATTCCCTCATAAATGAAGGGGTGGACGACCCTTCTTCTTCCCAGTATTCTTTTCATAATTTTTTTTTACTACAAGAAGGGTCGATTGATCCTTCTTGTGTTTTACATTTTGGATATAGGTGAATTGTTGGATATAGTGTTAGGATTTTCTTATGCTCCATCCTAGTCCAACCAGCATTATCATTATTTTTCATTTCAGTCATGCATGCATTCATGCAATTGCATGCATCCCAGTCATCAGTATGGTGTCTCCCAGCACCTAGTGCTTAGTTTACTATCCTTGGGAGCCTGTTTCCACTCAGTTCCATCCCTCCTAGTTTGTGATGCGACCTCTCTCACCTACCACAGGAAGAAGTGTGCCCTCTCTCACTTACCACCAGTGACACACTCAGTTGTTGCTCGATTTGTGGATCTGATCCTTGATTTGAGGACAGATTGATTAATACACTCAGTGAGACCTACAGAGAGACTAGTTGATATGTTCTGACTGCAGTTAGCTCCTCATGCGCCCTCCATTAGTGTTCCATGCATCAGTTACACCTACTACATTCAGTTAGACTCAGTTACATTCAGTTAGCTTAGTTTGACATGTGGACAACCACTTGTGATATGATGACACCACTATTGATCTATTGATTAGGACTCCTAGTGCAGATAATACATGCCCATGCATGCTAATTCGAATTGCCACCTTGGCATTCAAATCCTTTCCATTGTATTATTTATTGCTCATATTATGATTAATGAATTAGTGTGACGTTATTCTGCTTCTATCTGAGTTCTACTGTATCATAATTATGTTGCTCTTTTACACCACATTGTCCACTCTTCTTCTATTTTCCTGCTTAATCTTTCTTGTGAGGTATACATCGGCTCTTAGATCTGCTGTGAGGATTTTCACATGGTATCAGAGCATGTTGAGAGTATAGTCTATCTCCATTCTTGAGTTTTTTGCAGGTTATTACCAATATTTTGAGTGTAGCAGTAGTTTTATTCAGTTTTGCAGCAGTAGCAGTTGCAAATATTCTTTATTGTTTTTTGCAGGTCTTCTGCAACAACTTCCATGAATCTGGAAGGAATTCCTCCTCTCTCTCCATTCAACTATGATGAGTGGAAACCAAAGATGATAGCATATTTGAATAGACATGGTATTTTTTATTATTGTTTTGAAAGAGAGTTCGAATCCTCTGAACAGGAGAATGATTGGTTAAATGAAGGTGACAGAGCCTATGGAGCAATGTTGACTGCTATGTCTCATTGTATGCAATCCCACTTCTATGATTCTGCTGAATCTCCAAAAGATCTATGGGCCCATCTGGATGAAAGATTTCGAAAATAGAATGAAGGGATTGATGCAAACTATTTGGAGAGAAATCCCAGTGATGCATTCGCCCTCCTTGATGGTCTCTCTGATCATGATTCAATATCAAACATATCTCATAATGAAGTTGTCCAAAAAGAAGAAGAACTTGCAGATTCAACACTCATATTCTCAATGTCTTCTATTTCGAATTCTAAGCCAGCTCACACTCTAGAAACTGAAGAGGTTCTTAAATCCTCTCTTGCACAAGAGTCTATTGGTTTGCATAATGATGATCTATTGCATGTTTCAGAGGTTAAATCAGCAATAGGAGGTGATGCATTCACTCTCCTTGATCACTTACCTCTTATGTACTACTATATGATCATTTGTACATGTTCTTGGAAGTTCATTGAAGATGTAGGGTATTACCATTTGCTTGGGATCATTTCTCATGCATATCATGGTTCATTTGGTTTTGATCTCACCCCTGTTGGTTCAAAGGAGATCTCAAAAAACCATTTATCCAGTCTCGGAGTTGATTTGAAGTCCAAGCAACCACTATCATATGATGGTTCTTTTGGGCATGATCTCACCTATGATGGTTCAAAGGAGATAACAAAAGACTATCTACACATTCATGGATTTGATCCTACCTCATTTTATTCAAATAACAAGTTCCAGGATCATCCTCATACCATTTTGGATTTGTTCTCATCACATTCGGTCTGAAGAGAAAGTACAAGCACATGTCTCCATATTCGCTTTCATCCACTGAAGGAGAACACAAGGACATGTTTTTGGAGCATGAACCAATTCTTCCCAAGAAGAAGATACCTCCAGACATATGACCAAGCATCACACCTACTTGAGTTTAGACCATTTATTTTCTGGTGTGCCTTACAGTCTCTTTTGAGGGGGGGTATTTTTCCCATGAGATTTTACCCTTTTCCTGTTTCATGGATTGTTCTTTATTATTCATTGTATTGGGTGACCTTTGGTCTCAGTTACCAGGGCCCATGATGGATTAAAGGGGGGTGTTAGGATATTCCTATACTCCATCCTAGTCTTACCATCATTGTCAGTATTTTTCATTTCAGTCATGCATGCATTTTTGCATGCAGTCATGCAATTGCATGCATGCATGCAATTGCATGCATGCATGCAATTGCATGCATCCCAGTCATCAGTATGGTGTCTCCCAGCACCTAGTGCTTAGTTTACTAGCCCCGAGGGCCTATTTCCACTCTGTTCCATCCCTCCTAGTCTGTGATGCGGCCTCTCTCACCTACCATGGGAAGAAGTGCGCCCTCTCTCACCTACCACCAGTGACACACTCAGTTGTTGCTTGATGTGTGGATCTGCTCCTTGATTTGAGGACAGATTGACTGATACACTCAGTGAGACCTCCAGAGAGACTAGTTGATATGTTCTGACTGCAGTTAGCTCCTCATGCGCCCTCCATTAGTGCTCCATGCATCAATTACACCTACTACATTCAGTTAGACTCAGTTACATTCAATTAGCTCAGTTTGACACACGGACAACCACTTGTGATATGATGACACCACTGCTGATATGATGATTAGGACTCCTAGTGCAGATAAGCCATGCTCATGCATGCTAATTCGAATTTCCACCTTGGTATTCGAAACCTCTCCATTGTATTATTTATTTTTCATATTATGATTAATGAATTAGTGTGATGTTATTCTGCTTCTATCTGAGTTCTACTGTATCATAATTCTGCTGCTCTTTTACACTACATTGTCCACTCTTCTTCTATTTTTCTTCATAATATTTCTTGTGAGGTATACATCAGCTCTTAGATCTGCTGTGATAATTTTCACATATAAGTGTTCACAATTATCTACTAAACGAAGGGGCGAACGATCCTTCTTGTCGAAAAATGGAAGTCAAGACAATTGTTTTTAATATGGTATAACTTAGTTGATGTTCGGGTCCCTATTATTTACAGTGGAAGTCGGAAGTCGGGAATTGTCATCCTAGCCTTTGTAGATTAAATATTTTTACATTTATCTCGTAAATGAAGGGTCGGCTGACCCTTCCTCCAGGAATGGATTTTAGGAGTGGTTAAAGTAAATATAGACACTCTAAACAAAAATTTCATAGGAACATTGCTTCGCACAGTTTGCTGGAAAGTGGAAATATTCTCAGAGAAAGAGTGGCCACTCTTTCTTCAAGTTGTTATATTTTTACAATTCCCTCATAAATGAAGGGTTGACCGACCTTTCTTCTACCCAGTATTATTTTCATAATATTTTTAGACTGCGAGAAGGGTCGATCGATCCTTCTTGTGTTTTCCATTCTGGATATAGGTGTTCATAATTATCTACTAAGTGAAGGGACAATTGATCCTTCTTGTAGGAAAACAGAAGTCGGGACAAACATTTTTTATATGTTATAACTTAGTTGATGTCCAGGTCCCTATTATTTACAGAGTAATTCAAAAGTAGGGAATTGTCGGCCTAGCCTTAGGATATTAAATATTTTTACATTTCTCTCGTAAATGAAGGGTTGGCAGACCCTTCTTGTGCTCAGTATTCTTCCAGTGTTCACCATTTTGGATATACATGAATTGACGCGCTAGCCTTCGTAGATTGAATATTTTTACAATTCCATCATACATGAAGTGACGACCAACCCTTCTTCTTCCCAGTATTCTTTTCATAATAGTTATAGACTGCAAGAAGGGTCGGTCGATCCTTCTTGTGTTTGCCATTATAGATATAGGGAATTATTGGATATAGGTTTTCACAATTATCTACTAAACGAAGGGGCGACCGATACTTCTTGTCGGAAAACGGAAGTCGGGACAAACATTTTTTATATGTTATAACTTAGCTTATGTCTGGATCCCTACCATTTAGAGTGGAATTCAGAAGTCGGGAATTTTTCGCCTAGCCTTCGTAGATTTAATATTTTTACATCTCTCTCCTAAATGAAGGGTCATCTGACCCTTCTTGTGCTCAATATTCTTCCAGTGTTCACCATTATTCTTATACATTAATTGACGGCCTAACCTTTGTAGGTTGAATATTTTTACAATTCCCTCATAAATGAAGGGGCGGTCACTCCTTCTTGTGCCCAATATTATGTTCATAATAGTTATAGACTGCAGCAAGAAGGGTCGGTCAATCCTTCTTGTGCTCAGTATTCTTCCAGTGTTCACCATTTTGGATATACATGAATTGATGTCCTAGCCTTCGTAGTTTGAATATTTTTACAATTCCCTCATAAATTAAGGGTTGACCGACCCTTCTTCTTCCTAGTAATATTTTCATAATAGTTATAGACTGGAAGAAGGTTCAGTCGATCCTTCTTGTGTTCATCATTCTGGATATAGGTGTTAACAATTATCTACTAAACAAACGGGGGACTGATCTTTCTTGTCAGAAAATGGAGGTGGAACAAACATTTTGTATATATTATAACTTATTTGATGTTCGGATCCCTACTATTTACAGCGGAAGGCAGAAGTTGGGAATTGTCAGCCTAGACTTCGTAGATTAAATATTTTTACATTTCTCTCGTAAATGAAGGGTCGGTCGACCCTTCTTGTGCTAAGTATTCTTACAGAGTTCACCATTTTGGATATACATGAATTGACGGCCTAGCCTTCATAGGTTGAATATTTTTACAATTCCCTCATATATGAAGGGTCGGCCGACCCTTCTTCTGCCAAGTATTATTTTCATAATATTTCTCGACTACAAGAAAGTTCGGTCGATCTTTCTTGTGTTCACCATTCTAGATATAGGGAATTTCTGGATATAGGTGTTCACAATTATCTACTAAACGAAGGGACGAACGATCCTTCTTGTCAAAAAACGAAAGTCGAGACAAACATTTTTTATATGTTATAACTTAGCTGATTGTCGGATCCCTACTATTTACAGCAGAAGTTGAAATTCAGGAATTGTTGGCCTAGACTTTGTAGATTAAATATTTTTACATTTCTCTCGTAAACGAAGGGTCTGTCGACCCTTCTTATTAACTTATTTGATAATATATACTAGTGGAATAAATTATTCTTTTTTTAAAATAAGTATTATTTTTAATGTGCTCTTGTAATTTTATATTTCATAAATTGCTTCTGAAATGGATTTTGGTTCTCAACAATGTGTCATGTTGTTTTCTATTTCAGAAAACGTTTTTGAAATGGATTTTGGTTCTCAACAATGTGTGGACCTCCTTTTAAATGGATTAAAAGTTGTTGAAGGAATATCTTTTCCAAAAATAAAGTTGTTGAAGGAATATATTTTCCAAGACTTTAAATGCAAGTCTTCAATTGCCCTATCCATCAGAAGGTGCAGATACGTTGTCAGAGGTAGCTGGTGGTTATATTCAATGGCATGCATCTGAGATCATTAACCACATTGGATCTACTCTTCATGAGAATGAGGTGAATGATATACGAGCTTCTACTTAGATGAGTGTAGAACATATCACAACAACTGAGAATAAATATTCTTTTATTATGAGAAAATTTAAGTTGTTACATAAGTGTTTAGAATGCAAGGATTGCATTTCCATAGGTTTTGTAACAAATGTGAGTGGGACTGATTTTGTTGGGGGAACGTTTTTGGGTGACTTCTCCTTTGGTATTTTGGTGGATGAAGTGTGTTTTTCTTGTATGGCATGTTGTCCAAGTTTAAGCAATAGAGGTTTTTTTGTATGGCTGATTAAAAGAATCATAGATTTTAATAAAAAAACATTTCTTTCTGTTGAAATCAATTTCAACAATAATCAATCTGAAACTGCTTTGAAAGTATTAAGAGAAAATCACAATATCAAGTTTGTGGGAGAGAAAGTTAACTTGATACATCAGTGTTATTTAAAGCCAAATTATGTTGCACGTGGAATAGTGTCAATTGTTTTTTATGGAGACGTTGTACAATTCAAACCACTAGATGTTGGTGAGTTTGGTATTTTAGTTCATAAAGTCTTTTGAAATTGCGAGGATTGTGGTGTATTTGAAGGCTCCCTTGTAAGATGGCTTGCAAACAATTTGCTTGACCTCAACGATGTTCGTTTGGATGTTATACTAAACAATAACACAGACGAAGACATGGTCAACATTTGGAATACTTTTGAAGAATGTCCTTTACAGATGGTCCTTACAGGTACTCCCCATTGTGAATATACAGGTGTTAAAGGTAATGTAACAAGGCCATACAATTATGTAAAGCGAAAATTGTTATAGGTCAAACCTGCACCTCTTCGTCAGTGATCATCTTGAGCTGTTGATCACACAAAAGGACAACTTGGATGGAGGAGCATGTTGACCTTAGATGAGACCTTGACTTACTCCACCTCCTTGCAAGCTGGAAAAACCCTAAAAAATGTCATTTTGAGACATGAGTGCTACTCTACTTCAATAGACTAGCGCCTGTACCCTACTCCAGTGTGCAATAGCAGGGCTCAAGCCTCATGGGCGCTACTCCTCTTCAATAGAGTAGCGTTCAACATTTAAAAAGTGTTGAGCGATAGTTTAAAAACACTATAGTAGCGCCCTCGGCGCTACTCCATTGTGAAATAGCAGCGTACACCTCAAAAGATGATTAAAAAATAATTAATTTCACGAAGAGGATTAGTTGCAGTTGGTTTCCCAAATTCCCCAACTTCCTCCATAACCATCTCTCGACCTGAACTGCCTCCCTTGTCCTATAAATACAAGGAGGAATGAAGAGAGGGGTTAGACATGAATGCTATTGAAAGAATTTTAAAGAGAAGCTTGTGTTGAAGGAGGTTATGCTGGAAGATTTCCAAGCCAGAGAAGAGAAGGAGCCCAGGATCAGGTTGCAGGAGCATGCTACAAAGTCAGGTATACTTTGTATCATCAATTTGCATTTGACAATAAAAATTTGAAGCATCTTTCTTGTCCCAAATCAAGTGTTCATTGTGTTATGTACTTGTTTGTATCTGTTTTGGTTAATATTTGATGTTTAAATTGCTTTGTCCATTTCATAATTATATATTATCCAAGATACGCTGAGAAAGGTACTTGTATTGTAGGTTTATCGAATGGGAGGTTGACTTGAGGATCAAGCGCAAGATTTAATAAGAGCTAGGATCGAACTTCATTCAAAAGGTATGTTCTCAAGACCTATAACCTATTTCCATTCATAAACATCTCTGTAACACAGTTAGTATGCTTACCTGTCATCCCCTTTCAGTTGATAGTATCTGTTTCCTACTATAGGGTAGTTTTTCCCGCCAACAGACTCGCGACTCCGCTGGGGAAAGTTGTTTTTCTGCTCTAGGAAACCTTTCTTGTTTGTCTTCCTAGAACCATTTTAACTCCTTTAATTTGCTGAGAGACCCTGTAGGTATCCCATGCTTGCTTCTCTCTGCTTCACTCAGTCTTTTTGCATCTTTTCAAAGTCAGTTTTTAATTCTTTAAGACCTTAGCGTTACTCTGTTATACATACAGTAGCGCCCATATGCTACTCTGCTATACATACAGTAGCGCCCATCTCTCCAGGAGCGCTAGTTTCCCTACTGCACAATAGGGTACATTCCTATAGCCTTCTGTTGGTAGTTTGGTTGAGTTTTATGCCTTTTTGGGTGGTCTTCTGACTTTGTTTTAGGTCTCCTTGACTGGTACTTGAGGTTTGTAACTTTTCTTTGAGTCTTAGAACCTTTCTTTGATTCTTTTTGCCATCTTTAGATCGCTTGCTTACTTGTGGAATGTTTGGTCCGTTTATAACTCTTTTTGAAGACTAGGCTTTGTTCCTCAGTGAAAACTCCTGCTTATTTTTGCCCTGACTCTGTGTTGCTGACCTACAAACATGTATGCTTTGCATTTGTTGTTTTTGGCAACACTTGTTTTCTCTTTACCTATCTTATCCTTTGTTTTAGGGTTTGGTCCGTTTTGGAGCCTGTGGGGTGTCTTGCAACTTGTTGAGTTCCAACTTTCCTTAACTTTTTGTCTTTTCCGGTATCAAGTGTGTTTAAAGTGCTTTAGTTTGATTCATTTCTCATTCCTTGTGTTAGTAGGGTGGTTGTTAGCTTGCTTTCCTACCGTTTGCTTGGCATAGTGGTCTTGTTAGGGTTTGATGCTTTGGGTCAATCCTCTTGTGTTTGATTCCCAGTTTTGAGTATCCTTCTCCTTTGTTTTCTCCCCACTTTGCTTCCGAGTGTGAAGGCTTTTTCTTTTGCAAAAAACCTGTAGGACAAGTCTTTGTTGAGCTAGTGTTTTGATAGCTGTAAGCTTACGAGCCATTTTTAGCCATACTTACACATTGTGGATAAGTATTATTTGTTTTCCATGTTTATAGTTCTTTTTCGTTTATAATAACAGAAAAAGCAAAAATTTGGTAGCTTAGGGTTAGTAAGGCTTATATTTTTTACAAGATAGCATAGGTTATTTTGTTTACAATTTCAAAAGAAAACAAAAAGGAAATTTGAGTAGATTTGCTCAGTTTTCAATTTGGAAAGAACATTAAATGAAAAAATAAAAAGTTTTGTTGTTGAAAGTTATAATTTATACACTTTGCTTTCCTGTTGCAACCACGCCACACAAACACACTACCTTTTGAGTAATAAAAGCCCTAAAAATATTTAATAAAATTAAATAGCAACAATTTTCTTTTTAGGGATACACTACACCAACTAGTCTTGGTTAGGATCTTATGTTTAAATCACCTTTAACCACCCAAGGTCACACATTATGCAAAAATCGTAGTTTGACTATCACAGGTAAACCCACTTCATTCAAAGCTTGCCTGGGATCTATGCAGTAGGTCTTGTGAGATCAGATTGTTGGGAATACTCCTCCTACTTTCTGTTTCGAGCATATAACAGGATTGGATCGCATTTGGGGACTCTTGAGTTTCGGGCTCAATTACCCTGCCCACGCCTTCTAATTCGACCAGAGACTGTTCCCCCAGGAGTTTTTGGTGTTGTGGTATCCTTAGTATCTGACCATAGGTTCATACACAGGTGATAGCGGAGAGTATATCTATTGTACCTAGGACAGACGTGGGAGGAAATCCCTTGCAGGTCTTTGGGAGGGCGGTTGGGTGATTCCAGCGCTTGCACCCTTAGTCATTGTATTGTGGACACCGAGTAACTGATATTCATCCTTCGTTGATCTGTTCTGGGCCCTCATCATCCCAGACTCTTCTCCGGAAGGCATCTTGTTTGCTTGGTTTGCATACTTAGGACTTTTTAGTGGTGTGTTGTTTGCCCCCTAGTCTTAGTGGCCACTAGGTTTTCTAGTTTTATTTTTATATATAATCGTGGAAAACCAAGAACTTCGTAGGTCGAGAAGGTTGCAAAACCTTCCTCCACTTAGAATAGAACCACTACCACCAGCTAGACGACAAAGGGTAGACCCCAGTGTTCCTTTAGAAACCACTGGTGAAATAGAACTTCCTGAGGAACTTTTTACAACGGAAAATCCTGAAATAGAAATTCCTGAGGAACTACCACCTGAAATAGAGTTTCCTGAAGAACTACAAACTGCAACAGAAAGCCCTGAAATAGAGGTTCCTGAGGAACCACAACCAGGGACTCCAGATCAGCGACATTTTAGTTCAGTTAAGATTGAAGATCTCACTTCTGCAGAGTTCAGTACTCCTTTTAATCCTCCTCTGACTAATCTTAGAGTTCCGCTGTTGTTACCCGTTGGTTTCCAGCAACCAGATTATAGTGCATATAATTTCACACCTGAGCATTTTATGACTAATCCAGGAGGCGAACTGGGAATTCCACAGACTCCCACCATAGGGATGAACACAGATACTGTAAATCCTCCTCTTACTGTTACACCGAGTTCAGCACAAACAACCCTTGTGTCCACTCCGTCCTTCAGTTTTAATACTGGCATGTTAGGCATGCCTAGTTCAACAACTATGGCATTTACCTCTACACCTACTTTTGGACCTAGCAGTATAGCTAATTTAGTTCCACCTCATGTGACTCAACTGTCATATCACATACCCAATACTTGGATTTCCACACCCGCTATAGGGCCAAGTGTTGATGCAACTGTGCCTGTCATGAGTACCATGACCGCACCGTCTACGTCAGCTACTACTGGTTTTAATACCTTTGCAGGTCCCAACACGAATCAAGGTAATATACCTGCAGGAAACGTCCCTTTTTCCTTATTTTCAGGAGGAGGGGGGTAACATTTTTAACCAACAATATGGCGGGGCTAACACCCAGCCACAGTGGACGAACCCACAGAGCACTAACCCACTTTCATATGGGTGGGGGAATTTCAATAATACTTTCACCCAACAACAAATGGAAAGGGGCAATCCCTACCAACAAATGGTCGGGGGAAACCCCTACCAACAGATGATTGGGGGCAACCCCTACCAGCAGATGGCTGGGGGCAACCCCTACCAGCAGTTCACGGGTCAAACAATGGGTGGTTCCCCCTTTATGACCCCAGCTTATCAAATGTCGTCTTATAGACCTCGTTTACCGTTTCTTGCAAATCTAAATTTGCCAGACCTTTCCAAGTTGACAAATGATTCGGTGTATCACAACGCCACATGGCCACCTATCCCCACCAAGTTACCTTCGGACATTCCAAACTTTGAAAGCAAAACAGGCGAAGACCCTGGTGACCATGTCACTACTTTCCATTTATGGTGTTCCTCGAACTCATTAAATGAAGATTCCATCAGGTTGAAACTATTCCAAAGAACCTTAACCGATGCTGCAGCCAAATGGTACATTGAGTTACCTGCAGCTACATTCTTTAACTTTGGGGATCTCGCGACTATTTTTCTGAACCACTTCCAGCTTCCTGTTTGGTATGATGCCGGAACAAACCTTTTGTCTACATTTAGACAAAATAAAGACACTCACTTATCTGATCACATTCAGGAGTGGCAAAGACAGAAGAGGCTCATTAAAGCCAACATACCTCCAGAATTCCTTCTTGAGTGGTATTTGAAATCACTCCTTCCTTATATTTCTAAGGAAGTAGCTACTTCTGGAGTGTCTACTAAGGAAGAAACCATCTTACGGACCCAACAGTTAGACCTTGTTTACGCACAATCTGGGTTACTTTATGAAATCATACCTGATGAATCGCGATCAAATACTGATCTGAGCAAACCTAAACCTGGACCACATGCTTACGGAATTGTATCTAAGGTTTTCACCCTAGCTTTTGAAAATGAGCACCTACTAAGGAGAAGGGCCTCCTTAGTAGCAGTTCAATAAACAGTAAATAAAAGCAGTAAAACAATATGAAATTTAACCTAGCATGAGCATTAACATAAATAACAAAACATGAAAATATGGTGAAGATCTCTCTTTTTGTATTAAAAATTACCTCAGATGTAGAGGTTGGTGGAGCCTTTGCAGCAGTTTAAGAGGATTGCTTCCAAGCTCCAGTGTTGTTCCTTCTCCTTCTTCCAAAAGTGTTTTGGAAATGGGGCCAAATGGGGTTCTCAAGTGGAAAATAGATCCAAAGGTAGAGCTAGGGTTTCATGAGAATTTTTGGCAGAGTGAGGATAGGGATGATTGTGGATGTGAAATGGGGAGCCTCCATCACCTATTTATAGGTTTTTAGTGGTGGAGTGCTGACCCATGGTTTTGGGCACCATATGGTTTAGGTCAGTTGTATAGGGTTTTTGCTTCCTTTTTTCCCTCTTTTTCCTCTTTTTTGTATTTTTTATTCCCTTTTTAGAGGGCTTTTGCTATTTTTGGAGGAATTTACATTATTTTTGGGGGGGAAAATGGGGTTTTGGGCCTTTTGGAGGCTTTTAATGGGTTCTTAAGGTTTTGGAGGCAAATATGGTAGGAAATATGGACAAATGAGTCATGTAATGAGGGAGATGAGGTAGTGAGCACTTTTTGGGTGTTAACAGATTTCCCCCTGATGTGTGAGGGCAAGAGATCATCATATGGCCAATAGACATCATAAGTCTTTTATGGTTTTCCTGGGATGTGGAGAGGAGAAGAAACGAACTAGAGCCCGGAACAATGGTCCCGAACAAACTGCAAAAACTGAAAGTACATGACCTCAATAATGAATGAGGAATAATCTGAATATATGGACGAGGCATGCATTCCCATGCTCGTATCAAGATATATATAAAAAATAACAATGAGGCCCAATAATGGGGGCCTAAAGGATACATGGAGAACCACTGTGTACATCATAAGGGTCCAGAGGGCACACAAATTTGGGACATACTGCTGGGATGACCATGTCTGAGCTGAAGAACTGATACACTGGAATAACAACAGTACTGTTGAGTGTGGTACCAGAGGAACTGATGAGCTGCTGGATCATAGTGACGGGGAGTCATACCCTCAATGGTACACTAAACTGGAACTCAACTGGGTACTCAAGGAAGCATATAACTGGATGGCTTCCGAATACAATCGCCAACGCAACCTGGACATCCACGGGAACATTTAACTGGGCATTCCGAAGTGACTCACCAATGTGCTAGAGTCGGGGGAAATCTGGGGTCTTCGACCAATAACTGAAGGGGTATATACCCTGCGCAATTCTCAATGATGCAATCAAGGTGTTGAAGTCGAGCATGTGAGAAACCACCACTCGGAGAGGTAATGATGACTCCTCTCAAAATGGTCCGTAGGCACTCACCACAAATGGTGATGAGTCCAAGGTGCAGGGACCTCTGGGTCTATCCTCTGGAATAGATGGGCTGTCGTCGACAAAGGGAGACCTGCAACTAGCAAGGAAATGATGTTTCCCTGATAAGAGCACGAGGTGGAGAACCGGCGAGTGAGAGTACTGATGGTAGGACTGACATACTGTGGGGGTAAGGAATAACTAGGCAAGTAGAGTGGGTGGACTCAAACTTCCTTTGTTCAGAGTATGATGGTGGGATTGATCAGGCAGCATATGAAACTAACTGGTGGGAAAGGGATCATAGCTGTAATGGACCAAGGATGGTGTCTGGGATGAGTGATACTCAAGTTGGTGTAAGATGACAGGAGACTGCAGAATACTCTGAACAAAGGCGACCTTATTGGGGGTGCTACCGAGATGATCGATCACGGTGCTGAGAGGTACAGGGGGGAATTCTTCAGGGGTTAAGGAACTAGAAGAAGTGTGTTCAAAATGGTACTGTCGTGTGGATTTATACGAGCCCAGGACAGTTCATGCTCGTGATTGCTTTCAATTTTAAGGAGTCTGAAAGCGATAAGAAGACTCTGAAATAATGGAATGGTACTGTCGTGTGGATTTGTACGAGCCCAGGACAGTTCATGCTCGTGGTTGCTTTCAATTTTAGAGAGTCTGAAAGCAAATAAGAAGACTCCAGGGGGGGTGCTTTTTCGTGTGTTAGTCTCCAACGCCCGAAGAAGCATAAAAGGATGCAATGAAGAACTCTTCTAGCTGGTGTGACTAGAGTATTCCTTTTTTGTAATTAGTCTACCACGTCCGGAAAAGGATTAAACTTATACCAGATAGACTCCCTTTCAGGTATTTTAACGAGCATGAAAGGAAACAAGATTGCTCGGCGATCTTTTCATTGTTTTAGGAGTCAGAAAAGAGCTTAACAGAAACTCCCTAAGTGCCTTTTTCGTAAAGGACTTGTCCGGCCCGAAAAAGGGATAAAATTATACCGAACAAAAGGAATGGACAGGCAAGGAGGAAGTGCTCAATCAAGGAACATCAATGAGAACCAAGAACGAGGGTGGGGGGGAACATTGGTGGGCCTCCTTGTGGGATGATGAATGGTGGCAAACTAACGAAATAATTGCAGTATGAATGGAGTGAATGGCTCATGTAAAAAATGTGTAACAATCCGATGGCGGTCGATGTGGCACGCAAACAAAGGCAGCAAGGTGTTGGGACTCAATGTTGATATTGGTCCAGGTGAGAGCGAGAAATGATCTCAAGCATCATCACGAGCTCGGAAAACTGAATCCGGCAATATAAAGTGTCAAAAACGGGTAACGGTCGAGGTGGCAAGCGAACTGAGGCAACGGGGGGCATTTTGGAAAAAATACCCGAAAAATCTGAGGGTGAGAGCAAGAAATGATCTCAAGCATCATCACGAGCACGGAAAAATGAATCTAACGACATAAAAAGTGTCAAAAACGGAGAACGATCGAGGTGGCACGCAAACCGAGATGACTAGGGGCTGGTAAAAATGCCAAAAAGTTTTTTGTGAGAGCGAGAAATGATCTCAAGCATCATCACGGGCACAAAAATATGAATCCGGCGGTGCAAATGGTGCGAAAAATGGAGGTCATAAGGACTCTGGAATGGTCAAAGAAAATAACTAGGTTAAAAAATGGTTGCAAATAAAAGGTGATCCCACGAAGCCAAGGAGGCAGTGGTGGGGAGAAATGATGACCCGTGGGGGAAGAATACTAAGTGTATCGAATCAAATCATATATACAAGTGATATGTGACCTCAAAAATGGTTGAGATCATGCATGTGAAAAAGTGAGCAGGGTTAATGGCCTGCCCCCATGCTATGTGCATGGGGTTTGTGATTATGGATCACATATGTGTTTGTTTGAATAAGGGGGTCATGGACGTGCTGAGATAGATGTGATGGGGAAGGGTCAAAATGATTAACCATGCCCCCTATCCCAGGGTCGAGGTAATCTATTATGCCCCCTAACTCAGCGGTGTCAATGTGGTGTTCTATGATAGCGGGGTCAAGACCAGGAATTTCGGTATAGGACGAGGCAAAGACATCGCGAAACTCTTGGAAAAAAAATTTGTTCTCTCCAATCTCATACTCAGTGCAGGAGGCTCCTAACGTAATGAGTTCAGGAGCACCGGCTAGGGCAGAGATATCAATGTGGATTGTGGGTGAGATATTGGTCATGTTTCCTTCCTCGAAGGCGTCGGGAGCGGTAATGGGATCCTTAAACCAGTCGACTTTGGCAGGGAGGAAATATTTGGACTCAACCGAGAATTGGGTGGTTGTGGTGGAGGACTCTTCCGGGAGGAAATAAGAGCGATGGTGCATATCTTCCTAGGGGTAATCAGGGGCAGTAAGAGCCTCTAGAATCTCCTCATCATTATGGAAACTTTGAGTTGTCAAATCGGTTGACGAGGGAGTGGTAGTAGAAGAGATCATATAGATGGTATTAATCTCTCCGGATGAGGGGGATACTGGGGGGTGGATCTCCTCAATGGTGGGGGGCGCCGTCTCAAGGTCCAAATTATTCATCTCGTAGAGAGATTCTCTGTAATCTGGAGACCAGGACAGTTATGTGAGTAATGGCCGTAAATACCGCATATTGCACAAGGGTGGTTGGTACGCAGTGATTTATCACAAGGCTTGGGGGCTGGGTCGAGTTGGACAACCGGGATGTTGGGGTCGTCGTCAAGCATTTGCATGTGCTCTTGTAATGAAGGTAATTGTGGACATTGATGGGTGGGATGGCCTAACTCATCACACAACGAGCATTTGGGAGGAGCACGAAACACGGGGGGGGGGGGGGGGGCTTTAACCATTTTGGGCGGGGGCACAGCAATGTATGCTTGTGGGCCTCTACCCCTAGTGTGCTTGAGAAGAGGGGATGGATTGGCCGATGAGGAAGGGGTAGTAACACCAGGAGGTGGCTGACTAGTAGTGGTGATGGGTTTCACCAGTTGTAGGACGACATTTGGTGTCGGAGGGATAACAGGAGGCGTAATGTACCATACGGGTAATCCTAAGGTTAAACCGGGGAGGCTAAGGGTAGCCATAACTGGGGCGCTCACTACTCCTAAAGGGGGGAATAGGAAAGGGATTGTATGGATGGGTGTAACACCAACATGACTAGGTACCAAAGGTGGTTGAGGTAGCAAGGGCGGTTGATGGTTGGGGGTTGGTGTATTGTGGGAAAAGGTACATAAGTCAGATACTTTGGTCGCGGGTGACGGGGGTGGAATGGCTTGGAACGTTGAAGTCATTGGCATATCTGAGTAAACTCCGAGTCCCACTGAGGAAACCAACGAAGTAGCTATGCCGCAAGCAGGTTGTTCAACCATGGGGAGAACATTTTCGGGTGCAGCGGGGGCATTGGGATCATAATAGGTGAGTTGATCGACCTTGACCACGCGTCCGTCATGGGGGAACATCATGGTACGAAAAATGGATGAGGCAACCGCCCGCATGGCGTACATGTAACTGCGGCCAAGTAAGAGGTTATAATCAAGTTGGGCATTGATGACCTCTATGTCAATGAGCATGGTTTTGCTAGCCAACTAGACGGGGACATTAGCTAAGAGACCTTGGGGTTGAGCCGAAAGGTCATCGTAGGCTCGCAACGCAGTGGTGGACTGCTGGAGAGTAGGGGATCCCAACTTCTACCAAACGAATGTGGGCATAGCGCATGTAGAGGCACCTTCATCAATGATGCACCGATGGATGACAAGATTCCGAATGGATATAGAAACTTGGAACGCTAATGTGGAAGGCAGGCGTGGTTCGGATTGGTCCAAATCAAAGGCCATTATTCGTGAATCATTTGGGTCAATAGCACCAATGGCTGAGAGCAAAGTCTTGCGCTGTGTAGGACAATTTTTTAAGACCTCTAACGCAGACATGGCTGCGAGGGACTGGGCTAGGTCATATACAATGTTGTAATTAGACGCAGCACGGGCATTGGGGTTATTGTTGATGCGGTGAAGTGGGAAGTGAGGTGCTTTGGAGGCGCCATCAAGTGGAGCCGGAGATATGCGTAACGACTGAACAGTGGGATGAGCATTAGTGTTTTTATCAGCGGGAGGGGCTTCGGGGGTGGAGCCATATTGGTTCCGACGGGTTTGAAGGTTGACATCGGCAGATGACATCATTAACAAGTGATGGGTACCTGAGTCGAACATGGGTTGATCAGGAGCGGCATAAATGATTTGTTGTTGTGGTGGCACATTTCCTTGAGGGGGAACCAACGGTTGAGTGTTCACTATGCCTTGGGTTGGTAAAGGGTTTTGTAGCACCAAGAGTTGATTCTGAGGTGGTGGGGGGTTGGGCGGCGCCTAAGGAGTCACGTGCTCTTGGCGGTGGGCATCATCAGTCCAGAGTTGCCAAGCTCGCTCCAAATGTGGGCAAGCGTGTGTGTAGTGGCCATAGACCCCACAAATAGAACAAGGATGGTTTGTTCGCAAATTAGGATTTTTGGCTTGTTTGGGCGGCCGATCAGGGTTCTGGTTGGAAAGTGCTGCGTTATTGTTGTTTGGGGGATTGGGAGGTTGAACGCCTTAGTCTAGAGGGGGGTTGTTCCCATGGTTACGGCCTTTGCCGCAGTTTTTCTGGCCCTGTTGGCACTGGTTATTTTGATTCTGTTGCACATACACTTGCCCTTGGGCAGCAGGTGGGTTCTGGGGTTGTGCAAGGGCGGGAGTAGGCTGTGGTGGATAATAAGTAGGTGGAGGCGGCGCAGGTGCTAAACCTTGTGGGGGTTGCTGATATGTCTGCAGAACGGGTTGTGGGTTTGCCGCAAGGGCTGCCTGTGGCGGGTAATAAGCAGGTTGGGCTTGAGAGGATACAGGAGTTGGTGCAGCCTGTGGGTGGTAATATGGTTGAGGTATGACCAGGGGGGCGTAAGCGGGAGATGCATGGCCGAAGCACTGAGGTGGACACGAGGGTCCGTGGGAATGATGGTGATGTGCCATGGTAGCATACGAATTGGTTGCTCCGGACTGGGATGTAGCCCATGAAATTTCAGGGCCAGGGCTAGGACATGCTATGGAAAAGGGCTAGTTATGTGAGGCTATACGACCAATGATGCCATCTGCGGCATGGAATTCCCCCGGTGCATCGTGTCGGGAGGAATCGCCGCAGGGGGCGACAGGGATGATGGAATATAGGTAACCAGACTGGGCGTAAATAAGGTCATATTGTTGGGCTTTGAGGATGGCCTCTTCTTCAGGCTGGAGTCGCTCGGATGCCACATCCTTGGCAATGACAGGAAGGAGAGATTTTAGAAACCAATCTAAGAAGATACGGTCGTCTAACTTGATTTTGCAGAGGCCGCGACGTCGACGCAACTCATGAATGTGGTTAGTGATGTGGGTGGCTGTGTTTTGTCTGCAAGACAGTAGGATCTCAACTCCCACGTCATAGCAGACAGGTAACTGAAAGAACTGCAGGAAAGTCGAGGAAAGGGAAGTAAAGGTGGAATGGGTCCCATGGGGCTGCTCGATGTACCACTTAGCTGCAGAGCCAGTGAGGGTGCACTGTAAAAGACGGAGGCGGACAGAGTCTTCCACTATGGAGTTGGAGGAACACCATAGATGGAAGGACATAATATGGTTCTGGGGGTCTTCACCTTCCTTTCCCTCAAACTTAGGGATGTCGGAGGGGAGCTTGGTGGGCATGTGAGGCCACGCAGGGTCGTGTCTGATGGGATCGTTAGTCAGTTTGGCCAGGTCAGGAAGGTTGAGACTAGCCATGAATGGAAAACTAGTAGAAGGATGTGACATACTAGTGGTTGTGACCATGTTGGGGCCAATGCCCCCGAGTGGAGGGGCTGGGTTTGGGACGTTGCCCCCAGGTGGAGGAACGAAAGTGGTATGGGACGGTCCTGCACCACCAAGGGTAGTGTCAGTCATTGATGGAGTTAGGATGGGTATGCTAGCCACTGGAATGGGTACAGTGATCGGAATGGTAGATGTGGGCCCCATCGAGGGCATACCCAAAGCGGGTGTGGTAGCTGGTATGGTGGTAATATGGCTGAGGTGTGACTAGGGGGGCGTAAGCGAGGGATGCATGGCCGAAGTACTGAAGTGGACACGAGGGTCCGTGGGAATGATGGTGATGTGCCATGGGAGCATACGAATTGGTTGCTCCGGACTGGGATGTAGCCCGTGAAAGGTCGGGGCCAGGGCTAGGACGTGCTATGGAAAAGGGCTGGTTATGTGAGGCTATATGGCCAATGATGCCATCTGCGGCATGGGATGCCCTTGGCGCATCGTGTCGGGAGGAATCGCCGCGGGGGGCGTCAGGGATGATGGAATATAGGTAACCAAACTGGGTGTAAATAAGGTCAAATTGCTGGGCTTTGAGGATGGCCTCTTCTTCGGACTGGGGTCGCTCGGATGCCACATCCTTGGCACTGACAGGAAGAAGAGATTTGAGAAACCAATCTAAGAAAATACGGTCGTCTAACTTGATTTTGCAGAGGCTGTGGCGTCGACGCCACTCATGAATGTGGTCAGTGATGTGGGTGGCCGTGTTCTGTCTGCAAGACAGTAGGATCTCAACTCTCGCGTCATAGCGGACAGGTAACTGAAAGAACTGCAGGAAGGTCGAGGCAAGGGAAGAAAAGGTGGCATGGGTCCCATGGGGCTGCTCAATGTACCACTTAGCTGCAGAGCTAGTGAGGGTGCACTATAACAGATGGAGTCGGACGGAGTCGTCTACTATGGAGTTGGAGGAACACCATAGATGGAAGGACATAATATGGATCTGGGGGTCTTCACCTGCCTTGCCCTCAAACTTAGGGATGTCGGAGGGGAGCTTGGTGGGCATGTGAGGCCACGCAGGGTCATGTATGATGGGATCGTTAGTCAATCTGGTCAGGTCAGAAAGGTTGAGACTAGCCATGAATGGCAAACTAGTAGAAGGATGTGACATACTAGTGGTTGTGACCATGTTGGGGCCAATGCCCCCGAGTGGAGGGGCTGGGTTTGGGATGTTGCCTCCAAGTGGAGGAGCGAAAGTGGTATGGGACGGTCCTACACCACCAAGGGTAGTGTGAGTCACTGATGGAGTTGGGATGGATATGCTAGCTACTGGAATGGGTACAGTGATCAGGATGGTAGATGTGGGCCCCATTGAGGGCATACCCAAAGCAGGTGTGGTAGCTGGTGTGGTGGCGAATGCTCCACCAATGGTCCCTACAAAGAAAGGGTTGGAATTCATGCCAGCCATGGGGCTGGTTGGTGCAGTGAAGTGGGGTTCTCGGACTCTGCCTCGGAATCAGAGGTAAAATAAGGGGCATCTAAATCGGGTGACGGAGTTCTATGCCGTTGACGAGTGGAGTCAAGTGACAAAGCTCGAGATCTATGATGAGTGGTATCAAGTGATGAATATCTATGTCTATGACGGGTGATATTAAGTGAACCGTGCTGTGGGGGCTCGCCCCGGAGGCACCGAGAATGTCTCGGGGACTCAATGGTGATAGATGGTGTCAAGTATCTGGGGTTTTTGTTGAGTGAAAAAAGCTTAAAAACCCTAATGCAACCAAGTGTGCAGAAGGAGAGCGCAAAAAATATGGCACTCAGGCCAACAACCAACTCAAAACACTTACTGTAATAGCTGTGCTACAATAAGTGGAGTATCAACAGAAATGGTCAGAATACCAACAACTAGCAGGTTTCCTAGAAAATAAAAATAGTGGACTTGCTAGACCAAAAGGAGGTAAGGGAGACCAAAAGGAGATAAGGGAACATGCAAACACCTAGCTAAATAGTATTCTGACTCAACCAGACATATCCTCTGCAAGGTGATGAAATCCAAGTCAGACAATATGGATAGTAGAGCCAAGTGGCTAAAGATATCCCCCTACCGAGAGGGACACTGGGTAGTCAATCCTAGAAGAAAGGAAACTAAGATACCCCATTCATGACACGTTCAGAAAAGGTGAATCTTTAGTTTGGTTCTATCGCCGCTGTATCCCCATACGGGTGATACACCGAGAACTACGAATGGTATCCTTCGGTTACTGAATGGAGTGCGGTATTCCACTCAGGCCTCCGGAACCAATCTGGCTACTTCAATCCTCCTAGGGGAGAGGCCCTCTGATAAACTGGTTGTCACCGTGCCAAAAAGTACTAGGGGATTTTGGTTCCCTAATGGACAACAACTATGTCTCAAGTGTAAGCAACCGAGGGGTGTTATTTGGATGCCTATCCCCCCGATTCTACCTAACTACAAGATTCTTATGTGTTCTCCAAGTGGGGTTAGAATGTTGGTTGTGTTAAGTATTATTTTATGGCTCACTTGAATTAGGTGACAGAGTGTGTGCGTGTGATATGATGAACCCAAGTAAAAGTGCCATGGGGTGGGCAACTTTCTAACTAAAAACAGCAATGCATAAATTAAACTTTGAAATGCAAAATTTTCTCTTTTCAATTAAAATGATGAAATTTAAAAAATTCTGTAAATGGAACAGAAATAATACTACAGAAAAAGGCTGTAGGGAAGTATGGTTGCAGATAGGACAGGTGGATGTGCAGGTGCAGAAAATATTGCAGCAAAGTACTGGGTTCAAATAGGGAAAAAGTGCAGAAAACAGATCACGGGTCTGTGGAAAATCTGCGCAGTCGGACCGCGGGAAACAGGTCGACAGTCGTAGGCAGATTGCGGGAATATGGATGAAAGACGCAGGTGGACTACAAGAAGAAGGCCGAAATTCACAGGCGAATAGCAAGAAAATGGCTGAAATCCACAGGCAGACTGCGGGAAAAAGGCTCAAAGTCGCAGGCGGATAGCAGGAAAATGACTGAAAGCCGCAGGTGGACCGCGGGAAAAAGTCTGAAAGTCGTAGGCGGATAGCAGGAAAATGGCTGAAAGCCGCAGGCGGACCACGGGAAAAAGGGTGAACAGCAGCGGTCGGACAGCACAAAACAGGCTGAGAGCCGCGGTCAGATCGCAAGTAACAGACTGAAAACCGTCGGTAGATCACCGGAAACAGTCTGAGAGTCGCGGTCGGATCGCAGGTAACAGTCTGAAAGATGCGATCGGATCGCAACTGTGGGGACAAAAGACACGGTTTACGGCAGCCGAAAGGGACAGCCGAAAGGAAAAAACAGAAAAATATTGCAAGAAATTAAAAACGTTTAAAACTATAACCAGAAATTCAAAGGAACACTAGAGGAGTCGCCAAAACTGTAGCTAGGGTTTTCACCCTAGCTTGTACAAATGAGCACCTACTAAGGAGAAGGGCCTCCTTAGTAGCAGTTCAATAAACAGTAAATAAAAGAAGTAAAACAATATGAAATTTAACCTAGCATGAGCATTAACATAAATAACAAAACATGAAAATATGGTGAAGATCTCTCTTTTTTTATTAAAAATTACCTCAGATGTAGAGGTTGGTGGAGCCTTTGCCGCAGTCCAAGAGGGTTTCTTCCAAGCTCCAGTGTTGTTCCTTCTCCTTCTTCCAAAAGTGTTTTGGAAATGGGGCCAAATGGGGTTCTCAAGTGGAAAGAAGCTCCAAAGGGAGAGCTAGGGTTTCGTAAGAATTTTTGGCAGAGTGAGGATAGGAATGATTGTGAATGTGAAATGGGGAGCCTCCATCACCTATTTATAGGTTTTTAGTGGTAGAGTGTTGACCCATGGTTTTGGGCACCATATGGTTTAGGTCAGCTGTATAGGGTTTTTGCTTCCTTTTTTCCCTCTTTTTCCTCTTTTTTGTATTTTGTATTCCCTTTTTAGAGGGTTTTTGCTATTTTTGAAGGAATTTACATTATTTTTGGGGGGAAAAGGGGGGTTTTGGCCTTTTGGAGGCTTTTTAATGGATTTTTAAGGTTTTGGAGGCAAATATGGTAGGAAATATGGACAAATGAGTCATGTAATGAGGGAGATGAGGTAGTGAGCATTTTTTGGGTGTTAACAGGCATAGTAGGTTCAGTTGACTCTGCAGCTTTCGAAGCATTGACCAAACAGGTTCATGCCTTATCTGTCAAACAATCGACTGCAGAAGCTACATCCGTCAAAACCTCTCCTTCTACTTCGGAATCTGTTAACCAGGTTCAAAATAATCAAAAGGTCCCTCGGTAGCCCAACAACAAAAATAAGGGAAAGAAATGAGAGGGGAACCATCAAAAGCCCAAAAAATATAATGTCGAGGAGGGTAACAAAGAGAAGAAGAAGGTTAAGTTCCCTTGTAAACTTTGCAAGCAGGACCACCTTACTCACCAATGCCCTCTGCTTGAAGAAGCCCAGAAGCTATTACAATAAAAGAATCATGTCGTACTGAAAGATCCATTCCCTAAAGGGCAAGGTTCAACTTCTAGCACCTCCAATGTTGGGGGCACCACACATGCTTCGGTTGATCAAAATTTTATTAACATAGTTAATTCGGATGCACTCTTACAAACAAGAGCTAGGAACTATACCCCGGACGCACAGAAAAAGGATAAAGAGATTCCAGAATCCTCCACTCCACTCCACATACCTGTGGACCCAATGCCCAAGATCCCGAAAGGTGTCTTGAAACAGGCATCGCACAAACCCAACACTCGGGCCACCTCTAACTACAATGTGGTTGAGGATCTAGCCCAAACCCCTTGTGCCATGTCTACCTTAGAAGTCTTGCAAAGTTGTCCTTTACAACAAAATGCACTTCTTGTAGCTATTGGAAGTATGGAATCCTCTAACATGTCTGCGCGATTTGATATGGTTGATATCAAATACCGGTTGCCGTACCACGTTGCTCTTCAAATAGAAGTCGTCCATGGCCCAATGACCATTAGACGAGCTGTCGTAGATGAGGGCGCGTCGACATGTGTAATGTCAATTTCCTGTTGGAAAGCTTTGGGTTCTCCCAAGTTAGCCCCTTCTAACACACTACTTACTGCATTTGATGGTAGGACTTTCCGTCCACACGAGGTTTTGCTATCATTTGATGTCACATTGGCCGGTAAGACAGTTGTTGTAGAAGTAGAAGTTCTGGACGCTCCGCTTGATTACAACATGTTATTAGGCAGGAGCTGGACGTATGCCATGCGAGCTATTGCATCGACAGTTTTTTGAGTTGTTATGTTCCCGTTTGAAGGTAAGGTCGTTACAGTCGATCAACTTTATTTCACTCAGAGAAACAACCAGACTTCTTCAGAGACTACAATTCCCTTAGTTGATCAAACCGCCCCGGTTAGTGAGTGTTTAGGAGCAGGGCTTTATGGGTTGTTAATAGGCACTTTCGACCTTCCCTCCCCTATTCTTTTTATGCATTCTAATGTGGGTACTTCTACTGAAACTTTCACGGTTGGTTTAAGAACTGATCTGTGGATCCTTCCCACTACATCAGAACCTTTAGTGCCTCTATCCATTGCAGAAGTAGCATACATGGAAGCACAACATGCTGCAATGGAACATATCGTGACTCTGCCAGTCTCTGTTGAGTCAGATATGGACTATGCTCTGGCATGGTCATTGAATTACACCCACTCGTTCGATTGTTTAGACACAGTTTTTCCGTCTAATGAAGCCATCTTGGAAGCCATGATGGGCCTGGACCAACCATGGGAACATATGCATCATAGGTCCTACCTGCTTCCAAATCTAGACAGGATTGAGAGAAGGGAATTCCTTATGAGACCCGGTGGATTTGTTGATTTGTCATCTTTTCCTTCTACTTCGAGAGTTGTTTATGCTGAGGGAAATATGGCTAATATATCGAGAACAATTCCGATTAACATTTCCACCAAACCCGAGGTCATGGAAAACATTGTTATTGGCACAGACTATTCTCTAGAAGAGATCGCTCTGTATACAAAACTTTTCAAAGAATTCCGCGACATTTTTGCCTAGTCATATGAGGAGATGCCAGGCATTGACCCAGCCATCGTGGAGCATGTCATCACGACATACCCTAACGCAAAACCTGTGAGACAAAAGCTCCGTCCTATGAACCCTAGAAAAGCGGCCGCCATTAAGGCGGAGGTTGAAAAGTTGCTTAAAGCTGCTTTCATCTATCCGATTGACATGACGGAATGGGTTTCAAATCTTGTTCCGGTTGATAAGAAGCAAGGTACCATTAGAGTCTGTACTGACTTCCGGGACTTGAACAGAGCTGGTCCGAAAGATAACTATCCTACACCATTTATCGATCAAATCATAGACGCTTGTGCGGGACATGAGATGTTCTCTTTCATGGATGGATTTTCGGGCTACAATCAAATACAAATGAATCCCGAAGATCAGCATAAAACAGCTTTCATTTTCCCGTGGGGGACCTTCGCTTACTGGAATATGCCATTTGGCTTGAAGAATGTTGGAGCTACTTTCCAGCGTCCGATGAATTTCGCTTTTCATGATATCAAACACATAGTAGAACCTTACTTGGATGACTTCCCAGCGCGATCTCGAAAGAGACGGGATCACCCAGCTCATCTCAGACTGGTGTTTGAAAGATGCAGACAATATAAGATTCATTTGAATCCTAACAAGTGTGTGTTCTGCGTCGAATCGGGACGTCTACTGGGCTTCATTGTCTCCAGTCGTGGCATAATGGTCGACCCACTGAATGTAGAGGCGATTGTAAATATGCCTGCTCCTCACACCTTGCGACAACTCCAAAGTCTACAAGGCATGTCTAAGTTCTTACGGCAATTCATCATAAACTATGCTAAGATTACCAAAGGTTTTATGAGACTACTCAAACAAGAGTCCTACTTTGTGTGGGACGAGGCTGCTCAAGCATCCTTTGAGGCCTTGAAAAAGGCACTTCTTTCAGCACCCTTGTTGAGCCCGCCAGACTACGCAAAAGACTTTCTTTTATATCTAGCAGCGTCACTTAATACAATTGGCATAGTATTAGTTCAGGAGGACGATACGCTCCAAGAGCATGTTGTCTACTATCTTTCTCGGGTATTGATAGCCCCTGAGGTTAAATATTCGCATGTTGAGAAGTTAGCACTTGCCGCAGTCTATGCGGTACAGAGGATTTGTCACTATATACTTTTATGAACAACTACTGTGATAGCAGAAGTCAATCCTTTTCAGTATGTTCTCACCAGACGAATCATCGGTGGGAAATATAATAAATGGATTGTAATCCTACAGGAGTTCGATTTGGTCTTTCAATCGGCCAAGTCGAAGAAATCACTAGTGTTCACTGAGTTAATCTCATAGTTTCCGAGTGACCTAGAGTATGTCGAGGAAGAATCATCATTCCCAGATGAACATATCTTCCTCATTGCTTCCTTTGACCCATGGTATAGGGATATCTTAGTATATCTCCAGACCTTGAGGTGTCCTACTACTTTTTCTCGAGAAGAGCGACGCAAGCTGAAAAGCCATGCGAAGAACTATCTCATCATCTCAGATACTTTGTATCAACGTGAGGTAGATTCCATCTTACGACGTTGCTTAACTCTAGAAGAAGTCGAAGCAGTATTAAATGATGCCCACAGTGGAGCTTGTGGGGGACATCTTTCCGGGTTGGCAACAGCTCAGAAGATACTACGTGCCGGATATTTTTCGCCCACGATCTTTAAAGATTGTGTGGAAGCTGTGAAACGCTGTCGTCCGTGTCAGTTTTTCACTAAGAAAATGAGGGCACACCCAGCTCCTCTTCATCCTGTTATTACAGCTCCTGGAACTAAAATTTATGAAAGAAATTCAAGATCGGTACCTTACAGGCTTGGAATTGACCAGGGCACATTCCTTTCAAAAATTGTCACTGAACATTGTTGCTCAAATCTTTGTATGTTAAAAATTTCACTTCAATCGATAGTTGAATGTGGGAATAAATTTCATAGTATGAATGGAAATTCAAGAAGACGATATGTTATAAATTATATGGGATCAAATGCTCATGTGGCCAAAGAAGGAGATGACAAAAAAGGAAGCATGTTTACAATGAAATTAGACACAATAGACGTCTGTCAAAATGCATGGTATAAATTCCATGGGATAAAAAGGAGCACTTTCTACAATTATAAAAACATGTTCTTGAATGGTGATGTGAGAGTTGTGCATGGTAACAATGGCTTGGAAAAATCTAGGGTGAACACTGTTGCACTGGTAGATACTATTAATAAAATTGTAGGAGACAATTCAAACAAATATCCACATCTTACATGATTAATGAATGAATATGGAACAAGGACAACCTTGAAATTATTTCCATCTATTATGTCCCATGGTTTGCTGTGAAAATGGCAAATGAAGAAATAAAAAGTATTGGTTTGCTTCTAGTATCACAATCCTCCTTTAGCAAGGTGATGAGAGAAGATTTCGAGATGTTAAAATTTCTAAATCAAACTCCTTTCCAAGGTGTAATGAGTGCATTACAATACAAGATAGGCTTAAGGGGACCACTAATTCAACTGAGGTGGAAAGGTTGCGAGGACATTATGAAGCTCATAATAAATATATCGCAAGTTGTTGCCTAGTATATTATTCTCATAGATTGGCATCACAAAAACATCCATAGACTTTTCTGAGTATTGTTCATGACAAAATGGATAAATCAAAGACTTCCATTCCACGGATGGGTAAGAAAGCAAAATATTTTAGTAATGTTATGAATCTTCCCATATCATTGACTGGAATGTTGACTCATGGGCACAAGACTGGGGGTTTTTCCCATTTCAGCCTCTCGTTTTTAGAGATGGGATCGAATTTCACTATGACATACCTCGATAAATGCTTGAAGAGTCTTGAAGAACCAGTGGTTGATAAATATGGTGTTTTTCTCTACAAAAGCGAAACATCTAAGCATCAATTGCATGATGATCTATTGCAATCACATTCATATGAAAAGTGTGTGATATACAGACAAGATGTGATGCAACATGATATATTGTGTGTTGATGGTACTAATCAATGCATGCAAAATAGAAAACTACCACCCATATTTTTGTTGCAAATGGATAATTGTTCAAGCGATAACAAAAACCGCTTTGTATTTGCATTTTTATCTCTTTTAATAGCAAGGAGAGTGTTCGAGATAATTGAAGTTGGATTTCTCCCAGTTGGACACAACCATGAAGACATAGATGGTACTTATGGAAGGTTATCAGTAAATCTAATGCACAAGGATATATTTTCACTCTTGGAAATTATGGATACGTATAGGACACATGAAGATCACAATTTCTATGTCCCTTATCTAATTGATGAACTTTACGATTTTAAGAGTTTTGTGAAACCCCACCTTTTGGATGGAAATGCCAAAATCATCGGTATCAAAAAATGTCATTTTATAAATTTTAACTCAGAGATAAAATTCCAATGATGCAATGGAGGGAATCACTTCGGGATGAAGCTTGGTCGTCTCCTATTCGTATGTGGCGTTCATTTCCAGATAGTAGTGCATACTTGTCGGTGGGGAAACCTAGGTTATTAAATATGCAATCAAAAATACCTTCATACATTGACGAAATAAAAAAAAGGAATAGAAACATACATTTCATTCGGGAATCAAGGGATTGAGAAGGGAGGTGAACAGTTTTGGCGTCCCAAGTTAAATTATTAGGAGGCTGCATATAAAGCTTTGGACAGTCCCTTCAAGAGTGTTGATCAGTCAGCAACTAAATTTTGGCCATCGACAAGCCATGATATTCATAGTAGTGAACCTACAAGATCTAAACATGAAATTATGGATACCTATTTGAAGTAAAATGTTCCTGCTTTGCGGGATTTCTATGTTGGACCAGTATGCAACAAGCCTAGAGATGGATTCATTCCAAGAGTGGATGTTGTAAAGGACCAAATGGTCATTATGCAATCACCAGGGCCAAATTGTGCAATATGGTTGGGTAGGGAGATTGGTAATATTTATCAGGACTCAGATGCTAGTACTCTTGGGTCTTACAAAGTAGAGGTGCAATGGTGGAAGCCAGCAAGAGAATCGAAGGATCTTAAGGTCTTGTACAAAAACTGCTTAAATAGAAAGCAACAATGGGTTGTTGGTGTGGAAGAAAATATAATGATCGATGTAAATAACATTATATGGGCATGGTTACCAAGGCTAGGATGGACAGGAGAAAAAATTAGAATAAACGAGAAGGGCCTTGTAGCAGTTAAGGCACAACGAGAACATATGGGGCATAGTGTTGATAGTGGGATGGATGTTCCTACGGATATTATTTGATGTGATCTAATCCCAACAAATTTATATTTTGTTACAATCCTTTTAGTTTGTCTATCAACCTGGCTGGGTGAGCAAACTTCGAGCGTCTGGAACGTCCACGAGCCTCTAGGAATTTGAGTAAAATTACCACTATGATGCAGAATATGTCGTTTACTGGTTACTACTGTCTATGTAAGTTGTCCCTATACAGATTACGTGGAGAATTCTTGCCTCGTTTGGAAAATACTAAAATTATATATGTAAAAAGCTAGATATTCTTGATACTGTATCAAAAAAGAAACAATAACTGATAAACTTGCTATTCAAAGGACTAAATATTATAGACCTTGCACTTTTTACCTTTGAGGATTGCACATTTCCAAATGAAAATTGCACTTTTCAAATCAAGATTTGCATTTTTTTATTAAAAATTCACACTTTTCAAATAAAAATTTGCATTTTTTTATTTGAAATTCACACTTTTCAAATCAAAATTTACATTTTTTGATTTGAAATTCACACTTTCAAATCAAAATTTGCATTTTTTCATTTGAAATTCATAGTTTCATAATAAAAAACTGCAATTTTAGGGTTCATAAGTAGTCAAAAAACACACCATTCGAATAGAAAAACACACTTTTCAAAGCCAATATTGCCACTTTCAGAACATAATTTTGCACTTTAGAAAGGTTGATATTGACACTTTCAAAGTCTAAATTCACACTTTCTTAGTCCAAATTTTGCCTGATAAGTCCAAGTTTAATGAAATTGGCATTATTGTTGGGTAATTTGTTCAAGTTGGTTGACAGATCAAATCACACCATCAGTATGAGGTCCTTTTGGTGGCCTGTCTAGATCAGACGCGGGTCTTACATCATGAGGTATTAGATCATAAAGTGTGTTTGATTGGGAATATATCAAATCCATTTGTTGAGCACTCTGAATGAGTTGTTCTTCATTCATGGCTCCTAACATGGCTACATATTTGGAAAGAGTAGGTAATAGTGATTTTATAAGCCTTCGACGCCTCCTCCATTCATGGATATGATCTGATATGTGAGTAGAAGTGGATTCCCTAAGTGAAGTCAAAAGTTTTGTTCCCGTATCATAGCGGATAGGTAATTGAAAATGTGTCAGAAATACCATAGCTAAAGATGAAAATTTCATGAATGTATTGTGTGGCAATCCAATGTACCATTTCGCAGCAGTTCATGTTAGGGTCTGCTAGAAAAACCTTAACCTGATACTATCATCAACTAAGGAATTCGATGAACACCACAAATGGAATGTCATCACATGATTTGATGGATCTTCCCTTGGTTTACCGTCAAACTTGGGTATGTCTGAGGGTAGTTTAGTTGGTATTGTTGGCCAGGCATTCAAATGTATAACATGATCATTAGTCAGCAGGGATAAATCCGGTAGATTCAATGTGGCTATAAATGGTGATTTGATAGGTGCCATATAAAATGATTGATACGTGGGTGATTCTTGATGGCTCCATTATTGTTGTCCTTAGGCTTGAAAAGCATTCCAAGAAGTATTGCCTCCTTGCACAGGTTGCATCCAAAAAGATAGGTTACTTCCTGAATGTTTTCCATTCCATTGTGGAACATGATGCATGTATGGATTGCCCCCTTGCAGAGGTATGTTCCAAAAAGATTGTTTACTTGGTGGAACATGACCATTCCATTGCAGGATAGGATTAATGGGTGGATTTCCCCTTGCGGAGGTGGGCCCCAATAAGATTGGTTACTTGTTGGAATCAAACCACTCCAATGATTTTTCCCTTGGTTTTGATAAGCGTTCCAAGGTTGATTTCCCCCTTTTGGGGGTGGTTCCCAAGAAGATTGGTTACTTCCTGGAACTTTCCCACTCCATAGTGGAATAGGGTTGATAGGTGCATTTCCTCCTGGTGTAGTACCTGTTGGTGGTATGGGATTTACCGTTCCATGGTCCATTGGTTCCACCAGGAAGATTGAGATTCCATGCTGAAGGGCTTCCCCCAGACGTAGAACTTGGAAAAATATTAGCTATACCAAGAGGATTTCGGTTTACTCCTTGATTTTTTTTACCTTGATTAGCCAAACCATATGGAAAACCCATGTTTGGTAAGGCACATCCCCTAATAGAAATGCTTGCAGACGAAGTGGATGTACTTTCAGGATTGGAACCCAAAACTGTACCAACTGGCACTGCAGTGCTGGTTGAACTTGTGCTCATCACATGTGTACTAACTGTTGGGATTGATGTAGATACCAAATTGGAAGTATTACTACCTCCATCAATTGTTTGTGGTTGTGATGATGTAGTCCCTTGTGCTCC
The DNA here is from genome assembly GCA_027924585.1 of Larix kaempferi. Classification (NCBI taxonomy): domain Eukaryota; kingdom Viridiplantae; phylum Streptophyta; class Pinopsida; order Pinales; family Pinaceae; genus Larix; species Larix kaempferi. Next base: position 4,428,666 of record BSBM01001238.1, read on the forward strand.
TGATGAAGCCATAGGGTCAATTGTTTAATTTTTCATATAGTCCAATATCTGAAAAGAGGATTGATGTAATCCAATGGCTCACTGATGTGAAGTACCAATAGGTCTGAAATATTTTTCAAAGGTGGGTTTACGTGAGTAGTTGTGTGGTTCTCTAGTGTTTCAATTTCAAATAGAGCAAGATTATCAACAATGTTTGTGTTTTCCTGGTTAGGTGATGTTTCAATACTTGTTTGATGTTGTTCTTTTCTATTGTTGTTGATTGAATCTAGAAGTTGTTCAGTTTCCAAGTCACAAGGTTGGGTTTTTTGTATTCGTCTTCGCGATGTAGAGGGGCCTTCAATTTCTGGTGACTCACCTCGCTGCCGTCATGACTGGAGGATCGAGAGAATAGCCACTTTTAATATTTTGATAAAAGGACGTGTTTATGTAATACCCCGATTTTGGACTTTGAACCCCTATTATATTTATGCTAAGTATTATTTCATTTTACTTAGGTGATTTGAGAAATCTAATAAATTGATTTCTAATGACCATGTGGGCCAGCACATTAATGAGATGGGAGTCACATTCCCCTAAGGTTTGTAGGGAAAATTCCACTTAATAATAATAATAATAATAAATTATTATTGGAGAGAAAAGGGCAAACCCTAAAGAAGAGATTTGAGAAACTAACGAATTAAAAGAATTCATAAAATGAGAATTTCCACACCTAAGAGAATAAAAGGTGAAAACTCTTTGAAACGTAGATTCATTATCACATTCATTATTCACAATCTCATGAGCTGAACACACAAGAGAAATGGGTACTAAAATAAACAACCACCTGAGACAAGTGAAGATTGGTGAGGGAGGACAGATTTGGGAGAACCAAACTGGTCCTGAAGACAAGTGATTGAGGGCAGATTTGGGAGAACCAAGTTGTCCCAGATCGAGAGCAATCATACAGCTTGGTATGAGCTTGGCCACTTAATTGTGTGCAGGTAGGAGAACTACCCCAAGCTGCAGGAGTACTGCATTGACCTGAATAGGCTTTGTTTTATTGATTCTCTTAATGGCTAAGGCTTAAAAGCCCCTGGAGCATCCGGGAGCTCAGGAATACTGAGTTGGGTGTTTGGTTTCTTGTTGCCTCTGAAATAATCCTGAATAACTTGGGGAAAAAAAGTTAAAGGTAATTTAAAATCTATACTCTACCTGGGGGACTGTGAACTTAGGTTGGGGGTGACCAGAAAGCAAGGAAAACTTGCTGGTCAAAGGCTAGGAGATTTGTGCTTAGTTCCACTGGTCAGCATATTTCAAATAAGTATCTATATGTTGTACTTACAGGGTATTTGTTTATGAAGCAGTATTTGTATGTGTTTCTGAATATCTCTGATTTACAGTTGAATGACATATTTATCACATCTAACCAGATGTAGAATGTATTATGGAATATTTTGAGCATAAATCTCAGCTAGACTTAAAGATATGGAATATTTATGTTTGGGGATTAATGTGAGGATACTTACATTCTGTTTACAGTAGATACACAACATTGTTATGCCTATGATGTTTTATAAGTCTGCAGCAGTTTAAACAAGGCAATATGGTGCATATACTAACCTAGGGTTTATGGAGCCTACTTATAACTGCATATATTTGTATTAGACTATTTCCAGTTTGGAAAGAGCTCTTATATCTTTGATCATAATGCTATGAATAGGGAAACCATGTAAACCGTGAGGTTTACATGTCTAGCCCTTATATATTTTCTTAACTCTTTTAAGTTAGAGTTTATTTCAAAAAACCCTAGAAATACTAATGTTCAGATCTACAGTATTTATGAATAAATAGATCAACAGAGTTTGAAACTCAGGATGAAGTTGGTCTTGGAAGACTGCTTGCTTTAGTATGGCATTTCTGGGTTAATCATTTTATGAACTGAAGTTATTATGTTTACCGCTTTATTTCTGAGTTGAAGCATTAATATAAATCCCATGCTGGGATGAATCACTATCATTTTATGCAGATAACATTGTAAGTTCAAGGTATTAACATTAATATGGTTTCCATGGCCTAAGGCACTAAACTAATCGCGGCTAACTTAAATCGCCACACTGTATGTTTGCATATATTATAAAAATTGTATGAATGCATCTACGCAGAAGGAAATCGTTATATGCAAATGAGGGTTTTACCCATAGCCCGAAGGGCATTATCATAATTTATGAATTGATCATTCAGCATTGCATTGTATGGAGGACTGCGAGTTCGTACCATATAGATAAATTACAAATATATATTGATTTACATATAAGCTATGGTTAAGATCAAGCTTAACATCATGCTCGAGGAGCATTTAAATAAACATGAAATCATTTACAATTTATTGTTGACAGAGAAACAATGTTTATATATAACCATTTTCACATACAAGTTGGGCAAGCATATCTCCTTCACCCCAATGCTATAAATTATTATGGGTTAAACAACATTACTATATGCTTATGAATGCAACATTTAAATGCAGAATAAACTTCAAAGATGCGTGGCTTAAGGCATCACTGTAATCGTTTTAATCGTTAAAGATGCGCAACATGTCATTTATGCATTTTGTATCCATCTATATGCTCAGCTTTGCTGCAAATATAACATATGCATTAGAATAATATCAAGTGCAGCGAAGTTTTCACTCATACAAGCTTCGTAACCACTTCACATTACATTGTAAAGAAACCAAACGGTCTCGACGAAAACGCAAAGGGGCATTACAAAACAATAGAGCCTTGCATCGTTACACCATAACGAATTTACAGTAATAAGCATACGCACAGACATAAGACTTAATCATTTAAGTTGTAGCTTTTCCATTAAAACAATAAGTGGGGCATCGTCACATATAGTACCGATGCAGTTGCCATGACAGAGCATCGTTGGAATACATAAGGCACTCATGGCAGTGAGTCTTGAACTTAAAAACATTTCTTTTAAATGTGCAAACTACCCCATGTTGCTGAAAGAGCACACAGAGGTCGTGAGGACCCTCTCGTAGGCAGGCATCATGCCCCTACTGGCTTGGCCGACTGCCTTGCCCATTTTAACCACAAAAATGAAAGCAGGAAACCCTAACCACTGTTTAACCAAACGTTCTAAGTAACTCGGCCCCCACCAACGGGGTAAACCAAACCCGAGGCGGTTGGTTGGAGAGTTACCTGGTAGCATAGCGAGTCTTCCATGTATTCTAGCGACGGTTGCGAGCTTGCAGGAGTGCGCCCCCACTCCACCCTATTGTGGCTACCTGCACCAGTGTGACATGAGGTCAAACCTAGGGGAGGAACAACTGATAACCAAAAGTTAAACAAAACAACGATTTTTGGCATGCGAATAAAGTTTACATTACCTGGAAGTGGAATGGATTTGCAGCGTAGCTCAGCTCCGTCTGCACCTAATTCACAACAAGATGAAGGTCAAAAACATTGACAGTATAAACATATAAATTAAACAAACAATCAACAAAGCTACCATTAAAACGTAAAGCTAGCAAAAGGGTAACGACGATTACCTTGCAACATTGGCGAACAGAGAGCATGGGTTGGAAACTGGTTCAGTAATGCACCCAGGCGATGAAGAAGCCATAACAGTGAAACTCTCTTACACCACTTTCAGCACAGAGCCGAATCTCTCTGCACCAAACCTCAACAATAACCCAGACTGCCAGCATCCAACGAAGTTCAACGAGGTTGCACCCGGAGAGCAGGTGAATGACCACTGCGACTGGTGATGGGAAGATTTAATGCTCGACGTAGAGTTGTTGGCACGAACTTCTATCAACCGGATCAATCTTGAGGATCCCTTCCCAATTTCCCATACGCTGGTTCAGATCACCATCGACGGTCCAGAGCCACCAAGGTTTTATTGCAATTCAACTGAAGGTACACAGTATGCCTTGGGTGTGGTATCCCACTGACAGAGAGTACAGTTGGTTGAGGGAGCTCCATTAATGGAGCAACCTACCCTTCACCACGTCAACAAAGCCAATGACGCAGCAAACTGAAAGCCTCTTCCATGTGACAAGTGTAGTGACCAACCTGCCAACGATGCAACAGTAGACGGGTTTAAAATGTGGTTTGGGAGTGGTCAAGCCTACGTGGCACCAACCATTTTACCACTCAGGCCACCGGTTGGATCGATACCACGTGGGGCCAACCCCGTAACAATAAATTTTATCTTGTCTTAGCGTGGGAGTAATATGTTGTGCCACTACAAAACTCCATGTCACCTTATCGTGGGTTATGGTCACCTACGTGTGAGGTTGATTACTAAAGTTGGTAGATATGTAAAAGTTAGTGTTAACGCGTAAGCATTGTATCAATCTTATCATGGTGGGGTCGGCTTCCACTAGCGCCCCAAACTTTGTAACGTTATGCATTGCATATTGGTTGTTTGAGCCCTTAGCTTAACGCATGGGAAGGCATATATATATATGTACCCCTATAATGTTATGTTGTTACATATCTATATGTATTATATCCGTTGGATTATATGCATAGGGTGTTGGCTATATAAGCCATATATTTAAATGTGAACTATTTATATATATAAATATACAACTATATATTTATATATGTAACCTTTGTTTCTATGTTGGGCCAAGACAAATCTTGTCCTATGTATTAATCCATATAACTATATGTTTATATATGTGTGAACTTTGTTTTATACATTGGTTCAAAGAATTAAACATTTACATATGTTGAATTAATAATCCATGTTTATATTGTATAATATGCATAAAATATTATATGCATGTAGAAGTAGGTATTAATATATGGCCCTTGCCCATATTAATCTATAGTCTTTCAATAGTATTATAAATGACTAATTAAACTATGAAGGTTTTGTAAATTGTGAAGATATATATTAATTGATAATATTAATATATATTTATGCATATATACATAGTTATGGTAGATATATGTGTGTGTGTGTGTGTGTGTGTGTGTGTGCAGTAAGTCTGAAAAGAAACTAGGACCTAGGGTAAAATGGTTAACGTACATTCTAATGTACCAGCATATAAGCTAAGTGCAAGTGCAGAAGAAAAAAAATGGTTGAGAGGAAACATGACAAATTGGTATTAGAGCACGGTCACTACACTAGGACCTTAAGCTCATTGCGTGATTGTTGTGTTTTTAATTCAGAAATAAATATTTAAAATTCCTGTAACATACTGTTTGTACATTGTTTCATTAATTACATTGTTGTTTATAACTTCTAACAAACAACTAATTGGCCACACTTAGACAACTCGGTGGCTGAAACAATAAATGGTAGAAATACATGTTGCGGAACAGGAAGGGAGGCTGGTTGTAGAAACATCCAGTCAGTAAGGAGAAATGGCCAACAGGAAGGGGAGAAACCAAAATTCTCCATAGGGAGCAACAACATCCAGCAAGATGTTGGAAACAGTCAAAAGCCTAAAAGCTGAGCTAATGAGCATTAAAGAAGACAACACTAAAAACTTTATAGAACAACGAGAAATCAATGCTATTCTGCTGCAAAAGTTGAAAGAGAAGGAAAAGAGTCACCTCCCAACACCGGAGGAGCAGCATGCAGAAAAATCAATCACAAAAAAAAAATTGAAATTTAAGGCTACACCTTAAAGGAATTCAGCGAACTATAATATGGACGTCAGTGACGGAGAGTCATAGGACAAAGATTCTGAAGAGTATGTCCCAAGAAGAAAAAGAAGACCGGGAGAGTACATCACCTACATTCAGAATTGAGGAAAATCAAGCCTCCTACTTTTAACGGAGAAATTAAAAACTGGAGAAGAAGCAGAGCTGTGGCTAAGAGACATGGAAAAGTACTTATGCATGTTTGACTATTCCGGCATCATAAAGGATAGAATTGTTGTTTTTAACCTGCAGGGTAAGGCTTCGGCTTGGTGGGATGATCTCAAGCTGACCCGCTCTATCAACGAGAAAAAAGTAAAGTGGAAAACTTTTGCAACATTCTTCAAACATAAGTACTTGTCTAAAAGGTACTTTGATAAAAAGGTAAAGGACTTTTACGACCTTAAGTTGGGACAACAAACCATGGAGGATCTAATCAGTAAGTTTCTGGAACTGCTCAAGTACGTTCCTTACATACAGGATGAGAAGGTCAGAATTCAGCGTTTCCTAAATTGTTTTTCGTTTGGGTACAAGGATCAGATAGAATTTAACGATCCCAAGACCTTGGATGATGCTTTCAGAAAATCTAGACTGTGTTATGAACAGGGACAGAACATAGCTGAAGTGTCAAAAAGGTGGAATGAAAAGAAGAAGACCAAATCTGAAAGTAGGCAGAAGGGCTATAAGCCCAACCATTTCAGAAACCAAAGTACGCGGGCACCTTTAAGCAACAAGTTTGCGGGCAGCAAGACACAATCCAAATTTGTTTTGCCCACAAAAAAGTTCAACACAGAAGGCACCAGAAAACCGGAACATGCACCATCGAAGCCACCACTCAAATGTTGGGGATGCGGAGAAATTCATTGATGGTATGATTGTCCTCATAAAAAGGACATAAGCAAACCTGTGCATAATCTGAAGGAGGCTTCAACGGTTCAAGACATAGCATGGAGCCCAAAAATCTATGCTGCATTGAACAACCATCAAGCAGAACATCAAGCTTCGATAATCGAGGTTGACAGTATGCTTTCTAGGACACCCATGTCTATCTTGATTGATTATGGCGCATGTAAAAGTTATGTAGACCCAAAACTGTGTGAGTCATGCAAACTTAGTAAAAACAAGTACATGCAGCCTTGGCTGGTTCAAATGGAAACCGGGACAAAAAGGAGAGTTTCTGAGGTATTGAATCAGTGTCCCTTGAAGCTAAATGAATCCTACACTAGCGCAGATTTAAATGTTTTGCCATTAGGATCATATAATTTGCTCATCGGCATGGATTGGCTGGAAAAACACAGAGCTATTATAGACTGCTATCAAAAATCTATTGCATTTACTAACAATGTGGGACAGCCTGAAACGATCCAAGGGATCGTGAGAGCAGTGAAGTAAAGGGAAATTTTTGCTCTTCAATTGAAAAGAAATGCACGAAAAGGGTGCAAACTGTATGTTGTCCATGTGATAGAAAATCAGAAAACTGAAAGTCCAGATTTCACTAAACATCATGTTTTGGCTGAATTTAAGGATGTGTTTCCCAAGGAAATTCTGGAGTTACCTCCTAGACGAGAATTGGATTTTACCATAGACCTATCCCCGGGAACCGTACCAAATTCTAAGGCACCATATCAGATGAGTACACCTGAATTGATTGAGTTGAAAGCACAATTGCAGGAGCTATTGGAAAAAGGTTATATCCGTCCAAGTGTATCCCCGTGGGGAGCACCAGTGATTTTTGTACGGAAGAAAGATGGCACTTTCCGGCTGTGCATTGATTACAGACAACTAAACAAGGTAACCATCAAAAATCGATATCCCTTTCCAAGGATAGACGATCAGGTTGGGGGTGCTACTGTCTTTTCAAAAATTGATCTAAGTTCGGGTTATCATCAAATTAGGATTAAGGAAGAGGATGTGCATAAAACATCTTTTCGTACTCACTATGGACATTATGAATTCGTGGTGATGCCATTCGGTTTGACGAATGCACCAGCCACATTTATGTGCCTAATTAATAATGTTTTCAGCAAGTACTTGGATAAATTTGTCGTAATGTTCATTGATGACATACTCATCTATTCGAAGAACGAAAGAGAGCATGAGGAACACCTAAGGTTGGTGCTGCAAGTTCTAAGAGAAAATCGGCGTTATGCAAAAGTATCTAAGTGTGACTTCTACAAGGACCAGATACAATACTTGGGTCACATTATTTCAGCGCAAGGTATTGCGGTGGACCTCGACAAGATTAAGGCCATAATGAGCTGGCCTACTCCCCAAAACGTGTGCGATGTCCGCTCTTTCATGGGATTGGCCGGGTACTACCGGAATTTCATTGAAATATTTTCTAAAGTGGCCCATCCCATTACCTCTCTTCAGAGAAAGGAAGTTAAGTTTCTTTGGACAGCCAAGTGTGAGGCAAATTTCACAATGCTGAAGCAATTGCTCACTTCCGCTCCTATTCTAAAGGTGGTTGATCCATATGGTGATTTCGTTGTATGCACGGATGTGTGCAAGGATGGTTTGGGAGGCATGCTAATGCAAGACGGTTATGTAATCGGTTATGAGTCTAGAAAGTTGAAGACGCATGAAGTAAATTATGCAACGCATGATTTAAAACTGGCTGCCATCATTCATGCTTTAAGGATGTGGCGACATTACCTTCTTGGAAAAAGGTTTGTTTTGAAAACTGATCACATTGGGCTAAAATATCTTTTCGAACAACCAAATCTAAATGGAAGGCAAGCAACATGGCTGGATTTCTTAAGTGAGTTTGACTTTGAAATTCAACATATCAAAGGCAAGGAAAATAAAATTGTTGACGCACTTAGTAGATGCATGCACCTACTAGCTATGGCTTCTGTTAACAGTTTTCAAACTGATTTATTATCGCAGATCCGGACAACAGCTGAAAAAGACCATAAATACCTGAATTTAAGAAAAAAGTGTCTCGCAGAAAATTCAGACCAGCAAGCAATAGATTTCAGCATGTCCAAGGATGGACTGCTTCTATTTAAAAATAGGTTGTACATACCGGATCAGCCAGCATTAAAACAACTGATTATGGATGAATTTCACATGAGACCATATTTTGGTCACTTAGGCTACCAGAAAATGTTGACAGCCGTTAAAAAATAGCATTATTGGACTAGACTGAAATCAGAAATTGTTGAATACATTGCAAAATGTATGGACTGTCAGCAGGTGAAAATAGAACATCAACATCTGGTTGGTCTGTTGCAGCCCATACCAGTGCCAGAATGGAAGTGGGAAACCATTTCCATGGATTTTATTACCGTATTTCCTAAGAACAATAAGCAACATGATGCAATCATGGTTGTGGTGGATAAGCTGACAAAGGCATCTCACTTCATACCCGTCAAATCCACTTTTAAGGAAATAAACATTGCAGAGGTTTTCATGAAAGAAGTCTTTTGACTTCACGGAATTCCTAAGGTGATTATATCCGAACGGGACACCAAGTTCACCTCACACTTTTGGAGGGATTTGTTTGTAGGTTTGGGGACTAAACTGAGTTTTAGTACAGCCTGCCATCTGCAAACAGATGGGCAAACTGAGAGGGTGAACCAGATCCTTGAAGACATGCTTCACCTTTATGTCATGTACAACCCAAAACAGTGGGAAAACTACCTACACTTAGCTGAATTTTCCTACAATAACAGTTATCAAACTTCTGCAAGAATGAGTCCCTTCAAAGTATTGTATGGAAGGAAGTATAAGACCCCTATGACATGGGATGATCCGGTGAATCGAATTGTGATGGGTCCCAAAATGTTAGTTGAACTAGAAAAAATTCTGTAGAAAGTTAGAACAAACTTAAAAATTCCCCAAGACAGGCAGAAAATCTATGTCGGTCTGCATAAGGAACACAAAGAATTCGAAGTTGGGGATCATGTATTCCTAAGAGTAAAAGCAAAGAAAAGTTCTTTGATCTTGGGCAAGGTTTCCAAACTTGCACCAAGATTTTGTGGTCCTTTCCAAATACTTGCTAGAGTAGGACCTGTTGCTTATCAATTAGCTTTACCAGCAAATTTTAAAGTACATGATGTGTTTCATGTTTCATTGTTGAAGAAATATGTATATGATCCTAAGCATATTGTAAATTGACATGTGATTCAGGTGGAATCGGAAGGATACTTCCAGATAGACCATATATGCATACTGGATCGGAAAGAGGTGGTACTTCGGAACCAAACCATCGTTCAAGTAAAAGTGAAATGGGAGCACTGCAAGCCTGAAGAGGCTACCTGGGAGATGGAAAGGGAAATGCAAGCAGCATACCCTTTCTTGTTCAAAGAAGACCATGATACAAACTGAATTTTGTTTATTATGATTTTGTTGTTTTTCAAAATTGTTTAACACCGAGGACGGTGAAAACTTAAGGGGAGGGGAAATGTAATACCCCAATTTTGGACTTTAAACCCCTATTATATTTCTGCTAAGTATTATTTCATTTTACTTAGGTGATTTCAGAAATCTGATAAATTGATTTCTAATGACCATGTGGACCAACACATTAATGAGATGGGAGTCACACTCCCCTAAGGTTTGGAGGGAAAATGCCACTTAGTAATAATAAGAAGAAATTATTATTGGAGAGAAAAGGGAAAACCCTAAAGAAGAGATTTGAGAGACTAATGAATTAAAAGAATTCATAAAATGAGAATTTCCACACCTAAGAGAATAAAAGGTGAAAACTCTTTGAAACACAGAATAATTATCACATTCATTATTCACAATCTCATGAGTTGAACACACAAGAGAAATGGGTGTTGGAATAAAAAACCACCTAAGACAAGTGAAGACTGGTGAGGGAGGAAGGAATTTGGGAGAATCAAGCTAGTCCTGAAGCCAAGTGATTGAGGGCAGATTTGGGAGAACCAAACTGCCCAGATCAAGAGGAATCATAAAGCTTGGTATGAGCTTGGCCACTTAATTGTGTGCAGGTAGGAGAACTACCCCAAGCTGCAGGAGTACTGAATTTACCTGAATAGGCTGTGTTTTATTGATTCTCTTAATCGCTAAGGCTTAAAATCCCCTGGAGCTCATGAGTACTGAGTTGGGTTTTGGGTTGCTTGTTGCCTCTAAAATAATCCTGAATAACTTGGGGAAAACAAGTTAAGGGTAATTTAAAATCTATACTCTACCTGGGGGACTGTGAACTCAGCTCGGGGATGACTGGAAAGCAAGGAGAACTTGTTGGTCAAAGGCTGGGAGGTTTGTGCTTGGTTCCAATAGTCAACAGATTTCATATAAGTAACTATATGTTGTACTTACAGGGTATTTGTTTATGAAACAGTATTTGTATGTGTTTCTGAATATCTCTGATTTACAATTGAATGACATATTTATCACATTTGACCAAATGTAGAATGTATTATGGAATATTCTAAGCATAAATCTCATCTAGACTTAAAGATCTGGAATATTTCTTTTTGGGGATTACTGTGAGGATACTTACATTATGTTTACAGTAGATATACAACATTGGAATCCCTATGATGTTTTATATGTCTGTAGCAGTTTAAACAAGGCAATATGGTCCATATACTAACCTAGGGTATATGGAGCCTACTTATAACTGCATATCTTTGTATTAGACTATTTCCAGTTTGGACAGAGCTCTTATATCTTTGATCATAATGCTATGAATAGGGAAACCATGTAAACTGTGAGGTTTACATGTCTAGCCCTTATATATTTTCTTAACTCTTTTAAGTTAGAGTTTATTTCAGAAAAACCCTAGAAATACTAATGTTCAAATCTACAATATTTATGAATAAATAGATCAGCAGAGTTTGAGACTCAGGATGAAGTTGGTCTTGGAAGAATGCTTGCTTTAGTATGGCATTTCTAGGATAATCATTTTATGAGATGAAGTTATTCTGTTTACCGCTTTATTTCCGAGTTGAAGCATTAATATAAATCCCATGCTGGGAAGAACCACTATCATTTTATGCAGATAACATTTTAAGTTCAAGGTATTAATATTAATATGGTTTCCATGGCCTAAGGCACTAAACGAATCATGGCTGAATTAGATTGCCACACTATATGTTTGCATATATTATAACATTGTATGAATGCATCTACACAGAAGGAAATCATTATATGCAAATGAGGGTTTTACCCATAGCCCGAAGGGCATTATCATAATTTATGAATTGATCATTCAGCATTGCATTGTATGGAGGACTGCGAGTTCGTACCATATAGATAAATTACAAATATAGATTGATTTACATATAAGCTATGGTTAAGATCAAGCTTAACATCATGCTCGAGGAGCATTTAAATAAACATGAAATCCTTTACAATTTATTGTTGACAGAGAAACAATGTTTATATATAACCATTTTTGCATACAAATTGGGCAGGCGTATCGCCTTCACCCCAATGCTATAAATTGTTCTGGGTTAAACAACATTACTGTATGCTTATGAATGCAACATTTAAATGCAGAATAAACTTCAAAGATGCGTGGCTTAAGGCATCACTGTAATCCTTTTAATCATTAAATATGCGCAGCATGTCATATATGCATTTCGTATCCATCTGTGTGCTCAGATTTGCTGCAAATATAACATATGCATTAGAATAATATCAAGTGCAGCGAAGTTTTCACTCATGCAAGCTTCGTAACCACTTCACATTACATTGTAAAGAAACCAAACAGTCTCGACGAAAACGCAGAGGGACGTTATAGATAAATAGAGCCTTGCATCGTTACACCATAACGAATTTATAGTAATAAGCATACGCACAGACATAAGACTTAATAATTTAAGTTGTAGCTTTGCCATTAAAACAATAAGTGGAGCATCGTCACACATAGTACCGATGCAACTGCCATGACAGAGCGTCATTGGAATACATAAGGCACTCATGGCAGTGAGTGTTGAACTTAAAAACATTTATTTTAAATGTGCAGACTACCCCATGTTGCTGAAAGAGCACACAGAGGTCGCGAGGACCCTCTCGTAGGAAGGCATCATGCCCCTACTGGCTTGGCCGACGGCCTTGCCCAATTTAACCACAACAACGAAAGCAGGAAACCCTAACAACTGTTTAACCAAACGTTCTAAGTAACTCCGCCCCCACCAACGGGGTTGGTTGGCGAGTTAGCTAGTAGCATAGCGAGCCTTCCACGTATTCTAGCGACGGTTACGAGCTTTCAGGAGTGTGCCCCCACTCCACCCTGTCGTGGCTACCCGCACCAGTGTTGTGACACGAGGTCAAACCCCGAGGAGGAACAGCTGATAACCAAAAGTTAAACAAAACAACGATTTTTGGCATGCAAATAAATTTTACATTACCTGGAAGTGGAATGGAGTTGCAGCGTAGCTCAACTCCGTCTGCACCTGATTCACAACACAATGAAGGTCAAAAATGTTGATAGTATAAACGTATAAATTAAACAAATAGTCAACAAAGCTACCATGAAAACATAAAGCTGGCAGAAGGGTAGTGACGATTAGCTTGCAACGTTGGCGAACGCAAAGTATGGGTTGGAAACTAGTTCAGTAATGCACCCAGGCAATGAAGGAGCCGTAACAGTGAAACTCTCTTACACCACTGTCAGCGCAGAGCCGAAGCTCCCTGCACCAAACCTCAACAATAACCTAGACTGCCAGCGTCCAACGAAGTTCAACGAGGTTGCACTGGGATAGCAGGTGAATGACCACTACAACCGGTGCTGGGAATATTTAATGCTCGACGTAGAGTTGTTGGCGCGAACTTCTATCAACCACATCAATGGTGAGGATCCCTTCCCAATTGCCCATACGCTGGTTCGGATCACCATCAACGGTCCAAAGCCACGGAGGTTTTATTGCAATTCAACCGAAGGTACATGGTATGCCTTGGGCGTGGTATCCCACTGACAAAGAGAACAGCTGGTTGAGGGAGCTCCATTAGTGGAGCGACCTACCCTTCACCACGTCAACAAAGCCAGCCACGCAGCAAACTGTAATCCTCCTCCACGTGACAAGCATAGTGACCAACATGCCAACGATGCAATAGTAGACGAGTTTTAAACGTGGTTTGGGAGTAGTCAAGCCTGCGTGGCACCATCTGCGTTACCACTCAAGCCATCGGTTGGATCGATACCACGTGGGACCAACCTCGTAACAGTAAATTTTATCCAGGCTTGGCGTTGGAGTAATACGTTGTGCCACTACGAAACTCCATGTCACCTTATCGTGGGTTATGGTCACCTACATGTGAGGTTGATCACTCAAGTTGGTAGATATGTAAAAGTTAGTGTTAACACTTAAGCGTTGTATCCATCTTATGGTGGTGGGGTCGGCTTCCACTAGCGCCCCAAACTTTGTAACGTTATGCATTGCATATTGGTTATTTGAGCCCTTAGCTTAACGCGCAGGAAGGCATATATATTGTTGGGCCCTTGAAATGCCCCTTTTTTACCACACCTATTTCATCATTTTTCCCTGTTACACCCTACTTTCATAAACCATATACATGCCTTTCTTCCAAATCAATCAGCAATCCTGACAAGGTATAATTCATTATTGCTTCATTTATTTAATGCCTAAGATTGTTATGGTTATGAATTCTAGCCTTTGATTTATGCTAACTTGTATTGATTTCATTAAGTCAAGATCAAAGCACAGGTGTATCAGCCGCAATGCCTTGGGAAAGAGTCACACATGGTGCCAGTTGTTACTCTTCAGAGTTTATTCCTCATATTCAAAGGGACAGCGCATCTTTCCATGTGAAACTGTAACGGGTCTTCCCTAAAATGGAGCATTGTTGCAACAGACTGGACACCTCCCAATTGGTTAATCCGTTGAATCCATTGACTGCCAGAGTAACAATATCCTTCATGTCTAACGGCCTCATTCAATACGGCTGTAACAGTTTTAGTTGTAACTCCGCAGCATGAAGATGAGAGATCTTCATTGCTGCTTGAAATTAGTGGATCACGAACTGTACTTTGCATTTATAAATATGGGAAGGCTTTCCATGTCTGGGGGTTTGTTAATTATCATGTTGTACGAGCTGTAACAAAGAGTTGAGACTGTGAATTACCATCTTTAATATTAAGTGCAGAGTTCTTCATATTTCTGTGTCTTAATTTGTGGTAGTTCACGGCGTCTCTGTTAGAAGTCCAAGGCCCGCCTTCTCATGGATATTGCCAAGTTAAGTAGGTATTTAAATTTATTTACTTCCTGTTGTATGGTGTGGAATCGCATTAGGCATATTACTAGTAGCTGCAACAGAGTATTTACAATTGCATTCTTTCCTGATAGTTTATTCTTTGCATCCTGAATAGCTGCAACTATTTGGTGTGACAGTCGACTATGTAGGTTAGTTTAATTGATGCATGGTGTGTTAGAATTAGCTGTTACATCCAAGCTCAGCTTCAATCCCTTTCATTCATTTATGCTTTCTAGGATTTCCAATATTTATCAATTTAGAGTTCAAGCTTATTTTCTAATTTTGGTTGTTGTTGTATCTTTCTTGAATTCATTTGATTAGGTAGATTGTGAGTGAGTTACAGTAGTTGCTACATGAATCATTTTGGTAAAGATTGAATACTGTAGTATGATAATTATAGGATTTAACTTCTTGAAAAATTAATCTAGTTCATTTCTATTCTTAGATCCGTAACTGCTGGGTTGATTTCTGTAGTAAGATAATTGTACTTTGAATTCCTAGATGTATGAGTTAAATTAGTTTTATTTATGGAATGAGTTTGGCTAAGCAAATAGGTAGAATTGTTATCTCCATTTAGTTAATCAACTACTTTAAATATTTATGCATAGATTGTGCTTATTGCCATTGAAATAAAAGACTTCACTGGGTTGACAATTTATATTGACCATCATATGTGTTAATTGTAATTAATTAGCATATAGGGTGACCAACATATATATGCACCCCTATATCATTATGTTGGTACATATCTATATGTAATATATCCGTTGTATTATATGCATAGGGTGTTGGCTATATAAGCCATAGATTTAAATGTGAACTATTTATATATATAAATATATAACTATATATTTATATATGTAACCTTTGGTTCTATTTTGGGCCAAGACGAATCTTGTCCTATGTATTAATACATATAACTATATGTTTATATATGTGTGAACTTTGTTTTATACATTGGTTCAAAGAATTAAACATTTACATATGTTGAATTAATAATCCATGTTTTATATTGTATAATATGCATAAAATATTATATGCATGTAGAAGTAGGTATTAATATATGGCCCTTGCCCATATTAATCTATAGTCTTTCAATAGTATTATAAATGACTAATTAAACTATGAAGGTTTTGTAAATTGTGAACATATATATTAATTGATAATATTAATATATATTTATGCATATATATATAATTATGGTAGATATATATATATGTGCAGTAAGTCTAAAAAGAAACCAGGACCTAGGGTAAAATGGTTAACGTACATTCTCATGTACCAGCATATAATATAAGTGCAAGTGCATTTTATTTAAGCCTTTAATTAAACACATATACCCTTGGTTCAGTTAGACAACATGTTTTGTTGTCACTTGTATAGAGGTTAGTATGCTTATTCATGTTGACATAAGAGACCTCTAGTGCACACACACTTGTTCAAGTGAACTCTATCTTATAACATGTAAGACGTAAGGGTGCGTATAGTCTGCAAGACTATAGAACTTCAGTGAAGTCCATGGCGAGTATCTCCCGTCGAAAGTTGGACATGCACACTTTTTATAATGTTACGCTTAGGACCTGTTTCTAAGTAAAGGTCACATCTGGTGGCGTATTTGTAAATAGTACTATAAGGTCAATAGACCCATGCAAAAAAAAAAAAAATGGTTAAGAGGAGACATGACAGTTTAAAATTATATTCTTAAAAAAAAATAGAACCAAACAATCCTAAGGCAGTCTAGACTCAACGAAAATAAAAAGTGTCCACACAGTAAAAAGTTCATGAATCCAAGGAAGCAGTCTATTTGATTAGCTACCAAGTCTAAAGGGAGAGTGCATGCGGACCCCACGATGCCATCGGCATGTGGTCCAGGAACTGACGTAGGCTCATGTCTTGTTCTCGATGTATCAGAAATAATGTCATACAAAATGCCAGACTGAGAATAAAGTAGATCTAACTACTGGACTTTCAAGATAGCTTGTTCCTCAGTCACAATGCCGGACATCGAAACATACTTAGCAATGTATGGGAGTAGAGAATTAAGAAACCATTCCAACAGGAACTCTGGAGGAATGTTGGCTTTCACTAATCTCTTCCGCCGATGCCACTCTTGAACGTGGTCAGAAATATGTGTGGCCTTATTCTGACGGAAGGTGGACAACAACTCAGTCCCAGTATCATAACGAACCGGTAATTGAAAATGGTCTAAGAAAACCACAGCAATCTCGTTGAATCCCCTATAGGTGTTTCCAGGAAACTCCACATACCACTTCGCGCCTGCCCCCGTGAAGGTGCGTTGAAATAATCGTAATCTAATGGAATCATGATTCAAAGAGTTGGAGGAGCACCAAAGGTGAAACGTCGTGACATGATCACCCGGGTCCTCACCACCTTTCCCCTCAAACATCGGAATGTCCGAAGGGAGCTTGGTAGGGACTGGGGGCCAAGTAGGGTCGTGACACACCGGATCATTCGTGAGCTTCGAAAGATCCGGGAGATTTAAGCGTGCAAGGAACGGGAGCTGAGGCTGAAAAGCTTGATTATAAGCCCCCATAAAAGGTTGGTTAAACGGCACTGTGTTATAAGATGGACCAAAAGTTTGACCATGAGGTTAAACTACTGATAATGAGACCCTGACAGACCATAAGCTTTCCCATGGCCATAAGATTGATAACCTCCTCATGCTTGACCCATTTGAGAGTAAGCAGGTATATGCGCGTTTTGGGCACCATATTGGGGTGGTGGGTGATACCGGTGGCCAGCACCGACTATGTTGTAGTAAGGGTTTCCACCATAAGTATGGGGCATGTATGTACTATTCATAGCGGGAACCGTGTTGCAATGACCATAATGGTATGGTATGTTCCCAACCCCAGCATTAGGATTATCTTGATCAGTCGTGTGATGACCATAAGCATGAGAAGTATTCCCAACTCCAACATTGGTGTGACTAATAGTAGGGATGGTGTCGTGATGTCCGTGTGGATAGGAAATATTCCCACCCCCTACATTAGCATTACTAGTGGCGGCAGTGCACGCAAAAGTATGCGGTATGTGTCCACCCCTATGGTTTGGAGGAACATTATCATTCGTAAAAGTAGTCCTGGGTTGACGAGTAGCGGCATGTGTATTAGGTGGTGGATGACGAGTCGTGTTCCGAACAATGTTCTGATTAGGTTGGGTAATCTTAGGAGGTGGTCGTCTTCCAACATTAGCATTGTTAGGAATCTAACCAGTCCCCATACTATGTGTGTGGGTGGACAACGTAGTTCCCCCAGCGAGGGTAGTGCCCCCAGTGGGTATAGTATGGCTAACACTTTGCTAGTGCCAACGTGACTACCAACTGTAGTGGAAGGTTCGACAGTACTATGACTAGGCATACCAAAAGAGAGTGTTGTGGGGTTGATCGTAGGGCCAGTTTCATTATGTGACTCAGGCATCCCGTATCGATAACTGTGTGGAAACGAAGGAATGAAAGGATCATCCTGTTTTTCGTCCTCGGGTAAGTCAGGCATTCCGTAAAGATAATTATCCGGATTCGAAGGATCAAACGGATCTCGTTCAAGTGGATTAGGCCAAATAGAACCAGGTTGAGTCTCAGGTGGATCACCTCCCCACTCCTCACGAGGAATATGGGGATCGGAAGTATGGTCAACTCTACCCGATGGAGTCGAAGGTTTTTCACCGGTATTGGGATGTGCAGCCATGAATTCTTGGACGTAAGTCGTGTAGGAATCCGAAGACTCAGAGGGAGACCTCCGACGTCCTCTAGCAACACGGCGTGAAATCTCGGTTGGCTTTAAACCAACCAACTGACGAGACCGGCGAAGAGTAGGGCTCCGCGCCACGATATCTCCAGAGAGAATATATAATCAAAACGTCCCCTAAAGGCCAACTATCGATCAAAAATAGTAAATCAAAAGCACACACCTAGAGAAACTACAGCCAAGAGCAGACAAAGAGAGTGGCTAAATGAGATCCCGACACTAGAGCCGGTATGTCTCGCCTAGGAGAGGCTTGAGACTCCCAAACTATAGCCGGAGGTAACAAAATCAGTTATAGAAACACCCAGACTTCACTACGTGTACAGGGTCAAGTCCACTACACAAACACAACTGTGCTGTCCAATCCCTATCTAACTCAGGACACAAACAGCATAACCACTGCAAGTACCTTGTGCGATACCTAGGTAAGGCAACTATGGTCACCGCAATATAACCAATGCTCAGGGGGACAGTTGCAAGTGGGATCCATCGTATGGGAAGGGCAGCTAAGCCCGAAGCACAGGAGGACGAACCTCCGGTACCCCCAGATACGAACAAATCCTGGATATATCTCCCACATTCAGCCGGTATCAGAGGGATATCTCCTCAACCAACCTCCCGTGACCCCGTGCTTAACTCTGGATTGAGTAGAGCTTCCTGAGAACACCGATCTATACCATGGATTCCTCCACTCCCTATTCAGACACCTAATTTTTCGTCTAGTAGTCTTGGATTGTTAACTCACAATGATCTATTCCAAGACTCTAAACCTATGCTAGTTGGTGTACCCTATAAATAAAATAAGTCTAATCAATTTTAAGATTAAGCGTTAATTTTAGTTGCTGTGGTTACTCAAGGGATATGATCGTGAAACTAGTGATGTGTGGACTCAATAGTATGCAAAATCGTCCAATCCTAGACTCATCTATCCAATAAAACAATGTCACTAATATGCAAAATAAACCAACAATTCTGAAATAAAGATGCAATCTTTTATCTTTTCGATGCACAAGAAGAACCTAAATGAAGGCAACAAGCACTCAATGCAAGATGCAGTACATGAAAGTAAAATATTTTTGTATTTTCGCTTATAAACAAGAAGGAAAATGCAAAAAACTAGATGTATATTTTTGTATTTTTTCAATATAAATGGAATGAAAAAATGCAAGCAAAATCCTACTATTCAGTCACTGAAGTGCCGAGAATATCACTAAGACAACCCAGCAAATCCTAAACAGCAAGACTCATCCAAAGTAAAGAGCTCAAAAGGAAAAAACCAAGAGGCTAAATCCAAAGATTGGTAAAAAACCAAGAAGGCTCAACCAAGAGAAACGAAGAGTTCTGGTCACAACCAAGGCATGAAACAGTCAAGAAAGAGGCCAACAAAGACTCAGGAACAACCAAAGCCAACCCAGCAACAACCAATAGCCATAAATCAACAAAAGCCGGAGTTATACGCTACTGTCGAAGGAATACCTGCGAGTACCCGCGAGCAGTAGAGTAAACAGAGGTGGGTATACGCGAGCTGAGCTAAGCTAGCCCGCAGGTGAGGAAAGGAAAATGGGAAAATAAAGAGTCCAAGGGCTTAGAAAAAGCAAGTTTTCTATGGTGTATCTTAACGGCCAATCATTGAAACAGAGCTTCGATAAACAGCAACTCTAATTAAGGACTGATGCTCAACAAATTTCCCAAACATGGATGTTTTCCCCAGCGGAGTCGCCATTTCTGTATTGGAGAAAACTCACTATGGCTTGGGAATACCACAACAGACAGATGACTACCAGAAATCAACTCAATTCTCAAAACAATGCTATTATAAATGACAATGTTAAGATAATGGAGAAATGTAACCAACCTCGATCCAAACGTTTGATGTAGATCCCCGTTGGAGCTTTCAATCCATGCAGTTGAAATCTGCAAATTAGTCTTGATAGCCAATATCCAACAAGTACATATAATATATAAATGACATTAACATTATCAATAACAATGGTCGATAATATCACAAGCAAATGTAACCCAATGTATAATAAACGACATTCACAACATGATGGAGGAGAATATGAGTATTTCTATTAATTAACAAGAAGAAGTACAAAGTGATACAATCTCTTGCCGGCAACCAATCTGAACCAAGATCTAGATCAATCCACTTGTGCCTACACCACTTCAATCCTCCATGAATGGCAAACTCAAACTAGAAAGGAGTTTGGAAGGTGAACATAAAGGGTTCACAACGACAAGGATCAATGAGTGTAGACTCAAGATAGGGCAAAAATCCATTAGAGTTTTCTTGCTATTATCTTCTTTCTCCCGTCCATAAGCCATATGTGCTCAATATATAGTCCTCTCAAAGGTAGGTGAAAGGACACATCGAGGCGTTACTTGGGCAGATGGAGAGCCAAAGGTCACCCAATGACCGCTTTCTGGGAGTAAAAATTAATAAATAGTGATTTTTACCATTTTACTTGATACCCGCGGGCTATAGTGATGCAACTTGCGGGTACGCATGCTATAGTGATGCAACATGCGGGTAGGAATAAAAATAGGGAAAACGAATATCTCTAAAGGATATAAGTGAATCTGAGTCACTGAAATGGATCCTACATGCCAAATAATGCTGATGCTCACAGGGTGGAAGATTACGATGTAACACCAAGCTCAAAAAAATCAAGAAACCGATCGATGCAGCCACTGAAACAGAGCAGAGCATTGTTGGGGGTTCGACACACCTTACACACATGTTGGGTGCGTTGATGACACTCTTTGCTAGTGTACATGGTGTGTTGGTGACACTTCAATGCTCTGTATGCACATACAGGGTGCATCGGCCCTACAAATCAAGAAAACCGGAGATCTAAACTCTATTTGCAATATTTTTTATGTTTAGGATTTGATTAAGGCCGGTTTTGGTCTTCTAAGGTTTTTTAAGCTTGGAACATAGGTTCTATAAGAGTTTTAAGGAAATGTTTAAGCAGATCTGTAAGATTGAAACACCAAAAATTGAATAAAATTTCAAATAAACCAAGCAGTGGAGTCGCCAATCTAATAATAGCTTTTAGGGTAGGGATGTGTCTACACTTAAATGACTATATTACTATGAATTAGGTGAAGTTAAATGTCAGATATGAACAATTAGCTAGAATTTCCTAATATATTTAACCATTTAGAATTCAAACTAAACTTGGAGGAAAAACTTTAAACTCATGAATGGAAGGAAAATTAAATTGTTTCATATTATGCCAAAGGATAAAATAGACTTACTTACAACTTTGATTGAGATGAACCATCCTCCTTTTCCTTGAGTTATCATTCTCCATCCTTTTCCTTTGATGAAGTTGATCTTTCCAATCACAAAATCTCCCTAGCATGCCATTTCTCTCCCTTTTGTCTCTCTTTTACCATGCCCCAAATGCCTTTGTTTTATATTATTGGGAAATAAGAATCCAAGTTTCCACTTTCAATGTGGGTAATTCCTTTTATTGATTTTTGATTATTTTTACTCAAAAACCCACTTTCCATAGTATTTTCAGACTTTTGTCACAAATTCAGAATTCTCAAGCACTTTTAATGCAATTTTGTGCATTTCTTCTCACTATTGACTGGTGGATACTAGATTTGAGCCTTCAAGTGATCTATTCAGTCACTGAACTTTGCCTCTTTAGGCTACCTTTTCCTTCACTCCATCCTTATAATTACGAAAGTAGTGATTAGATAAGAGAGGATTGTTCTCTTGTGTACTTGTGTTCTGTTTTCATGTTGCGGGCTCATTGCGCCGAGAGGCGCTCTACAGCCCGGTATGAGGGAGATCTTGTAACATGTGTCGAGTACTCGTCGAGTTTGTCGAATAACAAAATAATACAAAGTAAACAAAAAAGAATAATACAAAGTAAAAAATAATAAATATTTTGTTGGCCATAAACAAAAAATAATAATACAAAGTAAAAAGTAAATATGAGACTTAAACTAGAGACTTTAGAGCTTAGGATTAGGTGATAAGTATTATGTCTATCATAAACAAAAAAGAATAATACAAAGTAAAAAGTAAATATGAGACTTAAGCTAGAGACTTTACTTTTTACTTTAATACAAAGTAAAAAGTAAATATGATATTTTAGAGTGTCTCGAGTTTGTAGAGTAACAAAATAATACAAAGTAAAAAGTAATAAATATTATGTTGGCCATAAAAAAAAAGAATAATACAAAGTAAAAAGTAAATATGAGACTTAAACTAGAGACTTTAGAGCTTAGGATTAGGTGGATCAGGTATTGCACTCAAGGAGCTATTCAAGGAGAGGTTTGCACCTCTGGATATTTGATCCCTCTCGGCACTTGATAGAGCCTAGGATTTGGATCTATACTGGTAGTAAATATTTTCTTCTACCTTTCACTTTGTTAAGGGTGTTAATTTTATTGTTAACAAATATCCAAACGGTAGAGACTGATATCAAATCCATCATTTCATTTGATATTGTCCAAAATCCTAAATCTCCCATCCTAACTTACAATGTGTTATCGGAGGGAAATTTAGGTAACATCACATAAACCTTTTCTATACACATATAAGTGAAACCTGGTGTCGTGGAGCACATTCAACTAGGCAAAAAGTGTACACCCATAGAGGTGGAATTCTATATAGCCTTGTTTAAATATTTTCGCGATGTATTTTCTTGATCGATCCAGCTTGAAGCGGAGAATAAGATCAATGGCAGAGATAAGTTTCCTTCAAGGAAAAAGTGAGATGTATAACATAATTCAAAATCCCCGAAATGACCATTGGTGTGTGGTAAAGCAAGGATAGGATCAATGGTGGACGATCAAGTGGAGGAATATCAATGGTTGACGTTGATTTTGCGCCGGAAATAAGCACTAACAAAGAGACCGGTGAGCAGTAGCAACATTTATACCGCCTGCCACGCGTCGAGACAATAACATTTCGTTGGATGATAATTGGTAGGGGGAAACCACCATCCACATCTCTGAAATTTCTTATAGGGGCTAATATCGAGAGTCAAACTTAATCAAAAAACAAAGAATGTGACCAAGAGCTAGTGGAAAAATTTCTATATTTAGCTGAGCAACTAAGGAAACTGACAAAGTTTCTAAATTTGTCCAAAGGAACAAAGTAATGGCGGAACCTCTAAAATTTTCCAAGACTCTTTTAAACTTTTAAGGGGTTTTATTATTCCACTTCTATATTACCAAAGGGTCATATTATAACCCTCATATGCCCAAGTCCTTATTAAAAACAAACAAAAAATTTTATTATTGATATAAAAAATTTATATTTGAATATTTATATTAATATTTAAACCCAAGGTAATATGGTATTGGCATGAATCTCAATGAATATTAAATTAATACTTGCAAAGGTCAAAGGTTTGGAATCAAGGGTGGACATTTATTCCGCTAAGAGAAATGGTTAGACGGTTAATGAGCTAAGGGTGGTGTGTAATTTTTACCATGGTTTTCAATTTTACCACGTGTTAATTCCATATTCATTCCGCTGGGAGCTAGACCTTTTTTCCAAACCACTCTCGATCTTAGCGGAATAAAATATATTTGATAAAATTCTTATGTCTGCCAAATAATATTTTCCCAATTTTCTAATGTTTGAAACCTTGGGGCATTCTTGAAATAAATATTCTCCGTATTGTAGAAAATCAAAACCATGAGAAGCAATCAAAACCATAGGAAGCAAACCAGTGGATAGTTTTCACAGGAAATTGAAAATTGTTTATCGATTTCCATTTATTTCGTGAAATTGTCTTTGAATTTCATTTTATGAAATCCATAAACAATTAATATGCAAAATGCAAAAATGGAGAAGCATTACAAGACATGGTTTTTAATGGAAAATGTGGTTTTCCAAAACCAAAGGCGGAATTGCTTTTAATGGATATTTTGATTGATTCCAAATAATTGAAAATGGATTTTTCAGAAGTGGATATGGAAAAAATTTGAGAATGGATTTGGGAAATATTTTGTTCCCAAATATTTTAAAAAAAATTGACAATTCTAAAGTGGATATGGATAAATCAAATTCAAATTTGATTTTAACTTCTCTGAAATTACAGAGTGTGTGGCAGCCAAGCATACATTTTCAAATTGAAAAATATTTCAGGCACAAAATCAGAATCATCAATCCCAGATCTCAAGCAAGTTATCTTCATTCTATTTTTAGGAGAATAGTTCCACAAATGAAGGAATCAGTTGAACATTCGAATGGCATCCAAATCAATCTCTCATGGAAAAAAGAAATAGGAATAGGACACTTAGCAACAATTATTTTCTAGCAATTTTGAAGATTATGGAGATTTAGTTTTGTGACAGATGTAATAAGTAGTTATAGATTACTATTTTTAGAAAATAGGAAGTTAGATATCAGCTTGAGGATATTTTTGATGTATAAATACACATTTTAACAATGTAATCAGGGTTGTAACCCGTGAAAGAGACATACATTTTGTATCGAACTTCTCCAAGATTTAATAGAAATTGCCTGCAAAGTTGAGCACATTTTCAGAAGCAAAGATTAATGTGTTATTTATTTACAGTCTGTGATTTTATCTCTCTTATGTGATTTGTTATTTCAGTAATTTCTTTTCCATTATGTTTTATTTCATGCTTAGATGTTTTGTTTAATTCAAAATTCATGTTATCATGCTCTCATTTATTGGATCTAAGTATTCACAATTTTTCTCCTAAAGTTGATGTTGGATTCATCTGCAATTGGTGCCCAATGTTGATGGATTGTTTCTCTTTCTTCCATTATCACCTGCAAACAAGAACTTGACTGTGAAGAAATAACTACCTTGACTTTGTAAAAACCTACATTGTTAAACTCTGCTTTGTTGGAACATTTTAAAAACCCACTATGTCATTTTAGACTTAGGATAAAATTAATTAATCATTTATGATTAATTTCCTGAGTTTTGACTAGGTAGAATAGGTCAGTTTTGTCTTTTAGTGGACCACATGCTATCCTCATTCACAAAAACTAATTTGGATAGATTCTAGATAAGATTTCCTTGGATTCTGTCTGATTTTATTCTATTCCTGAATTAGAAAGACACTATCTAGTTTTAGTTAGCTTTGTCCTGCTTTTTCTACTTTCTAGTGGAAAAGATAAAGCTAGTTAACTTAGAATCTTTTGCCACTTGACCAATTCAACCTCCACATCATATCTAACCTTCTAAAGCCACCAATACATCCTATTTACCTCACTCATGAGCTGCCATACCATACTTGCCAAATTCGTGAGCCTCTAGCACAGTTTTGGAAACTGCTTTTGCCACCTAGGGGGTTTTTTGTCTTTTTTTGAGCCTTTCTTTTTGCTCTTTCCATATTGCCTCAAAGCAATTCGATTTTGTCCATGGAGGATGTATTATATATTGTTACAATATCAATGAATAAGATACAGAGTGTTTTCCATAATTTATTCTCTCTATTCTTCTTCTCTCATTGTCTAAAATATTCCATGGTGAAATTGTCTTATGAATCTAGTTCCTAGTAATTGAAAATTTCACATGGTATCAGAGCTAGCTTGATTCAAAGCAATTTTCAAGAGTGTTTTTTGTAGGTATTGCCATCACCAGGAGCGCATCAGTATTGAGCAAAATCAAGCCAAAGTTGTGACTCTCACTCCCTTCAATTTCTTTGACTGGAAGGCACATATGATCATCCAGCTTCAGAGCAAAGGATTGTATAAAGTCACTATGGGGCTTGAAACTGAGCCAGGAGTTGTTGCATTAAAATCCAAATGGTTCAATAGGCTTGATGAAGCTTATGGATTACTTTGTCTCTCTGTATCTCCAAATCTTCTATTCCATATCGATTCTCTATCAACTCCAAATGAAGTGTGGACAAAGCTAGAGTCTCTCTTTGGAAAACAAGACGAGCTCAGAGGTCATTTGTTGGAGATTGAGCTGATATCTCTTAGTCCAAGTTATTTTGATTCTATGGAGGAGTTCATCTCAAAATTCAAGAACCTAGTGCTTCAACTCAAGCAATGTGGCATAGAGAAGAAGGATGAGCAATTAATCCTTACCATTCTGTCAAAACTGAGTTCTGAATACTCAATATTTGTGTCTACTTTTCATTCTACAAGACTTGCAGTTCCAAAGTGGAATATGCCAACCTTGGATGCATTCATTGCTTCGCTCACTTAAGAAAAGGACAAGCTGATCCAAATGAGGGATCAATCACCCTCCAAAGACTTTGCACTTGTTGCTCATGGAGCAAAGAAGAATGACAAATCCAAACAAAAGACATTGTCAGATGAAGAGGATTCTGATGGAGATTCCAAATCCAAGAAGATGAAAAAGGAGAAGCCCAAGTGTTCTTATTGCTGCAAAGGTACTCATCCTGAGAAATCTTGATTCAAGAAGAAATTAGACATCATGGCCAAGATGCTTGAAGAGCATAACATAGATGTTCCTGACTTTGCAAAGAAAGAACAAGGCAAGCTTGCTATAGAACAAGAACACTGTTTCCAAGCCTCTCCCAAAGGTGATCATGCTTATGCTTTGAGTGCTAGAGTGAAATATAATTCTGATGTCTCTGATATTGATTCACATTCTAATATATCAGAATCAGAAACCTCCACATCTTCCTCAATACATTCTTCAGTCATTTCACCCAAGTCTACTCTCAAAACTAGTCATTTTTTACTAGCTTCTGACTTGTCTTCTGAAAGCTCTTTTCACCAACATTCAAATCTTTTAGATTCTGATTTAGAAGATGATTCACAGTCTGATATGCAGGTCATTACATATCCCACACCATTTACCCAACCTTTGGATGCACAAAATACCCTACAAACCCCAAGTTCTCCAGTTAAGAAACTACACAATTCTATGTTTTCCTACACTGTGTCAGTTGCCTCTGTTGCACTTTCGTCTTGCATATCTTTCATTGGTTGGACAGCCATTGTTTTGGCATTATTTGGACTGATATTCCACACATTTGGACCTGACCCCATCACTCATGGTTCAAAATTCAAGTCCTCACACTCTCCAAGCTCGCTCAGTTGTCTGGGTGATCTAGTTTCTCAAACTTTTTCTACTGAAATTGTGTTTGATCATGGAGACTCCACATCTTTATTGATTGTTGCTCCATATGACTTACATTCTGATATTTCAGAGCTGCATGATCTCATTTTAAATATCAGAAATGTTCTACATCAGTTTGAGAAGAAAGTACAAGAACTAGTACACCATATTACAGCTACAGAAGAAATTGATCCTGTTGAGGTCATTGTTTCTCCTTAGGAAGGAGTATGCATAGATATTCTTTCCATCATTGATTATGTTTTCAAATTTTATTATGTATGTTATAGCAGCAAGAAAAATTCATTTGATGCTCCTCCATCATCAGAAGATGAGCTTCATAGAGCTTCAACACATGGCTCTTGCCTACACAACATTGATGCACTGATGCATGATCATGACATTCACAATCTCTTCATCAAGTCAGTTACTCAGAAGCAGCCCATTCAGCTCATTCAAATGAGCAACATGAAAATATGAAGAGATCAAGCATGTCCATTTTTTAGGGAGGGTTTTGTTCCCATGAGGTTTTCCTCGTTTCCTCGGTTTACATGGACTAGTTATTTTTGTATTGGGGTGACCATAAGCCTTGTTGCTTGGGCCCTATATTTTTGATATTTTTCTGATTCTCATCACATAAAGTCAGGCTTAAGGTGGGGTGTTGGAACATTTAAAAAACCCACTATGTCATTCTAGACTTAGGATGAAATTAATTAATCATTTATGATTAATTTCTTGAGTTTTGACTAGGTAGAATAGGTCAGTTTTGTCTTTTAGTGGACCACATGCTATCCTCATTCACAAAAATGAATTTGGATAGATTCTGGATAAGATTTCCTTGGATTCTGTCTGATTTTATTCTATTCCTGAATTAGAAAGACACTATCCAGTTTTAGTTAACTTTGTCCTGCTTTTTCTACTTTCTAGTGGAAAAGATAAAGCTAGTTAACTTGGAATCTTTTGTCACTTGACAAATTCAACCTCCACATCATATCTAACCTTCTAAAGCCACCAATACATACTATTTACCTCACTCATGAGCTACCATACCATACTTGCCAAATTCGTGAGCCTCTAGCACAGTTTTGGAAACTACTTTTGCCACCTAGGGGGTTTTTGTCTTTTTCTAAGCCTTTCTTTTTGCTCTTTCCATATTGCCTCAAAGCAATTCGATTTTGTCCATGGAGGATGTGTTGTATATTGTTACAATATCAATGAATAAGATACAGAGTGTTTTCCATAATTTATTCTCTCTATTCTTCTTCTCTCATTGTCTAAAATATTCCATGGTGAAATTGTCTTATGAATCTAGTTCCTAGTAATTGAAAATTTCACATGCTTACCTTTAAAATATTTTTTATTTTGACTCCATGCCCAATGGTATCCATGTGTTTCATCCTTTTACAATTTTAAAGCATAATCATTCGGAAATATCTCTCGCCATTGTATTTATTTGTTGAGAGAGCCCTCTTAGGTAGGAAAAAAGCCAGTTTTCCTCCTAAATATTGGTTTGAAATAGTTACCTTAGAACTATCCTTCCACAACCAAGGGATAAATTTTGAGTGCTAACATTTTGGCGCCGTTGTCAGGCAGAGAAAGTTCAAATCTTCCCTGGGAGAAACGACAAATATCTGAGTTGATTGGTGATGGTGAACAATAATCAAACACAAAGAAGGTTGTATATTATTCACCTGGTGGCTCTACTATCGAAATAATACAGAATTCAAAGCATCACTGGAGACTCCATTGTCTGAAGAAATGTTCCATGGAAGCTTACAAATCTGCAAGGTATGCTCCTATGAATCGTTGACACATTCCAAGCTTTCCAAATCGTATACCTTGTATAGATTGGCAAACATATTTGTCCAAATTTAAATATGAGGAAGGAGATGATGCTACTCTGCATTTAATCAAATTCCATATGCATATATATAAGATAAGGGTGAAATTTCATGAAGATTCCCTTATGAAAATGGTCATGGCTACTTTGAAAGGAAAAGAAAGAACATGGTATGAAAAGTTACCAGGTGCTAGTTCATATTCACTGGAAGATTTTCATTCAGCATTCTATGAAAATTATAAGGAAAGTTACCCATATTTATCATTGTTTGAAAACGGTTGTAAAGTAAATTTTGGAAATTTTATTCAACACATGGAAAATGATTATGGTGATGAAGAATTAATGGATGATGAAATCAAAGAATTTTATAAAGATTATTTTCAACATCAAGAAGAGATATTAGATCATATTTTCCATGATATTCAGCAAGATTTTTAGCATACCGTATACTTTCTTCTTTGATTATAAATGAAGAAAATCAGGACCTTAGTATTCAAATTCCTTCTCCTGAGAATGATGAGAAAATTCAGCATCCTTTAGAATTTTCAAAGGATACAAGAGAAGTCATTCAGGGTTCAGAAATTCTTAAGGTTCATCCATATGAAAAGTTTAATGAAACAAATTAGGGTGTTAATGTTGAAATTCATGTTCCTTCCCTGATTTTGTCGAAGATAATCATATTTTAAGTGATCAAGAGAAGAATATGGATAGTCAATCAGTATTTTCTACAGTTCTTTTACTTTATGAATCAGTAATTGAAGAAGAGCAGGTTGTTTTATACCCTTTGGAAAATGGAGAAACTATTCAAGATTTTACATCTTTTGAAAACACAAAGTTAAAAACTTTAGAAAATCAAGGTGAAATTCTCGTTGAACCACATGAAAGGTCAATCTTAAATATACCTATTGCGCTGCATGAAGAACTAAACATACAAGCTTTCATTGTTTCATTTGAAGATTGTCAAAAATACATAAATATTTTTCCTGATATAGATGAAAAGAAGAGTAAGGAGATTGTTATTTCTTTGCTTGAAAATGATTTTAAGTCTAAGGAAATAAGACAAGGAACAATATCTATTACAAATGAAGGAAGCCTTATTCTTTTGGCTGATCAAGAAGTGATTCTTCATGTTCTCAAATATCTTTTTACAAGTTTATTGGAATCATCAGCGAAGGTGGATTTTGCAGAATTTATGAATTATGGATATTAGTTTCAATTGAGTTTTGAATTGTCACATGTTCATTTTTTCTTTTTATTTGGAGAAGTTGAATGTGAGCCTCAACTAAATGGCCATTCGCTTGATTGGATGCATTGGATCTTTCATATCACTTGATCCAATAATTGTTTTTACCATGTTAGAGTAGGAGTGTGTGCAATAAGCTTGAATATATAGAATCCTTTAAGTTTGGTTTGCAACTTCAATTTGATTTCAGCAGTGAGCAGTTTGGTTTTATTATTGAATTTCCAACTTGTACAAAAGATGCAATAGTTTGAGTTTGGTTTTCAACAGTTGATTTCCAGTACAACTTTCAGTTTGCAGTTTGGGTTTCAGTAGGGTTGCAAAGTTTTCAGAGTTTGGAACAGGTTGCAGATTAAGGATTCAGAACAAATCAATGGGTCAGGCACTATTCTACGGGTTCTTTGCTACCTCGCTAGGAGGATAGTAGCCTGTTGTTGCAGCAACACCCCCCCAAAATTTTGTACATATTGGGTCCCTCCTTCCATTTTGTAGAAAGTTTGCCTTAAGAAGCCATCCCAGCTGTTATCTTTGTTTTTCAACAGAAAATCTTGTTTCTCAACAGAAATCTTTTCTATGAAGTCTTCCTCGAAAATGCAGAACGATTTGCTAAAACCCCGCAGTGGCGGAAGCCTTTCGCTTAAACGCCCACAAAAGGACTTAGAAGCTTTCATTGAATAAATTGCGGAAGCAATTCGCCACTCTCTCCCGAAACGGCGGAAACAACTCGCCTAAGCTTGCCGAAAAGAACTTAGATTTTTTTTTAAAAAACTTTGCGGAACGAGCCAAGGAAGCTCCGCGGAAGCTTTCAGCCTTTGCTCCCGAAACCGCGGAAGCTCTCGGGCTACCCTTCCGAAACGGCGGAAGCCAATCACATAAACCGTTCGGAAAAGGCCTTCGAAATAGTTATGGGAAAATTTGCGGAAGAATTCAAGATTTGCTCCCGAAACGACGGGAGCCATTCGTCTAAACCGCCCGAAAAGACTTAGAAAAGTCTTCGTTAAGCAATTCCGGAAGCCGCTGGTGAATCCCTCCCGAAACGGCGGAAGAATTTTACGAAGCCGCCCGCACTTGCGGAAGCCGTTCGCATAAACTTTCCGAACAAAACTCAGAAATTTTCTTTGAAAATCGCGGAAACCTTTTTGGTTTTTCTCCCGCAGTTGCGGAAACCATCGCAAAATCTTGCCGAAACGCCGAAACAAACTTTGCGGAACCTTTGTTTTTTTTTCCTACCCAAAACTGCGGATACTAAGGACAAAAGCCTTCCGCGATGCTCACGAGCGCGGCCAATACTTAGAATTTTCTCGATTTCGCGAGAACTTTTTGCGGAAGCGTTGGCAGAAGTCTTCCGAAACTACGGAAGCCACTTACGAAAGCTTTCCGCAGTTTCGGGAGCCTTCACGTTTTCATCCCGAAGAGGCCGCCAAAAGAACTTAATCACGTCACGGAAGCCTCTTGCGGAAGCAATTCGCCACTCTCTCCCGAAACCGCGAAAAAGTTCGCACTATCTTGCCGAAACGCCGCGAGACTTAGAAACTTTTCGATTTGCGGAAGCTATTGGCGAGTAACTCCCGAAACAGCGGAAGCTTCCGCGGTATCCTCCCGAACGAGTTGAGCTTTGCGGGACGTTTTCTCTTCCACGTCGCGGAGGCCTTTTGCGGGGGGTCATTCGCCTTCGTTCCCCGAAACGGCGAAAGCGTTCGCCATATCCTTCCGCAACGGCGGAAGCGGTTCGCCAGTTTGTCCCGCAGGAGGCGATCGCACACAAACCGAAACGGCTCGATTTGACGCCGGCGTACGACACATTTAAAACCTGTTTTAATACTCCACCCACCGAATTGAAGCCCCACATGTGCCCCACTTATTTAAATAAACGGTGGGGGTTTGAATCGACCCCATTGCTAACTTGTGTCAATCAAACAACTGTTGGACGCCGCGCAAATCGCTCCAGCTCATCTTGCGCGACCACGTTCGCGGCCACCTCAGTCAGCTATTCTCGCCGGTGCCAGGTAGGATCTTAACCTTTAAATTTGCCCCTTCTACGCGTCATATTGCTATTGGGTTATCTTTCTTTTTGAAAAACGATAGGCATGGGTTGAATGTCGACGGCAAAAACGCCCGTCATGGGCTGTTCTGCCCGTCGAATGCAGTCTAAATTCGTATTTCCTGTCGTTGGTATATTGATTAAGAAAAAATGATAATTTGGACGGACGGATTTATTGTTTTCCCAAGTTCCTCCCGAGGCCCCGTGGACCTTTCCGTGTCCCCAGCCAAAAAAAAACCAAGGCCGTAGTCACCTGGGCTTTACCATGAGCCTCAGTCCCGCATAGCCTACCCATTTTAAAACTAGAGATGGGCGCCATCGCCCCTGATCAAACCAGCCGTAGGACGCCCCTTTCAATGTTATGAATAACGACGGCGTTGGGGCTGAAACCCCTCGCTTATGTGTCAACGCAGGAGCTCCTCCCTGGTCTCGTAGTTAAACTTGTTATGTCACCCCGAAACTATGGCCGCCCAAGCCTTGTCGTCAGTCTTTCTCCGGCACCATCACTCTCGCTCGAACTCAAACCTCCCATAGAACACCTCGGCAGGTGCCGTAAAATGACAATGGCGTTCGAAGCCCTCGCCGGGTCGTAAATACGAAAGTGGCTTCCTATTTCGTCACAGGGTTATTTCACCCCAGACTTCCCCGCTACTAGCCTTTTAAAAGCACCATGACAAAGGTTACCCTCCTCCCCAGAGCTAAACCGAAAGCAGGTTGCTTCCGCAACATGCTTATCCTCACAGGAACATTCCAAACCTGCCCCTTTAAAGAATTAGGATGGCTAAAATTTATAATTATGTTCCTGTTAGATCACCATTTCTCCTAAGGCCATCCCGAGAGCGGATTGTTCCGCGACATACCCATCCTCTCGGGAGCATTCCTAATTCATCCCTTTAAAAGATTCAAATGTTTCAATTTGTATTTCATGTTGAAATGGTGTATTTTGCTTCCTAAACATACAGCTTCACATTGCTTCTTATCTCATTCACATATTAAAACAATGATGCTCTTTGTTAAAATCTCACAGTATGTTGCTCAAATTCATGATGACTTGTATATGGGTGCCATCAGGGATAAGTCAAGATGCCGAAAGCCGGTAAGAAGAAGGCTAAGATGACAGAAAAGAAGCCTGCGCCACTTAAAACTGAGACCTCACTCCAAGATACTAGGTGCACCACTGGTGTTCCTCCAGAAGTCAGATGGGGTGACATTTACAGGATGATCCGAGACCAGGATGTCCCGGACATGTTGTTAGAGGAGGGGCCAATTTATCGAAATATCAAGGCCTCAGGCATAACCAGAGCTGCTACCCGCCCTGAACTATTCCCCTGTGCTGAAGTAATCAGATGGATACTCCAACATGCCGATGCTGAAGGAAGAGTGATAAATGACAGCAGGAAAGTGGCCATTGCCTCATTTCAACCCGCATATCTTGCAGCAGCCTACAAATTTCCCCGTGTCCAACAATCTCTGACTGATCAATGGCTGAGCCAGATGAATAATGTCGAAATGGCCAAGAAGCTACTAATGGCAGGAAAACATTTGAGAAAGAAAGGAAATGATGAATATGACGTACAGAATCTGATACCTCCTTTCAGATTAATCGCCTTGATGCTGTGCAGAATCTTCGGCATGCCTGATGGCACCATGTATAAGATTCAATGGGCCCCTATCATCCACTTTTTGGCGTTTGAAGGAACCGTGTTTGACTGGGCCACTCTCCTGTCAGATAGTTTGGCCTCGATGATAGTTGCTGCTAGAGAAGGACTAGCCTTGAAGAAGGCTGAATTTTTCATGTCCTCGTATCTGATTGACTGTATTTTGGCCAAGATAGACTTCCCCAAATTGGGCTGCACATGGGATAAGGCCACCGCCCCGGTCTATACCGCTTTCAGGATGTTGTGGGCTCAGAATTACAAGCCCAGCTACAAACTCATCTGTGAGGGGTTCATCATGCCCCTATATGAGAAGATATTCAAGGAGGAACCCAATTGCCTATCAGAGAATGCTTTGGAAGTCCTTGAGAATTACGGGGATTTTTACTTTTCAGAGAAAGGCACCTACCTAAGAATGTTTGGAGGGACTAAGCCCCCATACATTTTGCCGCAGTATGCCACAGACTATGTGGTCCTCAAAGAAGCAGTAAGACAAATCTTCCTGGATGGAATCGGAGCAATGCTCCACAAACAGCATAAGGCTTCATTTCCCCCTCTACCTTTCTGCATAGGTGCTTACAAGTTCTCGGGGGTTGCCTCGGCCGATGAATTTGTTCAAGAGCTGAAATCCTTTCACTTCGGTGAGGTGATCTTCCACAGGAATGACAGAAAGGGAAGAGTTGCTGAGCACTGTAAGGAGATTTATGCTCACTTCGAGTACTCTCACTATTCTGATGCCGAGGAAGAGGCATTCAGAGGCATCAGCAACATGGCTGAGCTACGGGTCTGTCACCAAGGCACTGGAGCAAGCTCTAGCTCAACCAAGGCCCAGAAGACCAGCCAGCAGAAGGAGAAAGAAGCTAAGGATGCCCGAGCTCAGGAAGAGCTCAGATTAAGAGAAGAAGCAAGGTTACTCCAGGAAGCTGAGGAAGCCAGACTGCAGCGGGAAGCTAAGGAAGCAAGGTGGCAGCAGGAAGCTGAAATGGCAAGAAAGCAGCAGGAAGCTGAAGTGGCAAGAATGAAACAAGAAGCTAAAAATGAAAGCCTGCGAAAAGAGGCTGAGGAAGCCCAAAAGCAGAAAGAGGCTGAAGCTGAGCAAGCTGAGGCAGAAAGGAAGGCGGAAGAAGAGTTGAAAGCAAGGGAAGATGCTCAAGCAAGTGGGTCCGATGTCCAAGACATGGATATAGACACATCCCAAGCAGGTGGCTCTGGTACCCAAAAGAAGGGCGTGGATCTAGTGCAGGAAGTCCGGACCCCACCTGCTAAAGAAGACATAGACATCATAAACCGACCAATTGTCCCGTACACACCATCGGGGAAACATACGGTATCCAGGTGGAATGAGTTTTTCTACGACATAAAAG
Source organism: Larix kaempferi (assembly GCA_027924585.1). NCBI lineage: Eukaryota > Viridiplantae > Streptophyta > Pinopsida > Pinales > Pinaceae > Larix > Larix kaempferi. The sequence goes on from BSBM01001238.1 coordinate 4,464,463, forward strand.
GAAAGCAATGGTCCTCAAATCAGAGGAGAGGATCAAAAGTCCCTTCCATGAAGACATCGTTACCCACCGAGAGGTCACTGTAATGAAGAATACAGATCAGGATCCCTTTGCTATGGCATCCGCAGTTGTAGAAACAGCAAAAGCATCGCTGGAAAATGTGCGTGTGATAGTTAGAGAAAATGTTCTGACAAAGAAGAGAGCTCGTTCGCTACAACAGACTGTGGCTAATGAGCAAGCCCAAAGGGATCTGGTAGTAAACAAGTATAATTTCCTGTATGCCGAGCATAAAGAGCTAACAGGTAAGTATAACCAACTGGAAGAGGAAAAGGACCAACTGACACTCCAAATGATGATTGTGGAGGCAGAGAAGAATAGAGCGGAAGATCAAGCATCCCAGCTAGAAGCCGACAAGCGGACATTAGCTGAGCAGTTAGAGCAAGCCGAGGGTAGAACAATGGACATGTCTCCCTTCCATGATCTGTCATGCAACATCCTGAAGCAAGTGTATGACACTCAGGAGCTAATCACTGATGAGATTTGCAAGCTCAAGGCCATGGTGGTCAGGTTAAAAGAACTTAATGCGGAAGCCCATAGGCTCAAAGCAAAGAATACCCGTGTCAAGGAAAATATCATCAGTCAGATGGCATGGAGAGAAGGAAAAGGGGGTTTCCCCACGCACCTCCCATTTAAATCTGTGGACGGTTGTAATGAGGACATAGCCCTTTTGGAGTTTGGCGGGAACTGTGCCAGTAAGCTGATAACCAGTGTGCAAAGAACAACAGATAAAATTAGCAATCTGTACCAAAGGCTCCAAGGGGTACATGACAAATGCACATTGAGTTTCCCTCAGACCCTAGAGGACTTTCCGGAAAAGGAGCAACATTTGTCTCAGCTAAAGGAAGAGCTAGGCGTTCAAATGGAGTATGTGAAAAGGATTGATGTTCTGGCTATTGATGACCTCCAACATTATGTTGGATTGTCATCCCTCCACAACCATCTGCTGAAGGAAGTGCATCAAACTGCAGTACTAGAAGTTCAAAGCATTGGAGTAGAGCTCGGGAAGAATGTAACTTTTCAGAAAATCTTGTTTCCTGCTGCTGCAAACATAGTCATAAGGGACACAGGTGTGTGGTATAGCTACATAGCGGAAGAGGAAAAGAAAGTTGCAGCAGTAGCAGGAGCATCAGTAGATCCAGAATCTTCTCTCCCAGCAGCCACTCCAGCAACCACAATGGGCTCGATTCCCTCTTCCCCAGCAGTGGCAAAAGTTCCAGTAAGCTCAATCCCCTCTTCCCAAGTAGAAGCAACAGCAGCAATAGGTTCGAGTGTCTCTTCCCAGGCAGCATCAGTAGCAATTAACTTGGGCGATCCTCTCCCAGCTGAAGCTCACGCACCAGAATGACAGCACGATATTAGAACATTATTTCTGTTATGTGTATTTTGTTAAACTCTCAAATGTGTAAAGCATAGAGACTATGGGACAGTTGTCCCTATTGTTAAATAAATTCTGTAAAAGAAAGGGAATCGTGTTTTTTGTCTATTATAGGAGAGAATTTTCTGTAAGTGACAAGTGGAAGGTGCTAGGTGGCAGCCCAAAGGGCAGATTTGTAATTATAAGTAGAAGCTAGGAAGAATAGAGAGGGACTTTTGGCAGGGAAGGAAATTAGGAAACCTTTACGAGCTATCTTGTATCGTTTCTGTAAAATGGAATTTTCTAATAAAAGCCACGGGAGATGGACGTTTTGCATGGGAATGTTGGACGGATGTATGTTGGACTATTCTAATGACTTCTGTACCGTAATGTGAGATCATCCTTACTATTTGAACTATTTCTTTGTATAAATGATTTTTGCTCCTTCCTGTGCATGCGATTTTCTCTATTTTGTGAACAATGAATGCATTTCATATTAAATCAGGAGCTACCTGCTGATATCCTTACCATTGCTATAGAATTCTCTTTTAGATTAAATGGATAACTGTTCTTTCTTCAAGATAATTCGTATGGCTCATTGTTCATGCCTTTAATTTGCTCCTTGCAGGGATCTTTAAATTTAATTTCAATTGTTTACATTTAGATCTGTTTCTTCGTTCTTGCTATTTAGGTTAGATATTTTCGCTTCTTTCTCTATTTCATGAGCAATAGATGCGTTTTACATTAAACTGAAGCTATCTTCTAAGATCCTTTTACCTTGTTGTAGCTTTACCTGTAAGAATTGAGAGTTATCTGTTCTTTCTTTGTGTTATCTGTTACAGCTCATTGCTCATCCTCTAAACGTGTTCCCTGCAAGGATAGGTAGATTTACTTCACTTTCTAGACTCAGATCTGTTTTAGCTGCATCTAGATCAAATATTAACTAGGCACTTGCATCTCATTTAAAAAATATAAAATCCAAAAAGAAATGTGGATCGGGCCATAACCGGTAGAATCGGATTTAAACTCCAAACCCACGGTTGCCGGAACCACTAACCGGACGGATTCCCTACACCAAACGGGAGATAGTCTGATTGGGACCATCTCTCGGGGAGAATCCCTTTCTGATTGATGCTACGATATCTGAGGCATCAACAGTTTTTGGCGCTAGAAGGAGGGCCTGAAAGTGCATGGTTGATAGAGGAAAGTCTTCCACTCTTATAGATGACACTAAAAACCCGCTTGAAGAAAGCAATTCGAACAACCCAGATCTTGGATTAACAAATCAAGAACGCCTCATTTTTTACCCTGAGCCTCAAGAATCTTTGTATGCTGTCCCTTTTACAGAAGTAGAGGATTTAAGAAGACATACAAGATCCTACGTTAGGCAGCTAGGGGGTTTAAACGCTGTCAATTTCCTCCCCAAGAAAACTACCCCTAGAAAGGAGCCACAGTATACCCGAGATTCGATTCTTATTCAATGTTTTGAAGAACTTGTGAATCTGACTTTGGAAGAAATTTCAGACACTCTTAACAAGGCAGATCTTGAAAACTCAGAAAATATTTCAGACCAAGAAAACCTTGAAGAACCAATTACTCCAAAGAGTACTCCTCAAAACTCACCCTACAATTCTCCACCAAGGTCTCCACATCCAAACATGGCTGTACCTGCTTGGAGAGCAAGGGGAGCGCTGAACCTAGCCGGACCATTCCATAATCTTCCTAAAAACCCAGAAAAGGTCTTGCCTAAGTACGATCCAGGGAAAGCCATTTCGGCGGAGGATCACCTCAAGAGTTTTTACTTAGCTCTGAACCTCTTGAATGTACAACATGAAGACGTAGTCTGCAGGTTGTTTCCATATACATTCGAGCCAAAAGTATCATCCTGGTACTTTAGCCTACAACCCAGCTCAATCTCTAGTTGGGATGAATTCGAAAAGTGTTTCTTAAAGAAATACGGAAACCAAAAGACTGTGGCAACGCTTATGAAAGAACTCTTATCCATGAGAATGGAAAAGAAAGAAAAGGTTCAAGATTTCAATCAAAGATTCACAACGCTATTAAATAACTTCAGTGAAGCTAATAAACCAGCAGAGGAGTCTCTGATTGAATACTACACAACCGCTCTTGATGGACCCATAGCCATGTTTGTAAAGAGGTCCAAGAAAACTACTTTGATAGAGAACTTTGAAGAAGCTAGGAAGGTAGAAGAGGAAGCTAATAGCATTGCTAAACATGCCTTAGATGTAGAACCAAAACCAGCAGCTAGCAAAAAACCTTTGCTGCTCACTAGAGGCAAAGAAGAGCCATCTACAGACATGGAAAATGTAGTCAAAATGATGCAGAAATTATCTAACAAAATCGTAGATCTCGAGAAAGACAAGGCTGCTAGCACATCTAGGAAACCTTTCAAGCCATTTTATAAAAGAAGGGAAGATGGAGAACAGACTCATCCACCAATGAACATTGCCCCTGTTTTAAACTTGAATGAGATTGGGATGGAAAATTTCTGCACTTTTCACCAAGAACCGCATTCGGAAAAGAGTTGCCCGCAGTGGATTAATTCCATGAGCTTAGTCATGAACCAAATGTTAGATTCTCAGATCCCAGACCAAGATGATCCTCCAGAAGAGTCGAGCCCTGAGTTAGAGGAACCAACCCCGGACACTACTATGGTGTTGTGGGATTGGGTACCTATGACTGAATTAGTAGAAGAAGATCACATAGATAGCTCTCCCTCTACCATAAATGTGGCTACTCGCAGCAAAGGCCCAATCGCAGATCCTATGCCAACCACCGTTCCCCATAAGCCTAAAGTTTCAAAATATCCGCCTAGGAGGCATATACCAATCATCCCACCACAGCCCAAAGTTAACCAAACAGCGGCCAAACAGCCAAGCGCTGATACCATAGTTCAGCCACCTAAGGTCACAATGAGCAAAACAGATCAGCCAACTCGAATTGGGAACGAATCTGACATAGGATACGATATTATCGAAGACATCAAGAAAGTCAAAGCGAATGTATCAATATTTGACATGTGTAGCTTGCCCCATCAATGAGACAGACTGCTGCATGTTCTGCAACCTCAAACCAGCACTCCATTAACGGATTCTCAAGACAATCCCGAAATTAATGAGGCTAGCATCGGTGGAAAGTCTAAATCTCAAACATTGCCATTCTTATTGACTTTTGAAATTTTCAACCATAATGTTCACAACTATTTGGTAGATTCTGGAGCATCCTCAAACGTTATGCCATTGTCAATTTGTAAAAGGATTAATGGGCAGCCTGTGCCATCTCCAGCTCAAATTATCCAATTAGATAGGACTGCTGTCAAGGTTATTGGGGAGATGAAAGATGTTTTAATCAGACTATCAGCTGACCCTAGAGTCTGTCAATTCATTGACATAATGGTGGTTGATATTCCTGAAGCCTATGGGTTGATTTTAAGTAGGGATTGGTCTACCAAGCTGAGTGGCTACTTTGCTACTGATTGGTCCCACCTATGGCTGCCTTATCAAAACAGGCAGAATCAGATTAAAGTTCTTAGGGAACCTCATATGAAGCAAAACGTAACCCAGTTAGAAGAAAAAAATGAGGCCATAGCTTTCTCATCCTCAGTGCTGGGCAATTACTTCTTAGAAATGGATCCAGGTAATTATCAATCTGAAACCATTAGCCATGAATCAGATAAACAGTCCGATCTCCTTCATTTCTCTCGGACTGATGATGTTGATTGTAACATAGTCAATTTAGTTACTGACATAGATCACAAAGAAACTAACTTAGGTGAATCTAAAGATACTTTTTGGACATTATACTTTGATGGTTCTAAAACTGTGGAAGGATCCGGAGCCGGTTGTGTTCTAATGGATCGAAAAGGAAACAAGTATTTTTTGTCTTATAGATTAGAATTCGATTGTACTAATAACACCGCTAAATATGAAGCTTTGGTACATGGATTAAAGAAGGCCATTGGCTTAAATGTTAAGTACCTGAAGGTCTTTGGTGACTCCGAGATAGTTGTAAGACAGGTAAGGGACACCATTCATTGTCTCTCACCTCACTTGAAGGGTTATCAGGCTGAGGTATGGGAGTTACTTATGCATTTTGACGCTTTCAATATAAAATCAATTCCTAGATTGCAAAATTCTGTTGCTGATTTGTTAGCAACATCTGCTTCTAGATTGGTGCCATCAAATAATAAATGCTCAATTGAATTGATTTGCAGGCCTTCCGTTCCCGATAACATCACGAACTTCAGAGTCTTCGATGATGATGAACAAATTATCAGCTTTCTAACAGACGAAGATAGCTTTCAAGGAGCTGCAATAGATGAGGAAGAACACGATGCTGATTTGATGAAGAAGGATGAGGAGAAAGGAAATTTCATGCCCAAGGGGGTAAGGTCCCTCGAAATGCTGTTCGATCTTCAAAATAAGTTCAAAAGGCCAGCTAATACCAAAACTAACAGCTCATCAATGCAACATGAGTTAGTTAATTTGGGTACCGAGGCAGAACCAAAATTTGTCAACCTTGGCAAATGTTGTTCACCAGGAGAAAGAGATAGGTTCATCAAATTGTTTAAGCAATACAAATATGTTTTTGCATGGACCTATGAAGATCTGAAAACGTATGACGTCCGCATCATTCAGCATGTTATACCAATGAAAGCGGGTGTCAAGCCATTTCAGCAGCAGTTAAGAAGGATGCATCCTACTCTAGAACCGCTGATCCAAAAGGAATTAAAGAAGCTCCTGGACGCTAAGATAATCTTCAAAGTTCGGCATTCGGAGTGGGTTGCGAACTTGGTTCCCGTAAGGAAGAAGTTGGGAGAGATAAGGCTATGTGTAGATTTCAGAAATTTAAACAAAGCCTCGGATAAAGATAACTACCCCGTACCTTCAATGGAACAAATCCTACAAATGGTGTCAGGATCCGAATTGTTTTCTCTCCTCGATGGTTTCTCTGGCTACAATCAAGTGTTAGTAGCCGAAGAAGATCGCCTTAAGACTACTTTCAGAACTAAGTGGGGAACTTTCGCCTACAGAAGAATGCCATTTGGTCTGATAAATGCAGGAGCTACATTCCAAAGGGCGATGGATATTGCCTTCCGAGGACTGGGTGGGCAATGTGTTGTTGTTTACTTAGATGATGTGACAGTCTTTTCGAAGAAAAGAGAAGATCATGTTGTTCATCTGAGGCATATCTTTGATCGTTGCCGGAAGTATGGTATATCCCTGAATCCCAAGAAGAGCGTGTTTGTTGTTCCCGAAGGTAAGCTCTTGGGTCATATCATCTCCAAAGGGGGAGTGTCAATTGATCAAGAAAGATTCCAAGCCATTAATAAGATTCCAATGCCTCACAACAAGAACTCTATGCAGTCCTTTATGGGCACCATCAATTTTTTCCGAAGGTTTGTTCCATATTTCGCACAAATTGTTAAGCCGTTGCAACAGATGGTGAAACAAAGTATACAATTCAAGTGGACAGATTTGGAGAAGGACACATTTAGAGATATCAAGGCAGCGGTAGCTAAGGATCCTTCCTTAAGAATCCCAGATTTTGATAAGGATTTCATCTTATATACCTTCGCTTTGGATGACTCTCTCGCAGTTGTACTCACGCAAAAGGTGGAGTTGGGGGACGAATACCCAATTTCGTTTATGAGCACTGGTCTGCAGGGGGCTGAGCTGAACTATCCCGTAGTCGACAAGCATGCATATGCTGTCTTCAAAGTAGTCAAACAGTTCAGGCCATACATTCTTAAGAACATAACTAAAGTCGTAGTTCCCCACCCAGGCAACTGGGTCACAGCTCTGCAGGAATATGATTTGGAATTTAAACCAGCCACGATCATTAAAGGACAAGGCCTGTGCAAGTTACTTGCGGGAAACTCAACTGATGAAGAACAACATTGGAAAAATGAAGCTGAGCTCAATTCGGTCAAAGTATGTCATATCTTCACAGCCCCTCAGTCATGGTATAGAGATCTGGTGCACTATTTACAACAGGGATATCTACCTGAGCACTGGAACTCTAAACAAAGAAGGGCACTCCGTTTGAAATCGGCTCCGTATCAAATCATTGATGGGATACTGTTCAGAAAGAATTATGATGGAGTTCTTCTCAGATGCCTAGAAAAGGAAGATGCAAACAAAGTTGTCAAAGAATTGCATGATGGCCCCGCAGGCGGACATTATTCAGGTGAGACAACAGCACACAAGATACTGAGAGCTGGTTATTATTGGCCCACTCTGTTCCGAGATGCCCACACTTATGCACGAAACTGTGATGTATGTCAAAGAAGCGTTGGGAAGTTACCTAAGGCAGCAGGACCATTGCAGCCGGTCATCATCTCGGAGCCCTTTGAGCAGTGGGGTATAGATGTTATCGGAGAGATAAATCCAAATTCTTCGTTACAACATCGATACATCCTGACGGCTACTGACTACTTCACTAGGTGGACGGAGGCCATCCCTTTGCGCAAAATCAACGAAGACGCGGTCATCAGCTTCTTGAAAGAGAACATCATAACCAGGTTTGGGGTTCCAATTTCCCTTGTTTTTGATAATGCTACTTATTTTTCATCTTGCAAGATAAATGAATTTGTTTATGAATGGGGAATTAAGTTGCATTATTCAGCCAATTACTACCCTCAGGGGAACGGATTAGTTGAATCCTCAAACAAGAATCTGATTCGAATTCTTAAGAAGACTGTGATAGAAAACCAGAGAAGTTGGCATGTAGCTCTCCCAAACGCCTTATGGGCAGATAGGGTGACCCCAAAGAACGCTTTAGGTGTTTCCCCTTTCACTCTTGTATATGGCAAGGAATCCATCCTTCCCCCAAACATCTTACTCCCATCCTTACAATTATCCCAAGCCTCTCGGGGTTCTGGTAGCCAAGCCTTACAATCCAGGATCAATACGCTGCTTCAACTTGAAGAAGCCCGACACAAAGCTAAAGATCGATTCCATCAACACCAGGACATAGTTAAGAGATGGTTCGATAAGAGGAAATCTGGTAAAAGAGATTTTGAAGTTGGGGATTTAGTCCTGAAATGGAACCATAACCATGAAGGCAAAGGAATGCATACGAAATTTCAACATCTATGGGTAGGCCCGTACCAAATTTCTGCAAAATTAGGCCCATCCACTTACAAATTGACAAATCTCGAGGGATAAGAAGTAGCCCTTCCTCTCAATGGCCTCGCTCTCAAACAATACTTCGCATAGTCTCTCTGAGACTTACTGTACATAAATAAAGTTTTCGTTTGTTGTTGCTTTAGCCTTTAGTAGCTTTATTTTCAGCCATTTTATTTCTTTCATTGTCGTTTGAACCTTTGCTACAAGTTTTTGTTGTCTGAAAGCCCTTTTGGTTGAGTTCCCCGTCGAGGATATCTCTCTCAAAGAAATCTCGCAACCCATGAGTCCGGAACTATGCTCGAATGAATTCTGTCTATTGTGCTCTCACTGAAATGCTCAGAAGGAAGGAAGCCTACCCTGCTAGTCACACTAATCCTGTTTAATAGCAGAGACCTATGACCATCTTCACTACTATCATTGGGCTCCACCCACTCTCACACTTTAAAGGCATCTCAATAAGGTTATTAGAGTTGGACCCATGGAAAGTAGCACCCCTCGATGGCATAGGGTATTGAAATGACTCCATGCTGCAGATTTAACAGCCAAAATGGCATGCATTCAAGAGTCTGTTTTCCAGAGATTCTCGCCTCAATTAAAGCATGGCTGAGACAAAAGCAAAAGACATGTAAAATCAAGAAGGTTGTCCAAAAGGCTCAGCTCAAAATGGGCTCCTCTCCGTCCGTGAGGTTTGATCAAATCAATAAAATTCCTAACTCACACAAAAGGACATTATGGATTGAGGAGCCTAAATCAAAGATCATGTCCAAAAGAAAATATCTCTGGAAGGCTCAAGCAGCTAAGCTATCCAAAGTACAAACATCCAAAAGGATGCAAGCAGCATGGGAATGAGGGACAAGAGCAATAATGTCCATGAGAAAGTGTTGCAAATCCTGTGGGGTCCGGCAGTAGTGACTATCTGAAAGATGACCCTCCTAAGATGAATCTCATTTATTGGCCCTTCGAGAGTGGTTAAGATGTCCCGATCAAAGCTCCCCTTTTCCCCAGTGGCTAGCAGGTAACGTGTCTTCTTCCCCTCGCATGAATTTAAAATGATCAGCTGAGTAGTGCACCCAAGATGGATGTCTTCGATGAAGTTTCGGACTATGAAGAGGAATTTTTTCAAAGATCTGTGTTCGCCAGCGACTCGCCATTGTTTTTGCAGCAACACCCCCGCAAAATTTTGTACATATTGGGTCCCTCCTTCCATTTTGTAGAAAGTTTGCCTTAAGAAGCCATCCCAGCTGTTATCTTTGTTTTTCAACAGAAAATCTTGTTTCTCAACAGAAATCTTTTCTATGAAGTCTTCCTCGAAAATCGTAGAACGATTTGCTAAAACCCCGCAGTGGCGGAAGCCTTTCGCTTAAACGCCCACAAAAGGACTTAGAAGCTTTCGTTGAATAAACTGCGGAAGCAATTCGCCACTCTCTCCCGAAACGGCGGAAACAACTCGCCTAAGCTTGCTGAAAATTACTTAGATTTTTTTTGAAAAAACTTTGCGGAACGAGCCAAGGAAGCTCCGCGGAAGCTTTCAGCCTTTGCTCCTGAAACCGTGGAAGCTCTCGGGCTACCCTTCCGAAACGGCGGAAGCCAATCACATAAACCGCTCGGAAAAGGCCTTCGAAATAATTATGGGAAAATTTGCGGAAGAATTCAAGATTTGCTCCCGAAACGGCGGGAGCCATTCGTCTAAACCGCCCGAAAAGACTTAGAAAAGTCTTCGTTAAGCAATTGCGGAAGCCGCTGGTGAATCCCTCCCGAAACGGCGGAAGAATTTTTCGAAGCCGCCCGCACTTGCGGAAGCCGTTCGCATAAACTTTCCGAACAAAACTCAGAAATTTTCTTTGAAAATCGCAGAAACCTTTTGGGTTTTTCTCCCGCAGTTGCGGAAACCGTCGCAAAATCTTGCCGAAACGCCGAAACAAACTTTGCGGAACCTTTGTTTTTTTTTCCTACCTGAAACTGCGGAGACTAAGGACAAAAGCCTTCCGCGATGCTCACGAGCGCGGCCAATACTTAGAATTTTCTCGATTTCGCGAGAACCTTTTGCGGAAGCGTTGGCGGAAGTCTTCCGAAACTACGGAAGCCACTTACGAAAGCTTTCCGCAGTTTCGGGAGCCTTCACGTTTTCATCCCGAAGAGGCCGCCAAAAGAACTTAATCATGTCGCGGAAGCCTCTTGCGGAAGCAATTCGCCACTGTCTCCCGAAACCGCGAAAAAGTTCGCACTATCTTGCCGAAACGCCGCGAGACTTAGAAACTTTTCGATTTGCGAAAGCTATTGGCGAGTAACTCCCGAAACAGCGGAAGCTTCCGCGGTATCCTCCCGAACGAGTTGAGCTTTGCGGGACGTTTTCTCTTCCGCGTCGCGGAGGCCTTTTGCGGGGGGCCATTTGCCTTCATTCCCCGAAACGGCGAAAGCGTTCGCCATATCCTTCCGCAACGGCGGAAGCAGTTCGCCAGTTTGTCCCGCAGGAGGCGGTCGCACGCAAACCGAAACGGCTCGATTTGACGCCGGCGTACGATACATTTAAAACCTGTTTTAATACGCCACCCACCGAATTGAAGCCCCACACGTGCCCCACTTATTTAAATAAACGGTGGGGGTTTGAATCGACCCCATTGCTAACTTGTGTCAATCAAACAATTGTTGGACGCCGCGCAAATCGCTCCAGCTCATCTTGCGCGACCACGTTCGCGGCCACCTCAGTCAGCTATTCTCGCCGGTGCCAGGTAGGATCTTAACCTTTAAATTTGTCCCTTCTACGCGTCATATTGCTATTGGGTTATATTTCTTTTTGAAAAACGATAGGCATGGGTTGAATGTCGACGGGCAAAACACCCGTCATGGGCTGTTCTGCCCGTCGAATGCAGTCTAAATTCGTATTTCCTGTCGTTGGTATATTGATTAAGAAAAAATGATAATTTGGACGGACGGATTTATTGTTTTCCCAAGTTCCTCCCGAGGCCCCGTGGACCTTTCCGTGTCCCCAGCCGAAAAAAAACCAAGGTCGTAGTCACCCGGGCTTTACCATGAGCCTCAGTCCCGGCATAGCCTACCCATTTTAAAACTAGAGATGGGCGCCATCGCCCCTGATCAAACCAGCCGTAGGACGCCCATTTCAATGTTATGAATAACGACAGCGTTGGGGCTGAAACCCCTCGCTTATGTGTCAACGCAGGAGCTCCTCCCTGGTCTCGTAGTTAAACTTGTTATGTCACCCCGAAACTATGGCCGCCCAAGCCTTGTCGTCAGTCTTTCTCCGGCGCCATCACTCTCGCTCGAACTCAAACCTCCCATAGAACACCTCGGCAGGTGCCGTAAAATGACAATGGCGTTCGAAGCCCTCGCCGGGTCGTAAATACGAAAGTGGCTTCCTATTTCGTCACAGGGTTATTTCACCCCAGACTTCCCCGCTACTAGCCTTTTAAAAGCACCATGACGAAGGTTACCCTCCTCCCCAGAGCTAAACCGAAAGCAGGTTGCTTCCGCAACACGCTTATCCTCACAGGAACATTCCAAACCTGCCCCTTTAAAGAATTAGGATAGCTAAAATTTATAATTATGTTCCTGTTAGATCACCATTTCTTTTAAGGCCAGCCCAAGAGCGGATTGTTCCGCGACATACCCATCCTCTCGGGAGCATTACAAATTCATCCCTTTAAAAAATTCAAATGTTTCAATTTGTATTTCATGTTGAAATGGTGTATTTTGCTTCCTAAACATACAGCTTCACATTGCTTCTTATCTCATTCACATATTAAAACAATGATGCTCTCTGTTAAAATCTCACAGTATGTTGCTCAAATTCATGATGACTTGTATATGGGTGCCATCAGGGATAAGTCAAGATGCCGAAAGCCGGTAAGAAGAAGGCTAAGATGACAGAAAAGAACCCTGTGCCACTTAAAACTGAGACCTCACTCCAAGATACTAGGTGCACCACTGGTGTTCCTCCAGAAGTCAGATGGGGTGACATTTACAGGATGATCCGAGACCAGGATGTCCCGGACATGTTGTTAGAGGAGGGGCCAATTTATCGAAATATCAAGGCCTCAGGCATAACCAGAGCTGCTACCCGCCCTGAACTATTCCCCTGTGTTGAAGTAATCAGATAGATACTCCAACATGCCGATGCTGAAGGAAGAGTGATAAATGACAGCAGGAAAGTGGCCATTGCCTCATTTCAACCCGCATATCTTGCAGCAGCCTACAAATTTCCCCGTGTCCAACAATCTCTGACTGATGAATGGCTGAGCCAGATGAATAACGTCGAAATGGCCAAGAAGCTACTAATGGCAGGCAAACATTTGAGAAAGAAAGGAAATGATGAATATGACGTACAGAATCTGAGACCTCCTTTCAGATTGATCGCCTTGATGTTGTGCAAAATCTTCGGCATGCCCGATGGCACCATGTATAAGATTCAATGGGCCCCTATCATCCACTTTGTGGCGTTTGAAGGAACCGTGTTTGACTGGGCCACTCTCCTGTCAGATAGTTTGGCCTCGATGATAGTTGCTGCTAGAGAAGGACTAGCCTTGAAGAAGGCTGAATTTTTCATGTCCTCATATCTGATTGACTGTATTTTGGCCAAGATAGACTTCCCCAAATTGGGCTGCACATGGGATAAGGCCACCGCCCCGGTCTATACCGCTTTCAGGATGTTGTGGGCTCAGAATTACAAGCCCAGCTACAAACTCATCTGTGAGGGGTTCATCATGCCCCTATATGAGAAGATATTCAAGGAGGAACCCAACTGCCTATCAGAGAATGCTTTGGAAGTCCTTGAGAATTACGGGGATTTTTACTTTTCAGAGAAAGGCACCTACCTCAGAATGTTTGGAGGGACTAAGCCCCCATACATTTTGCCGCAGTATGCCACAGACTATGTGGTCCTCAAAGAAGCAGTAAGACAAATCTTCCTGGATGGAATCGGAGCAATGCTCCACAAACAGCATAAGGCTTCATTTCCCCCTCTACCTTTCTGCATAGGTGCTTACAAGTTCTCGGGGGTTGCCTCGGCCGATGAATTTGTTCAAGAGCTGAAAGCCTTTCACTTCGGTGAGGTGATCTTCCACAGGAATGACAGAAAGGGAAGAGTTGCTGAGCACTGTAAGGAGATTTATGCTCACTTCGTGTACTCTCACTATCCTGATGCCGAGGAAGAGGCATTCAGAGGCATCAGCAACATGGCTGAGCTACGGGTCTGTCGCCAAGGCACTGGAGCAAGCTCTAGCTCAACCAAGGCCCAGAAGACCAGCCAGCAGAAGGAGAAAGAAGCTGAGGATGCCCGAGCTCAAGAAGAGCTCAAATTAAGAGAAGAAGCAAGGTTACTCTAGGAATCTGAGGAAGCCAGACTGCAGCGGGAAGCTGAGGAAGCCAGGTGGCAGCAGGAAGCTGAAATGGAAAGAAAGCAGCAGGAAGCTGAAGTGGCAAGAATGCAACAAGAAGCTGAAAATGAAAGCCTGCGAAAAGAGGCTGAGGAAGCCCAAAAGCAGAAAGAGGCTGAAGCTGAGCAAGCTGAGGCAGAAAGGAAGGCGGAAGAAGAGTTGAAAGCAAGGGAAGATGCTCAAGCAAGTGGGTCCGGTGTCCAAGACATGGATATAGACACATCCCAAGCAGGTGGCTCTGGTACCCAAAAGAAGGGCGTGGATCCAGCGCAGGAAGTCCGGACCCCACCTGCTAAAGAAGACATAGACATCATAAACCGACCAATTGTCCTGTACACGCCATCGGGGAAACATACGGTATCCAAGTGGAATGAGTTTGTCTACGACAAGAAAAGGAAAGCAATGGTCCTCAAATCAGAGGAGAGGATCAAAAGTCCCTTCCATGAAGACATCGTTACCCACCGAGAGGTCACTATAATGAAGAATATAGATCAGGATCCCTTTGCTATGGCATCCGCAATTGTAGAAACAGCAAAAGCATCGCTGGACAATGTGGGTGTGATAGTTAGAGAAAATGTTCTAACAAAGAAGAGAGCTCGTTCGCTACAACAGACTGTGGCTAATGAGCAAGCCCAAAGGGATCTGGTAGTAAACAAGTATAATTGCCTGTATGCCGAGCATAAAGAGCTAACAGGTAAGTATAACCAACTGGAAGAGGAAAAGGACGAACTGACACTCCAAATGATGATTGTGGAGGCAGAGAAGAATAGAGCGGAAGATAAAGCATCCCAGCTAGAAGCCGACAAGCGGACATTAGCTGAGCAGTTAGAGCAAGCCGAGGGTAGAAAAATGGACATGTCTCCTTTCCATGAGCTGTCATGCAACATCCTGAAGCAAGTGTATGACACTCAGGAGCTAATCACCGATGAGGTTTGCAAGCTCAAGGCCATGGTGGTCAGGTTAAAAGAACTTAATGCGGAAGCCCATAGGCTCAAAGCAAAGAATACCCGTGTCAAGGAAAATATCATCAGTCAGATGGCATGGAGAGAAGGAAAAGGGGGTTTCCCCACGCACCTCCCATTTAAATCTGTGGACGGTTGTAATGAGGACATAGCCCTTTTGGAGTTTGGCAGGAACTGTGCCAGTAAGCTGATAACCAGTGTGCAAAGAACAACAGATAAAACTAGCAATCTGTACCAAAGGCTCCAAGGGGTACATGACAAATGCACATTGAGTTTCCCTCAGACCCTAGAGGACTTTCCGGAAAAGGAGCAACATTTGTCTCAGCTAAAGGAAGAGCTAGGCGTTCAAACGGAGTATGTGAAAAGGATTGATGTTCTGGCTATTGATGACCTCCAACATTATGTTGGATTGTCATCCCTCCACAACCATCTGCTGAAGGAAGTGCATCAAACTGCAGTACTAGAAGTTCAAAGCATTGGAGCAGAGCTTGGGAAGAATGTAACTTCTCAGAAAATCTTGTTTCCTGCTGCTGCAAACATAGTCATAAGGGACACAGGTGTGTGGTATAGCTACATAGCGGAAGAGGAAAAGAAAGCTGCAGCAGTAGCAGGAGCATCAGCAGATCCAGAATCTTCTCTCCCAGCAGCCACTCCAACAACCACAATGGGCTCGATTCCCTCTTCCCCAGCAGTGGCAAAAGTTCCAGTAAGCTCAATCCCCTCTTCCCAAGTAGAAGCAACATCAGCAATAGGTTCGAGTGTCTCTTCCCAGGCAGCATCAGTAGCAATTAACTTGGGCGATCCTCTCCCAGCTGAAGCTCACGCACCAGAATGACAGCACGATATTAGAACATTATTTCTGTTGTGTGTATTTTGTTAAACTCTCAAATGTGTAAAGCATAGAGACTATGGGACAGCTGTCCCTATTGTTAAATAAATTCTTTAAAAGAAATGGAATCGCATTTTTTGTCTATTATAGGAGAGAATTTTCTGTAAGTGACAAGTGGAAGGTGCTAGGTGGCAGCCCAAAGGGCAGATTTGTAATTATAAGTAGAAGCTAGGAAGAATAGAGAGGGACTTTTGGCAGGGAAGGAAATTAGGAAACCTTTATGAGCTATCTTGTATCGTTTCTGTAAAATGGAATTTTCTAATAAAAGCCACGGGAGATGGACGTTTTGCATGGGAATGTTGGACGGATGTATGTTGGACTATTCTAATGACTTCTGTACCGTAATGTGAGATCATCCTTACTATTTGAACTATTTCTTTGTATAAATGATTTTTGCTCCTTCCTGTGCATGCGATTTTCTCTATTTTGTGAACAATGAATGTGTTTCATATTAAATCAGGAGCTACCTGCTGATATCCTTACCATTGCTGTAGAATTCTCTTTTAGATTAAATGGCTAACTGTTCTTTCTTCAAGATAATTCGTATGGCTCATTGTTCATGCCTTTAATTTGCTCCTTGCAGGGATCTTTAAATTTAATTTCAGTTGTTTACATTTAGATTTGTTTCTTCGTTCTTGCTATTTAGGTTAGATATTTTCGCTTCTTTCTCTATTTCATGAGCAATAGATGCGTTTTACATTAAACTGAAGCTATCTTCTAAGATCCTTTTACCTTGCTGTAGCTTTACCTGTAAGAATTGACAGTTATCTGTTCTTTCTTTGTGTTATCTGTTACAGCTCATTGCTCATCCTCTAAACGTGTTCCCTGCAAGGATAGGTAGATTTACTTCACTTTCTAGACTCAGATCTGTTTTAGTTGCATCTAGATCAAATATTAACTAGGCACTTGCATCTCATTTAAAAAATATAAAATCCAAAAAGAAAGGTGGATCAGGCCATAACCGGTAGAATCGGATTTAAACTCCAAACCCACGGTTGCCGGAACCGCTAACCGGACGGATTCCCTACACCAAACGGGAGATAGTCTGATTGGGACCATCTCTCGGGGAGAATCCCTTTCTGATTGATGCTACGATATCCGAGGCATCAACACAGCCCCAGTTGGAGCCTGTTTTCGCACAATATTTTTTGGAGAGATGGTTAATCTAAAACTTGGTTTTCAAAATGACCTAAGTTTAGAAAGTAAAGCGCTAGAAAGAGGGCTTAAATATTTCCCACGAAAAACATTCCATATGAACGTGGGAGATGTTAGAGTGGAGCTAAAATGAATGAAACAACTTGGAAACATTGTATGAAGAAATTAACGTTCCAGCTTGAAGCGCAGAATAAGATCAATGGCGGAGGTAAGTTTCGATGAAGGAAAAAGTGAGATGTATAACATAATTCAAAATCCCCAAAATGACCATTGGTGTGTGGTAAAGCAAGGAGAGGATCAATGGTGGACGATCAAGTGGAGGAAGATCAATTATTGACATTGATTTCATGTTGCAAACAAGCACTAACAAAGGGACCGGTGAGTGGTAACGAAATTTATACCGCCTACCACGCATCGAGATAACAACATTTCGCTGGATGATAAGTGGTAGGGGAAAACCACCATCCACATCTCCGAAATCGCTTATAGGGGCTAACATAGAAGTTCAAATTTAATCAAAAGACCAGAGAATGTGACCAAGGGCTAGAGGAAATTTTTCTATATTTAGATGAGTAGATAAGGAAACTGATAGAGTTTCTAAATTTGGCCAAAGGAATACAGTAATGGCGGAACCTCTAAAATTGTCAAAGACTCTTTTAAAATTTAAGGGGGTTTATTATTCCTCTTCTATACTACCAAAGGGTCATATTATAACCCTCATATTCCCAAGTCCTTATTAAAAACAAATAAAAAATTTAATATTAATATAAATATTTTATATTTGTATATTTATATTAATATTTAAACCCAAGGTAATATGGTCTTGGCACGAATCTCAATGAATATTAAATTAAAACGTGGAAATGTCAAAGGTTTGGAATCAAGGGTGGACATTTATTTCGCTAAGAGAAATGGTTCGACGGTTAATGAGCTAAGGGTGGTGCATAATTTTCACCATGGTTTTCACTTTTACCACATGTTACTTCCATATTCATTCCGTTGGGAGCTAGGTCTTTTTTCCAAACCACTCTCAAGCTTAGCGAAATAAAATATATTTGATAAAATTCTTATGTCCGCCAAATAATATTTTCCCAATGTTCTAATGTTTGAAACCTTGGTGCATTCTTGAAATAACTATTCTTAGTATTGTAGAAAATCAAAACCATGGGAAGCAATCAAAACTACGAGAAGAAATCAAAACCACAGGAAGCAAACCAATGGCTGTTTTTCACAGAAAAATGAAAATTGTTTATGTATTTCCATTTATTTCAGGAAATTGCTTTTGAATTTCATTTTATGAAATTCATTGTGAGGCACCTGCAACAATTAATTAATACGAATATGCGAAATAGCAGAAATGACAGAACTCAGAATCACTTTTATATTGATCACAGGCCATTTCGAGGGGGCAACCTCCTATGAGCAAGCTCAATACAAATAACTTCACAGTGCCTTCATAGGTCTCAACACACACTTATATACTAATTCTAGGCGCCAATACTATGGGTCAAAACCATGGGCCGTTACAAACTATGGATCAACAATACTACGGGCGAATTACAAAGCATATGCGCCAACAACAATAACACAAACTATTGATCAACAAATACTACGGGACGACTTACAAAGCATATGCGTACAACAACAACATACTAACAAGGTAAAGACATGGGTTCCTAACATCCCCTCCCCCTTAAAAAAAAGTTTTGTCCTCAAAGCTTTAGATGTGGAAATTGTTGTTGAATTTGAAGGAGTGGTTCCCATGTAGCATCCTTTGGTTGCATGCCGTGCCACTGAATTAAGACCTCTATGATAGAGAGAGAGCGAAGCTGACGCATCCGCCGATTGAGGATGGCATCTGGCTCCAAAAGGATGGATCCTTCATTATCCAGTTCGAGTAAAATTGTTTGTTCGCTGATGTTGGTGCCAAGAAATGTCTTCAGACAAGAGACATGAAAGATTGGATGAATGCGGGAAGAAGGAGGAAGTTCCAATTTATAAGCAACGGACCCAATCTTCTGAAGAATCCGATATGACCCATAGAACTTTGGAGCGAGCTTATGACGCCCTTTGATTTTCAAGGAGGATTGTTTGTACGGCTAGAGACGAAGAAAAACCATATCGCCGACTTGAAAAGTGCGCTCCGAACAGTGCTAATCAGCTTGTTGCTTCATGCGATTTCTTGCCATGTGAAGATTGTCCTGCAAAATGCTAAGAATCTGATCGCGGTTTCGAAGGACCGTGTCAACTTCATGAACTGGTGAACTGGTGGGGGTGTATGGAAGAAGAGCTTGAGGTGCTTGACCATAGACTGCTTCATATGGGGTCATTTTAGAGGCAGTGTGGTAAGAGGTATTGTACCACCATTCAGCGAGAGGGAGCCACTTTGCCCACTGATGTTGTTGTTCCGAGGTGAAGCAACGAAGATAAGTTTCCAAGCATTTATTGACAATTTCAGTCTGACCATCTGTTTGTGGGTGATACCCTGAACTCATCTTCAGTTTGGTGCCAGTGTGGCGAAATAGTTCTGTCCAAAAATGACTGGTGAAAGTCACATCACGATCCGAGACAATGGAAGAAGGGATGCCATGAAGACGAAAGATCTGGTCTAGAAAAATTTGAGCAACAGAGGAGGCTGTATAGGGATGGTTGAGAGCACAAAAATGACTATATTTGGAGAGGCGATCAACCACAACGAGAATCACTGTCTTCCCGCCAGATTTAGGGAGCCCTTCAATGAAATCCATAGAAATATCTGTCCAAATCCGTGTAGGTATGGGCAAGGGTTCAAGCAATCCTGGAAGGAGTGTTGTTTCACCCTTATTGCGCTGGCAGGTATCACATTCGGCCACCATCTGTTGAATTGTCCTTTTCATGCCCTGTCAAAAGAAGTTACGCCATGCTCGTTCATATGTTTTGAGGAACCCAGAGTGCCCTGCCGATGGAGAAGCATGGAGTTCATAGAAGACAGCCTATTGAAGATCTGTGCTCTGGGGAAGCACCAGACGACCCTTGTATCGCAGAGAAGCACCATCCCAAGAGTAATGTGGTACAGCAGAAGGGTTGTTGGTCAAGCGTTGGATGATTTGAGATAAGGAAGAGTCATTGACATAACCCTGTTGAACAGATTGCAACCAATTTGGAACAGGCATAGAAATAGCTGAAAGAGAACCTTGGGCATCAAATGTGCAAGAAAGAGCATCTGCCACAATATTGTCTTTACCCTTCTTGTAAGTGATCTCATAGTCATAACCCATGAGTTTGCTAACCCATTTCTGTTGTGCCGAGGAGGAGACACGCTGGTCCAAGAAATATTTCAGACTCTGGTGATCAGTCTTGATGCAGAAATGATTCCCTAATAGGTATGGGCGCCACTTCTGTACTGCATGCAAAATAGCCATCATTTCCTTCTCATAGGTAGAGGCAGCTAAATTCTTACCTGAAAGGGCTTTACTGGTGAACGCAATGGGGTGTTCATCTTGAAGGAGAACAACACCAAGTCCATTGCCGCAAGCATCACTCTCAATAGTGAAGGGCTTGGAAAAATCGGGCATAGCTAGCACAGGTGTAGTACACATAGCTTGTTTTAGTTTGTCAAATGCACACTAAGCAACAGGTGTCCATGTAAAAGCATCCTTTTTCGATAGAGCAGTTAATGGAGCTGCAATCTTCCCATAATCCTTGACAAACTTGCGGTAGTAGCCAGTCAACCCCAAAAAACCACGAAGGCTCTTGAGTGTCTGAGGATGCGGCCAATTGTTCATGGCATCGATTTTGGCAGGATCCACGTGAACCCCTTGTGCTGAGATAATGTGCCCGAGATACTCAACTTCCTTCTGTCCAAAAACACATTTAGACTGCTTGGCATGGAGATGATGGTCAGAGAAAAGTTGCATGACAAGATCCAAATGCTGGAGATGTTCATCCCATGTTTTACTGTAGATGAGGATATCATCAAAGAATACCAGAATGAATTTCCGCAAGTAGGGTCGAAATATTTTATTCTTTAAGGCCTGGAATGTGGAAGGAGCATTAGTGAGGCCAAAGGGCATGACCAAAAACTCATAATGGCCATCATGTGTGCGGAAAGCTGTTTTAGGAATATCATCCTCATGAACCCGAATTTGATGATACCCAGAACGAAGATCCAACTTGGAGAAAAAGTGAGCCCCATGAAGCTCATCAACAACAGGAATTGGAAACTTATCCTTGATGGTGAGGTGATTAAGTGCTCGGAAGTCAATGCAGAGGCGCCATGACCCATCTTTTTTGCGGACAAGAATAACTGGAGAAGAAAAGGAACTAGTGCTTGGGCGAATAATACCTTGCTTCAATAAGTCCCGAACGAGCATTTCAATCTCCGTTTTTTTGTGAAATGGGTAGCGATAGGGCCTGATGTTGGGAGGAATGCTGCCAGGAAGGTGGCAATCCCACTGGTTCAGCAAAGACACCTATATATCGATCCAAAATTTGTTGTAGATCCAAAGGAGTAGTGGAGACCGCTGATGGTTGCATTTGGATGGAATGGATCTGAGCGATGACACCATGTGAATTCTTTTTGAGGAGTTTTTCCATGCGATGTGAACTGATGATGCTGAGAGAACCTGGTTGTAATCCTGTCAATGTGTGTTTTTGTCCATTGAGGGAAAACTGCATCCAAAGTTCAGCAAAATCCCATAAGATAGGGCCAAGTGTGCGTAGCCATTGAGCGCCCAAAACCACATCACATCCGCCTAAGAGCAAGGCAAACATGTCAGAGCGCAAGGTATAATCTCCCATAGAGATACGCACATTTCGACACTTCCCTTTGCAAGGCAAGGTGCCCCCATTGGCAACCATGACTTCAAAGTTGGAGCAAGGATGGATAAAACAATCAGCTTGTTTGGCGATCCGAGGGTCAATGAAATTATGAGTGCTACCAGAATCAATGAGTATTGTAAGAGGAAGCTTCTTGAAGTAATCCCTGACCCGCATTGTTTGGGGGGTGGTGATTCCAGCTAAAGCATGGAGAGATATCTCTGGTTGGTCATCCTGAGACGGAGGGTCAATAGGCGGTTCCTGAATGTCGACCGGAGCATCCAGTGTTTCTGGATCTTCGTCACCAATTTCAGAGACAGGCGGAGACTCCACATCCAAGAGATAGAGCTTTTACTGAACGCATCTATGTCCCCGAGTGAATTTCTCATCACAATTATAAGAAAGCCCCTTTTCTCTGCGTGCTTGCATCTCTGTTTCAGACAAACGCTTGATAGGTGTCAGTCGAGGAGCCTGCGGTATAGGTGGTCGCTGAGAACCCATATTTTGGAAGGGAACAAAAGTGGGCTTGGAGCGTTTTTGGGCTGCAATCTTGTCTTCTGCCAACTTAGCCAACCCTAGGGCTTCCATCATTGTGTTGGGACAGAACATTTTGACCTCAGAGCGGATGGCATCCTTTAGACCACTGATAAAACAACTCCGGTAAAAGTCATCAGACAATCCTTCGGTGTGGTTGGCTAGATTCTCAAATTCGGTTTGATACTCTCTCACCGTGCTAATTTGGCGAAGTTTAGTGAGGGCTCCTGTGAAGTCATCAAAAGCACTAGGACCAAATCGTTGCAAAAGGAGTTGGCAAAAGTCTGGCCATTTGGGCTCTGGATGAGCCTTGATGTACCAATGATACCATTGAAGAGCTTCCTGTTCCAAGTGAAAGGATGCCAGCGGAACTTTGTTGACATCAAAAGTATTATGCAGACTGAAATACTGTTCTGCACGATAGATCCATCCAGCTGGATCAGTATCATTGAAGCGAGGAAAATCAAGCTTAGGACCACGGAAATTGCTGGAAGAGGAGAACCCATTGTCTGATGAAGACTTGGACTGCCGTTTGTTGTTCATAGCTGAATGTTCAAGATGGAGGCCAAGAAATTTTTCATCCAGATCCTGGAGTTTGGCTTGGATGGCTGCAAGTGCTTCCTCCATGGTTTTTGCTCCTGCACGGGTGACAACCATAACCAGGATTTTTTTTTTTTTTCCCGGTTGACTGGATAGGAAAACAAAAACAAAAACTACTTCAGTAAGGGAAAATCTGGACTAGGGAAAAAATCTGAAGGGTAATTGGGGTTTGACTAGGTTTTGGACACTGTTAAATAAACAGGGAAGCAAAAATGAGGATTCCAAAAGCGGGGTGAAAGAATGGGAAAATTTGGCAGAGGGGAACAAAGAAGCAGAATTCAAAAATGGAATCTGTGGTAAAATTTGAGGGTGATTGGGTGAAATCTAAGGAAGTTATAGCAAACCCTAAAAATAGACAAATGTGGGATTTCGGGCTTTGGGAAGGGGAATTATGGATAGGGTCCTCAGGAATGAAATATGCAGAATGGGGTGACAGGGGTTCCCCGAAAATTTCAAGGGAAACAGAGTGAAAACAAGGCAGATATGGAGAAAAAACTGAATTTTATATTTATTTTTTTTCAGACTGGAGCGGCTACGGCTCGAAAGGGATCTGAAACGGCGCCGAATGGATTGAAAATGGCTGAATCTGGAACGGCTTGCAAAATGGATCTGAACGGCTGGATGTAAAACGGCGCAGCAACGATCGACGACAGTTCAGCTGAAATTAGATATGGACCCCAGGTATGTGCGGCTTCCTAACAGTTCAAGGGTTTCACTCGGCCACCAATGCTGTCTGACGGCTTGCGTATTGGGGCAGTACCCCTCACTCCAAGGCTCAGGTAAAACTGATAACCGCTTTGCCACAAACGACAGCTCTTGGTTTACTTCACGAGTGGGAACTAGTCAATCAGGTAGGGGTCGTTGCCCTTTTTGCTGGCAGGTCCTCTCAATGGGCCAGCTACTTCGGGGTTCCTCTGGTACTCCTCACAATGATTTTTAGGGCTTATGCCCAAGTACTTCCCACAGTTAAGCGGATAGGGATTATTCCCAAATCCGAACCTGCAACAGATGCGAAAAAAATTTTGGCAGAAATTTCACCCAACGAGCCCAAGAAAGTGCTCTGATACCAGATGTGAGGCACCTGCAACAATTAATTAATACGAATATGCGAAATAGCAGAAATGACAGAACTCAGAATCACTTTTATATTGATCACAGGCCACTTCGAGGGGGCAACCTCCTATGATCAAGTTGTTGAATATTGTAACTTCTAAGAATATTATATTTATACATTATTTATTCCGGAGATGTTCCATCCCTCCGAGGTGATTTTATTATGTATCCGGAGATGTTTATTCCTCCGAGAAGTTGTGGTAACTAGGGTTATTAGACCCACCATGTGGGGGTTGGCCCAGTCAGTTATAATAGGGTATTTAACCTAATGGTTAAATACGAGCCTACATGTACTTGTGTAAAATATATGTCAGAGTAGTGTATAAATAGAGGAGGTGTGTTCCTCATTTGATACACTCACTCACTTATGAAAAGAGGCGCACTTGTCTGGGAGATTTGCTAAGGAGGATTAGAAGGAGGGAGCACATCTTGTATTTTGGTTTATCATCTTATTGAGGAAATCTTTGCTGGGTTTTCTACCCCATGAGGGTTTCCCAGGATAAATCTGTGTCTCTTGTGTTTATGCTATGCTTGTTGTTTCTTCAGTGATCCTGTATATGCTATTATTGTGAAATGGAATGTAATGCTGCTATTTTCTGTCTTAGCATATTGAATTTTAACACAAGCTCAATACAAATAATTTCACGGTGCCTTCATAGGTCTCAACACACACTTATATACTAATTCTAGGCACCAATACTATGGGTCAAAACCATGGGCTGTTACAAACTATGTATCAACAAGACTACGGGCGACTTACAAAGCATATGCGCCAACAACAATAACACAAACTATTGATCAACAAATACTACGGGACGACTTACAAAGCATATGCATCCAACAACAACATACTAACAAGGTAAAGACATGGGTTCCTAACATTCATAACCAATTAAAATGAAAAATGAAAAAATGGAGAAGCATTACAAGACATGGTTTTTAATGGAAGATGTGGTTTTCCAAAACCAAGGGCAGATTTGATTTTAATGGATATTTTGATTGATTCCAACTAATTGAAAATGGATTTTTCAGAAGTGGATATGGAAAAATTTGAGAATGGATTTGGGAAATATTTTGTTCCCAAATATTTTAAAAAAATTGACAATTCTAAAGTGGATATGGATAAATCAAATTCAAATTTGATTTTAACTTCTATGGAATTACAGAGTGTGGCAGCCAAGCATACATTTTTTCAAATTGAAAAATATTTCAGGCACAAAATCAGAATCATCAATCCCAGATCTCAAGCAAGTTATCTTCATTAGTTCCACAAATGAAGGAATCGGTTTTACATTCGGAGGGAATCCAAATCAATCTCTCATGGAAAAAACGCAACAAGAATATGACACTTAGAAGTAGTTATTTTCCAGCAGTTTTGAAGATTATGGAGATTTAGTTTTGTGATAGATGTAATAAGTAGTTATAGATTACTATTTTTAGAAAATAGGCAGTTAGATATCATCTCAAGGAGCTTTTTGATGTATAAATACACATTTTGACAATGTAATCAAGGTTGGAACCCATGAAAGAAACATACATTTGTATCAAGCTTCTCCAATATTTAATAGAAATTGCCTACAGAGGTGAGCACATTTTCATAAGCAAAGATTCATGTGTTATTTATTTACAGTATGTGATTTTCTCTCTCTTATGTGATTTGTTATTCCAGTAATTTCTTTTCCAATATGTTTTCTTTCATACTTAGATGAGATTTTGTTTAAATCAGAATTCATGTTATCATGCTCTGATTTATTGGACCTAAGTATTCACAATTTTTCTCCTAAAGTTGATGTTGGATTCATCTGCAATTGGTGCCCAATGTTGATGAATTGTTTCTCTTTCTTCCATTATCACCTGCAAAAAAAAACTTGACTGTGAAGAAATAACTACCTTGCCTTTGTAAAAACCTACATTGTTAAACGCTGCTTACCTTTAAAATATTTTTGATTTTGACTCCATGCCCAATGGTATCCATGTGTTTCATCCTTTTACAATTTTAAAGCATAATCATTCTGAAATATCTCTGGCCATTGTATTTATTTTTTGAGAGAGCCCTCTCTGGTAGGAAAAAAGCCGGTTTTCCTCCTAAAGATAGGTTTGAAATAGTTACCTTAAGAACTATCCTTCCACAACCAAGGGATAAATTTTGATTGCTAACATTGTCCATAGGTTTCGTCATTACATACTGCTCCACAATACAACTATCATTGCCAACTTCAACCCCATGTATTATATCCTAAAATGTCAAGTTCCAGGGCGGTAATACTCTCGGTGGATAGTGGTCCTCCAAGAGTTCGAATTGGAGTTTGCAAAAGCTAAATCCTAGAAATGTTTGGTTTTTGCTGAGCTAATATGTGCACTTCCCCATGCTAACAAAAAACCTGGGCCCATTGACTCTCTTCCTTATGAGTCATTGTTTCTCATTGGAACGACTGATCCTTGGTATGGAGATATCATTATGTATCTCCAAACCCAATGCTTTCGGCCTGAACTCACCCATGATGAACGATGTCGCATCCAACACCACACTAAATATTACCTCATCATCGGTGATACTTTATACCGTCGTGGTATCGATTCTATTTTGTGTCGATTCTTAACTCTTGAAGAAGATGAACATGTTCTTAATTACTGTCGCTCCGGAGCTTGTGCCAGTCACCTCTCTAGGATGGCTACACTAGCCCAGAAGAATTTTCTTTCTAGATACTTATGGACATCCATCTTCAAAGATTGCATTAAAGCGGTTAAGAAATGTCCTCCGTGTCAATTACATCCCATGATTATCATGGGCCCTTTTGCAAAATGGGGCATTGGTTTTATGCATTGTAAGCGTACCTCAGTCGGGGGCATAGTTATGTCATTGTGGCCATTGACTATTTTACAAAATGGGTTGAGGCTATGCCTACATATCCTGGAGATGGAAAAATGACAACACTCTTCGTATTCAATCACATTATTGCAAGTCTTGGAGTTCATCAAGCCATTGTTACCGATCATGGTTCTCATTTCAGGAATCACATGATGGTTGAGCTAAGCGCTAAATTGGGTTTTCATCACGAAAAAACATCTCCCTATTGCCCCCAGGAAATTGGACAAGTAGAGGCGATCAATAAAGTCTTGAAAAAGATGATTCAACACGTGGTGGGGACCAACAAATCAAATTGGCACTTGGCACTCTTCTCGGCTCTTTGAGCCTACAGGACTTCTATAAAAAATGCAACCAGTTTCACACCTTTTCAGTTAGTCTATGGTCTGGAAGCTATCCTGCCGATTGAATGCGAGATTCCATCCCTTATACTAGTCGTTGAAATCTTGGCCCAACACTTTTGCAGGCGAAGAACAATTTCTATATTTGACTAAGCTCGATGAGACTCTTCATGATGCTACGGTCTCTACCAAAGCTCACAAAAAGAGGATTAAATTTCAATACGATAAATCTGTTCAACCTCGCTCTTTCAATGAAGGTGACCTTGTATTAACATATGATCAAATGCATGATAAACTAGGGAAAGGAAATCTTGAATCCATGTGGTATGACCCCTATATTATTAAATGTGTTTTATAGAAAGGGGATTACGAGCTAGTTGATTGTGATGGTACACCTTTAGAGGAGACCCGCAATGGGCTCTATCTAAAGAGATTTTATGCATAGGGACATCCTACATGTACACTTTGTATATAGTGTGTATTTATGGTTTGATTTTGATTTCTTTTGCGTGTTAGGATCTTGTTTCACCCACGGCTATTTGTCTCGATTTGTGCTTTGATACGCAGATGTGGGTGTATTTCGGTTTTGCGGATGGTTCTATTCAACATACCCAGAATCTTGCTTCCGCAGCATAGGTTCTCTATTCCCCTACTGATGAGTTTGATTCCTTAGGTGGAATATACTTAGGTCCCGCAATGAATAACATCGTGGAACACTGTGTAGTGATTGGACTTCTAGCCAAATCATCCTCTTTTGGAATTTTCCATCTCATAGTTTAGCTAGATTCCCAACTCATGGTATCTCAACTAAACCGCATTTACGCCATTCACGATCCCGTATTTCTTCATTTATATCGAAGGATACACCTATTGGAAATATTGTTTGATTCAATTCAATATCAACACATTCCACGACAAATTAATGCAATTGCAGATTCTTTAGCTAATTTTGTATTAGATTGGCATCTAGCACATACATGAAACATTTCACCATGAAGTGTAAATATCAAAGCATGAAATATAAAATGTACATAAACACATTTTAGGGAAATAAATAACTACAACAAGAACTGTATATATATCATAGAAAAAGTATGTATGAAATTTTGTAGTCACGTCATAATTTCCAAAAAGTATAATAGGGGAAACATTTGGACCTTATGGCTCATACATAACATCAATGCCACAAAACATGGGTGTTGTGCTCATGATATCACACGACCACTCGGGCCACTCAGCGTAGAAGTCGACTAATCCTCTCTAGGACCTCCACAATGTGTCTCTGCATCTAGTAGGGTACATCGTGCACCCTCATTTTCGATATTCCCCTAGTCAATCCCTCTAGTTTCAGCTCTACATCTTGGAGTCCACCCTCATCCTCCTCATCCACTATGAATCTCTCTCCTCGACAGTGAAGAGTAGAAGATATCGTTGGTCCTGCGACCAAAACATCTATAGTATAATATGTACATATATCAAATCCCCGTTATCCACCAAAAAAATTAAATATAAAAAAAAAAAATCAAAACAATAGATGCATTCTTTCTACAAGAGCATACCTCAAGCATCCCACTGCTCTCCCTCTGGAAGAAAAATGAGTGGATCTCTGCTGAAGTCTATCCCTGCATAGGGATAGTCTTCGATCATAGGGATCTGGTGCCTCCACCATGAGAAGAAGTCTGCATCGCACTTCAACTGTTGTGGGTCCCCCAACCTTCCAGCAAAACTAGTCCATAATTCCATCCCGAGGCTCGGACAGAGAGCAGATCGGTACATCGAGCTGAGGGCGGAGTAGTGGCACCCACTCTAGAAATAATGTGACCAAAATGGTCCCATACCCAAACTGTTTCTGTCTTCCGCTCCTGCACTTGTTGAGTTGTTCTTTCAAGTTTACCAACAACCCACCACACCAGTTGAATATCGTGAGATCCATGCACTCTAAGGGACACACCATCTGTGCTATAGTGGCATGGTGCGCCCCATATATGCTTCTTGCGACCCTATGAATAGTGAACATGATAGTGCGTAGCGGCAAGGCAACTACATTCTTTATTGGAATTTTACCGCTTGTTCTTTACATTCCTGGGGAACAAAAACGATCGATGAGGTATTCAGTACTCTCGTCACCACCGCGATGACCACTTAACACCACCGGTACACCTCTTCTTGAGAGACCCGTCAAGAAATAGGTATCCTCTATTTCAATCTCTAGTACATGGTGGCCTACATTGAAATCTTAATTGTCCACATCCCACATCTCTATAATATATTTCAATATAGCCCCTTGTTTCCTCATCCCTTGGGTCCTGAAGAACTTCAACAATCCATAGTTCCTTCACGCATTCAAAGTTTCATGTTCATTTAGGGTCACCTATTCATCAGTTTCATGTTCTCTCTCTTTCTAGTGAATCATTTTGCTCTTTCAAAGTTGCAAACACTTTCCATGGGCAAGAAAACCATTTGGTCAAATTTTGAGAATCAACCTCAACCTCTAACCCACTAAACAAACTCAAAAAATTTCCTCAATTGTGCATCATCACACCCCTGCAATGTATTACACAGCAAAAACTCGAGATTTCCGTGCCCTGTCCACTCCAGGAAACGCGAAAAACTGGATATTTTCATGCTTCACGATATAGGGAGGGCACAATGATCTCCTAGGAAGAAAAATGGTTTCCCCAAAGCCCCAAAAGCTTAAAAAATTTCCATGAAATAGCAAAAAATGACAATGAAA
This sequence comes from Larix kaempferi, assembly GCA_027924585.1. Classification (NCBI taxonomy): domain Eukaryota; kingdom Viridiplantae; phylum Streptophyta; class Pinopsida; order Pinales; family Pinaceae; genus Larix; species Larix kaempferi. The sequence continues at coordinate 4,494,406 of BSBM01001238.1, forward strand.
GGAAAGAGGAGGGTCTGATCTATTACCTGGAACAGACGATTCATGAAATGGTGCGACCCTAGATCTCCCACAATAAATAGTTGAAGATTTCCTTCGAAAAAGGGTAAAAAACCACTCTAATAGGTAAATGAGCTAAAAAGTAATTTCTTTATGTCTATTTTTACTTTTAACCATCTCGGAACCAGTTATTTGACTTGTGTTCACACTGGGTTTCTCCTTTTTGGATCTTTTTATCCATTTTTACTAATATTTGCTTGGATATCTAATCACTTTTACGACTAGTTTCAATATTTTGTGCAAAATCATTACGAATTTAGGTATGGGTGCATGGTTTGACTGTTTCAAGCACGTCATAACCATGAAACAATCATTATTATGAAGTTTGTTTTATTACTTTTTTGGCATCGTAATGATTATAATACGAAAAATAAACTTGATGGATTTTTCTTTAAGCTCTTTTCAAACTCCTTAAATGTGAAAAGATCACCGAGCGAGCTTGTTTCCTTTCACACTCATAAAAATATACAAAAGGGAATCTATTTAGTTTGGTTTACCGCTTTTTCGGTATGGGTAGCATTAATTATGAAAAATCTATACTCTAGTCAACCATTGACTAGAAGAGTTATCCTTCGCAATATTTTACACTTTTTCGGGGTTAGGAGACTAACTTCATGAAAAAGTCACTTTGGAGTCTTCTTTTGACCGTTTCAGATTCCCCAAATGTGAAACTTCGTCGAGTTTTCATTCTTTGGACTCGTGAAATTAAACATTGAAGGGCCCGTATTGTTGAAATTTGGTTGATCTCTGATCTTTAATTCTTTTAGATGTAGAGACTTGAAGCAATGAGACAATTCAATCCATGAAATTCATACAACCATAACACAATATATACCCCGGGAAAAATCCTCAAAATTATGAGAACAAAAACCCCAACAATTCTTCTCAGTATAATATAATTGATAACAGAGGATTCTTTCTTTTACAACATAGCATATTGCTTTCAGAAGATAAGAGATCACCAAACTTCTTGGTGAAGATACGGAAGCAATAGAGAAGAGAGATCAATCGAATGTGTGCCCAACACAACAATAACAAGCACGAACAATACCCTGCATAAAGAGAAGCACCTTGTCTTCAATGGAGAAAAGAATTCGCTTCACAATGGATTCAACAATCATGTATATCATATTTATACATTTTTCTCTTCTATTTTTAACTTATAACTTCATAATGAACTCACCCTCAAACTAGATGTATTAATCTTGCATGGAGTGGGCAGTGTTTCATCTCACTTAGTTGTCACTTATGATGAAATCGCCTCTTAACTGAAATCCTTCCCACTTAGTTAGGTGGCCTAACTTAAGTGTCGACATGCAAGTGTCACAACTCACGTGTCATATTTTAGTTTAACATAAGTTTCATCATGCAATAACACTTAGCTAATTAGATATTCTCTTTAACTGAAGTGTCGTCTTTTAGTTTAACTAAAGTGTAAATACTTTAGTTAACTAGTCCATTTTATTTAACACTTAGTTAACTCAAATCATGCTGATTGATTTACTTGAAGTGACCACTGTGAGTTCTTTAGTTAACTGGGACATATCTTTAACTGATGATTTAACTGGAGTATTGATACTTAATTGAAGCTTTATAATTGAATCTTTAATAATTCAAGTTCTCTTTAATTAGTTGAAGTGTCTGCATGGGAAATTTCGAACTCTCTTGGTCTCTATGGTTTATCTTTTATTTCTTTATCTCTTACTACATGGACAATATGTGCTAACTTTAATTATCCATCACATTACATTATACTAAGAATAATTATCGAATGATGTGATCATATTATATTATGACAGACCAAATGATCATATGCTAAAGTAATTCACTTTAAAGGTGATCAATCTCTAAAGGAGACTTAATAGCAGTCTGGTGATCATGGTTAATAAGATATCACACAACATTAAATTCTTTTAACAAGTAAAGCATGACCTTTATATGGAAGGTCCACCTCCATACGGGAGGTCCATTTCATGAATACCTTTATACATAAGATTCACCTCTATACCGCATCTCCTGTATACCTTTATACGGAAGGTTCACATGATAATCATGACTTGATACACACAAGTTCGGAGCCTTGTCCAACAAGACTTTACAACTTCATTACTTTGATCAAGTACCTCTATACGGGAGGAATAACCTTTACACAGAAGGCAATCAAAGTGCTCACCTCTATAAGGGAGGATCAATCTTGACTACACAAGATTGGTTTGGAGAATGTCTCTTGATGTCGTATATTTAACACTTATGGGACTGAACCCTTCCTTTCTCAGGTTCGTTAAACATGTGAGATTGGACTCATTGGAAGATGAGATACATCGAATAATTGTTATCCTCCTCAAGCTCGTTAAAAAAAAGGGGTACTCATCCATCATGATGGGGGTTGGAGGGAAATAAGCCAAGTTTACCTTTAGAAATCTCTATGGAAGCTTGTGTAGCCCTTGAACATGGCACCTGTTTATGTCTCGTCATACAGTGGGGAAATATGCTTTGCCTCTGAGTCATGCTAATTCATGAGTTATCCTACTCCTTTGAGTCATCCAAAGAATGCCTCAGTTATTGTTGCATTATGTCTCTGCCTATGCATTATTTCGTCAATGTTTCCAAGTCACTTGTTGTCATGCCATTAGATGTTCAAGGGAAGTATTTACTTGAGTCAGTCTCTGCAATATTTTCAGCCCATGCATCCTTGTGGAATTCCATTCTCATCTAATTCACTATCTTACATCACTTTACTGTCGGTTTTGTGTCAATGATGGGGGATTCATCATGGCCCTCTTTCGATGAGTCTATTCCTGTCGACTTCAACACATTATATAGGGATCAGACTTAGAAACCACCTTAGTAACTTGGTACTTGCATGCCTCAATGGCAGCTTTCCTCGCATTCGATAGTAGGTTTTCATCATTGACCTCTGATAGAATAATTCCGCAAGTGTTCGACGTCAAAACATTTATTCACATTCGTTGGAGTGTATTGGTGATACATCAGGGATCATTAACATCATTGATGATTTCCCTTGCGCTTGTTAATGGTTTACATCATTGATCAGTAATCAAGTGTTTTCTACCATGTTCGACTCCAACACCTTGTAATCATATGGTTAGATTCGTATCGATTCAGGATCTGGTAGAAGACCCTAGATGGTTCTAAAGATTATTTAACATATCCAGGTTGTGATGGAGGTTTTTTAGTAGGTTCCCACATGGACATCATGTTGGTCATGTCATTGGTGTATTGTCACACAAATCCACTTTGTATTGGTCGTGGTTGTGTCATTATTTCATCATGGATATACGCTTGTATTTTAGTAGCCATGATTTATTTTCAATTATATTCGGTCATGGATCTGCAATGTATTGGTCAGTAGCCATGTTTTAAGTCGAGTTCGTTCCGATCATGGGAATGCCTTCCTCGGTATTGGCATATTGTCAGCGGTTGGTTTTGCAGGCTCCTCTAGAGTTCTCTTTCAATTATCCTTCATTCGTGAGTTGGTAAAGTGTCTCGGTCATCAATTATGTTTTTGACCTCACACTTTAGAGGGCACATGTTATACCTCATTTCGACACTTGTAGTCTTGGTGTCTTGTTGCCATGGAGACTTTGATCCCTAATCAATTTAGGACACAGTGTGTATTGGTTTGTCAGTTCCCATGCCATCCTATAAACCTCCCATGTCATCCAGACACAAGAATCCAACTCACACCTTACTTTCTCAATCTTTAAGGAAACTTTTTCATGCATATCGCGCCTCTGCAGCTCCTCACAACGCGAAAAACTCTTGATTTTTGTGCCTGTCCTTCTTTGTGAAGCACGAAAAACCCTCTTTATTGCATGTTGTACTATTTGAAAGACGTGAAAATGTTGTCAGGGAGGTAGTTCCTGTTAGAATTTTAAGTGCAATAACAATAAGGATCACTGAAACATAAACAAGAATAGCATGAACAAAAGTAGACAACAAATTTATCCTGGGAAAACCCTCCCGGGGCAGAAAAACCGAGAAAAATTCTTCTATATAGATTCTGTAGAAAGTACAATAGTATCGCTTCTGCAAAGACCAAAAAAAGAAGACTACAAAAGCATCTATCCACTTGACTCTCTCCTAATGATGCGAGCTCAATGTGTGAGTGAGGTGACCAAATGAAGAGGTCAAATTCCTCATTTATACTAGAAAAAACACTTGAACTTTTTACTAATTAGGTTGGCTTGACTCTCCTAACTAGGTCGACCTGTACACTTTACAATAAAATATTATTTTCTAGAATTTTCCAGGACGACCTAAAAGTTAGGGTTTACATTGACTCTTTCAATGACTTTTACATAATTAATTACATTAATAATAATCCCCATAGGGTGTACAATACAAATAATACAAATGACTCAAAATAATACAAATACGAATATCTTCTGAAGTTACATTCTTCAACAGTCCCTCTTAACAAGGAAGGTATTCTTCAGTCATCATCACCATTGTCTTCCAGATGCTGCACTTCTTGTACACGGACTATTGACATTTGCATCTATCGAATCTATATGTCATAAGAAGTTCCACAGATCCAACCCTTTTTCATGTTGGATGAAACCTAGATCATATCTATGGCTTTCACACACACAGCCAGCCCTCTTTCATGTTGGATGTGACCTAGACTGAGTCTAGGAATTTTCCACTGTAAATGATCTCCCGCAACTAAGCAGACCAAGAGCATCATTACAGGACCGACGAATGATCTTCCGCATCTAGGCAGACCAGAAGCATCATTCCAGTACTTTTTCACCACAAAGCCAATCCTCTTCCATGTTGTATGTGACCTAGACTAACTCTAGGAATTTTCCAGTTTAAATGATCTCCCGCAGCTAAGAAGACCGAGAACATCATTACAAGACCTGCAGATGATCTTCCGCAGCTAAGAAGACCAGAAACATCAATCTAGGACTTTCCACAGTGCTAGTCCTTTTTCATACTAGATGTGACCTAGATCAAACCTAGGATTTTCCACCACAATGCCAGTCATTTTTTATACTGTATGTGACCTAGATCAAATCTAGGATTTTCTACCATAGTGCCAATCCTTTTTCATACTGAATGTGACCTAGATCAAATCTAGGATTTTCCATCACAGTGCCAGTCCTTTTTCATATTGGATGTGACCTAGATCGAATCTAGGATTTTCCATCACAGTGCCAATCTTTTTTCACACTAGATGTGATTGTCCTCATCCACAAACTAATAAATCCATCTGGTGGGACCAGCCGAGGAGCCTCCATTACGTTGCACACTGCAACCACCTGCGCTACCTCACCAATCGTCCAAATCCTATCGTAGCCTAAGAGACTCAATTACATCACATGACCTGTGACTACTGCTACCTCAACCGAGCTCATCGCTCCCTCTTGATTTGAACCACTCCAAGCTTGTCCCTAAAGTATTCAAACTTCCCTCTCGACAGAGGCTTGGTCAACACATAGATTATCTGCTCTTATGTTTCTATATACTTGTCATGTTCTCATTTTGTCAGCACCATGAAGAAGATCAAACCCCATGGATCCTAGTGACAGATTGAATTAATTAATTAATGAGCGGTTAAGATAAGGCAATTAATTAATTAGGAGTGTGCATTTAATTTTATCCATATTTTGTTATCCACTTGGAATAAATATTTATGGTGCATTTAATATTTATTGTTATGCTGAATAAATGGAAATAATGCTCCACTAAAGCGCATTAGTGGATAAGGTTGGAGGAGAGACTTGAGGAAGAAGTTAAGGAAAGCACATGAGTCTAAAAATTCAGCCACAAAGAATAAAAGATGAATAAATCAGAAAAAGCAGCATAAAACAGGAAAAGCAGGAAAGTTCAGAAAAGAAGGAAAGTCATAAAAAGAAGAAAAATCAGGAAATCCAAAGCAAAGCAAAGCAAAAGGAAAGGAAGGAAATCAAGCTTTCCTTATCCACTCAAGGAGGGAGCATTCCTCATAGAGACTTCCTCTCCAAGTCATCTAATATCTATAAATAATTCCATGGTCACCACATTCACATATTTTGTCAGTTTGAGAAATTCTATGAGTGCAATTGTGCCTCTGAGACTTGGGAGATGTGCCCCTAGTCAAGCCTGAGAGATTTGCCCCAGCTTTCTGTGAGAGGATGATGGAATTCAGCCATTTTCATTGAGTTTTATTTGCAATTCATGTATCTTATCAAGTCAAATCTGAAGTTCAGAAGCATCATCATCTAGTTCATAGTTCGAATCTTCAAGCCTTCTATGAGTTTTTGCAACTAGTTTCTTATGTAGAAGAAGAGAGATCTTTCCATAATGTTATGAGAAGAATCTTGGCCTATTCCTAATTTAATTACAGATTATTTAATGTTCTAATATCATTCAGCTTGAATAAAATTGCAAAACTCATATTTCTCCACCCCTTCTAGATTTAGCTAGTTTTTTACTAGTTTCCATTTTGCAAGTAATAAATGCATGAGAACGTATCCAAATGAAGTAATTCTTGTTCCTGGAGTTCAATACGATGCCAAAAATAACATCCCCTATTTCATATCAGAAATTCGTGAGCCTTTAGAGCCTTTTTGGAAATCCTGAATTCGCCCCAGTTGAGCTGTCCTAGAAGGCAATTTTTGTGTGTTTTGTGTAAGACTTGCTTAGATCTATTTGAAACTTTCTGGAATGTTTTTTTAAAGTTAAATGACTGTTATTAATTCATATTTAACATCTCAGAGTCATAAATACTCATCCCCAATCTCCAGTCCAAATTTTCACCCATACTAGTCTGTATATGTTGAGGGGCCCAGAAGCGTTGGAGTATATTGCAGTCGAGATGCTCTTGAAACATAAATGGTCTCAGTACATTGTGCAAAGGTATCATACCACATCATAGCCTTCCATAGCCTATGATCTTTCCCATCCCCAACAATTCTAGCTTCCCTGGCCATTGTTTTAATTAAATTTGAGAAGAAGGGAGTTTTTGTATCACTTGTATAAGTTGGTACATTACAGTGGTATCAGAGCACTTTCCTCCACCCCTTTGGAAAGAAAGAATCTCACTGTCAAAAAAATATTGCAGATCACAATTCAAATTTTTAGCCATGAGGCTAGTGTCAGTTGCAGTCGAAGAAGAAAAATCATCATGCATATTTTCAAGCAGTTTCAAAAGAGAGGATAGTGACTATGATGACCAATGGTATGATGCAGATTTTTATTATCCAAGGTCTGAATTTGTTGAGGAAGTGAATTTAAGGAGACCCTTTGAGTACCTCACAGCTTACTATGCATTGAAAGATGAGATTTTAGAACTCATATCTTTCAGAGAGTTTTGCACATATGAGATCCAAAGTTTATTTCAAGATCCCTACTCTAGCTTTAACAAGGCAAAGATTGCATTGATGGTAAATGATGTGTGCAAAGAAGTGGGATTCTTGCTACCCAAGAAAATCAAAACAATGACACATGTGGACTCCTTGAAGACCAATAAGCCATCAAAAAAGGAACTAAGTTGTGGAGAAGAAAAGAGGACCAAAGGTATTGATATGAAGGAAAACAAGGGGAAAGATACAACCATTCATGTGGGAAAGCAAGAGGAAAATATAAATCATCCTATTTGCAGCAGCCATAAGGTTGATGAGTTACCAAATAACTCCTCGGAATAATATGAAGAAGGTCCATGCACAGCTGAAGATCCAGCAGTCCAACATCTGGTTGTTGGAAATGTGGAAGGTGAAAGCACTCCTAGTTTCTTGGTGGGTGATTTAAAAATATTTATAAGGGATGATGATGTTTCCAGGAGTGGTAAGACATCTTGTGGATCTGATCCAAAGGATGAACATGAATCAGGTTTACAGTCACCTCCTGAGCTTCATAAGGAAGCAAAAGACAAGCACACATCAGTTGGATGTGAACCAGAAGATTTGGTGGAAGGGAAAGCCATCACAGACCCACCACATGAAGAGAAAAACATGGTACCAAGGTATTTCCACAATTCTGATTTTTGTATCCCTTGGTTTCATTCTGATATGGTATCCACTTACAGTGAGAAGGTTGGCATGGTTGAGTCCTTCGATATGGAGGCTCAAATTTTTGGTGTTAACTATAAAGGCAGTAATGGAGATGAACCATTGGAGGAGCATGAGTCACTGCAAGGTGATATCAATGGGTGCCCACATCTCTATGATGGTGACATAGAGATCAGATTTGAAGATGTTGTTGCAATCCAAAGTACCATTGATCATGATGATGGAGTTTTTGCAATAGTGGAAGCAAACCAAGGCTCAATTTCACCTTCACCGCTTGAATTTTATGAGGGTGATCCAATGAAGTTTGAAGAAGAGAAGGTTCTATCTCATGAAGTTTCATACTTCGATAAAGGTGCTGCAAAAATACTTTCCTTTGAGCATGAAGATGATGAATTTGCAGCCATTGTTGAGGAGAAAGGAGTAACTTCACCATCACCACATAAGCTTCAGGATGTTAATCCAAGAAAAATTGAAGAAAAGGATGTTCACTGTCATGAACCATCCTTCCTTGAAGGGACATCAAAGATGGACACATTGAAGATCAAGGAGACCCTTGACATTCTCCATGTCACTCATGCTTTAGTGTCACAATATTGCTAGAGAGCTGCATCCCTGGAAAATCCACTCTCCATTCAATACATGGAGAAGATTTAGAAGTCAATGACAAACATCAAAGGTAAATTTTCACAATTGATTTCTGACAGAGATTATTTGTTTGATCTTTCAGGATTGTATCATGATGTATTATTGAAGAATGAAGAAGAGCTTGAAAAGCTCTCATATGAGTTAGAATCCACCCAAGATTCTTTGAGAAGTACTCAGAGTACTCTCTTGGAATCCCAAATGCAAGTAGAGCAACTTCAACAAGAGTCTCTAAGGACTCATATTCCTTCCTACGTTCCAATCAGTCATTCCCTTTTGGTTGATGATTTTTAGATTTCTATGGAGGAATCTCATGTGATGGTGGAACATGAGGAGCATGATGATTTGGATGTGCTTGAGAGGGATGAAATCAAGCAAGAAGGTAATCGAGAACTTAGCTTGTTTCAAAGAGATTATGAGTTACCTCATGATGAAAGATGCATAAATTTGGAGGAGACATATGGTTTCACAATTGAGGGATCAACCCGTGATGATGAGGTACATAGATCCACATGATTGGTGGATAATTGTTACAAAGATTTGATTCATTCTCTTTCAGACCACACTTTTATTCCAGTCACACCACTTGAAGATGAGAATTGGGTGAAAGGGTTTTTCTTGATAAGGCCCCAAGAGGAGCAGGAGGATCCCACAGTCAATCTGGATAACTTGATGGTAAATACATGGGGTTTGGAAAAGGCTCATATTCCCCCCAGCAGCCATGATCTTGATTTCATAACCTTGGAATCAAGTAGAAGAGATTTATGTCCATCTATGGATAGATGCACCACTAAGTTGGAGAATCCAGGAGGTAAATTTTTCCTGTGTAAATTTTTTAATGCCTCTAACATTGATATGTTTTGTGGTCAGCAGCATAGGTACATATTGTTGCCATTAGATACCATTCATCCACGCATGGATTAGGTGGAAGATTACATGATCCACATGGAGTCTCCTTGCAAAAAAATTTATGCACATGGCAGGTGGAAGACAACTAAAAAAACAAGATGCCAAAGGAATTTAGTGAGCTATTAGGGATATGCACTTGGGGGAAACACAACCTCCTTACTCGGATATGATTTGGTGAGTGGTTGTTCATCCACTGATGGGATGAGTGCATACTTGATGGAGGTATGCAGCAAATGTTATCTCCCCTTGAGTGGAACCAGTGGCAGAGAGTTGATCCATTGGGATAGTACATGTTTGTCTTTTAGATCCAGTGGCAGAGAGTTGAGCCATGAGATTACTTCCTTGGAGATATATACCCTTAAGGGTATTGGGTCTACTTGCACTTGTGTTTTTTCATTGTATTCATCATATTTTACTTGTGAGAAGTTAACAAGCCATTTTTCCTATTTGTATGATGCCTATATTTCTCATGATTGGATAAGGGACTTCCACCCTTGTTATTTGAGCTACAGTGATGACATTTTTTATTCTTATGTGCATTCAGTACATGAGAACCTTCTTGTTGGAGTGGAAATAATTGATGAGGTTCAGCCTCACTCTTTGGAGGAATATTTGGTGATGCATAGTCTTTCTTTGATTGGGTCCTACCATGGAGAGTTTCATATCTTGGTTGAGGGGCCTTTTAAGCTGCAGGGTTGCATTGGAAAGGATGATTTTCCAATATGGTGGTATGATGTTTTCATATTTCCCAACATTTCATATGATACTGATTTTTTCTTGTTATTAATGTTTGGGGAGATGCAACATGATCAATGGGATCCTGATATTCCATGGGATGACAGTTTTCCACACATGTCACTGTTACTTCAGAACTTGCAGTTGAAGCAATGGGATCCAAGCACTCTTTTGCTTAAAATATTTTGTTGGAAGTTATTTTGATCCATGGGGGTGCCATACAAGCAATGGGATCCTAGCATTTTTTGTCCTTGGAGCAGTTGTTTGCATGTTGGCATGATGGAGCAAGCCAACCCTCTTTTGTACCAGTTCATCTATGTTGCACTTGGTTTCAGTTTCCTACATGGGGAACACCTCCTTGGATGGACTTATAGTTTACATAGTAGTGGTATATTTGCATTTTTTATATTCTTATGGGATCTTGGCACACTTTCCAGTTGCTTCACTTGGATAGAAGTAGGCATGTTCAGTTACAGATATAGTGAAGATTTTCTTGGAGAGTTGATTATGATCAGAGTAGTGCAGCAAAAGCATGATGGACCTCTTGGGATATTTTGCTTGAGGACAAGCAATCTTGGGAGGGGAGGACTGTCATGTTCTCATTTTGTCAACACCATGAAGCAGATCGAACCCCATGGATCCTAGTGACAGATTGAACTAATTAATTAATGAGGGGTTAAGATGAGGCAATTAATTAATTAGGAGTGTGCATTTAATTTTATCCATACTTTGTTATCCACTTGAAATAAATATTTATGGTGCATTTAATATTTATTGTTATGCTGAATAAATGGAGATAATGATCCACTAGGGTGCATTAGTGGATAAGGTTGAAGGAGAGACTCGAGGAAGAAGTTAAGGAAAGCATATGAGTCTAAAAATTCAGCCAAAAAAAAGAAAAGAGGAATAAATTAGGAAAAGCAACATAAATCAGAAAGCAGCGTAAAACAGGAAAAGAAGGAAAGTCAGAAAAAAGAAGAAGAAAAAAAGGAAATCCAAAGCGAAGCAAAGCAAAAGGAAAGGAAGGAAAGCAAGCTTTCCTTATCCACTCAAGGAGGGTGCATTCCTCATGGAGAATAGCTCTCCAAGTAATCCAAGATCTATAGATAATTCCATGATCACCACATTCACATCTTTTGTCAGTTTGAGAAATTGTATGAGTGCAATTGTGCCTCTGAGACTTGGGAGATGTGCACCTAGCCAAGCTTGGGAGATGTGCCCCAGCTTTCTGTGAGACGATGATGGAATTCATCCATTGTCACTGATTGTTATTTGCAGTTCCTGTAGCTGATAGAGTTGAACCTGAAGTTTAGAATCATCATCATCATCCAGTTCAGAGTTCGAATCTTCAAGCCTTCTATGAGTTTCTGCAGCTAGTTTCTTATGTAGAAGAAGAGAGAACTTTCCATAATGTTCTGAGAGGCATATTGGCCTATTCCTGATGTAAGTACATATTATTTAATGTTATGATATCATTCAGCTTGAATAAAATTGCAGAACTCATATTTCTCCACCCCTTCTAGATTTAGCTAGTTTTTTACTAGTTTCCAGTTTGCAAGTAATAAATGCATGAAACGTATCCAAATGAAGTAATTCTTGTTCCTGTAGTTCAATAAGATGCCAATCACATCCCCTACTTCATATCATAAATTCGTGAGCCTTTAAAGCCTTTTTGGAAATCCTGAATTCGCCCCAGTTGAGCTATCCTGGAAGGCAATTTTGGTGTGTTTTGTGTAAGACTTGCTTAGATCTCTTTGAAACTTTATGGAATGTTGCTTTAATGTTAAATGACTATTATTAATTCATATTTAACATCTCAGAGTCATAAATAATCATCCCCAACCTCCAGTCCAGGTTTGCACCCATACTAGTTTGTATATGCTGAGGGGCCTAGAAGCGTTGGAGTATATTGCAGTCGGCATGCTCTTGAAACATAAATGGTCTCATTATATTATGCAGAGGTATCAGACCATATCAGAACCTTCCATCCTTCCATAGCCTCTAATCTTTCCCATCCCCAACAATTCTAGCTTCCTTGGCCATTGTTTTAATTAAATTTGAGAAGAAATGATTTTTCTATCACTTGTATAAGTTGGTACATTACAATACAAGAGCTTCACTGCTCCCTTCTGCACCATATCTCGGATATAGTGATACCGGGTCTCAATGTGCTTCGACTTGTCATGGGACAAAGGGTTCTCCGAAAACTTGACACAACTCTGGTTGTCACAAAAGATACAATTCCCCTCCTTGTTGAGATCAAAGAGTCTCGATAGTAACTTCTGAAGCCACACTGCTTCGCAGCTTTCCGAACAATCTACCATATACTCGGCCTTGGTTGTAATGAGTGCCACACTCGTATGCTTCCTACTGAACCATGAGATCATACCTGATCCCAAACTAAAGCAACATCCTAAGGTGCTCTTTCTATCTATGACACTCCCAGCCCAATCTGCAACAACATAACCATGTAGGTTAACCTTCTAATTCGATGCATATATAAGGCCATAATCAACTGTATCCTTTAGGTACCTCAGCACATGCTTTTCCAAAACTAGGTGAACGTGTCTCGGATCTACCATATACTGACTCAAAGTGTTCAACACAAAGCATAATTCTGGCCTCCTATTCGTCAAATACATCAGCGAGCCTATCATCTACTAATACATTGTGGAATCCACGAGTTCTGAAGTAGTATCATTCAACAACTTCAGATTCGATGCCATGGGTGTGGCCATGACCTTACAATCCATCATCCCAAATCTCTTTAGAATGTCTACTGCATACTATCCTTGACCTACGAAAAGTTCCTTCAGATTATGCCATACCTCAAGACCTAAGAAGTAATGCATCATGTGTAATGACCATTTTCCAAAATTCTATTAAAATGCCAATTTTTCCACTTTTTCCCCAATTTCGACCTTTGACTAGTTTCATTGTTTTGACCTCCAAATCAACCCAAATGCTCCCAAATCTTCTGTAGGAGTGTATGAATGGTATTTAGACTTGAATATCAGGTTCAGGGATGTTTTATGGCCCTCCAAATACTGCTGCAAACTTGATTTGTATTCTGATCAATATAGGTAATTTTGACTAGTAATTTGTGCATCAAATCCCCCCCGGGTAACACTGAAAATGGCCTTCCAAATGCCTCCAAACTCCCACAAATTTATGAACAGAGGTATATAATGTGTTAAGTATGTGATTAAGGTCTCATATGCACCATTAATTGATTTTTACTACTGTTCTAACTCTCTCACATTCAACAGCAAAAACCCCCAATTCGACCCTTGGGGAAATGGCACTATTTCACCTCCCAATACAACTAAACTGAGTAAAAATGCTTCAAATGCTCAAGTACAGTACATGAAACTTGTAGAAAACATCCATGGTAGTATATTTATCACCAATATATCAGAGAATCATCCATCCATTCGAAATAATCAACATTATAGTGTCATACATCAATGCATTGGGGAAATGAACATTGTTTGCTCATTAATCAATAGTTTTGCATACAACCAGTGGGTATTTCGACCTGAGACTTTCTGAATATTAATAACAGAGGATATGAAGCTATTACAATCAGAAATATATAATGAGAAGCTCTCTCAAGAATCACAAGTGCTCACCAAAAATGCCCTCCCTCAAGGAGCATGAATATGCCTTCAAAACTGGAAACGGTGGAGAGAAAGTGCTGCACTAAACCAAACCATGAAACTTCCTGTAGCTGCTACCTGCAAATACAAACTCCATTAAAGCACCATGAAAGACCTGAGTGGCCTCTCCAAACACCAACTTGGATGGGAATCTTTCACCCTCGAAATTGGCTAAGGCAAGAAACTAGTCATCCACTAGCTCTCTCTTCACAAATGCAATTTTTCTCAAATCATCAAAAGCCATTCTCATTCTTCATTTCTACATTTTATAACCAACATTATCCTTCTAAGGGTCAAAATCCTCTCAATAGATTTAATAGATTTCCATTTAGGAAATATTCCACATTTGCCACTTGTCTCCTAGTTTCAACCTTCCATCTTCTCCCAAATTCGATTTTGAGTCTCTTTGGCTTCTCCAACTCCCAAATTCGCCTTCCTTGAGCCTATTTTTGGTGCTGACATGTCATAGTGGTCAGATGTCAGAGGTCAGGTCTGCAATTTGTCATAGTTGTCATAGATGCTCCATCATTGGTGTCATATGAGCTAGGGAATCTAGCCCAAGTGTCCACAAACTTCTATTTTGACTTTTTATCTTCCATGGAGGTTACCAATCCTTCCCAATTCGACCTAAGATGCTCAATGACATGTGTTATGACTTACCAACTCACCCAAGAGTGTTCACATTCCCATTAATTCGAATTTGAAAAAGAGAGATACCATGTATTATGAAAAATCAAGCTAGTGTGGGTCCCACCACCTCCATATGTCTCCAAAACCACTTGCCACTTAGAATTTATCTTGAATTTATTTATTCACCATATGTATTAAATGCGTGAACCCCTCTAATGTCTAAATATCATTTATTAGCTTCCTTATTACCATCCCACATGTGCCCATCCAACCTAGGAAACTAGTAGGATTGATGGGATTGTCTTATTATGCACTTATTTGAATAGGGACATTACAGTCCTCTCCACCCAATATTGTTTGTCCTCAAGCAATTTCAGATTTGGATGCTGCAAAATATTCTCCTCTTCCCATGTGGCATCTTCATTTGGTAAGTCCTTCCATTGCACTAAATATTCTTTGATGATTCTACTCCTCAACCTTCTTTCCTGTGTCTTCAAAATCTTTTCCGGAACAAGTGTGAGCTGACCTTCATCATCCAAAAGAGGAAGTATTTCTGAATTGATGATTTGCTGACCAAGAGCTTTCTTGAGACAAGAAACATGAAATACATTGTGGATTTTACTCCCTTCCGGAAGTTCTAGTTCATATGCTACTTCTCCAACCTTTCGCACTACCTTGTATGCCCCATAGTACCTTGGTTTTAATTTTTCTGCTCCATTCTTTTTTAGAGATGTTTGTTTATAAGGCTGCAACCTTAAATATACTAAATCATTGACTTGAAAGGTTCTTTCTTCTCTATGCCTATCAGCATATTGTTTTTGTTGATTTTGAGCAACCTGCAAATTGTCTTTCAAGAGCTTTAAAATTTCTTAGCTCTCTTCCACCCAATCTTTAGCCTTTGGGGCTCTACTATCACCAAATATAATGTCAGCAAATGTAAGTGCATCATAACCATATAATGCTTTGAAAGGAGACATTCCTATTGACATATGATAAGTGGTGTTGTAGCAAAACTCACCCAAGTGTAGCCATTTTGCCCATGTTTTTTGTTGCCCTCCCACATAGTTTCTTAGGTATCCTTCCAACCATTGGTTTACCCTCTCTGTTTGTCCATCAATTTGTGGATGATAGCTGGTACTTGGAGTCAATTGAGTGCCTACCAATCTAAAAAGTTCTTGCCAAAAAGCACCCATGAATCTATTATCTCTATCACTGACAATGCTCTTGGGGAGCCCATGCAATCTGAAGATTTCTTTGAAAAAAATATCAGCCACTTGTGCAGCACTAAAAGATGATGTAACAGCAAAGAAATGAGCAAATTTTGTCAACCTATCAACTACCACATAGAAGCAATCCTTACCCAAGGATTTAGGCAATCCGGTGATGAAATCCATGGAAATACTGTCCCATTTTTGCTCCGGAATGGGCAATGGTTGTAATAGACCGGCTGGACATGTAAGTTCTGATTAGTTTTGTTGACATGCTTTACATTCATTCACATACTTCTGAACATCTTCCTTCAGCCCCTTCCAAACAAATCTTTGCCTCAACTGTCTAAAAGTTTTGAAGATCCTCGGATGACCCGCTAGTGGGGAATCATGTGCTTCTTGCAAAATTCGGTACTTGAGCTTGGAGTTATGAACTAAATAAATTCTTCCCTTATAATATATCAGTCCATTCAAAATCCTATAATTATCATCCCCTTTGATTCCATCCAACACATCACAAGCAAATTTGTCTTTGGCATATTCAACTAGTAACATGTTTTTCCAATCCTTGGCAATATCCATGAGAGAAAAAGAAGGCATTCTTGACAAAGCATCTGCTACTATATTATTCTTTCCTTTAACATATTCAATATCAAAATCATAAGCTTGAATCTTGCTTACCCACTTTTGTTGCCTTTCATTTAGATCTTTTTGGATGAGAAAGTGTCTTAGACTATTGTGGTCAGTTTTCACCACAAACTTGCTGCCCACCAAGTATTGTCTGAATTTGGCCAATGCATGCATAATGGCCAGCATTTCTTTATCATAGATGGAGTAAAGTTTTTCATGAGGCTGCAACTTTCTGCTCTCAAAGGCTATGGGGTGTTGGCCTTGCTTTATGACAGCCCCTATTCCTCCACCTGAAGCATCACATTCCACAACAAAAGGTTTAGTAAAATCAAGAAGTGCAAGTATGGGACAACTACTCATTACCTCTTTCATTTTTTGGAAGGCCTTTTCAGCCTCTTCATCCCACTTGAAAGCATCCTTCTTAGTCAAATCAGTGAGTGGAGAAGTCAACCTGGAGAACCCTTTCACAAATTTTCTGTAGTAGGTGCATATGCCAATAAAGCCTCTCAATTCGGTAATATTTTTTGGTGATGGCCATTCCAAGATAGCCCTGATTTTTTCCATGTGTACCTTCACTCCTTCTTGCCCAATAATGTGCCCAAGATACAGTAGTTCTTTCATCCCAAACTCACATTTTGATAATTTAGCAAATAAGGACTCTTCTTGCAAGATTTTCAACACAATTTCTAACTGTTGCAAATGTTCTTCCCATGTTTTACTGTAAATGAGAATATCATCAAAGAAAACCAAAACAAACCTTCTTAGTTGCTTGCAAAATATCCTATTCATACATGCTTGAAAGGTGGCTGGAGCATTAGTTAACCCAAAATGCATGACAATAAATTCAAAGTGGCCAAAATGACATCGAAAAGCGGTCTTTTGCACATCTTCATCTTTCATTCGAATTTGGTGATACCCTGATCTAAGGTCAATTTTTGAAAAGTATTTGGCCCCATGTAGCTCATCCATGAGCTCATCAATCCTAGGAATATGATACATATTCTTGATAGTCTTTTTGTTCAAGGCTCTAAAATCTATGCACATTCTCAATGTTCCATCTTTTTTCTTCACTAGCACTACTGAAGAAGCATAAGGGCTAGAGCTTGGTCTAATGAGTCCCAACTCTAGGAGTTCTTGGATAGCTTTTTCAATCTCATCTCTGAACTTTTTAGGATGTCTATAAGGTGGTATTTGAATGGGTGAAGTGCCCTCCTCCAAAATAATACTGTGCTCAACCCCCCTATCTGGCCTACCATGTGGAAGGTCTCTAAAAACCTTTTCATATTTTTGCAAAAGTCTCTCTATCTCCTTTGGGTGTTTGACAATATTTATAGTTGGCTTGGGAGATGTAATATGACATTCAGCAGCCCATTCTATATCCCCATGCCTCAATATAGATCTCATACTATTGCAAGTTACTACTTGATTTGGATAAGTGTGTTGCCCTCTCACAATTCTTTGTACTCTTTTTGAATCTTGGAATTTCATTTCGGGAATTTGATAATTTACTGTATGCTCTCCTATTGAATACAGCCATTGCACTCCCTAAACCACATTAGTATCAGCAACATCAACCACATAAAAACTATCAACAAAAGTATAGTTACCTACGGTGACTTGCAGCTTTGAAACCCATGTTTTGCATTGCATTGTGTTGTGACCGGGAATGACAACTGTGAAGCCATCAAATGGTTCAATAGGTATCTTTCTTTTCTCTACCATCTCTGCATCAATGAAGTTATGAGTGGCTCCTCCATCTACCAAAACTGAAGTTCTTTGTCCTTGTACCACACCTTTGCATCGGATAGTATGATAGCGAGGTACTGCTGAAAGCACTGCCATTCTTGCTTTGTCCGGTGAAGGCTGGTTTTCTTCTTGTCTTTCCTCTTCTACTGCTGTCTCATATGCCTCTTCTTGATCTGAAATATGTCCATCTTCATCCATGCCCCAATCATACCCCTCATTGTCAGAAAATACTTCTATGTATTGAGCCTTTCCTTTGGTACATTTGTGCCCCGGTGTCCATGGTTGGAAGCATGTGAAGCACAATTTCTTTTTTCTAAGTTCATCTCTGTTTAGTCTCTCTTTTTTATTCCTCTCAAATGACTCTCTTTGCCAAGGTTTCTTATCATATCCATCCCTTTGCCAAGGTTTCTTTTCAAATTTGTAGCTAGGGTTAGGAGGAAATCTCGTTCTAGGAAGCACATTTTGGAGATCCCTAGTCAAGCTCATTGCATCTTTTAATGTAGTTGGCTTGTGGGCTTTAACCAAAACTCTTAAGGGTTCAGCCAAACCTTCAATGAACAGCAATACTAATCTTCCCATAGATACATCAGCCACCTTGACTGATAATTTTTGAAAGTCCAACATATATTCGGTAGGGGACCCAGTTTGCTTCAATTGAGCTAGTTCTTTGAAAGAGAATTCTGGATCTTTTTGTTCAAATCTTTCTAGTACCCTGTCAACAAATTCTCCATATGTTTTAACCTGATTATGACCCAAGGTTTTCAGCCCATGAAACCACCATTCATTGGCATCTCCTTCCAAATGCAAAATGGTCATTTTTAATGCATCCTCTTCCAACATAGGATTCAGCTGAAAATATACATCCAATTTTTGCACCCAAGTGTTAACAGAATTTTGAGAAGAACCATCAAAAGTAGGAAGTGACATTTTTCCAATAGCACTATTCAATTCATTGTTTTGGAATGGACTCCTATTGTCTCCCTTCATTTTAATCTTTTGCATAGCATCAATGTAATCACTGAATGGTACACCTCTTTTACACTCTTCATTCAAATCATTCCAATCATTTACTAGTTTCTTGTAATCCAATTCAAGATTGGGCTTTTCTTTGGGTGTGAGAAATTTAGGTGCAGTATGCCTTTGTGTGCTTTAAAATTCATCAGGTCTATTATGAGGTCCTGTACTTGAGAAAATATGCTCATTCCCTTTCATCTTTTTCCCTGAGTGTGAACCACTATTATCTCCTATCATCCCTGTTATCACCTAAACTGTAGTTACCCCTATGGATGGATCCAGTCATGGATGGCAATAGGGAAGGGCAACTCAAAAGGTGCAACCACGATCACCTCGACCTCCAATATATGGTTGTCACGCCAGTCGAGGCAACCTTCTCTTTATGTTATCTAGCCCAGACAACAAAGGGGGAGACCCGATCTACTCCCGACAGGAGAGATCAAAACCAAGACACCAAATCAGGGTATTTCCACGTGAAGTTAGGTGTATGGTTTATCCTAGACCTAAAGATGAAGTCACAAGCCAAGTGGGGGTTCAATAGGTATAGCTTTGGTTCATAGTTGATGTGAGAGTGACTTATAATGTTTGAAGTGAGATCTAGGGCTAGTGTACTAGTTCAATGTCAAAAGGTCCACTGCCTTGGGAACTGTGTCCAACGCAGGGTAATTAAGGGTTGTATTGGGGCTAACTAGTACAAGTGACAAGCTTGACCATGATACATGACAGCTTCAAAGGTTTAGTTCACCATGCATAGGTCAAACCACAAGTCAATCCAACAATCTAGGAAAGTTAAATTAACTTGGAGAAAAACCAGTGCCTTGGGAATTGGGAAGTGGAGTCAAAGTATGGTTGACTTGTGGTTTAGGACTCCTAGTACTTGGGACAAGTGGGCAATAGAAGCCTTGATGGATGAATGTGTCTAGATCTAGGTTTGACCAAAGTGGACCACAATCCCTTAAAACAAGGAATGCAATCCCCAAGGCAAGATTTGACAAAGTGATAGTCTAGACCTAGGTTTTGAATTATTCCGGTTTCAAATCTCCAAAAATCTCAAGTACCCAGTTCCTGGAAGTGAGTCAACTCACTTCTCCAAGGTGGTGCGACTTTGCCCAAGGAGGTCTAAAAGTGGGGTTAGGTGGGTCAAAACAAGTCGGATGGCATCCAAACTTTAGATCCAGGTAGATCGGTCAGGTAGAAGTATGGATCTATAATTTCGTGGCAATCCACCGGTTAGATCTTAGTAGATCTGAGTTTAAGTGTTCCAAGTGGTCCAAAATGGGGTTTAAATCCCTTGAAATGTGGAATAGGGCCCACAAGGTGAATTTCAGAAAAGTGACAACCTGGGTGTATGTTATTTGATGTGTAGATGTCAAATCAAGTGGAATCTCAAACACCCATCACCTAGATCTGGGTCAACCTGCTCAAACTAGGAAGTGCGCCTTGCTTGGGAGAGGTTAAGTTGGCCTGGGAAGGGGGTCAAACGGAGGTCAATCCTCACCAAACTATAGATCCGGGATGCCGTGGATGCTATAGAGGTGGGTTCTTAATATTACGCCCAACAACCCAATAGATCTAAGTAGATCTGAGAAAATGTAAAATGGGGTTTTGAAATATTTAGGGTTTTAACAATTTATGAGCTATGTCAATGGATTGGATAAAGGAAAGAGAAACAAACCTGTGGATCTTACCTAGGTAACCTTGTAGATGCCTTGATGATGATGATCTATGCAAACCCGATCAATTTGAGAAGCTTTGAGGTAGTATCTATGCAAGTCGATTTGATCCAAGAAGCCAATGCGCCCTCTCTCCTGCACAACAAACGTCAACAATATCAGATTTGATGCATCAAGAGATAAGACTAATGCCACAAAAGAAGTAACAGAAAGATAGCATAGATCACAATGATGCTAATGATAACCCCCTGATACAAGCGAATGCCAAGAAAGTCGATTTGAAGAAGCCTTGCAAAATCGCCCTTGTTGAAGTCGCCCTCCTGTAGACAAACAATGATTTCCAAAAAAAAGATAGATCTTACCACAATTTCCAAATGCTAGGTTGCAATAGACTTTCCAATCACCATCTAAGAACACCAGATGCAAAGGAGACCACAAGAATTTCCACAAGAATATTTTTCTATACCAATAATCCAAGAGCCAAAGACCATTTACAATGAGAGGCTCTCTCCTTTAAATAGGAAGGAGAGGCACCAAAACCCTAACCACTTTTTTAAATGAGTGGCTAAGATTAGAAGATATAAATGTCTAATCAATGGTTGAGATGAGCTCAACAATATAATACATGGATCACACATAAAATATAATATAAGTGGACAAAATCGCCCTAGAAGAGGGGAATCCCACCAAATCATGATGATGAAATATCATAAGAGGCTTATGGTGGGTCCAAGGGGTAATTTTATCCCTCCTTGGTCAATCCCCATAGCACAATAACCAATAAATAATCATGAATGTACCAAATCGTGCCTCCATAGTCAAATCGTGGTCCTCAAAAGACCTCAAAAATCCACAGAAAGTGCCATAAATGATGGATGCGGGCCCCGATGAAGCTGAAACTGCTAGAGAAGGTGTGGAAGGTCCCGATCTATCATCACTGATCATCCCATGCCATAAATTTGCCTCAGTAGCCCAAATCGATTTCCTCAATAGCCATTTCTACCAATCCTGAAATGCCTCGGGAAGCGTGAAACTGCCCCAAACAGCCTCCTGGAGTGCTGGCGCTATCAAGGTGAGGGCACCAATGTGTCCGGAAGGGGGGTAATATGGTAAAAACAAGTGGCTGGACCACCCCCTCCATCATCAGCGCCCTAGGTCAACCGGATAAAAGTCATCTCTGCTCCGACAGGGCCTCCAACAGACCAAAACTGCACTGGGACAGCCTACTGAGACTCAATCATCACTGTAAGTGCCCGAAACTGAAAACAAACTGTCCCATTGGACTCAGAAGGTCCAAATCTATCCAAGATGTGTACTCATACACCATATGAGTCTCTGCATGATCAAAATAAATATCCAATATACCGGAACAGGGCCAATAATAATGCGCTGTACATATACAAACACTGCTGTAACCCCAGAATCATCATCATAACCCTGTAGTTGCTGCATAGAATCATCCTGTATGTGTACATAGACCATATATCATCTATCCATATCATCATAAGGTCTAACATCTCATGTCCCATGGTCCTCCATGGTCAAACTAGGTCCAACCAAGACCAAATATAACTCAGTCCATCATCTAAGGCTGCTGAAAAGTATCAAGGTTAATACATGCTTTACAATTTATTCAAATAGCAATTATAACACAGAGTAATCATGACTGGCGATCTAAATCCAAATATATAGTGTCGTTAATTATTGTTATTACTCAGACTAGACTTTCAGGATCATACTCACTTCATAGTTGTGATCAATTTGCTAGTGAAGGGTGAAGGCTAAATTAACTTGGCTAGGCTAAGGGATGACTTAACTGTCTTGACTTTGTGACACTTTGGCAAGGGAAAGGGAATACACCATAGTATATACTGAATGAGCAATAACACAGGGAATGGCAGTGTCTCACAAATGGATGAGTTGTTTAAAGAAGGTTTATTCACCTTCACAGATGCGCACAATCCATAATACAAATAAGGCCAGCAATTGTTTAGATATAGCATTTAAGTTTCATTGTTTTTTGGGCCTGAATTTTCCATAGCCTTGATCTATGTGTGTTTACAAACACATTGCATAGATTTACATTTTTTCTTTAGGCTTTCTGCTGCATGTGTGTTTTTAAGGCACTTGTTTACCTGAGCACTTCTAGGTGTGTCATGGACAGCTTGTTTACCTAGGTATTTATTTTCCAAAAGATACAAAATTTTATTTTCATTGCCATGTTCATTTGGCTTGCCTCTCATTCATGTGTGTTTAGAAACACATTGCATGAATGGGCTTTTCATACAAGATATAGCATTTCATTTTCCAGGTTTTGTATTGATGGCAGCACTAAAAGTTTCAGGTTTAGCCAACACAACTTTAGTGACTAAGGGGAATTCACGAGGAACTCCAACTCACCATAGGTAAGTTTTGTCACCAACTCAGAGCCGAGACACAATAAACAGGGAAGCTCATCCAATACAGAGGCTACAGTGGGGAAAAGTCCTCCATGCCACTAGTCCAGTAGTAAGTCAAGGTGATAATCTAAAAGGTAGGCCATGGATGGATGAAGACAACGAAATGATGGAGCCAACACTAGCAAGCCAGAGTATGGTGTAATGATCATCTCTATTCTCCCTAAGGAGGGTATGTACCAATGAGTATGAATAGTGAAATTCTAAGTCTGAGTAGGGACAGTATAATATATATAATAGATCAACCAGGTCCATATATCTATATGATCGCCAGATCATGACACTAAGTGCTAAGACATGCTATAAGAATAAGTATAAAAGCAATCTAACCATAACACCATGATATACCTGTTGAGTCATATACCTGAATGCACATCAACCTGTACCATCATCTGTCCTCTGGAACTGCTGCTGTAACTCTTGGCACTACTGTCTGCTCTGTACCAATGGTATAATGGCTACATCGGTCATCTCTCTGAGTGTCCTGAAACTCAGTCATGGCATGGGGAATATAACTGCTGTCCACAATCTGATAGTGATCCAATATAGATGCTCATCTCGACATCTCAAATGCAAGGGAACTGGCTGAATAGTGTACTGGAATGAGAAAAATAATGTATGGTAGCCCGGCTACTATATATGTGATAACAATCCCTTTGCCTGAAAGTTCGCTACCCAACAATTCGAAACCTTTCATCATTTGTTTATTCATATCTAGCATAACCGTGGTAATTCCTTCAAAACATGGTTTTAAGGCTTCAATAAATTCCTCCTTATGTCTTAATTTTTCCTCCTCCTCTCTACCCATTGTTTTAGAAAAAAACTCTTTTTCTGCTACTATGTCTTCTTCAACCAAAATTTCTTCAACTACTGATTCAAATGATGGTGTTTTATTTGTTTGGCTTCTTGTTAATACCATCAGGTGCCAAGACCATGCTCTGATACCACTTGTAATGACCCTATTCAAAATTCTATTAAAATGCCAATTTTTCCACTTTTTCCCCAATTTCGACCTTTGACTAGTTTAACTGTTTTGACCTCCGAATCAACCCAAATGCTCTCAAATCTTCTGTAGGAATGTATGAATGGTATTTAGACTTGAATATCAGGTTCAGGGATGTTTTATGGCCCTCCAAATACTGCTGCAAACTTGATTTGTATTCTGATCAATATAGGTAATTTTGACTAGTAATTTGTGCATCAAATCCCCCCCGGGTAACACTGAAAATGGCCTTCCAAATGCCTCCAAACTCCCACAAATTTATGAACAGAGGTATATAATGTGTTAAGTATGTGATTAAGGTCTCATATGCACCATTAATTGATTTTTACTACTGTTCTAACTCTCTCACATTCAACAGCAAAAACCCCCAATTCGACCCTTGGGGAAATGGCACTATTTCACCTCCCAATACAACTAAACTGAGTAAAAATGCTTCAAATGCTCAAGTACAGTACATGAAACTTGTAGAAGACATCCATGGTAATATATTTATCACCAATATATCAGAGAATCATCCATCCATTCGAAATAATCAACATTATAGTGTCATACATCAATGCATTGGGGAAATGGACATTGTTTGCTCATTAATCAATAGTTTTGCATACAACCAGTGGGTATTTCGACCTGAGACTTTCTGAATATTAATAACAGAGGATATGAAGCTATTACAATCAGAAATATATAATGAGAAGCTCTCTCAAGAAGCACAAGTGCTCACCAAAAACGCCCTCCCTCAAGGAGCATGAATATGCCTTCAAAACTGGAAACGGTGGAGAGAAAGTGCTGCACTAAACCAAACCATGAAACTTCCTGTAGCTGCTACCTGCAAATACAAACTCCATTAAAGCACCATGAAAGACCTGAGTGGCCTCTCCAAACACCAACTTGGATGGGAATCTTTCACCCTCGAAATTGGCTAAGGCAAGAAACTAGTCATCCACTAACTCTCTCTTCACAAATGCAATTTTTCTCAAATCATCAAAAGCCATTCTCATTCTTCATTTCTACATTTTATAACCAACATTAGCCTTCTAAGGGTCGAAATCCTCTCAATAGATTCAATAGATTTCCATTTAGGAAATATTCCACATTTGCCACTTGTCCCCTAGTTCCAACCTTCCATCTTCTCCCAAATTCGATTTTGAGTCTCTTTGGCTTCTCCAACTCCCAAATTTGTCTTTCTTGAGCCTATTTTTGGTGCTGACATGTCATAGTGGTCAGATGTCAGAGGTCAGGTCTGCAATTTGTTATAGTTGTCATAGATGCTCCATCATTGGTGTCATAGGAGCTAGGGAATCTAGCCCAAGTGTCCACAAACTTCTATTTTGACTCTTTATCTTCCATGGAGGTTACCAATCCTTCCCAATTCGACCTAAGATGCTCAATGACATGTGTTATGACTTACCAACTCACCCAAGAGTGTTCACATTCCCATTAATTCGAATTTGAAAAAAAAAGATACCACGTATTATGAAAAATCAAGCTAGTGTGGATCCCACCACCTCCATATGTCTCCAAAACCACTTACCACTTAGAATTTATCTTGAATTTATTTGTTCACCATATGTATTAAATGCTTGAACCCCTCTAATGTCTAAATATCATTTATTAGCTTCCTTATTACCATCCCACATGTGCCCATCCAACCTAGGAAACTAGTAGGATTGATGGGATTGTCTTACTATGCACTTATTTGAATGGGGACATTACATCATGCCTAGGTCTTTCAACTCGAACTCAGTGACAAACTTCTTCTTTGTTTCTGCTATGAGCTTCTCTTCACCTATCAAAAACATTTCATCTACATATAACAGTAGAATCACAAGATTTCTTTCCTCAACCTTGTAGTAAAGTTTGGAGTCTGCTTTACTCTTGGTAAATCCCAAGCTCGTCAGAAACCCATCTATCTTGTCGTACCATGTCCTGGGTTCCTGTTTCAATCTGTACAAGGCCTTCTTTAATTTGCACACATGAGTCTACCTGTCATGTGTCTCGAAGCCTAATGGCTGCTCCACATACACTTCCTCTTCCATTATGCCATTTAGGAAGTCAATCTTCACATCCATCCGATGTACCTTCCAATTCATCACTTCGGCGATAGAAAGTACAAACCTGATTGAAGTGCATCTCGCTACAAAATCAAATGTCTCCTTGTAATCAATACCTTATTTCTGGGAGAAACCTCGAGCCACGAACCTTGCCTCGTATTTCTCGACACTTCCATCTATGGCATGTTTAATCTTGTAGATCCATTTGGAAGAAACTACTGACTTCCCTTCTGGTCTTGGAACTACCTCCCTGACATCATTCTTCATGATCAACTGATACTCTTCAATCATAGCATCATTCCGGACTTTTTGTTCAACAGCCTCTTCATAAATGGAAGGTTCAGCATCAATGATGTCACTTAATAGCGCCATATAGCTGGAGTAAGTCCGAGGTCTCTTGCTTCCTTCTGGAGCACCATACTTTTCTACATCCTGAATAAGTTCTCGTGCCCAAGATGTTTTTCTCTTATGTGAGTTCACTTCTTTTAGTGGATCTACAGGTCTCTGTGGCTCAATCATATCATGATCCTCAGGTTCTTCTGGAACCTGTTCTTCCATTACTGTTTCTCGAACCCTGGGAGTCTTACGTTCTTCATCATGCTCCTCATCTGAGTGAATCTTCCTTGATCTGCTAAAAGTTGTGTCTTCATCAAAGGTTACATCTATGCTGGTATCGATCTTCTTGAAGCCTGTTATGTATATTTTGTAAGTCTTTGATGGATCACTATAACTGACGAAGATTCCTTTCTTTCTTGAGGGATCCAACTTGGTCCTCCTGTCTTTTGGAATATGAATGAATACTGGGCATCCAAAAATTCTGAGATGGATGACTTCTGGTTTGTATCCTATAAATATTTCTTCTGGTGTCTTATTCTCAAGAACTCTATGAGGAGTCCTATTTTGAACATATACGGCTTTCCTTACAGCTTCTTCCCATAAGTGCATAGGAAGGTCCTGATCATGGATCATAGACTTTACTTCTTCCATAATTGTTCTATTATTTCTTTCTTTAGTCTCATTTTGTTGTGGATTATAGGGAGTGCTCATCTCCCTCTTAATCCCTGAGTCTTTACATAATTCTTTAAATTCTCTTAAAGTAAATTCACCTCCATTATTTGTTCTTAGTACCTTTATTTTCTTTTCAGTTTGATTTTCCACAAGGGCTTTAAACTCCTTGAACTTGTTAAATACTTCATCTTTGGATTTTAGGAAATAGATCCATGTTTTTCTTGAATAATCATCAATAAAGGAAACATAATAGACATACCCACTTAATGAGTTGAATGACATAGGCCCGCAAAGATATGAATGTATAAGTTCCAAAATCTCCTTTGCTTTGTTGTCACTACTTGGAAATGGTTTCTTCATATTCTTTCCTTTTGCACATCCCTTGCGTATACCTCCATGCTTTGCTTCAATCTCGGCTAGTCCATTCACCATCTTGCTTACAATTGGTAATGCTTTGTAGTTGATGTGAGATAATCTTCTATGCCACAATTCATTTGGTTCCATAGTTTCATGAACCAAAGCTTGTCATGGATGTCTCTTGAGTTTGTATAGTCCTCCCACTTGCACTCCAATTACTACCGCATCATTTATTGGTTTACCCTTGGGCCACATAAGTACTTGACCATCCACAAATGTTACTCTGAATCCTTTCTCATCTAGAGTTGAGATGGAAAGTAAGTTCTTCTTCAAACCAGGTACATACAGAACATCCTTCATTTTGATAGGTTGTCCAGATTCAAGCTTATAGGAAGCTTCTCCTACCCCTTTGATGGGATATTGATAATCATCTCCTAGCTTCACCTTGTGAGGTGTGTGATAATTTATAGGAGAGATCACACAGCTAGAGCAAACCTCACTAAAACTCACTCAAGAATAGCAGAGAAGAGAAGAAGAATTGTTGAATCAATAATCACTCGTTAATAGAAGAAATGACAAAAACTGTTGCAACATACATAGCTATAAGTTGGCACTGTGTAAAGTGAGTAATAACTGAATACAATCAAATGGATTCTAATGCCTCCTAAGGTCATTCGAATTCTCCTCAATGTGTGGATTAGATGGCATTGGAGACGTCATCCAATCAGTGGCAGTAGTCACAAATAGTCAAAAGTCAGTCAAATGAATCTGACTAAGTCTAACTGAGTCATGTGAGCACAAATCAAGGGATGGAGACTCCAAGGAGGGCGCATGAGGCTGATGAGACTGTCAGTAGGTCAATTGGCACTCTGATACAGACAACTAGAAGCTACAGGCAGTTAAACTGAGCAATAAATGAATAAATTGGTCAATAAATGTTGCAACTAATTGCTAGTGATCAAAATAGTGTAGTAGGGTGCATATGTCATCTAGGTGAGGAAAAAAAGGCACACTAGGTAGGTAAGAGGGATCCCGAGGGATAAAAACAAGCTCTAGGGGGTTGAACATAGGATCCAGGTGCTGGGGAGACTACCATATTGATGACTGGATGCATTCATGATGAATGGATGCATTCAGAATGCATGTAGGCATGCAAATATAAAAAATGATGGTGAGAATATTCCAAAACCCCCCCGCAAGCCAAACTATGAGGGAAAAACTGAAGGAATGGTAGGGCCCTGGTGACTAAGACCAAAGGTCACCCCGTACAACAATCTAAATAAAGAAAGTGAGGAAATAGGGAAAACCTAGTGGGAAAAAATCCCTACCTCAAGAAATAGACTAAAGGATGCTAATGTAGCATGTCATCACTCACCCAAATTGGTAAGTGCACTTCTCCACCGAAGAAGGATCTGTCGGCAAGAAATGGATTTGTAATGTGAGAAGGATGAAACCTTCCATTCTGAAAATCAGATCTGGTTCTCCTCGGATCAAGTGGATCTCCAACAAGATCTTCGACATATATAAGAGTAGTGGTTGCCCATCTAGGAAGAGGAGGATCTGTAAGCTGTAGATCTGGATCTTGGTATTCCATTCGCTCTGGATCTTGGTCTTCCATTCGCTCATCTTCGCTAATAGGTGCTAGATATTCAGGTTCTTGTGGATCTGGATCTAGCATTCTCTCAAAAGAGTTATCTTCCTCTTGGGAAGAAGCGGATCATGCTCCAAAAACATGTTCTTGAGTTCTCCAACAATGGATGCAAACGAATCTGGAGACTTCATGAACTTGCTCTTCCTACCAAGCATGGTGGGAACAAATTCAAAAATATGAATATCATCATGGATCATGTGATTCGAACCAACTGAGGTAGAATCAACTCCATGAATGTGTATGTAGTTCTTTGATATCTCCTTTGAACCGACATAGGCGAGATCATAACCAAATGAACTAATACATGATGGTGGTGGCTTGGACTTCAAATCAGATCCAAGAATTGATAGATAGCTTCTTATGATCTCCTTTGAACCAACAGGGGTGAGATCAAAACCAAACTCACAAGGATATGCATGAGACTTGAACCCAAGCGAATGATGGTGTCTTCCATATTCGATAAAACTCTTAAAACATGTGCCAATGACCAAATAGGAGTCCATAGGAAGCATTTGATCAAGGAGGGCGAATGTATCACCTCCAAAATCTTATATTACCTCCAAAATAGTCAGTAGGTCATCATATTGCACATCAGCAGGCTCATGGGAAGTAGATATTTTTAAGGTCTCTTCAACTTCTAGAGTAGTAGCTGGCATCTCTTGCTCAGAATTTGAATTAAAAAATGGATCAAATTCATCAGTGGTGATGGCCCATTTTGCAATAGGAGTTGGATATTTAGGTGCCATGTCTTGTATTTCGACTTCATCTTGAACAACTTCATCACGAGAGATGATAGAGGCCAAATCACGAATAGAGAGAGCACTTGAGGCAGTACTACTGGGCTTTTTTTTCAAATGGCTAACATCATCCCCTTCCTTCTACTTTCCAAATAATATGTCCAATCTTGTCCAATTATCACTTGGATGTTCAGCAGAATCAATGAGGTACTCCATATTGGAAAGCATAGCAATACATATTGCTACTGAGGCTCTGTCACAATCATCTAGCCAATCTTCTTCCTCTTCATAGGAAGCAAAATCTCTCTTAACACCAATACACATATCGAAAAATACCATATCTCTTCAAGTGTGCTACCATCTTTGGTTTCCATTCTTCATAGTTGTATGAAGAGAGAGAAGGAACTGCTT